>CM061040.1:109820088-111020088 GCA_030762985.1 Adelphocoris suturalis | reverse complement strand
AGTGAAGCTTACAATTTGGGAGTCGCTTGATGAGTACCAGCAGTAGGTACCTATTTCCATGTCAAAATGGGATTAAAATTTATGTTAAGAAGTTTTTTTTTTTGCAACCTGAACGCGCTATTATATTCACCACGGCAATGAACCTTAGTTTCCTTGTAGAAGTTGAACATGACAGAACTAATGTGTGAATCAAACCTAATGGTATGTTTACGTGTTCCCTATTGTATTATATATATATATATATATATATATATACATATATATATATGTATATATATATATATATATATGTATATATGTATGTTTTTTTCGCCCGTTTTAGCCAGAGCAAATTTTATTAAGTTGGGCCTACAAATCGTCCCCCCGAAATTCTCAATTCATCATTCCTTGTGAAACACGCATCTACTTAAAGAAAATACGCTTATCATGTGGCTCATTACGTGAGTACTGATCTATATTTTCTTTACTTTGTTACAGGTTAGCAATACACTATGATCATGAAGATTCTGGAGCGAGAACGGTAGGTCCTATAATGCCACGAATGGCCCTGTTCGATTCAATGGACTGTTCAATTTAAATTATACGAAAAAAAAAAAAAGTTTAACCTTTCTCAAGTCCCTTTTAAGCATTCCTCGAGTTCAAAATAAATTTGTATCACCATTCTTATTTATATTTTCATCTACATTAAAATAAAATAACCTGTTGTAAAGATGTACAATATTAGGCAAGCTTTTGTTCATCATTGAATTGATTTTTTTATTCGATAAAAGACATCTTTGAAGATGATCAGGAGTATATTATCGGAAGTTACGTGAAAAAGGAAGTAAGTTGCACAGTTTCACGTTGATGAGGTAAACCACGGAAAACGTAAAAAGTGACTAAAATTAAGCACATGTTCTAAAATTTATCGGAGGTCCAGCAGGCCCATTCTGAACAAAGAACACAAGGTCAATATTTTGGGTGGTAGAACCCAAAGAAAAGTTGGTTGAAATCGGCGCTAGGATTATCTTAAGGTCTCCGTGATAGTTCAACGATTCATTCTACACCAGTAGGCGTACTATTCAGTTATATCTTGGTTTATGAACTCAATTTTCTGTCAATGCATCCGACCTGTTTTTGAAACGTCCACTTTTTACGCAGAAGGGAAGTCGCAGACGCTTGGGCCTCTTTTTCGAATTGGTAGGTGAACCCCAAGGAAATATAAGGAATGGAAGGGTAACCGTTACCCGTAATCTAAAACTGAAAAAGAAATTTTTTTTTTTTATAAACATGAAATTGATTACTCTTCTTGTAACTCAATTGCTATTCTTGGCTATATATATTATATTGTATGTTGTGCACTACATAAATTAATATATCGTGTTTTGCGATATATAGCGTTTGAGTAAATAAAGTCTACATAGTCTACTCATAACATTGTCAATTACTGTACTCTAAGATATAACCGCCTTACCTTATTAGTGAAAACATTGCCCATCCCCCTCCCCATGGCTAGACGGCACTTATTCCTAATGTCTCTAGAAACTTAATTAGCTCGACTTGAAAGTTTAATTAAACTAGTCTTTTCACGGAACGGGGAGGTCGTTAAAAATCGAATAAAACGGAAGAAACCCGAATCGAGTTGTACGGAGAGAGAGAATTTCTCAAGAACCGCGGGGACTTGCGTGTTTCGTGAAACTTGGTGATGAGGTGCCTTCCACAAGGGAGCCTTTCGACTCCGAAGTTGGCTGAGGCCCAGACTCAGCATTCCTCCAGCACTTTTAACCATTTGAAGACTAAACGAGAGTTCTTCTGAACCTTTTTTCGTCACTCTCTGGTTGGGAAATTCCTCAAATTCTGGTCTTATTAGGCCCAAATAGGCTCCTTCTAGCTTCTACTATACAAGTGAAGGTAATCGCGAAAACTATCTGACATCGCCGGCATGTGCTCCAGACTCGTTGCGACATCGACAGTTGAAAATGATTCGCATTACTTCAACCGAACTGGATCTTTTGAAAAGGTAACTGGATGTTTTCTTGGCGTGTTGCCTGCTGTAAACTTCCAAGTTCGACAGTTGTGGATAACCTCAAACTCAAAGGACGTTCCACAGTTTTAGTAAACTTTCCGTCCAACAAAATGCAATAATTGATTGGGGATTTTTGGAGGGCTACATGACACTCCGATTTGTGAGGTGTATATATCGCACCCGTCCTAGAATAAGGGTACAACTCAAAAATCGCGATTTTTGAGTTAGTTGTGGTTCTGAGAAGTAGAAACGGTCTAGTTTGTCTGTAGAAGGTGGAGATATGTGTAGGGCACTCTAATTCCGCTAGAGAGTGCGTGTGTCTTTCTTCTATGAGGGATTAACCAATTCACGTCCTAGGAAGAAAGACACAACTCAGTTGAGTTCACGCAGTCTGTGTCTCGTTTTGAGTTGTTTCCTTTTTGTGTGGACAATTTTAACTTGTGTCTTTCTTTTCTGAACACTTTGGATCCTGACTGGTGAGATTTCAGTGTTTGAGTTGGAACAACTCAAAAATTCTTAAAAAATCAACAAAACCGTTCCCCCCTCTAGCTTCTCACCGGCAAAAAAACTATTTATTCACCATGGGGCGTTAGAGTAATAATGTAGGAAACAAGTTTCGCAAAGATAAATTATGTTCATCGTGTTACAAAGAACGGGTAGCCAATGATGTGGAAGGAAAACTTTGAATGCGATTTGCCGAAAATGACAATTTTTGAGTCGTTCCCTTATTCTAGGATGGGTGCGATATATTGTGACTATAATATATCATTATTTACCTTCGCTTCACAAGCCCAATAGGATACACAAATTACAATAAAATCCATTTCGGGAAGTCGGAATTCCATCCGAATTACATAGGTATATTATCAGCTGATACAATTGTCATAGTTTTCAAGGCGATTTCGGTTTATTATTTTCAATAATAAACCTTAATAATCGACCAAGAAAAAAAAATTAACCCCCCTCAAAATTTGTTAGTTTACGTTTCAAGATGGGTACCTAGAATCCGAAAATCGAATAAAAAAAAACGTCCGTCCGCCGTACGCCGTCCACACCTTTTCTCAAAAAGTATTGGACCAAACTTCAAGAAATTTGGCTTTAACATCATTTATCGGCCGGGGATGAGCCAGTAGCATCGGCATCGCGTTCGATCAACACTAAAGGGTAGAACCTAAGGGCTGAAATATTCAAAAACGAGATCTTGAAATCTCTCTATGTAACAGTAATGATTTTTTGAGTTTCATTTATAGGTATCCGCCCAAAGAATCGAACGAAACCACTCCGGTCGCTATGCGTTTATTCGTTTGGTTGCCCTAAGGGCTAAAGCGTCAACAAGAAGAAAAAAACATCGACACGGGAGTGAATCGTAACCAGTAAAACAAATCAAAAATCGCCATGAAAACTATGACAGTTGTATCAGCTGATAATATAATTCAAATGGAATTCTGACTTCCCGAAATCGAGTTTATGATGACTTCTGTATCCTATTGGGCTAGTGAAGCGTAGGTAGGTAATCACCTACTTTAACTACATTAATTTATTAAATTATTGATTAGTAAATAGTTAGGAACTACTGTTAATTAAATTATTTTTTTTAAATTATTATTATTAGATGAAGCAGTTTTTGTGAAAATTTACGGTCTCTAACACTAATTTTGAGGGAGTGGATCATTATTCCAACTACAGAAGGTCAATCACTTCTGAGTCTACCAAGGTCGGAGTTGTTGCCAATTTTTAAGAAAATCATGCTATTGCAATGCATCCAAAATTTCCTTAATCGAAATTCGTTTAGAAAATCCTTTAGTTTAATGCTTTTTGATTTGTGTTTGATCAAAAGTTCTGGTTCTTTTCAAATGGCGCACAAACAGAGGGTCGTTGAAACTTCTTGGTGTTCTCAGCGTCACTCTTTCTGAGTCACCAGGTTATTTTATATTTCTGTAATATTCTCAGTTCTTGTGTTATTCTTATCAGCTTTGGAACCTCCGAGGCTAATTTCTTTCCTAATCGACTCACGTTGCTAAAATTTAACGGAGCTCGTTCGGGACACCTCAAAAACAATTACGAGGTCCGGAGGATCACTGAATAGCTGATGGGGCCTCTGAGGCTAATTTCTTTCCTTATCAACATGCCGTTTTACTAAGTTTTTTGTTTTGTTGTTTTGAAATTTTTGGAAAATGTTTCAACATTCATCTATTATAAACCACAAACTTGTAGGGTCCTGAGCTGTAAAGGTGTGAATTCTTTTGGGAGGCACGATGCGCCAAGTTTTGATCATTTACTAGATATACATGGGGCTTAATAATAATTTTAGACCAATGATCTGCGTAAAAGGGCTATCTAATACAGAAATAATAAACCGTAGTGTAGTAATTTGCAGCGTTTTAATATGTTTTACTGGTTACAATTAACTCCTGTGTTGATGTATTTTTTTCTTGTCGATGATGAGCCCTTAGGGAAGCGAGCGAGTAAACGCATAGCGCAGGATGGTTTCGTTCGATTTTTTGGGCGGATACCTATATATGGATCATAACTGTTACATAGAAAGATCTCAATATCTCGATTTTTCAATATTTCACCCCTTTGGCTCTACCCTCTACTGTTGATCGAACGTGATGCCGATGTTACTGGCACATCCCCGGCCAATAAATGATTTTTAAGCCAAATTTCTTAAAGTTTGGTCCAATACTTTTTGAGAAAAGCTTAGGATGGCGTACGGCGACGGCGGACGGACGGATTTTTCAAATTCGATTTTCGGATTCTACGCATCTTGAAACGTAAACCAACAAATTTTGGGGGAGGGGTGTTAACATTTTTTTTTTCTTGGTCGATTACAAAGGTTCATTATTAAAAATAATAAACCAAAATGTGGGAGATGAACTGTAAAACTCGTCTATAACGTAATCGGAGGAAGCTGCATGTGTTACTATTCGATTCAACGGGCTTCAACAACGTCTTTCAACATTAAAAATCATTTTCCCCCTATTTAGCAAAGTAAATTTGAAATCGACTATACTTCTGGAGAGAGTATTAGATGAAGCAGTTTTTGTGAAAATTTACGGTCTCTAACACTACCTAATTTTGAGGGAGTGGATCATTTTCAAATGTTTTTAAAATTTACCAATTTCTAAGAAAAAATTAACTTATTCTTGCTATCCGTCTAAAGGCGTTGAATAAATATGAAAATAACTTGTTCTCAAAGACAGTATAAAGCTAATTTCGAAACTGTAGTCAAAAGTTGAGAAAAGTTGATTTAAAAGGGATTAAAGAGGGTTGTAACGGATTGAGCTAGGACGGTGCGGTTGGCGGCATTCTGCTCCATTTTCAATGTAGTTCTACCTGATTTTCTCTCTCACTCTCTCTCTCTCTCTCTCTCTCTCTCTCTCTCTCTCTCTCTCTCTCTCTCTCTCTCTCTATATATATATATATATATATATATATATATATATATATATATATATATATTTATATATGTATGTATATATTCAGGATTGTTGAATGACCAGTAAGACTGGCTTCTCCAACAACTTGTATTGTTTAATATATATTATTCCGTTTATGAAAATAAGTCATTCCAGCAGACTTTGAAGTTCCGGTACATCAATATAATATATTCACATGAATAGGACCAAGATCCTGGGTAGAAAAGTCGTAAATAAAGAACTTCAAACTCAAGACTAGACTGGTCATTCAACAATCCTGAATTTATAATCTCACTAGTCACAGAAACAACACATTATGTGTATGTGTGTGTGTGTGTGTGTGTGTGTGTGTGTGTGTGTGTGTGTCTGTGTGTGTCTGTGTCTGTGTGTGTATGTATAACTATGAGTGCAAAATTCAGGAATCGTTTCAGAATGACTCAAAAAGGATTTTCAAGAAGACATTTTTTCTTTTTAAGTTTTTGGATCCATTGGAGGCATTTAAAAAAATTAAAACTCGCTTATTGAATTGTAATTTAGTATAGTTTTACGTAGTTTAAAACTATGGATGAATGTAATTCATTCATAGAACTATACATCCGTTGGGTTCACACATGAAAGTTTAGAAACATCATTAAAACTGAATTCATTTGGAAACTCTCGCTATAGAAACTGAAGTGGATGTTGGGAATGTGCCGGAACCATTGAATTCCCATCAACAAATCCGCGTTGCATCAGTTATTTTATCTATCGAGTCTCGTTCGAAAAGTTTCTCTTTTCTTCGCCTCAATCCTGTTTTTCCTCTTTGAAATTCTCAACTCGAGGCCGAGCCGCAGTGCAGCCTCTAATCGCATATAGGAGTACGAGTATGGCTTCCCCACAACCACCCGTCTGGAGCAACTTGTCTTCTTGGCAGTTCCTGGATGCTCCTACAGCTCTCCGGGAAAGTTGGTGGGTGAAACCACTTGCTATTTAAACGAGTTGGTATCTACAGCTTACCAACAAAACCGTACCTTTTCTTATAAAACATCCATGTTCGCCAATTACAATAATCATACCATAATTAAAAGTTTACTTGCTCGAAAGTCTTGGTTAAGGTCCGAAAATTGTCTTCAGCTACTATCGCTACTATTTTGGATTCGAAAACACCTACGGAATATCCTAGCCTGAATTTGTAGCACACTTAGAAAGGGAAGCTACAGTGTTGGTGTCTCCGATCATGACCAAATTTTTTCTAGCGATTCTAGTTAGGGAAAAAAATGTACTCGTGTTTTAGTGTGTCGTTCAATAGGCCTTTCGAACTAGGAAAAACAATTAATGAATAAAGTCAGGCAAGTTTAATGTGGCACGTAGCTTCTTCGTTTCCGTATCATGAATGTATAGATCATTGAAAAGTTTTAAATGGTCTTGGAAAATTCCTGAGCGGAAAAGAGTAGTAAATAAAGTGTAGCGCGGAAGGTCAAAATCGGCCAATTAAGAAACGAAAAAAGGAGGCTTGAAGTAACATGTTTGCGCATGCACAGAATGAAGTAAGTTTTGAGGACAATTAATATGGTACGGGACCATCCTAACCCACACATTCCCTGACAATTTCTTCAAAATATGATGAAAACTGTGGAAATTAAGATCGTTACTTGGATTACATATTGGCGCTTGCGCAGAAGCTGCTAATGATACAATCATGTTTAAATTGATTAGGGATTGTCAAATCGTCTTCCTCCAACTCTCATCTAAATTGACCGAGATCGAACGACTAGGGTTTGAGAAAAAGATGCTTGTTGGAATTTACGTTTGTGCATGTGCAGAGTAGAGTATTTTGGGAACTGATACTGGATTATTTACAGCTTCTAATGTTATGATTATATTGAAATTGATATAGAATGCTCAAATTGTCTTCTCCCAACTATCCTCCTAATTTGAGTGGGGTTGGACGAATAGGGTGTGAAAAAATAATGCTTGATGGAATACTTTGCGCGTGCGCAGAGTATTTCATCGTCTTAAAATATTTTTGTCAAACTCTACGGTTAGAAAAAAAGAAGTTGGTGACTTGCATACTTTATTTCTGAAGGGATTGAGGTCTAAAAAATTTATCCAAGTTGTCAAACTTCAACATTCTGTATTATTGATAGGTTCCAAAGGCCCACAGGACAAAACAGTCAGACACGGATCAACTTTTTTTCTAAGTAGAATCGCCAGAACAAATTTGGTCAAGATTGGAGATTCAAATGCTGTAGCCTCCCCTTTATTAGACCTTAGTGTTTTGGATAATAAATGGTTTCGTTAAATAATTATCTGGAGACCTGTGATCTGTGTATGAGAGTGATCTATTTCACAAATAACATAGCCATGGATGACATTACATTTTATTTGGAACTTTTCCTCGTCGGCAGACAGGCATTGTTATCGAAATTTTTCTGTAAGTCACATTTTATCAGAAACGAGCTTTAGTATCGATTCCTGTGCTATGGATATTTTATTCCAGGACCCCCACCATGTAGATAATTGAATCGAATCAAATTTATTATATGTTGTGGGCTATGAAAATGAATCATTTCCTTTTTTGTCAGCTGATGGACTACGTATTTATGAGGGCATTTCTCAACAGAATCACAGTGTTTACCTACCACCGTGAAGGAGATACTTATAACCTGGATCACATAATTATGATACCTATTATATTGTTCAAAGCTCAAGGTTCTCTAGAGGTTACTTAAAATAACAATGTTTGGTCAGTTAGAAAAGAGACAAAAGTTTTTTCTGATAAATTCATAAATTTCACTGGATAATAAATTTATTCTAGATCAATCCATAGCATTTATGTAGGTACAACATTTAGGTTCGTAACTTATGTAACTAACTTGGAAGGAGAATAATGAATACAGAAAAAGAAGAATAAAATTCTAATATCTATCATCACTTAATTCAATCAAGACTGCCAACTGCTCAGTAACTTTTCGATCCAGATCTTGCACAGCTAGATCGATAACACCCATATTTTCAAAAATTAGCTAAATAAATGTTTTTGCCTCTACCAATATAGGAACTGTTTAGCCAGCACTACATTATTATTAAAAATGAGGGGAAATCACAATAATAATAAATTAATTTTTGTATAAAACATACATCAGTTTTTTAAATGTAAATGCTTAGGCTTTGTAAAATGTAAAATTGACTTAAAAATGCTGACTTGTACTTTTAGATTTGATTTGTATAATTTAGAATTGTAGGCTTCCTACTGAACAAACATTGGTGGGCAGGCAGTTGCAGATCAGTTGCATTCAGGTACCTAACGTATCCAGCTTTTGTCTTATTCTCTAAAGAAAGTAAACTTTTGTCGGAAAACGAACACCTGGCATAATTTTGAAATAGCTGAAGAGAGTTTCTGGTGTCATTTGTCTCCATTGCTGCGTTGCCATTAAGCGAAAATGGCGAAAAATGTATTTACAAAACTCGTGGAAAAGATGGAAAAGACTGCACATTGGGGTGTCCAACAATCCATTTGGCTTTTACAAACTAGCCACTGTGCAGTTCCAGGGTTAACAGAATCCTTTTCCAGTTTGATATGGTTTCTTGCCTATTATTAGGTAGGTAAATATGTAACAAAGATGAAGTGTTAACACATACTCGTATACGGATACATGGCACCTGTCGCGAAATCCACTAGTAGGTGAAATAATTTCAATAAACTAATCTCGATGATGAAACAGGTGACGAGATCATAAGTGATTCAGCTATAGCTATAAAAAACCTAGCGGATCAAAAGAAGCCTAAAACTCCCTGTTGTTCTAACTGTAAAACCTTCTACAATTCTATTTATAGCTCCGAAGATGAATTGTACTGTTCTTGGATGAATTGTACCGGAATAAGTCCGCTTTTTACTGAATCATGCCAGCCAGCACAAACACGAGAAATAAATTTACGAGCAGAACCACTATTAACACATCTTATAAATCACTCGAATACTACTTACTTGTAGTATAACAACAATCGACAAACAATCTTACCTATTAGTTCATCAAGTTCAACAAGTCGAACCACCATTCACCAAACGTAAATGGTGGTACACCAAACGTTCTAACGTTTGGTACCATTTTCCAATTGTGATTTTTACTCGAGATCCATCGCTTTTAACATGGAATCATGTTTTAGCGATGGATCCCCCGTCGAAAAGTGAGACTATAAAGTGACATGAAAGTAGCGCCAATAATTGTGATGATTTCCACTTACAACCGAGTCGTTGCTAGGGATATGATACTTCGTCGTTTTTCATCCCACAAAATTCGTTGACCATTCGTTCGAAAGCTCTCGATTTATCCAACCATACTATATTAACTACTGCGAAGTGCGTGGCCAACAAGCTGAGTTATGAGCATGGTTATATGAATAATTGTTTACACACAGGTGATCATTCTCAATTATTGATATTGTGAACATGATTGCAACCGCTTGTTAATTTCTGATGATTTCATTGAGCTGGTGTTTCGATTATGTGATTAATAGCAGGTGATCCGAATATTGCGAGAACGGTTTGATTTGTGAAGCGGTGGTTAAATCATTTTAATAGGTAATTTCTATACTTTACACTATAGGAAGCTGTAATTTCGTATGTAGCCTCTTTAGCCTCTTTCTATAATAAAGTGAATGTTTACTCGCGAGTTTCTATTAGGAGATCATCATCTCACAAGAGCTCAATCGTCGTGATCATTTCTATAATAACGTGAGAGCGAGGAGCTAAAACATGATTCCATGTTTTTTACATTTTAGCAGTCAGGCTCAAAGTAATAACATCCGGGGGGGTCCAGGGGGGCGAAGCTTTTTTCCAAAGATCACTATCAGGACGATTTTCAGTTTCTGCAACATTCTCCGGATCACTTGGTTCACTCAGGGTCATCGCATAACTGACGTAGTCACCTAGTTTTTTTTTAGGTAAATGCCTTACACGCTCTCCTCTTCGAGGTTCATTCACAGGTTCAGTAGTTTCCTGAAGTGGATTTACATTAACGTCGGGTCGGTGGTCTCGTCATCCAGCTGTTCTAATGACTCGCACGATCCAAATTCATCAGTCAGATCATCTTATGACATTTCCGAACTTTGATTTTCACCAGTTCCATTACTACCATTGGATCCAGAACTATAACCGGATTCATCTTCGTCTGAAGAGTTGCTGGGGTCCCTTGAATCAGTCAGATCTTGCGCATCAATGAGGTGAATATCAGTGTCATAATAAACTAAAGGCAACTTCGGCAAATTTTGTTCGGATTTGCTCAACAACAATGAACTTTTTTCATTTTGTGAAAATGTAACATCACAAGAAACAAATGTTTCTGATTTATTTGGATCGAAAAGTCTGTACGCCTTACAATATACGCCAATACGTATACAGGCACGTGATTTCGGGTCCAACTTCTTTCTACTGGCTGCTGGCTTGTGGGCGTATGCTTCACAGCCAAGTCTGCGAACGAGCTTGACTGTCGGCTTCACTCCAGACCAAATTTGCAGGGGAGTGGGATTTGCGTATTTAGTGGAAGACCTATTAAGTAAGTAGCACACGGTGTTTGCCGCCTCTGCCCAGAACTTGTGAGGAAGTTCTGAATCAGACAGAAGACACCTCACTTTTTCGATTATAGTTCGGTTTAAACGCTCGACTTTACCATTTTGTTCTAGCGTGTGTGGAACGGAGGTTTGGTGATCTATACCTGCAGCACGGAGAAAATTTTTCATTTCATTCGAACAGAACTCTCCCCCATTATCCGTGCGCCAAGTTTCAATTTTTTGCTGGTCTGATTTTCTATTAATGTCTTGAAATTCGCAAAAGTTTCGAACTTGACTTTTTAGCGTCAGAAAATAGCAAAATGACATATGATTGTAGTCATCATAAACAGTCAACATGTACTGGGACCCTGCTAGCGATTTCTCTAGAGGTCCAACTAAATCCGAGTGAATAAGCTCCAACATTTTAGAGGATTTTGATTCACGATTGGGAAAAGGTAACTGATGACTTTTACTGACAGCACACGATTCACGTACAAATTCTTCAGAAATTCTATCAGAAAAATCGATACCGTACACCAACCCTTTTTCATTTTAGTCGGATTTGGCAGATTTACATGAGTCATTCGCCGGTGCCTTATAAAAATTCGTCTTCAAGTGAGTCGGACCGAGTCATGAATGCTGACTGAGGAGACATATCTAACTTGAACATGTTATTCTGTAAAGCGGCGGATGCAAGAATTTCCTTATCTCTATCAAAGATCCGTGCACCATCAGCGTCAAATACAACTGTATTCCCTTTCTTGAGGATTTGACTCACTGACAAAAGATTGACTTTCAAATCTGGTACATGATGTACCTTACTTACAGTGACGTCGGAAGATTTGCCAGAAACAATCACTGGAAGAGCCAAGACGCCGATGGGATCAGTGACCATTTAATCGTCATTTGCCGTGGTGATCGTCAATTCGGGCATCTTTCTGGTATTCTGCAATATCTTGGGACACGTACACAAATGCCATGACGCACCACTGTCTAAATAGAACTCACTATTTGCATCAGAACGCATAGAAAATGCAGCAAAAAGTGACTTGTCCGTCTTCGTTTTGTGTACGTTCTTTTGTGTTCGACTTGGTGGAGAAGAGCTGTTCTTCGCTAAGTGCCCGTAGCCATTACATTGGTAGCAACGGGGACCTTTGTAAATTCTTTGGTAACTGTTACTATTGCCTGTTCTTTTGATTCGTCGTTCCCTTGGAACCCGAACCGTACAACGCCGAATCCAGGGCACTGGTTGCCGATTTCATTGTAGGCATTTCTTGCAATAATTGACCAAATGTTTGAGTTCGGCTTCGTGTTCTAAAATTTTCTGAGCGATCTCGTCAAACGGCTGTCCCCCAAGTTTTATTCAGGACATGGTTGGCCTTAATGGTCAGAATTTAAGTGCCTAATTGAATGTAATCCACAACTTTTCTTTGAAAATTCGCTCTATCAGTCATGCTGTATGGCTGAGTACTTTGGGACTGAGTACCTTTTTTATCTTACCGTAATCTATAACTATATTATTGGATTATTTCTGTTGTTCTTCAAGTTGATAATGACTTGAAAGTAGCGATTGGTTGGGCGTAAAGTAAAAGCTAGTATGATCGTTTAATTTTAAGACAACGATCAAGTACCTACCTAGTACTTACTGTACCTTTCGATGAATATTTTTCACGCTAATGCAGCACAAATTAAAACGTAATAAATTACGGTTTTGATACTTCAGCTCATACGCCTGCGCAATATCATATTTGAAATGTACATAAATTGATTCACACGAGTGAGCATTTATCGCAGCGATTTACATGATTACCTAAATAGCTTCTATACATTTATTATTGTAATACATGTGTAGTATTTCATTTATGCGATCTTTATGGACAATCACATTGTCATTGGGGCCATCCGATGAAACCTTCCACTCAATTCGCTTGAGTTCATTCCCGTTCTCTAAATTATTGGATCGGCCCACACCTGTGGATTGGGTATCGAAAAAGAGTGAGAGATACAAGAGACGAGGGGAAATCGTTCAATTCAATTGGATTAGTCAAGTGCGGTTCTTGACATTTGCATATGAAATGGTCAATCGGCTTGAAATTCCGCCCGAAAACGGCCAGGGTCGTGGGAGCCAGGAAATTCGGGTCAAGCAAGCAAGCATTACCGAAATCGAGGTTCGGAAGTCCTTATCCGCCCGAGGTAAACTTGCTACGCTAAACAAACATGTCACCGAAGAGAATAGAACCGATCGAGATGATAATAATTATATTTACTGATTGTTGTTGAAGCAGGTTTCTCTCCATTTATCAATATAACTATGCGACCTATATCTTGACATGTTGTTGACCTAGTATGCTGTTGTTATTTTATTGTTGAATTACGCAGCTGGTTTACACATGCACCATGCGTGATGTATGCCCAGGGAAAAATAGATTGATAGATATGTTTATTTGTAAAAAACCTTAGGGTAATACAAGGAGTTCAGCCTTGAATGCTCGAAATAATACTTCATTCGTCGACAAGGACTTACTTGGCAGGTATTAAGTAGCAGGTATATCTATTTTATAATCAATGATAATAATTACGTACATTCTGTCTATGCATTATTATAAGATAATTTTGAAATATATGTGCTTACCTAATACACCAAATGGTGGGTATTTTTTGGCGAATATACCTTATGAGATAGTACTTTGTTTCATTCGTTCTAATGCTTCACTTGGCTGTCCATTTGTGAATTTAGGATACAGATCGATTAAGTTTGCTAATGTCTTCTAAAGCGCGTTAATGTCTTCTCCTACAGCCAATGCAGTATCTTCAGGTATGTCACTACATGTGTAGAGCAGAGAAAGGAGTGGGGAACTGGACGTTGAACGTAACTCTCCAGTTCAGTAAAAAAATTTTAATAACAGTCCGTTTGTACCTTGAGAATCGCCACTCCGCGACAATGGCACTTTCTGTTGTCAGCCATTTTCCCTTTTATGATTTCCCAAAGTCTGTTGCGATAGTACGGACGTCACCAATGCATCGAACTTTGAATAATCGTAAAATGGTCAAAGAACATTGACTAATTCAAACTTTGAATAATGTTCGAAGAACCGATAGTGTCACGGAGATCGAGTAGATATCAAAATCGGACTTGGCGCTATGTATACTTGATATTTTATTGTGACTGATTAGGAATAGTAATATTATAAACGAGGAAGATCAAAGAGCAATATATTGTGCAATTTCATTATAACTGTCAACCACGCATGTTACCTGTTCTTGATTAATAGTTTATGTTTGATTTCTACTCTTCACAAACAGTTACTGCCCCTTTAATGATCACGGTTGGAAATCCACTTGCTATGCATAAGGTAAACCAACTATTATGCAAAACCCCTATTGCATGTTGGTAATGCGACGCTCCGCGAACCAGATTTAGATTGATTGACTTACGACGCTCGCCCCGTCCGTTCGACGTGAATCGCTGATTTACGACCACCTTTAATCGCCATTCGCTCAGACCTCCGAGTTCAAACAGTTGAACCTCGGTTGAACCTTTTTTGGCTCCGGTGATCGTTACAACACTAAGGAAGCTCACCAAGCTGTCAGGAAACCGCGAAATTCATTCATTCGTCTCATTCCGAAGGCCGATCGTATTCTCTAGTATCATTTCCGACTCTTTTCACGGGCCGTGTTTCGCCTTTCTACTTCGCTTAGAGTTGAGGTGGGTCCAAGTTTGATGACCATTACGCGTATATCGTTCATCATTTTGGAAGAATGTGCGGTCTGGGTCTACAGTCGTCCAGATCTGTACAGTGAGTGGGCGGAAGTCGTTATGCGGTCTCATTATGTTTTGCGGAACCGAAAAAGATACCTTTTACAAATTTCTGTCGACTTTCTTCTCTTATTTAAACCTTGGAGTGGTGAACGAAAGATGGCTACTTTCAGTAAAAGTAAACAGAACATAATGAACTATGTAGGTACGTAATTTACCCAAAACAATGGTACAACTGTTGTACCGTTACTTGTCTTGTTGAAACTTGGGTAAGTGGGATGATCCAATTTGACAACAAATTTATCTCTGGGTTCAGCTTAAAACGTTATTTAATTAGCGAATTTTCATAACTAAAATGAAGTTATTGTAATGAGTACACAAATTTCAAAATCAAAAATTTTCTTATTTATCTTCGAGGAAATCGGTTTCTAGACATTCTGGAAAATCAATTATGAATCAGGGAAAACTAAAATTGTGTTACACATTGATGACCATTCATCGATGAGGTGTGATATTGAATTTTGATCATTTTTGCTCCCCCACTACCGAAGGTAGCGAAGCTATGTGTTCGTGATTGAAGTTGAAAAAATTATTGTCCTCCAAAATCAAAATTTCCACTTGCTTTTTGCGTTTTAGAGCTTGCTGATCAATTTTTGTTCAGTATCTGTCTGTCTGTGGTAAGTCCTTGTCACGCCCGAAATTATACCAAGTTTCAGTTCGATTCTGATGAAATTTTCAGGAATTGTGTGAATTAGCTCCTAGACGGTCCTCTATAATTCTCAGAACCGTCGAATCATCTGTGCCCTGTGCGCATGCGCGAACGTGAATGTCTCATAACGTCGATTTCTCATCATCTGTTGGTCTGATTCTGTTCAAACACGACAGGTAAGTTGGTAAATGTTCTAGAAGAATGCCCTAAAAAATTATATTGCGATTGGTAGAGTAATAACTATTCCGCATGCGCGAAACTAATATCGATTGGCACTGGCAAAACTCCGAATCTAATGGAACTATTTTGATGAAATTTTCAGGGATTGAGCGGGATAGCCTCTAGACGGTCCCTATAACTGTCATTGCCGCCACATAAATGGTAGTCTGCGCGCATTCGCAAAGGTTAATGTTTTGTAACGTCGATTTCTTATCATCCATTGGTCCGATTTAGTTCAAACTCGGAGATTAGATGGGTATATGTTACAGGAAAATCCCCTATGAATTATATCGCTATTAGTGAAGTAATAGCTATAGCGCATTCGCAAAATTAAAATTAATCAACGCAGACAACACTCTAGGCTAAAAAGCTAAAAGACCGATTTTCATGAAATTTTCAAGGATTGAAAACACAGCCCACCCAACTTGGCAGACGTTCTTATGTTACCATCGGAAGGTTAAACATACCACTCTTCAATTTATATTCCTACTTGATATCACATAGTTATATTGTTATGAATAAAATCGTCTCATTCGTCACAGGCAAAAGTAATTTTGATATGTGATCGTGTTTGGTATGGCAGCCACGTGGTCATTCTGATCATTATTATTCAGACGCAACAGGAAGGTACAACATCGGAGAAAGTGGTACCTACCCAATATTCACGGCTGTTATGATATTCACATGGTGAGTGGTCGCTCACGATGTTGGAGCGCCCATTGTTCGACGCTATGTAGACATAGCGAGTAATAGTGAATAAATTCAAGCGCATCCCTAGGCCGATATTCCTTTCGAAAGACGGAAGAACAGCGCTCACGTAAGTAGGCCTTAGGTTATGTTTATTTCATATTACAGTGGATTTAATGTTTGTGGCAAGTCGGTGTTGTGGCAATAGCTTAATTAAAATTGTTATCACAAAATTATATGGATGCCTTCAATGCAAGCAGGGAGACGGATGTGCATTAAGGTACGTAGTCAATTTCACAGTTAATTTTTTAAATCTGAAATCTTCAATTTCGTTTCGGCCGAAACAAACACGGGAGTACCATTTACGACAGCTAATCAAAAACTTTATCTCAATCTTGGACCTGGCTGATTAAAGGGATGGATTCCAGACATAACTCTTCTAAGATGTGTATTTTAACTCATCTCATTTGTTAACTTCATTTATTTTATTCAGAAAATTTGAAAGTAATTCGATTTTTCTTATCCGTGAAATTAACCTTGCAACAGTTTTGTGACTCACGAGAGGTAATTATAAAGTTGATACTGCGCCTCATTAGAAGAAGACGAAAATACTTTTATTTAACAAATTAAGAACATAGATAAATAATTTGGAACAAATATACATATTGTGACTGTGGGTCATGCATAAAACTTACAGTGAACAAATCTTGTACATTTTGGATAATAATTGAATTTATTCAATAAGACTAATACTGATTCCAAGTTAAATGACTTACCAACTCAGCCCGGTTAGCCCATGCTGAGTTACAATACTTTGCAAGAGGTAACCAATATACTCCATCCATTATGGCCAAGACCATTTCATGCTGCAAGCTCACCATTCCAAAATGTACTTTTCTAAATTCCTTTAGGGCTGGAAAATATGCCAAGAAATTCATTACCGTACGTCATTATAGACTGGAGTATTGATTTAGCTATTAACATATGAACGTATAGGTCAGACAGCTCATAAATTAGGTTGATCCTTGGGCCCTAGTAATGAAACTATCTAAATTCATTAGCTCCAATGAGACTGACATTCTGCATTTAGCATTCGTGGCTGATCCGGAATTAGTTGAAGAACAAAGTGTCGAAATTATTGTATGCAAAATTGAACAGTAATATATGTGTATATTTATGCTAAATGTGAAATAGGATTATAACTCACACGCATTACGCATACTCACACCGTACCATCAATTCAACGGTATTCACCACCGATGGCAATGGAATTGGTAGGATATTGTCTAGAGATTTACCCTCATAATCCTTGAAAATTTTATCAAAACCATCAATTCCGGACTGTGAACCAATAACAGTTTTAGTTATTACTCAACCAATCAAGGTAAAATACATAAGGCAACTTCTTGGAACATATTCCTAACTGCTCCTCGAATTTTAACTAAATCAGACCAAAAGATGATAATTAATCCGCGTTATGATGAAATAACGTTTGCGCATGCGCATAAGCTACTCACTATTGATCTGCCGGGAATGCATCCGGAGCTAACCCGCACAATCCTTGACAATTTCATCAAAATCTGACAAAAACTTTATACAGTTTTGGGCGTGACAGGTATCCACAGGCATATAGACAGATATCAACAAACAGACAGACACGGAACCAAAATTTATCAGCAAGTTCTGAAACGCGAAAAGCAAATGGGCTTTTTGATTTTTGAATACAAAAACTTTTTTTACTTCTAGCGCAAACACCACAAATCTTCCAAAACACCACGACGAACCTCAGAAAGCAAAAATTTACACTAAAAGTATTACTGGGTCTGACTGCACAAAATCTAGACAATACGAATTTTAGAAAAATAATCGGTCACTAACAAAATATGTGAACATTAACTACATTAAATTTTCCATCCCCCCCCCCCCCATCCCGTGCGGCTCTGGTGCGTTGATTTTCATTATATTGGGGGATGAAAAAATATTGGGAAAACGAGTCACAGTTTTTCTTGTTCGGCAGCCATTCTTCAGAATAATCTCATTCGATTTTGTTGAACGTCGGGTCTGACAGACCCAAAGACAACTTTTCCATCGCTCTAGCGGGAATATTATGGTCAACTCATCTCCCAGGTGGTTCTTGTTTCTTCCATAGCTGGAGTAATACTTGAAGCGAAGGCACTCGAAGCCTCGCCCAACCTGCTCTCAACATGCTATAAACAATATAGCGCGCATGAAGTTGGCTAAACCCGGAAGTTACCATCGGAAGGTTATCAAATTTTCAATGAAAATTGATCTTTGACATAGTTTAAAATTCATAGAAAATAAAAGTTCTGGTTATTATTTATATTAGGTTAACCGTCCGTAGGCCTCGTGCACATCAATCCCAGCACTCGTGTTGGCGACTGGCGAAAATTCTGGTACAAGATGGATCAATGTTTATCTTGGGCTGGTATAGTGAGCCGAAACACCTTCCAGAAACTATAAAATCATATTAATCCATGCTATGAAACTTAGCACAATATTTAATACAAAGGAACCTAGAGTCCATCGAGAATCTTCGGGTAACATTTCCAAGAAAAATCTGATGTAGTAATTTACCATTTCCCCCAAGCATAGGAACGCGCTATGAAAGCTAAGTTCATTAAAACATTTCAAGGATCTGTGCATTTACGCTACGGATTCGAAGAAGCCATGTGCCACACTCAACTTGGCAGTCTTTTTTTTTACATATCCTCGAATTGATGTTAAACCATAAAATAGAGAAACTATACTAATAACAATTATTCATGCATTTTATATACCATTACTTAATATTGCTTATTATTGATACATGCTATACATATGTATGCTATATATATTATGACATGCTATATGATAATATGCTAAATTTTTATCAGCACTCTTCAAGCAGATTGGTTTGACTTCTTCGATTGACCCAAAAACAGCCGGGAAACACATACATAATTATGATGATACCGTTTTAATATTCAGTTCACGTCAAATTATCAACAACTAATATACCAATATATCAATTAATATACAAGTACGTACCTACCTACGTACCAGGTTCGTACCTTTGTGATATCCAAAGCCAGACTCTAGCGTGAACGCCTTTTCCTGGTTTTGCGACACCTAAAGTGTGATCATATTCAAGATTAGCAAGATGCTAAACTTGTATTCTTTTGCTTTCAAGTGATATAATATGCCAAAACTGTTTCCTTATTGCTGCGATAATTTTGAAGACGTTCCCAAAGCTAACTCATCCGTCTGTGCAATTAGCGCCAATGACAAGTTCTTATATGTAAATGAATGAATGAATAAAACAGTGAGCTAGAAGGTGCAATATCAATTACTTACAGACAATGAAGGTTTGGATGTCGATTCGTGGGCCAAGAGCTCTTGCCAACAATACGGAGGGTAAATTAGCGACGGTTTTCCATTCTAAATGTTTTCTATTATTACCGCTAAGGTTGAGGCTGATTGTAACTTGGCCTTTAAAGACCGATGTGGCGTGTTCGCATCGCATCAATTGACTCGAAATTTGTATTTATATTAGAAAGCATTGTATAAATGATAGGTAACAACTAAGTAAATTATTACACTTACTTATGTCACGAGAAACAACACTCGCTGTCGTTATACTATGGTCATTGTCCTTTATATCACATAGACCTTGTATTCAGTGTCATTGTAGACCAAGTTTTCTAGGCCGATAACTTACTTATAATGACCAAATAAGATAGGAATGCGGTGCATGCTTCAGTTTCAGACTGTCAAAATGTGTACAGGAGAGACAGTTGGTACACATGATTTACAGTATGGTACAGTTGATATTTCCCTTAACCGTCTTATTTGTACACAATGAAAACGGTTGTAAGATATACATAGCCACATTAGTGAAAAGATTGACGGTAAACCATTACTTGTACCGTATAGGTTAGGTGAGTGAACCGTTTATTAAACGGTTGTGACTGGTGTGTAACAAATAAATACGGTAAACACCAGACCATCTGACCGTGTTTTTACACGGCTAACAAATTTTAAAGATCTTAACTGTATTGTAGACTGTCAAAATGTGTACGGGGGAGACGGTCTTTCAACCGATTTGGTATCCTCTACAATACAGTCGCTAACATTTAACCGTAATATGGTATTTAACCGTGTTTGGGTGTTACCGTCTTGCTGGGCTTTTGCCATCTCGGTCATCCGTGCGGCTTGGCAGTTTAACATCTATTGACATAAGGTAAACATTTACCATTTTTGTAAGGTTAATTTTAACCGTTTTTGGGTATTTTTTTCTCAGTGCAAAGACGTTAAGTAAAATAATTTCAGATTTCCGCTTTGGTATTGCGTGAAATACACAAACTAATTACTCAAAATAATCTGAAATGTCATAAAATAATCTTATAAGGTACTCAAGACCGTTGGAGGGGGGGAGGGAGGGCTTCATGATGGTAGGTTATTATGTGTTTGTATAAGCATGGTAACTTGACATAATATCAGTATCAAATAACCACTACTGCTCATCTCGCACCTGACCCAGAAACAATAACCATCTCTCATTAGAAATTTCGCGGGCATGCGCAGAACAATCGATCTACCTCAGAGAAAAAACTGGATGCGTTTCTCTCGCAGACAGGCAATGAGCAATGTGGAAACCCCATTATACCTCCAAAGGTCTTAAGCTCCAGTACACTCATTTTTCATTTTCACGGCGTTATATACTGCGGTTGTCTTTTCACTAATTGTGACGTTCAGATGAGGGATTGTGAAAATAAAGGAAAGAGGCGGATTACGTGGTATCACGTAAACAATGTACAGCCGCCTTTCCACACCGACGCTCTCTCGTTAGCCTTGAGGGCTCTTGATGGTTTCAAAGAAAGTAAAAGGCATCGTTGAATATCCCGATGTTTCACAATTTTGGTTTACAATTTTCAATAATGAACCTTTGTAATCGACCAAGAAAACAAGTTTTTTTGAACTTTCCCCAAAATTGGTTGGTTTACATTTCAAGATTCGAAAAAGCCAAATAAAAGAAAGAAAGAAAAAAACGCGTGCGAAGTTGGTTGTGGCACGCAGCTTCCTCGTATCTGTAACATGTATGTACAGATCACTACAATGTTTTAAATTACCTTAAACAATTCCATATCGAGGAATAGTAAATCAAGATGCAGCGAAAAATGTCAAAATCGTTCAATTAGGAAACAACAAAATCAACCTTGCTGTAATATAGGTTTGCGCATGCGCAGAGTGAAGTAATGATTTGAAGCAGTTCATCATATTCAATATCATGCGAGAAGATTCCCAACTTGAATCCCATATAACGGAGGAACTTATTTTGAAACCGTTCGAGGCGATACTTACGAACTGCATACAATGGAGACCGGATTGGCGAGGCGTACTCCAGAACGGGGAGGACAAGCGCCTTGTAATAGAGCCAATTGCCGGAATACTTGAGAACTCTCTAGTATTTCTCTTAATAAAGCCAAGCAGGCACATGGCTCTTCCCGCAAGTGCCCCAACATACCCACATAATTCCAGCCTCGCGTCACAGAGCCCACCCAAATCAGTTAAATCATACGTCCGCCGCAGGGGGGGATACGATAAGATGCTACACATCATTTTCTCACGTTTTAATCGTACGATAACGCTCTAATTTCGAGGATAGTTTGTGAAAACCGATTTAATCATTCCACATCAATTTTATCACGACTGTCTGCGCATGTACGAATTTAAAATTCTTGTAGCAGTTGTAGTCTTCTACAGTGTTCATCCTATTTTATTGACATCTTCAGAGAATGTGTGGGTTACGCTGTAGATGAAAGATCCTCTTTCAATTTCATTGTATACAAATCAGTACTTTACGCTGCGCATGCGCAAAGATAATCCCGTCAAGCATCATTTTCCCATTCCTTAGTCATCCGATCTCGTTCGAATTCGGATGGTGGGTAGAAAACAGGAATTGATCATACCCCATATCAATTTTATTACGGTAGCATCGTTGATTGCTGCTGCGTATGCTCTAATATGAAATGCATGCAACAAGCATAACTTTCTAGCCGTTTTTCTTCGATTTCGATGAAATGTTCTCGGAATGAGCAAGCTAGGCTGGGAATAGTCCCCTATGAATGTCATCACTCCGAAATTGACAGTTTGTATTGCGCATGCGCAAACGTAAAATCAATCAAGCGTCATTTTCTCATGGTCTATTCGTAAATTCGGAAGGTAGTTGGGTAATTACGTTTTGAGTGAGTACCTTGCCTGATTGAAGATTTTGAGTTTGAGTCCAAAGAAAGGTCCGTGGAATCTTCAAAGATTAGTTGAAACATTTCAATGTTCTGTCTGCATATTCATGTTCATGAATCGAATGAAACCACCCAGATTGCTGTTCATTCATCCGTCAGCTCTCCCTAAGATTTTCCACAATGTAGGTAGTAAGTACCTATCGTTCTGCTCCTAAAATTATAAATTCCTTTGATTTGGATTCCAGCGTCGATACCTCAATACCCACAACCTACGTGGTGCAGTTGCGCAACTTCAATTCAAGTAAACTTGAAAATTGGTTGTGACATAACTTTTCAATCATGCAATAGTATTATCTGCCCTAGAGGTGGATGTCGCCGGTTGCATAACCCGTTTACCATTATGATCCATTCCATCTCATTTTACATTTTCCTCGAGCGTTCATCATCATCTGGTACCAAACTGTGATACGTAGGTGTCTGCGGAGAGAAAGTTTTTTTTTCTCGTTGAACCCCTCCAATAACCGCTCGACCATAATCGTTTTTAAATCGAAGCCAGGAAGAGTTCTAAGTGCGAGCAAATATGGTAAGATGGAAAAAAGGAAAACGCATCTAAATCCCGATCGGCGAACAAGCCATTTCTATGTTACACAATAGTGATTTCCTATATTACACATCTAAATGAATGTAGTTTAATTCCATCAAGGTTTGTCTCAAGATAAGACGGAACTCATAAAAACTCCAGAAGTTACCTAAGCTGTACCGAATGATAATTATAGCCGAGATTACTTACAACACCTACACGGAAAGCTCGCTTGGGTTACTATTTTCAATAATAAACCTTTACAATCGACCTAAAAAAACGATTGTTAAACCCGTTAAAATTTAGTTGGTTTCAAGATACGTGGGTCAAAGAAAACGTTCGAAGATTTTCTGAATTTTATGAAATTTCGATCAAAAGTCACGTGTCGACCGAGGATCTTGGAATCTCGGCATCATTTTCGGGAAAAGTTACACGCCGCCGAATACTATACATCAATTCATTGCAGTCTACTTTCAATACCTGGAAAGGAGCATTGCAACTCCGCTGTGGGTAAGAGTGGTGAAGAACTTGATGAATATTTGAAACAAGTACCATCATGTAATCAGTATTGCGTACGTTATTCCCATAGTATTCAGTCTATACCTAGGATGAATTAACAGAAAGTATGTCCCAGTTTTCCGTAACTTACCTATGGCTCATTTCTTCCACTTTTTCTCTGTACAGTGGGTATGATTAATGTTAGAGTCAATTCGGAAAAATTTAATTTAATTTCAGTAAAAATGTTTTTAGATAACTTTTTCTGGATATAAATTAAACCCAAAAAGTATATTACGGAAGAGTTGAATTAAAGGTTGAAGGGTTTAAATTGGGGGAAAAGCAAGTGTGCATCATAAAGGTATGAGCTCTCTCTCTCTCTCTCTCTCTCTCTCTCTCTCTCTCTCTCTCTCTCTCTCTCTCTATATATATATATATATATATATATATATATATATATATATATATATATATATATATACTTATAAATTCAATTTATTGACGAAGAAGAATACGTATAAGTAAGTAACAAGGAATAACTAAATAAAGAAACAAGAAATAAACAAGGAAACTTCTGTTATGTTGTGAGTAGATGTATAAACAAATATGTATTGAAAACTAAGGCGTTAAAAAGCATACAGAATTACATGTAAAACAAAAAATTTATATGCGAAATGAAATAAGCCTCTGAGCACTTTAAAACGTTACATTCAAAGTTCTAGAATAATTTCCTATAATCAAATCAATAAGTCAATATATTAGCTCCTAAAGCTTGGGTTGTCCAGGTGGCAGGAGGACTCGAGACTGAGAGAGGCAAAATCATGTCAGCAAGCAAAATACCTAAATAGGAAAGCACAGTAAAGAGAAAGCAAAAAAAAAAAAAAAAAAAAAAGCTGAGCGTAAGTGAATAATTAATGTTAATGCGTAATACGTAATAAATAAGTATTGATGTAAGTATAATGTGGATACAGTAGTTAACTATGGTAATTAATAATCATACTGGTTCAAAACAAGTGTAACCTTCCCAGAGACGCCCTAAAACTGCATAATGATGGACATCCAGCAAAAATTTATGTAGAGCACTCTTATAGGGCGCTGAAGAATAGTTGATGCTAAAACGTTATTCTCAACCGATTTTCATTCTTATTTGGTTCGATTCCAATTTTAGGCTAGTTGTGCAACAAACCTTGGGAGTTGGGGATTTGTTGTCGCGGTGGGGGTAGAGGGGATAGTTACCGATTCTTTCAAGCGCTCCCCATGCTTCAAATATCGAACGATTTTCGTGATTCTTATTTTGTTCCATTAAGAATTCGAATTAGTTTTGGAATGTTTGTCAGGAGTTTCAAATTCCATCATGGAAGGGGGCGAATTGAGGGGAAAATCCTAATAAATCGCGATGTTTTAACTAATCTCGTATTTTCGTGTTTCTTTTTTTATGGAACTATGAGTTTGGTCTAGTAGGAAGTAGTAGGAAGAGGGGAATGAAAGGGGTTATAGTAATAAAATCATTAGTTTCTATTCTCGTGATTTTCGTGATCATTTTTAGTGAATTTTCGGAGAAAATTAAGTTTGTTCATATTGACTTTGGTTCAGTTTTGGAAAATATGTCAGGAGCTTCAAATTTCTTGCTGGAAGTTTTAGGATGGAAATTTACTGTCGATGGAAGGGGTTAATGGGGGGGGGGGGTTATTCTGAGAAGCCATGATATTTTTCTCTGATAGTTTTTTCTCTTATTTTAACTCTCACCTAAATTATATACAATTCATTCATAGGGACGTCCCTGTAATGCATGCATTACTTACCAACATGTTTTAATAAATATCCACATTTTATTATATTGATTACACAAACGATAATGAAAAGTAACAAAGAATAAATAACAAAGAATCAATAGATCGGAACTTACAATGACCATATAATAATAATTCGAATTCAAATCAGAGAAAAATTTGAAGCTCCCCTTCTAATTTCATTTTCGCAGCCATTGTCAGAATAATTGTTGAAAATAATATTGTGTTAGTATCGTGTCAACACCGGTCTGTGGCTATACATCTTATTCTTATTTTTACATAACCTGCTGCTTTGCTTTAAAGATTTCATGTATAAGTTTGGTAAGTTGGAATAACAAATATTTTACCATGATGGATTGCAACGGTTTACCAAATATGCACATTGTACTTGGCTTTCTATGACAATTTGATTCAGGTGTATCATGACAGCAAATCCATTCGTATATTCGATCGTGTGACAAGATTATTATCTCAAAAATCGAAAATGTTATGAGCATACTTAAATTTAAATGCCCCTCCCGCCCCTTCTCCCCGAAAAAAGTTTATGTCTGTTTATGCATGTGTTCGTCGTTTTTTGCCAAGCTTAACTTCCACAATTCTCAACCGCTTTTCAGTACAATGTGGGCTTGGCCCTAAGTAGTTCTCCATAGAAATAATTTGCTCAAATAATAATAACTCAAATTCAAACCTAAGAGTTCCAGTTTTGTTCATATTTATGGTTCATAGCTACTGCCTATGCTCAAACATAAAATCTTTGCATCACAGTTCAGAAATAAACTATGAAATTTCAGGGATTTGAGCCTAATGCCATATTAAATTAATCATCTCTGGTAGCCTCTGCGCATTAGCAACCGCACAAAATGTTCCAAATACTGAGCTTCTAAATACGAGACAATAAAATCATGTTTCGATACGTTTTATTCCGCAAATCAATTTATCAATCTATATATCCTAAGCCTGTGCTATTTAAACATCCTGGAAACATAATTCATCATGTTATGGACACGAGGGAGATAATGTACCACACCCATCTCAGCAGGCGTTCTTGTACCCATATTAGTTTGGTTTGGCGGAATTTCAACTGTCTCGGGTGTTCGCGGCTACATTACCAATTCTAACATAGTTTGCTGTCAACCTGAATTTCCATAGATATAGGTCGGCCTTTGCATTCCAATCTAACAAAAGCCTATGGGGTACTGAAACCTACCAAGCGTTCGCATGAGCGGTGAATTGGTTTCAAATATTCAACGCGTAAAATCCTTGAACGAACGCTTCCTACACAGCAGTAAATTCAAGTACGGTACTAGCACTCTAATTTACAGGTTCTTACAGAGTGGCAGTCCCTTTCATCCAGGTGCCTCCCCCAATATTATGGTGGGTAGAGCAGCGCAGCTGAAGGAGAGGAAATTGCCTTTCGCTACTATCACTGAATAAACAGGGAGCTTCTCCTCTAATGCAACGCTCGTCTTTTCATTCCATGGAGTATCTCGGAAATAAGAAATTCTGGTAAATATTCTAAAACACTACCTATTTAACAGAAGAAACGAATTAAAAAAATCATTCTTTGGCGTTTTAATAAAGAAGTTTATCCCAAGTGAAAACTCCGATTGCATCATGGATACTTAATTACCAAATTTATATCAGGATGTTAAAACCATAAGTAGTTACTTGAAAACGACGATTCTTGTGTATACCGATCCCGTAAAACAGTTAATCCTAGGGGTTTTTACGCATTTCATGATCTACAGGGCTGCAATTATTCATTTGACTGGCGGTTGATCGGCGAATATGATCCGAATCAAGCCGACTAAATCATTTAAGTGAAGCAAATTTGAGACTTACAAAAAATGGAGCGATGCATATTACAATTTTCATAATGTATTCAACTTCTTGATTTAAAAAAATAAAAAAATAACGTAAAATTGATGTTTTTAACAACATAGCAGCGCTAAAAAGATCTGTGTAGCAGACACAAACAAGCATAATATCCAAATCCAATCAAGTACCTGTTGAATGGAATTGAATAATGATTTATAAAGCGTCTGCCAAGTTGGGTGTGGCCATAGCTTCCTCGTATCCATATCATAATTGTATAGATCACTAGAATTTGTTAAATAAAATTAGACGATTATGTGGTAGGTTTCCATAAGTTTCCATAGGTGCTTGATAGATGGTAGGTATGTGCATGCGCCATACCGTACCATTTGTGGGTAGGGAGCGATGGAGTTTATTTGGAAACATCTACCACCTAAACGGTACGGCCTGTAAAACTGACATCAAAACCGGATGAAAACTGAAAAAAGCCATGCTTGTTACAAGGATTCGATTTTCACGCATGCCTTCCTGATGTATTTAAGAAGAATAAAAAAGTCAAATGGCTTACGAACTTAGGGTATCGTCAAAGCTGGTGTACTATAGAACCCGACTTTAAGAATGTAGGAGTATTTCACTAGAATTCGCTCATAAATTGTATTGAACGATTCTAGGGTGTGCAAGTAATGTATATATGTACTAACCTACACTACTAATGAGATCGTATCAGACAGCCTTTGTATAGGTAAAGATGTCGTTAGGCATGTTTTCATTTGGGTATGCCAAAGTTTAATTCGACAATCCATGAATTCAATCTAAAGAGTTTTCATTTGAGTATGCCAAAGTTTAATTCGACGATTCTTGAATTCAATCTAAAGAATTCAAGTTTCACAGTTCAGGACTCTTCCAAAAACTATCATATACGTACCTTATGTACCTTCTAAAAACCTCTATTCCATGTAATAGGCTGCCTTCCTATAACTGACTAATTATTCAGGCGAGCCTCCATCAACTACTCTATAATTATAGTTCGGAGAGCCAAGTAGGAAGAAGCTAAACGTCAAAGACCTTTCTCCTATAAAATACTATCATCAAATAACGTAATCGTTGCATAACTTTTCTTATTGAAACTGAGCTCATCCTCATTGCCGGACCTTCAAATTATCGGTCCACTTTCTTCAAAGCTTCTCCATTACTACCATATTTATTTTGTTGATTATCGTCTGAAAGGTTAATCAGATGAAATACTTCGGTTTTTAACCGACTTCAACGAAAATGAGGGAGATTCTGCTTCTGTTACACGTGAATGGGGGCGACTTTTCAACATGGATATGTTTTTGGGTTGGGAGTCAGTCTAAAATTTGCGACACCGACACAGCGTTTCCTATTAATGGAATGGGAGACTAGTGATTCAAATTGCCAGTTCAAACTGGATCAGTGGATCAACTTTGATGAGTGAAATGGAAAAGGACTTATTCAAATAGCTTTTTCGTTGGGGGATTAATGTCAAATAGCATGGCTAGCCTGGAAAAGAAGAACAACCTTGATAAGTGGAATGGGCAGAAGATAATTCAAATAGTTCGTTCAAACTGGTTAAGTGGAATGAGGGTGTTGGTGAATAGTCGGAAAGGGATGAGAGGGGAAATGTGTAACACAAGAGAGTATGTGCCACACTGTCCATACACTTATAATTTGTGAGATCATGGACTCTCACTGGCTGGGTTAGTTGGTAAATCTCTATTTTGATATTTTGGCTGTTGGCTTTTTTTAATCTAGATCTTTGATCAAATCTTGGAATCATGAACCAGGTGGTATTCATATGCATGGTGATTTGAATATTTTCATTTCGGCAGTATTCTTCATCAGAACCGGGCTCTTGTGTAGGTATGGTTTTTATTAAAGTTGAGTATTGAAACCTAAACAAATATTTACAAACCAGTGAGTGGTTGCATTCATTTTCTAAAAACGTTTGAAGGTCTTCAGTAGGATGAACATTATTGTATAAGGACGCGGAGTTAGAGGCAGGGTTTTGATACTTCGCAACCCTCTTGGAAGCCCTTATCTTGACCCCTTGACTGACTTTATACTCCTCTTTAGTAGATGCTATCCTACACCCACCCTGAATGTCGTCTGTGGAAGTTTGGCGTATCGCAAGTATTTGATGTTTGGGCGTGGGTTGAGGCTAATCGGTGGGCCATGATGAAATGTATGGACAATCTGACGATCAATCCTGAATCTGATGCAATCCCAAGCAAAATCGGACCATTTGATAGGGTGTAATGCGTTTTCAATACATTAATGTACGTAACACATACGTACACACGTACCATTAGGCCCTTTGATGAAACAATAGGGACCATCTAGTAGTTAATCCACCCAGTCCCTCAACTTGGTACAAATGTTTCCTTGACAAGCAGATAAAAAATTGTCATCCTCCTGAATGAACGCAAAGTATACCATGACTAAAAATTGTGGAAAACAGTGAGGAAGTATAATATGACAAAACCTGTAGACAGGTAGTGTTACTTCTTCCATTTTAACTTCAATTATGAGCGAACAAGATATTACATAATTCTGGAAGCTTCCTATTCATACAGGACATCGTCGCCGTATTAGGAAAGATTGGTGACGTATAGCGAAGGCTATACATCGTAAACAAGTGTCCTTCAATATTTTGGAATCAAATGAGGTTTTCGCGGTTTTGCGAATTTTCGTAGAAAATGAAGCTATTACAATGGCTCAAACATTTTAAAAATAAAATGAATGAATCCGTTCTGAAACGAATCCTAGAGTTTAACGCTTTTTCATATTAATTGCTATGCAATTCTTAGGCCGAGCCCCAAAAATTTTTTATGTAACGTCCGTGACGAAAATCCAGCACCTCCAAGCAGCACGTTCATGCGCATCGTGGGTTCGAATCCCAGCCAGGCTTGAAAATTTTTTTATGTCCAAATTTTTTTATATCCATTTTTTATGTAATTTATTATTTTATATCCATTAATTAATTAATTAATCGTCGCTATCATTGATAATTGTTGAGATATTGTCCTCTACAATATCATTACAACATCAACCTTGGTAAATTGTTATGGTAAACTGTATTGGTTCATTAAAGTTTGAGATTTCAATGTGATTCTCAACAAAGATTATGAGACTTAACATTTAAAAGGAAAAAGTGAAAATGAGTTCTAGTTTGCTTAAAATTGATCCGCTGGGGCGGGAAAATTACGATACATGGAAGATGCTCGTTGAAGCTCTATTGACTAAAAATGATTATTTAGGATACGTCACCGGGAGCATCGTGAAAACAACAGATGAAAAACAAGCTAAAGAATGGGAATTGGCGGACGGGAAAGCGAAGGCCGTCATAATTCTCACGATCAGTTCTAGCGAGTTGAAGCAGGTTAAAGGTTGCAAATCATCCAAAGATGTTTGGGACAAATTGAGTTCAATCTATGAATCGAAAGGGCCAGCTAGGAAAGCGTCTCTGTTGAAAAACTTAGTTTTGAAAAGGATGAAAACAGGAGATGATGTGAAAGATCATTTAAATGATTTTTTCGACATAGTAGATAAACTTGAAAACATGGAGATCATTATAAATCAAGATCTTCTCACAATCATGCTCCTATATTCCCTACCACGTGATTTTGAGAATTTTCGAATTGCTATCGAGTCCAGAGATACGCTACCATCACCCCAAGCACTAAAAATAAAAATAATAGAGGAAAGTGAGGCACGAAAGCAGAATGGAACTGAGATGGATGAACAGAATGCATTCCTTGGGAAAAGTCAGTCACGACAACGATTTCGTGAGAATTTTCCTGATTTGGCAGAAACTCGGAAACTGCAGTTTTCCTCCAATAGAGTGTGTTTCAATTGTAAGAAGTCTGGGCACTTCGCTCGATTTTGTAAAGAAGGGAGGAATTTTTCAAGACGCCAGGAGGAATCTGTTGTCGCTAACGAGAATAATAGGGATGTCGGGCTACTAATTTCTGAATCTAACAATTTTCGCTCACCAGATATTCGTTGGTGTTTCGATAGTGGGTGTACATCTCACATGACTAATGAGTTGAAAATCCTTTTTGACCGAAAGCCTGATGATGAAAGAAGTATTAGCCTTGCAAATGACTCGCATGCCTCTTCAAAAGGGATTGGAACTGCCGTTGTACCAATAAATGGTGGTCGCAATAAGCTAACGTTATCGGATACACTATTTGTACCCGAATTAAGAACCAACCTTATTTCAATAAGGAAACTTCTTGCCATGTCATTGAGAGTTCGATTGTGCCGTTCAGCAACTTCCGTTTTCCTCACCCGGGGCACCAAGGCAGAAGAATTAAGTATTTACAAAGTGATAATGGTCGAGAGTATGTCAACGATGATTTCAATAAATATTTAGATGACTGTGGGATTCAAAGAAGATTCGCGTGTCCTAGAACCCCACAGCAAAACGGAGTTGCTGAACGGCACAATCGAACTCTCAATGACATGGCAAGAAGTTTCCTTATTGAATCAAACCTACCACAAATGTTTTGGGCGGAGGCTATATCCACTGCCACACACATTCGTAACAGGTGTCCATCAGACGCTTTGAATGGTGAGCTTCCATATACTTATTGGACTGGAAAGGTACCAGTGGTAGCCTATTTCCAACAATTTGGAAGTAAAGTTTATGTTTTAAACAAAGATCCTAGTAGAGGAAAGTACGACCCAAGGGGTAAATCAGGAGTTTTTGTTGGTTACCCAAACGGTACGAGAGGCTATCGAATTTGGTTGCCGGATGATAAGAAATTTGTTACGTCGAGTGATGTCAGATTTGTGGAAAAACCAGAAGACACTGCAAGAGTATCATCGGCGTTGAAAGAAATTGGGTACACGAATGAAGACTTGAATATTTCAGAATATTTTATCACTATTTCAGGAACTGAAGCATCTGGAGGCTCGAAAACTGCGCAACCACCTGAACCAAACCAGCAAAGTCAGCAGATGTCAACCCACGATGAAGCAGAGCCTCAAGATCAACCCCAGGAAAGCCTTACCGATCGAGGTATAAGCACTGAGTGTCCAATAAAACGTTCTGAAAGAACAACGAAAGGTATTCCTCCAGAAAGGTATAGAGCATTGATTGCGAACGGTGATGAAAATATTATTTTTGAACCAAGGTCTTGGAGACAAATTGAAAATATGATTGGGCCAGAAAAACAAAAATGGATTTTAGCAGCACAAGAAGAAATGGAATCATTAATAAAGAATGAAACTTGGGCATTGGTAAAACTACCACCTGGAAGGAAAGCTGTGGGATCGAGATGGGTTTTCAAGATCAAATATGGAATTAATGGGCAAGTAGAGCGTTACAAAGCACGTTTGGTTGCAAAAGGATTTTTACAGAAGTATGGGGAAGATTACGATGAGGTTTTTGCTCCAACAATAAACTCCACAACTGTAAAAATACTACTGACTTTAGCGGCATCAAAACAATTGTGTGTGAAACATTTTGACGTTAAAACAGCATTTTTGAATGGAGATCTTGTAGAAGACATATACATGACACAGCCTGAAGGATTTGAGGATCCAAATAACAAGGACCTGGTGTGCAAACTTCAAAAAAGCTTATATGGCCTAAAACAGGCAGCCCGAGCCTGGAACGAGAAAATCAATAGCGTGATAACGAAAAATGGCTTTCGAAGAAGTGATGCAGATCCTTGTTTGTACGTCAAGTTAGAGAATGGCGAACATACTTACATCGTCATTCACGTCGATGATATTCTTTGCGCAGGGAGTGAAGAAGCTGTTTGCAAGTCTTTCCAAGTGTTGTCTTCGGTTTTTGAACTAAAGGATTTGGGAACTGTGTCGAATTACTTGGGAGTGGAAATTGAACAATATGGTCCACACTACTTAATTCATCAACGGAGGAAAATTGAAGACCTGGTTTCACAGTATGGTCTGCAAGATGCCAGACCAGTAAAAACCCCTATGGAGACTGGATTCATCAGTTCCACTGCTGATTCTACGTTGTTGCCAGACAACAGCAAATATCGTCAAGCAATTGGGTCTTTACTGTACTTGGCAGTAACATCCCGGCCAGATATTTCATCAGCAGTAGGGATATTATCGCGACGTGTAGAAAAGCCAACTCAAAGCGATTGGAATGCAGTGAAAAGGGTCATCTGTTATTTGAAGTCAACACTGAACATCAAACTTAAACTGAGTTCGCAAAAGGAAATACAATTGAACTGCTACGTGGATGCTGATTGGGCGGGGGAAAAGGAAGATCGAAAATCAATCAGCGGATGCTTATTCAGAATAGGTTCAAGCTCCGTTGGTTGGTTGTGTAAAAAACAGACATCGGTTGCTTTATCCTCAACTGAAGCAGAACTTGTTGCTGCGTCAACAGGGATTCAAGAGGCGATTTGGATTCGAATACTTTTGAAAGACATGGGTTACACTCAAGAAACTGCAACACCGATTTTCGAAGATAACCAGAGTTGCATGAAATATATCGAAAATGATAAGGCAAGTGGAAGAATAAAACATTTAGATGTGCGGAAATACTACGTGAAGGATCTGATTCGAAAAAGGGAAATATCATTGGAGTATTGTCCAACTGATGACAACCTAGCAGATATCCTCACAAAACCTCTTGCGGGTCGCAAGTTTCAAGACTTCCGATCGCGATTTGGATTTATTCATTTATCGGATGATGTTGAGGGGGCGTGTTGAGATATTGTCCTCTACAATATCATTACAACATCAACCTTGGTAAATTGTTATGGTAAACTGTATTGGTTCATTAAAGTTTGAGATTTCAATGTGAATGTTTGTTCTTGATTCTCAACAATAATATGCAATTAATAAATTGCATAGCAAATTATCCTCGTTTTCCACGCAGTAGAAAAGAGAAAAAAACCGGGGGTAAAGGGGGCGAAGCCCCCGGCGAGTGTGTGTGTGTGTGTGTGTGTTGTGTGTCTGTGTCATTCCAGACGATAACTCTCCTTAGGATTGAGATAAAAATTCCATTCTTGCGCCCAAAAATTAAGCTTTCAAAACGAAAGGATGAGTTCGTTGGCCAGCACTTTTTGAGCACATTAAATTGGTCAAATTTCAACAATAAAAAATACTCCAAAAAAATCACAAAAAATTGCTGAAAATTGTTAAATTTATATTTTTTGGTAGAACATTGTTCAAATAAAGTTTAATAACTATAAAATTGAACTTTCAAAAATTTTTGTAAACAATTTTGTTGAAAAATGTACATAAAATTCATTAAAATTTGCTAAAAATCGATAGAAATTGCAAAAGAGCTAAAAATCCAAAACCTCTATTTGAATAGGAGATTATTATTCAGAATACGTTTTTTGCCATAAAACTAATAGTTGAACATTTCCTTGCACTCAAAAGCTCAAGTTTCAAAACAATTTAACATTATTCAAAACGATAATTTACCGAATTTCGCTCATACGATCATGCTTCATGACTGGAACTTTTTTAATTTCTGCTCAACGCATGAAGCGAATGATGATAATAATTGATTATGAAAATTGTAAGATCTCACAATTTTAGGACTGAGGAATATGTGATGGGAAACAGCTTACTTCATGCATTGTTTTCTTCCTGAAATGTCTTCTCGTACTTTTCAACAATTATATCCCAATAATCAGAGCAAAAATAATAATTGGAAAGTAATTATATCCTTTGAAAAAGCACAATTTGCAACAAAATGGTGTTCGTCATTGTCAAATACTTAATCAAAATAGCAAAAGTTAATCTAGAAATACTATCGACATTGGGAAGCAAACAGCTAATTTAAGGACATTATTGTAGAGGACGATCGGAAAAGGGTTCGCTCGAAAATTGGGAGGCGCTGGTCTAACGGGTAACGTTTATATAGAAGGGGTAAAATTGACGAAATTGGAAAACTTGTTAGTTAAGAGGAAGTGAGTGGGCAGAGTGAGAAAGAGAGCTGTGAGAAGAGATCACGTCAAATATTTGAGTAGGTCAGAGCGATAGGTAATCTTAAATTGGGGAGGGTAGTGAAGGCAATGTTGCTCTATAAATCGACTCGAAAAAGGCGTAAAAAGCGGGTAGGTATATAAAAATAAGCGTTTCCGAAAGGAGCGCAGAAACAGACATTCTGTGACTCATTCTATGGGGCTCTTAAATTCGAAAAGAAAATGGCTTCGCATCGATAAATTGAAACGGATTATTTCATGCTGGAAATAAGGGTTAATTTGCTGAATAGTCGTTATGAGAGTACCCTCCTTCCTATGAATTATCAAGTATGCAATACCTACCTATCATACCAAATGTACCTACAGTTGCTAAAACTGTCGTTTTTCTATAAAATCTGAATAATTTAGTTAATGTTGAATCCTCTCGTTCTCTAGATTTTCAATTATTTGCAATATAATCCTTTGCGTTCCATAAGATTTTTAATCATTTTCTGAGATAATTATGACTCTAAATGAATATTACACATTTGTTATATATTTTTAAAGTTAATAACCTGATTGCTTTGGTTTTTGGTTAGATATGAGCTGAAAAATACGGGAAGACGAGGTGGCAGTTGATCACCGCCTTGCACCTATTTTTGATAAATACTCGTAACTATTGGCGCACCCGGATGAAGGTTAATTTAGCGTCACCATTTTGTGATTAACTAGTAAATTATGTACGTCCTAATGAACACGTAAGAACGTTATACTGCTCACCGAGCTTGGCAGACGGTTTTACCATCAATAAAGCGAAGAAATATTTTATATCCTACTGCAAACTTGGCGCAGGTAAAACGAGATAGTACACATACGAATGTTGGAATGGATAGGCGAATAGAGTCATTCGACGGGGCTCCTATTACCGCATTATTCCCCGGCATCGGGGAAACACTATCGCGATTCCCCGTTCGATTCCCCGGATTTGCGACAAAAGGCAGCCGAGAGTCGAGTGGGGGCATCGGAAACAAATCATCGCGGAGGCGATAGATCTCTAGCGTTCGTTCGGAGGAGCAATCGGCAGGCGAGGCCCCCTCTAGAGCAGATATCCCATCCTCCCCCGCCCAACCGTTCCACTCCATTGTGGATGGAAGATACCCACGGAGCAAATATAGCTCAAATAGTTCAGGGTTATTGATGGGGCTTTGAACTGCGCCCTCTTTCCGCAAAAGCGATTCATCACAACGAAAACACGCTCTGGGGCTGCGCTTGTAGGCATTGCTCCAGGAGTTCGGTCAAATCAGCAGCAAATCTATAAATTCTATTACTGACTACTCCTTAAATTCCGGCATATAGGTCCCAATGTATGGAGGGCCTGGAATAAAACTCGAGCATTTACATTTGTTATTGAGTGCTGCTCTTCATCAGGCTAGGTTTGTTTTTCAGAATCTTCAGTTCCTGGAGGAACATGATACCAATGAAGAACATATCGATATCATTTCAAATAGTATCGAAATTTAAGAATTTCCAAAAGCACAACGTCTAGCCTTCGGTCCAGTTTTGATAGATTTAATTTCGTTCAATCAAATAACACCATCTTAACTTTTGTACCACCGAATTTTTGCGCACTACGTGGGTTTGAGGCTTGATAAAAATCATCAATACGAAAGAACCGATGAAAAAAAAAAAACAACACGCGGAACGTGTACCTCTAAAGTAAATATAAATTTTCTATGTATTTTGATTCAATTCCACCCATCTTCGCTTCTTCACAGCTGAAGAAAGGGTGAATTCGTACAGAAAGTTGAAAAAGTTGTTATTCACCGAAATAAAAACGTCCTGTTGCTCTTGTGCGTTTCACAGCTACCTTTACGGTTTTGGTCCCGTGCCTGTCTGCCCGTCTGTCATTATTTCTGGCTTTCTGTGGTCATTTCAATCCCCCCACCTCTCCACCATCGCACTTCATTGTGGATGGAAGGGAACCCGGAGCAAATATAGCTCAAATAGTTAGGGTAATTGATGGGGCTTTGAACTGCGCCCTCTTTCCGCAAAAGCGATTCATCACAACGAAAACAAGCTCTGGGGCTGTGCTTGTAGGCATTGCTCCTGGAGTTCGGTCAAATCAGCAGCAAATCTGTAAGTTCTATTACCGATTGCTTCTTAAATTCTGGCATATAGGTCTCTATAAGGGTTTGAAGTAAATTTCGATTATTGACATTTGTTATTGAGTACTGCTTTTCATCAGGCTGGTTATATTTTGAAGAGATCTTCATTTCCTGGAGGAAATGGTAAATGAAACCAATGAAGGACAGTTCTGATCCGTGCACCTCCATTATTACAAATCAATCCACTTTAGAAGGGGAACATAATACCCTCCAAATAATTATGAATTTTCTTATAATATTGTGTAGGGTGTTTTGATTCTATCACCCCCACATTTTTGCTTTCTCACAGCTGATGAAAGAGAAGCTATAAATTAGCGCAGAAAGTTGAAAAAGTTGTTGCTCTCCAAAATCAAAGAGTCCAGTTGCGTTTCGCGTTCCACAGCTTTCTTTACCATTTTGGTCACGTGCCGCCTGTTCGTCTGGCGTTCTGTTTGGCCGTATGTGTTCAATTCGCACAACCATTTCACTCCATTGTGGTTAGAAGATATTCCCGGAGAAAATATAGCTGAAATAGTTCATGTTATTGATGGGGCTTTGAACAGCGCCCTCTTTCCGCAAAAGTGATTAATCACAACAAAAACACGCTCTGGGACTGCGCCTATAAACATTGCTCTCGGAGTTCGGTCAAGTCAACAGCAAATCTATAAATTCAATTACTGACTCCCTCCCAAATTGCTCTAAATTCCAGCATATAGTTTCCTATGCATAGAGGGCTTAATGTAAAATTGGATTATTAACATTTGCTATTGAGAACTGCTCTTTATCAGGCTAGGTGTATATTTTAAACATCTTCAGTTCCTGGAAGAACATGATACGAATGAGGAACCTTCTGATAAGTGAGCCTCCATAATCAAAAATCAATCCACTATAGAAGGGGAAAATAATTTCATATATCAAAATTTAAGAATTATCAAAAGCACAACGCCTAAATTTTGGTCGGGTTTTGATAGATTTAATCTAGTTCAATCAAATGATAGGTACCATCCTGATTGTCGTACCAATAACTTGTCGCGCACTACGAGGTTTTCAAGCTTGATAAAATCATCAATGCGAAAGCACCGTTTGAAAAAAACACGCGGAAGGTGTAACCTCCAAAAACCTTTGAAATGAATAAAACAACCGTTTTCTGCTCAGAATAGCTAAATCCTATACAGAAATAACAAACCAATGTGTAATCATGCGTGGCGTATCTACATGTAATTTGTTTCGCTAATATTATCATTTCTATACGTAATATAGTCGTAAGTAGTATTTACTTATATAAATAAGCTTGTTAACCACGATAAGAAAAGGAAGCACAAAGGAAAGCTGGCACGCATAATCACGCGAAACGAAATAACACACAATGTGCAAAACAACCAAATAAGGTATGTTACCACAATCAAAATCAAATATTCCTAGCAATAAGAAAGACCCGTATGAAATATCACAAATATGTAATATTTTTCTGGATATCTTCTGCGCGGATCAGTGTTCCCACTTGTTCAAAGCCTTCGTAACAATCCAATACAGGAAAAATTGAAAACTCAATCAGTGATTCACAGTCATGTTGCCTTCGAAGCTTCCATAAGCTCCGGTTTCATGCAAACCGTTTCCAACGAGCCATTTTGCCGTCCAGTCATTAACAAACGATTAACACATACAAAACAGTCAGTAGAATGACTTGAAATGACGATCTATCTCCGATTTGCCTATCTCAATAGAACTTACTGTTGAAGTGCAGTTGATAGCTCACTCGGAAGTGCATCTCATTGGAATTGAAACCATAAAATGGTTCAACTGTAAATATTAGCAAGTCCTCACGTGTACAAACATCCCAAGTTGGTACCATACCGACCGTAGAGAAGAGATTTACTGCGTAGAAAAACACAGCAGTCGGTTCGTTCAGGGAAGAAGCGGCAATTGAAGGACAATTGGCTTCAAATCAGTGGTCATTAGAAGCGCGGGCTCAGCGGCATCGGTCGTTATCGGAGACCTAGATTTCCTCTATATACTACACTGGCGGATCAACTGACTTCACATCTGAACCGACGAACGAGAGGATGTCATTCCTCCCTATTCCTGGAATAGATTAATTACATCAGCACCTTTCATTGGACATTAATGAATTTTCAAGGAACCTGAAGCTGTAGCAAAGGCTCAAAAAAATTAGAAACTGAAATTTTCCAAAAATTTTCTCTTTTCTACATTATTACTAGCTGACCCAGCGGACTTTGTCCCGTCTAACATATTATTCATCAGTCATGTTCATAAATAACAACAATTTTCAACAATGCGTTAAACATTCAGCTAGTTGAGATTGGTTCGGGTTCACTTCATCTACAAGTAGTTGTCATATATTTTTGCTCTAGGTACATAGTTGTCATATCAACGCGTAACCACCAGTTTTTTGTGGTTTAGTTATTCGCTTTCCTTTCGTATAATTCCAGTTTTACGATAAGGAGTAGTTTGGGGCAGATTCCGATAGCCTATCATTCGTGCAAGGAATTAGTGTGAACACGAAACGTTTTGTGTTAACTAAAATGTGTTGCATTCATGTGTTGCATTTTTGAGTGAAGAAAATGTGTTGCAACAATTTACTGATGATTTCCGCCTACAACCGAATCTTTGCAAGAGAAATGGTAGTTCGGCATTTTTCATCCCACTAAATTCGTTGACCATTCGTTCGAAAGCTCTCGATTCATCCTACCATATTACGTTAACTACTGCGAAGTGCGTGGCCAACAAGCTTAGTTATGAGCATGGTTACACTAAGGTGATCATTCTCAATAATTAATATTGTGAACATGATTGGAACCGCTTGGTAATTTCTGATGATTTCATTGGGCTGATTGCGGTCGTTGCGGTGGTGATAAATAAAACAAATAGCTTGACATCTAGTGATAAGATACAACACCGCAAAATCTGAGTCATTCTTATATGCAGGTTTCACGGGTTTATGTGAAACGTGTGGGCTAAAACACATTCTGTGTTTCAATAACTTCTTTCGAAGTATTTAAATACAGGTAACCGGGGGTCCAGGGGGCTTGCTTTGGGGAGTTTCGTTAAAATTTTTATTTATCTATATTTTTCATGATGGTGCGCGATTATCTACATTCCATACGAGTGGGGAAAGCGATCATCAGCTCAAATATAAATAATGTAATTTTGTTCCTATTTAACTTAGAAACTGACATTTGGAACTGAGCCTCTCTGGGTGTGGTAGAGTATAATTACAACATTAGGAACCACGAACCACTATTACCAACAGAGCTCTGTAGCTAATTTTGTTCTATTCAACTTTTGATGAAGAACTTTCAAACAGGGACTTCCTGGGTGTGGTGTAGACTATAATAATAACTTGTGGGGGGGGGGGGGGGGCTGTAATAAGCTGAGTAAGCTCCATAGCTAATTTCGTTCCTATGCAACTTAGATCCTGAAATTTGGAACGGAGGCTAACATCTTCCATAATCGAGCTACGGTTCTAAAATTCAAAATGTTTTGCACTGATAGCAGCGAAAATTTTCATTTCCAAACGTCATTGCCATGGAGGCATGAAAATTTCTAATTCTGTTGTGACTTTGTTCGCAAGCGGCTCTCGGAGTCGAGTGTCATTTGGATGAGTGTTTTTGACTTCTCCCACACTAAACGCTTGATTTAGAGACGGATTTTCATTTACAATTCATACCTCATAATTCCGGTGGACCAATTAACAGTTACAAGAATGTAATTTTTGAGCGGATAGTCTTCCCATTGATCGTCACTGATTTTCGATACCTATGCGTGTTTTTCTTCAAAACACTTTAAAAATCATGTCCCTGCATAGGACTCGTGCATATTCCAAAATACATAGTGCTCTATTGGCGAAACGGCGTAATGGTAGCTCAGACGCATCCAAACCACCCCCCAGCCTAATCTCCAGTGGTGTCTGTGAACCACGTCCCTCCGTGCTCTACGGAAAATTTTCTTTCTGTTTTTCAGACCCGAAGAATGAGGAAAGTGTTGGATGTTAAATTTGAATTGAATGTGGAGGGAAACTTTAAATTTAAACTGTTTACCCGCAATAACGATTCCCTATTGGTCCGCCATTTTGCCTGTTTTCCATGTGAGCTCGTCGCTAAAAATATTTTCATTAAAACTTATGTTAAAACTAAAATCTTTGGTTTTTATGACTTGAAAACCTCAACAGGTTATGTTGCCCAGATTAGTTTCGATTCGAAGTGAACTAAGTGTCGGAAAAGTAAGGTAAAACTCTAAAACAGCGCGTAGTGTGTGCAGGAAGTTTTGTCGCCGTCAAAACGTAAGTAAAAACACTTTTTCCTTCAAAATGACTTCAAATCAAACCGATGACGTTTCACACATTGAAAAATTGAGTGGTGTAGACAACTTCCACGTCTGGAAACTACAGATGGACGTGGTATTTCAGTCTGCTGGACTTGACGAGTTCGTGACTGGTGGGATCAAACAAGAAGACATGACAGCAGACAAGGATAAAAAAGAGTTCATTCGTAAGGATGCTCGTGCTAAAAAAGCGATATTAGCCTCGGTTAATAAGACTGTGTTGTGTCACATAATGCATTGCAAGACGTCAAAGGAAATGATCGACAAAATAACCAAGGTGTACGATCGACAGAACGATGACCAGGTCAATGAACTTCTGCAGTCGTTTTACGCGCACAAATTCAACAAATCGCTTGACATGGCTCAAAATATCAGTTCAGATCAGAACATAGCTTTCCGCCTGAATGCTCTTGAACAAAGCGTCACAGATGAGATGGTTACATCCAAAATTTTGTCCATACTACCAACTGAATATGCTAATTTTCGTACCGCTTGGGGCTCTGTAGTTAATAAATAATCTAATGACGAAACTTTTTTCTGAGGAAATGATTGTTGGAAAACCTAAAACCACAGAAAATGTTGCTTTTCAGACCTTCAAAAAGAAAAATAACCACTACAAGAAAAATGAAAATGCCCCAAAATGTTTCAAGTGTAAAAAACCCGGCCATCTAAAAATTTCTTGTCCAATGAATAAATCAAGTGAAGAATTCAATGATGCAGAAGAAAAATGCAAGTACTGCAAGAAGACCAACCACAAATCTGAAAGGTGCTACTTTCGTGCTGAACATGAAAAAAGAGAGAAAACCGCTAATAAAGACAAAGTTGCTTATATAAATCCACTACATTGACCATAAAACCAGAAAATTCTGATACAAACGAGCTGAAATTTTATGACGAACCAACCCTCTATTTTGACGAATTTCAAAATGAAACATGATGTAGTGAAGGTCGCAAAGAAAAATCAGTCCCTACCTACTACGGGTGTCGGCACTGTGGATGCTAAAGAATGCATACTAAATGACGTCATACTTGCTCCATGTCTTGACAGTAACCTGGTATCAGTAGGTGCCACAACAGAAAATGGTGGTGAAGTACTTTTCACCAAAGAAAAAGTCGTGATTTCTAAAAACGATCATGTGCTTGAGGGGGAAAAACAAGCAAATGGTTTATATGCTCTAAAACTCACCCCAGACAACCCTGAAAAATTGTCATATTTCCAAGTCAAGAAAAATTATGCTGTTTACTGGCACAGAATTCTGAAACATCTCAGTTACAAAAATCTTGAAAAACGAAACAAAGAAAATAATTTGGGAATTTCTAGGACTGATTTCAAAAATGCAGAAAAGATTTGTGAAATTTGCCTAAAAGCCAAACAGACTCGTTTTTCATTTTCTACAGTACGTACCAGAGCCACCAGACCCCTAGAAATTATACATACAGATATTTGCCAAATTGAAAAATCTACATTGGATGGATATACCTACATTTTGACATTCCAAGACGGTTTTACATGCTTCCAGCAAATTTACTTGCTCAATAAAAAATCGGATACTGCTGAAATTTTAAAAGAATATGTAGCTGAAGTGGAGTCAAAGTGGAATTTGCCAGTTTATAAAATCCGTGCAGATAATGGGGGTGAATTCTCAAATGAAAACTTGAAGAATTGGGCAAAATCCAGAGGAACCGTCTTTGATTTTACTATACCACATACTCCCCAATTGAACGCCAAAGCAGAACGGCTGAACCGTTCTCTGTTGGATAAGACCAGGGCACTTCTCTACGATTCGGGTTTGCCTGCTGATATGTGGGGTGAATGTGCGAGAGTTGCATGCTACATATTGAACAGACGCGTAACGCAAACTCTTCCAGACTCAAAAACACCATACGAGATGTGGTTTGGAAAGAAACCTGACTATAGTAAAATGCACATTTTTGGGTGCACTGCTTACGCTAAAATTCTTACAAAACTAAAGAAATTAGACAGTCGAAGCAAAAAGTATTGCCATGTTGGTTATTCGCTAAATGGATACCGTTTGTGGGACGAAGATGCCCGAAAAATCATCTATGCTCGTGACGTAATTTTTGACGACCAGATCCCTGAAACAAAAATCAAAAACAACTATGATGACGTCACCATTGTACTCGAGATAGAAGAAAACTCCGAAGAAACTGAAAAATCTACTTCTGAGACTCAAGAACCAACCAGCGAGAACAACAGTGCATCAGGACCAATACAAGATCAGATCAGCACTCCGAACTTCCAAACAGAACAAGAATCTCAAGAAAATATACAAGACTCCGAACAAGAAGAGACCATTTTTGAAGATGCTGAATCTCCTGACGATGAAGAAGAGGATGAACTACTTGGTAGAGGACAGCGTACTAAACGAACTCCTAGTTATCTTCAAGATTATGTCCTACTTACATACAAGGAAGCTGTAAATGGTCCAGATTCAAGCGATTGGCAGGAGGCTATCAACACCGAAAAGATAGCACTTGAGAAAAATGATGTTTTTAAATTTATACCTGCAAAAGATGTGAAAAATAAGAAGCTTCTAAGTAGCAAATGGGTATTTAGACAAAAAGACAATGGAAAATTCAAGGCAAGATTGGTTGTGAGAGGTTGTGAACAACGCGAAGGTGATTATTATGAAACCTTCAGCCCAGTTGTAAACGCAAGTGTTCTACGGTTTTTGCTTGCCTATGCAAAGGCTACTGATAAAACAATAATGACATTTGATGTCGCCAGTGCCTTTTTGCATGGAAATCTGTCGGAAGAACTCTACATGAAGCTTCCAGAAATATTTGAAAAAGAAAAAGGAAAGGTTTGCCTTTTACAAAAATCATTATATAGTCTAAAACAAGCTCCTATCAACTGGAATAAAACTTTTGTTGATTTTTTGAAAGATAAAGGGCTAAGTCAGCTCATCTCAGATAAATCTGTTTTCAAGAACCGTGATAATTCTCTTATCTTGGCTATTCATGTAGACGACGGACTTGTTATTTTAAACAACTCAGATACCATCATGAGATTTTTGAAAGATTTAAAAGAAAAATTTGACATTACATTTGAGAAACAGCCTAAAGTCTACCTTGGAATGGAATTGAAAAATGAAAATGAAAATTTACTGCTTCATCAACCAAAATACATAGATAAAATTCTCAATGAATTTAATATGGAAACTGCTAAAAGCGTGAGAACTCCTTCAACTCCAGGATCCATCGAAAACCCGACTCCGAACAAGAAATACCCTTATCGCGAAGCTGTCGGAAGTCTGTTGTACCTTTCAAACCGTACCAGACCAGACTTAACCTTCTCGGTTAATCAAGCATCGAGAAAGGTGGAAAACCCTACCGAAGGAGACATTTTAAAGGTAAAACGTATCTTCAGATACATTCAAGGTACAAAAGACATCGCCATCAAGTACTCAAAAGGAGAAGACTGCACGAAAATTGATGCCTACTGCGATTCTGATTTCGCTAATGATGAGAAAACGAAGCACCTTTACATCATCCTTTACTCTGGCGGTGCCATATCTTGGTCTACAAAACGCCAGTCAAATATCGCGACAAATACCGCTGAAGCTGAACTAATAAGCGCTTGTGAATGTGTGAAAGAAGTGTTTTTTCTTAAGCAGTTTTTTATGAGCTTACTGGTAAAAATTTGAATGTAAACTTGTATATACATAATCAGAGTACAATCAAAATGATTGAAAATGGATTTAGTGGCAAAAGGTCAAAACACATTGACATCAAGTATAAGTTTATTGCTGAAAAGATAAAACAAAACAATTTCGTTGTAAAATATTGTCCATCAGAGGATCAATTAGCTGATGCTTTTACTAAGTCGTTGACTCCTATTGATTTCGAGAAATTGAGAAACAGATATACGCATTTGATAATGTAAAATGAAATTAGAAAATTATGCATTTGTTTTATGTTCAAAATTTTATAAAATTGCTAAAGCTGATTCAAATTTAAGGGGGAATGTTGGATGTTAAATTTGAATTGAATGTGGAGGGAAACTTTAAATTTAAACTGTTTACCCGCAATAACGATTCCCTATTGGTCCTCCATTTTGCATGTTTTCCATGTGAGCTCGTCGCTAAAAATATTTTCATTAAAACTTATGTTAAAACTAAAATCTTTGGTTTTTATGACTTGAAAACCTCAACAGGTTATGTTGCCCAGATTAGGTTTCGATTCGAAGTGAACTAAGTGTCGGAATTGTCTATTTGTACCTATTGTACCTATTTGTACGATTGGTACCATTTTCTCAAATTTTCTCTGTCTGTCTGAATGTTTGTCCGCTTTTCACGGTCACAGGGGTCATAGGACAACTGATATGAGTTGGGAAAAATGTCTGTATCAGTCCAACTTAAATTATAGGCTATTTGAAGTTTTTTGAATTTGAGCCAGAGAGGAAGTTTTAGGGGAGGGGTGAAAGGGGGTGTCTTGGACACCGTGGAATGAACTGGGGATTTGATTAGGCGAATATATTTGGATTATTCTCACTTGAATCACAGTCTACTTGAAATTTTTCAAATCTGGCCCATAGGGGTGCTTAAGGGGAGGAGGGGGGAGGGGGTATCTTTGTCATCACTGAACGAACCGGGGATTTGAGTGTGGGAATATATTTAGAATCCTCTAACTTGAACTACAAGCTACTTAAAAATTTTCAAATCTGACCCATAGGGGGTGTTTTGGGAGAGGAGGGGGTGAAATGGGGTTACATGGACATCAGTAAATAAACTGAAGACGTGATTGTTGAAATATGATCGGGTTACTCCAACTTGAATCGCCGACTAGGTACTTGAAATTGAGGTTTTCAAACCCCTACCATTATGGTTGGGGGGGGGGGGGGGGGGGGGGGGTAAAATGGGGTTATCTTGTACATCACTAAATAAACTGGAGCTGATTGGTAAGAAACCTTTGAAATGCTCTTACTTGAATCGCAGACCACTTCAGGTTTTCCAATCTAACCCATAAGGGATGTTTTGGGAGGGTGATGGGGTATTAAGGACATCACTGAATAATCTGGGGACCTGAATGCTAAAATTTGTTTGAATTGCACAAACTCAAATCATAGGCTACTTGAAATTCTTCAAATCAGACCCGAAGTGTGTTTTCGTAGAGGAGGACGGTGGGAGGGGGGGGGGGTACGATATCATGATCATCACTGAATAAACTGAGGACCTGATTGATTAAATATGTTTGGAATACTCTAACTTCTAACTTCTGAACCATAACAGGTATTTTGAGGGAGAAGTGGGGGTGGAATGGGAGTATCTTGAACATCAATGAATAAACTGAGGACCTGATTGATAAAATATGTTTGGATATCACTAAAAACCACAGCCTACTTAGAAATTTTCAATTCCGACCCATAGGGGTGTTTTGGTGGGAGGGGGATGGGAATGGGGTATCTTTGACATCACTGAACAAACTGCGGATGTGATTGGGCGAATACGTTCAGATTACGTCAACCTCAACCACTGACTATTAAAATTTTTTTCCATCCTCAACCATAGGGAGGTGTTTGTGGTAAGGAAAAAAAGTGAGGGGGGAAGGGGAGGTTAAATGGAATAATTTGGTCATCACCGAACGAACAGGTGATCTGATGTTCGGACGAATGAAATTGGATTAGTCTGAACGTTTATTTGGGTTTCCTATCAAGAATATTTTTAATCTGAAATATGGGGGGGGGGGGGGGGGGGTGTTTGTGGAAAGGAAGTGGGGGTTAATCTCAGTAGTTTGGTCCTAATAGGTAATTTATAAGTAAGTACTTCAAGTGGGTACTTTTAGGTAAGGACTTTTTTGAATCAAATCCATAGGGGTGTCCCAAAATGGATGGGTGGGGGGGGGCTTGCTTATATTCAAGTCAACCTGTGGAACGCACGGGTGAACTAGCTAGTAGTATATAATACTATACAGTATATACAATTATACTATCACCTTGGTATAGTACTCATGTGCATTTCGAGTTGAATGGATGAGACCTGATATAAATTATCGAATGAGTATATAAAAAATATTGAAATATGTAAAATATTAATTATATATAAATTTCTCTCCCTCTCTCTCTCTCTATATATATATGTATATTGAATAAATATGTAAAATATTGAACCTACGAAAGTAACTGTATAAACTATTACGCTTGCCTCACTCGAGTTCTGAATTACTCTCTACTTCACCTTTGGCGATAATTTTCCCGCCGTCTACTAGGAACTCGTATTTACCTGTTAAGCGGATTTTAATATACAGTGATATTATCAACGAGCCGAGACAATAACAAATATATTAAGATTAATCTCTACAGGTGCTGTTATCGCTTCAGATTACACTCAGAAATAATGACACGCTTCATACTCGCTCTCATAACAGGCACCGGTGGACGATTCGATTCTTAATTTTATATTTTTTCCTAGAACTCGACAAATAGCTGACAACCGAGTTGGCACTTTAGTTGCCAATACCGATCTTCTCAATCTTCCAGATGAAACGAATTTATTTCACTGAAGTAAAACGGCGAGACCCTCTTCCATTACCGGAGTTGAATGATTGATTTACATTAGAAGGCACGATAATCTTTCATTTTCTCTGACATCAAACGGTCGAGGAGAAAAGCAGGACTGATCTGATTACTGCAGCTGTTGGAGCATCACGACATGCGTTCTGGATAAGCGAATAATAAAATCTATTAGTCTAAGCTTTTATCTAAGTGCCACCGCTTCTTCAACCAGTTCTGTCATGACCTTTAGAGCAAACTATATCAAACAGTATTGGTTTGAGTAGTCTACACATAATTATATTTTATCGATTTATCTGCCTTCACCAATATGAAACAAAATACATACAAGAGAATTGAGTATTATTTCTGAATTGGGTACATCACGATTCGAAGGCAGATAGCTGACTACTTGACTTGATTACTTGACTTGTACATTAATCTCAGTCAGATAGATAACTATTACTCCAAAAATTCTATATTTCCTTATTGTGAAGTAAACTTTTGGCTAAAGGCCAATCATACGTGCTTCAAAATGAGCTAAATTTAGATTACAAACTACGGCTCAAGATTTCGTCCGATTTTGATTCTAAAAACGGCGTTGTACTCAATACAAACATAGAACTGGTTGTACATTTGATTTTAAATTTTAAAATTCAAATTTTCATGTGTATTATTTTCAATAATGAACCTTTGTAATCGACCAAGAAAAAAAAGTTTAACCGCCCACCCTCAAAACTTGTTGGTTTACGTTTCAAGATGCTTAGAATCCCAAAATCGAGTGAAAAAAAATCAACCCGTCCTTTGTCCAGAAATATTGTTCAAAACTACTGGACCAAAGTTTATGAAATTCGGCCGGGGATGTGCCAGTAACATCAGCATCAATTGTGATCAATCCCAAAGGGTAGTAATATTAAGAGCTTAAATATTGAAAAATCAAAATTTCTAAAACGTTCAAGGTAATAGTAATGTTTTTTGGGTCTCATTTATAGACAACAACCCAATGAATCGGATGAAACCACACGGGTCGAAAGTTCATCTGTTCGCTCTCTCTCTCTCTCCACTGGCTAGAACTTTGCCGGGGAAAAAATCAACAACTCGGGAGCAAACCATAACTAGTGAATTCATATAGAAAAAATCGCCTTGTAACTACGACGCTCGTATCAGCTGATATAATTCCAATGGAATAACCAGGTAGCGGAAGCTAAATGTTCACTTTTGGGAGATGAAAAAGTATTCGTCTCCGAAATTATATTTCTGATCAACCATTCTGATCAACTTTCGTTCGGTGTCTGTCTGTCGTGTGTCCACGAATCCTTGCAACAAGCCTGATTTCCACAACATTCAACCTTTTTTAACTAAATGTTGATGGAATATACGGGTTAGAGTGTAGATGGTTCCTTATCAATTTCGTTGTTCCCAAATCAATACTTCACTCAGTACAAACGTGAATTCCACCAAGAATGATTTTCTCACTCTGCAGTCGTACGATCTCGCTCAAATTTGGAGGGTAGTTCAAATAACATTTTTCTTCATTGAAATCCGTTTTGGGGCATTCTGAAACGAACCCTGGAGTCACAAACACACACACACACACGCACACACACACACACACAAACACCTTCCGATAATATAATTAAGGGGAGTCACCAATACGTCTGATGTCTTCTTTGTGACTTATTCCTGGAAAATTTTCCCAAATTCTGATTGATTCCTTAAGATCTTGTTATTCACATTACTACAGGATTTTTTTCCTATTTTTGGAATCTACGTCTATGCATCTTGAAACGTAAACCTACAAATTTTAGGGGGGTTCATTTTTTTTCTTTCTCTTCTTCTTCTTGGTCGCTTTACCAAAGGTTCATCACTGAAAATAATATACCCAAATTCCACAAAACTGACAACCTGTTTTTGGTCGGATATTCGTGGGATATCCCCGCGATCGGCCGATAGTTAGGAATCGGTTCCCACGGTAACGCGCACTCTGATCCGCTGACCCTTCACCTTGTGCGAAGGTGCTCATCAGTCAAGGGCCGTCGAGTTTGCCAAGTGCGGCCGCTTTTATCGCATCGAGGGACCGCGGGATATTCTTGGATCGTCCCACCAAACTCTAGCCAGGATTCACGATATCCAGTACCTACGGTTTTCTATAACATTTCACTTCAATAGTATAATACTTGTAATAGAAAATCGAAACGAATAAGTCCTGGAACTCTTTCGGAATAACCCTTAGATCAGTTGAAAAGTTCGTAGATAAGTTTCAACATGAATTAAGGGGGCTGAAGGTGGAAGATGGGAGATCGGGGATCATCCAAAAGTTTTCAATTAAAAATTGTTTATTATGTTATCAGTCAGTTTTTCGCCTAGTGACCTATTCAGGACATTCTAGATGCAAATAGAATACATGTAGCAATCACTAATTAGTTTGAAATAAAAGATTTAAAAAAAATAATGATAAATAAAAACTTGCAAGGAATGGTTGGAAGTCATGAGCGTAGAATACGTCTTCTACGTAAGATGTTGCTATTCATAGGTTGAATAGCAGAGAAATCAGACCTCTGCCTCTAAGGGGCATCAGACCTTATGATTCGTTTCTAGATGTCCCGAAGGGCCTCCATTCCAAATGTTAGCTTCAAATGCGGAATAATAAAGAAATTAACTACTGAGCTCACACGGCTGATCTTGGGAACTTCAGGCTTTACGATTCGTTCCTAGATGTCCCAAAGGTAAATTAGTAAATAAATTAGCTCCAAAGCTCACTCTGCTGCTGACCATAGGATTCGTATTTACACTGCTGTGAAAAATAAGGGATCACTGTTGAAAAAACTCAGTTCGGATTCGTGGTGGCCGCATCGTGAAATACTTGTCCACTGAGTCTTACTTTTCGGTAAATAGACATCCAGAAAAAAAGTTTACGACAAATCCAAGCTCAATATAACGGTCCAGTCTGAAGTAAACCAAGAACATATTTAGTGAAAAAATCGATTTTCGCGTCATCAAACAAATGGTCTTCCAACTAGTCTCTTTCAAGGCTTTACAAAAATTGTATAGGTCATTGAAAAGCTGAGCTTGGTAGTTAAAAAATTTGCAAACAAAGTGCTCAAATTCCAAAACGACGAGACAAAATAATGATGTAACAATAATTTATGAAAATTCACAGATTCGATCACGCTGTATGACTGGCACGTTACAATTGAAGGGGGTGTAAAAATGAGGTCTTAATAGCAAATTTCAATAGAAAATGTAGCTGTTGTGCGTATACAATTTTATAATGCAAATTTTCAAAAAATGCCACACGGGTTAGAGGTGAAGGCATATTCTGGACTATCCTCAGTCGATGCGATGTGTAATTTCTGTGCCAAACTTCATAAATTTGTCCCAGTAGACGGTTGATATTGTTTCTCTCTTTTAATTCATGTTGCGGAATCCATATATCCGTGAACCAATATATTTGAAGCAATAAAGCAAAATTTCAGAAGACATTGAAAATATCGTTAGGTACTACTCAAGAGAAAGGTTTAACCAAAGTCAAAGTGATATAAATAGAACAGTTTTTCTAATCAATTTGGGTCAGTGAGTTCCGGGAAAGGCCTCTCCAGCGATATTACTTTATACAATTATTCCGCGAACAATTTTAAATCTCATAAATTGCATTTCGAAAATAGACGTGGCTTTTTTCCATTTTTTGCGGGCCAATCTCGCTTCAATACAGCGCTTCATTAGAAAGTCTTATAAAGGCGCCCGCTAATGAAGGAAAGTTTGCCGAGGGCTCGGCGATTTCTATGCATAATAATTAATATCAGAAAGTTATAATTCCCAAAACTGCACTGAGCCTCGGGCGTGTATAAGTGAAGGCCTCTACCGTGATAGAACCAACTTGTCCAGGAGTTCGGCAATTGAGTGTTCTAAGCCTAACTATCTATTCACTCACGGTAGGTCCACTTTCAATCTGAGGGATATTTTAAACCAGTTGGCGTTCACAATAATAATGGGTTTGATCCCACACAGGGCTAGACATAGATACTCGAGTAAATCTTCCGCACCTTCCATCTGCATCCTACATCGATAATAAACTTGGATTGGTAGTGTGATAATTTCATAAATATAATAACATTGTAGGTAAGTATGCCATCCACAGTAATAACTGTAGCAATGCTGTCGTAGGTATATAAGATCTATTCTTGCAAAACCCAAAAGGAAAACGTTCCAAATTATCATAGAAAGGTACTAGATATCTGTATTAGATATCCCTTCTACACAGATCAATGGTCTATCATTATTAAATCCTGTATATTGTACTTTATCTAAACTTGAGGCATTGCATCTCGCAAAAGGATTCGCTCCCACACAGCGTCAGGACCCCCAAATGTTACGATTTTTAGTCAATATTGATAAACAAAACTTTTTATGATAAAGTCATCTTCGCGCAATATAGAAGAGTTGCTTGGACTGTGTATTGATTTGAAACTATGTTTTTTTCTTGCTTTATAAAATCCTGTATTAAGATAAATTAATTTAGTTCAGTTGGTCGATAAGAAAAGAAATCAGCCTCAGATGACCCTCAGCTAGTAAAGTGGTCCTCCATGCGTAACATCGTTCTCAAGGTATTTCAAATGCTCTCTATTTCAAATTTCAGCAGCTTAGGTCGATTAGAATAAAATTTAGCCTCAGAGGTCCCTCATCTGATCACTTCTCCATGCCATGTAGTTGCATTTTTGTAGTCTATATGTTCATGCAGCGCTCCAACTGAAATTTCATCTCTGTACGTCAATTGAGAATTAAAAAGTCTCATTGGCCCTCCAGCTGATCATTCGAAAGTGTTGCAATTCTAAGCTCCATCTTAAATTTGAGCAATCTAGGTGGATTAGGAAAACAATTATTATAGTCTAAAAGCTCTCTCAGCTGATCTGAGCCCGTTCGTACATTGTAATTGTATCTTAGGTATCTCAAAGGAGTATCATATCAATTTACCCAAATACGGAGATGTTGGTAACTATCCAGAGGAAATTAATGCAATTAAATAAAACGCCACTTTACAAGACCCTCTGATCTGAGTATATCGACACTGACTTAGGTATAGGGACCCATCAACTGAAAATTATATTTAGATTAGGTAAGTAAATCACCTACCTACCCTTCACCATCTATAGGTAAGTTATGAAAAATTCGATTTCGCGAAGTCCGAATTCCAATGGAATTATATCAGCTGATACGTTCGTCAGAGTTTATAAAGCATACTTTACCACCTATATTTTGCCAGTTATGATTCGCTCCCATGTTGTTGCTTTGTTTTTCGGCCAATGTTAGGGAGAGTGAATGGTTTAACGTGAAGCGCTGCGGGTGGCTCCATTCGATTCTTTGGGATGATAGCTGTTAATGGCAACCAAAAACCTGCTCTTTTCACCTTAATGTTTGTGATCACGATTTTGAATGTGCCAGCCCTAGAATACCCTATAGAGCTGATCGAAACTGATGCCGTGGATCAACTAGACCTCATTTTTGTGATTCATCGTCCAAATTTCATAAAATTTTGTTCTGTTGTTTCGGAGAAAAGCACTGGACGGAGCGGCGTACGACGGACGGGTTTTTTTTTTTTTTTTTTTTTTTTTTCGTTTTATTTTGAATTTTACGCATCTTGAAATTTGAAACAACAAATGTTGGGGGTTGGGGGGACATTTTCTTGGTCGATTACAAAGGTTAATTATTAAACATATTGGTAACTAATGCATGCATTACAGGGACGTCCCTATGAATCGATTTTGTATAATTTTAGTGAGAGTTGAAATGAGAGAAAAATAAAAATATCATGAATTCTCAAAACTACCCTTCCCTCCGCACATTAAACCACCTCCACCGACTTTATATTTCCATCACAAAACTTCCAGCATGAAATCTGAAACATAGTTTTCACATCTATACCAAATTCATATTTGAATAAATCAATGATTAAAAAATCTGACGAGAATAGTTACAAAATCAATTCATTACTATTACGACATCCATTCGCCCCCATCCATGATGAAATTCGATACTCCTGACATATATTCCAAAACTAGACCGAATCCATAGTTGGGAAAAAAAAAAAAAATCACAAAATCGGACAAGAATTTTTCAAACACCATGATTTACCAGTATTACTCCCTTCATTCACCCCCCCCCCTCCACCCCAAATCGACAGTAAATCCGAAATTCCCAAGGTTTGCTGCACAACTAGACTAAAATTGGGATCAAACCAGACAATAATCACGAAATCGGTTAAGAATCGTAGCCTGGATGGCGTCGACAAAATTTGTCGAAAAGAACACGTTTTTTCGGTTTTGTCCCCTCTATTACCCCTCTTACATCGTGGAATTCTGAATTTCCGGTGTTTGTTGCACAACTAGACTACAATTGGGATCGAACAAAGAAAGAATCTCGAAAATTGATTGAAAATTGTGGCCTGGGCAACGTCAAAAAATTTGTCACAAAAACCGAAAAACACACACACACACAGACATTAACCTATGGTGTTTTTCAAGGATTCGTTCTTATAACGGTCTGATAGGGATTTGTATGCGGTTTTCCTCATGCTTGGGTTGTCCCCCACCCCCCTGAATCGATTCCAATAGGCGTCCCTCTTATTAACGAAGCCTTGCCTATAAGACATAGCTTCAAAGGGACATCCTAAAAACATTAAACCGAAATTGCTAATTTCCACTAAAGTCCAATCGAACACTTTTATCTTCTCTTCATTCGTTCTTTTCTACCATCATTTCGAACGATTTCCACATAGCAACATGGAAATATGAGTCAAATAACGGAGGCACTGTTGAGTTCTTGCCTGTTTTAGATTATATTAATTTATATACTTTTCTGGAAACTCACCAGTACGCACACAGCAATCGAATCCCTTCAACAATGGGGTTTTGTACGGATTAGGCAGGTGGAATCAAATTTGATAATTCAATGGTGTCAGCCAGGAGCCGTATACATCCTGTATTCATGAAACTGATTTCAGCTCCCACCAAGCATGCACCGCTGCTCGAATTTCCCTCAATTATTCTCATTAATTAATTTACCGTAGGGGTTTCAGGATATATTGCAAAGCTCGTCAATACCTACTTGCAACTCATTGTCTGTTAACATATATATCATTTACATTCTTTTTGAACGTTCATATTGCATATTACAATGGAGTCAGATGAGATTATGAAGGATGCGTTTTGTTCGGATAGCCTCCAATGTAAAACGTCTCGCTTGAAGTGGTATACTCGTGAGTCATTCTCTTATGAAGTGACGCAGAAATAGGACCAATGAAGCATATTCGAAAATCAAAATTGAAAGGCCTTATGTTATTTGTATCCTTTCAACTTGGGACTATTATGATTGCCTATATCATTGCCTATTGTTTGGTTTTAAAACATTTTCTCCAATATCGATATTAATTCAAGTATTTCAACACTTCTGTGGACTGCAGCTCTTTACAATTGTTAAACAATTGGTGTTATAATATATTTGAGTATAATTATTTACTCGAAATCAAAGGTTTAACTTCACTTATGATGCATGCTTGTACTGTAAATTCACCTCCAAAAGATACGAATATCTTAATCGTTCATACATTGATAGATTTTTTAGTTTAGAGATACTAGTGATGAACATGGATTGTGCAATCAACTCCTAGAAGGTATAAAAACATAGAAGATTGAATTTTTTCGGGTATAGTATTTAAACCTAACCAACCGAAAACAGTCAAACTTCTCGAAATTCACAATCGATAAATAGAAAGATTCCTCGAGCACATTTTATAATACTGCAAAACAAAGGCAGGTATTTTTTAGAACTCTACTCCAAATATATACGTACGTGGGAATTTCTAGTGTTGATAAGATATTCTATTGTTCAATTTGTATAATTCGTCTGTGGGAATAGCAAATAAACCTGTCATTAGCCAAGCGCAGGTACTCTTCACGCTCTTGAATTTATTATTTCAAGATATCTCCTAATTTACAGCCAAGGCCGAAAGATGTTTATGTTATCCGGTCGTCGTCGGGCGTTCATCATTTTCTCGTGAGTTTACCAACTCGATGGCAGAAACCTTTCGTGAATGTTTACCCAACGGGAACCGATATTCCCCAACGATAACACTACATCGGTGGTCTTAAGACTTGACCGAACTCCATCACCCCATTTCCTGTTTTTTCGCTTCGCAAATTATATCACTTACCACCATCGTCACTGAAAAACAAACGTGGGTTATGAAACTGGAAAAGGTGAAGCTATAGACACACAAGTACAAGTGGCATGGAAACTGGATTCTTCAATCCAGAAAACTTCAACTACCATATGATGAGATCAACCGTTTTCCACAAGTTATGACTAAGTAAACATTTGGACAAGAAGTTGAATGAAATATGGTAAATATGAGGGAAACAGCCCGTTTCCGTCCATAACTTGGTCCGAATTCAGAGATGCCTTGAAGGGGAAAGAAACCTCAAATATGGCAGTTCGGAAATGAATATTGTCAAAGAGGACTGGAGGAGGAATACAAAATATGGAAGAATTCTTTGCTGGATCCAGACTACAATACAAGCTATTGCTAACTAACAACAGTCGACTAATTCAGTAATCACTCATGAGGACACGATGAGGAATCAGCCTCAGTCTGAAGTTACCCATCTCCTAGTTCACGGCTGGCTTTGCCATTTGCTGATTAGTAGATGTTTGGGTACGCTCAGATGCTCACCCTTTCCATCAAGTATTGGTCCTCCTTCGGTTGCCTTTGGCATATTCCTCTAATGCCAATATAAATCATCCATCCAAGTATAATTTTAACATATACTGCCATATTTGCAACAGATAATTTTCATCATACCCCTCTCCAGGTATTTTTATGGTAATACCAAGTACATTTATCTGATTAGATTGAATCTTCGCCAATCTTACTGAACCATACTAAAACTAAAGTATTAAATTTGCAAAATATTTCTGGATCATGTCAGGGTTGATGGCAGCAGATGATACCCTTCCTGCTGGAGGCCAGTTCAGATAGTTCATACACTACACTCCACATCGAGCAAAACCAAAACAGGCTGGGCCTCTTCACTGACATTTTCTCAATAAATTGTGAACTTTTTTCTTCAAGATTTTTCTATATCTACAGACTCGTTGTAATAAATGTTTTTCTGTTTATTTCAGGTATGTGTTGCGCCATTCATGAAAATTGAGTTTCATATGAGAGGACCTAGAATCGGTGAGCTGAAAGGTACCTAGAACAATTTTATGGACTGTATCATACGATTTTTAAATTTTATTTTAATTTTTTCCTGTGAATAACAAGAACCTACTCTTTCCGAAACTGAATTAGAACAGAATAGAAAACCTCTTTCAATGTTATCAATCAAATTGAATTTGTGGGCTCAAATTTGATTCAACGTTCGCTCTTAAGGTTGTCAAAGCGCTATAATTACAGGGTTACACTAACAGAGAAAAGAGGCAGGTTTTGCACTCTTACTTTCCCTGTCATGATGACACAAAAAAGAAATTCTGTTTTTCTCTTTTTATTTATTTTGTTGTTGTTTTAACTGCGGCTTTTCATGGATGAGAACAAGGGCCCTTGAGTGAACGGGTACTTTTCAACTTTTCAACATAAATTCTCGGACAGATTTGTGCAATGAAACAACAAAGTAATAATGATGAGGTCTTACGCCAGCGCCATATTGTGATTGTCAAGCTTGAATACGATTCGACAGGAATGAAATACATATACGTATGGTCCACACTTTGAGCAAGACGACAGGAATCACAGGGATTTCATGAGTTCATTTTGAATGTGTCCCCATTGAATGTTGTCAAACATACTCGATGGTTTGAGAAACACCATTGCGAAAGAAATTTCGGTTGGTCTTAGAGATCGTAATTTTCACACCGAAGTGAGTACCAGTACTCAGTTCTTCTATTGATGTTAATGGAATGTGTTTCCTCTTCCCGAAAAGGAGCTATTAAAAACCTAATCTTAGACTTCGCATTTCAATCATCACCATAACCAACAGTTATTGTAACATTTCAACGCAATCTGCTCAGATTCTTAAGAAAAGTCAATATCTTGTGGTTTTTTCTCCCCGCCAGTACACGTTGCCTAAATTCGAATGGACCTGTTCCGATCATTTTTAGGGCGTCCCTCAGAAGCTAGGACATACAGGCAAGACATCTTACTTAAGAGGGACGACCTATTGGTATTGATCCAGGAGGGTAGGTGACAACCCAAGCATTAGAAAAAAATAGCCACATACAAATCCATTTCAGTCCATTCTAAGACCGAATCCGTGAAAAAAAGAAAGGTGTGTGTTTGTGTGTGTGTGTGTGTGTGTGTGACAATTTTGTCGACGTATGTCAGGGTTTTAAAATATCTTCAAGAGAGGGGGTGAATGGAGGGGGTAGGTAATATTGATAAATCATTATGTTTCAACTATTCTCGTCCGATTTTCGTGATTCTTTTTTGTTCAACTTTGAATTTGGTCTTGTTTTGGAAAATGTAACAGGAGTTTTAAATTTCATGATGGAAGGGGTTGAATAGGGGGGCAATACTGAAAAATCATGATATTATAACTATTCTCGTCCGATTTTGGTGATTCTTTTAGCTAATTTTTGAAGAAAATTAAGCTATTGCTCTCGCCTCAAAATTTGTAGAATGTGAATTTTTGAAAAAATTTTATGCAGAAATCCGTTTCAGGCTATTCTGAATCATATTCTGAAATTTAACGCATTTTTTAATGTATGTATATATGTATGTATATATGTATGTATGCTCCACGTCTGCTGGACCTGATGGTATTTCTGCCCGACGCTGGAATAAAGCCCCAAAAAGTGTCAAGCTGCTTATCCTCAACCTGTTACTTCTATCGGGAAGGCCCCCGAAAGCGTTGACCCGCGCCCGAACCATCTTCATCCCTAAGAAAGGAGGAAGTGGGCCTGGAGGCTACCGTCCGATTTCATATCATCGGTAGTTTTCCGCCACTTTCAAAAGATTCTGGCATCTCGATTTCAAGTGGCTGGTGTCATGGGTGACGTCCGGAGAGCATTTCGGCCAGCGGATGGCACAGCGGAGAACCTAACAGTTCTCCAAACTGTCATTTCGCTGGCCCGCATCAAGAAACGGCAGCTCCATCTTGCCGCTCTGGACGTCGCTAAGGCCTTTGACACTGTAAGCCATTTCGCCCTGACCGATTGTCTTCGTGGTGTCGGGGCACCTGCTCGTTTAATAGAGTATGTTGCCTGTCTGTACCACGAAGGCGTGACGGTCCTCGAGGCAGGAGGCGAGATGTCGGGGGATGTTGTCATTGGGTGCGGGGTACGCCAGGGGGATCCTCTGTCGCCACTCCTCTTCAACCTGGTCGTGGATACAGCCTTGGGTAAGCTGCCGGATGAAATAGGGTTTGATCTCGCCCCTGGGGTGCGAGTAGGTGCATTGGCTTTTGCCGATGATGTCATCCTACTCGCAGAAACCCGCGAGGGCTTGCAGATCGCCCTCAATGCCTTTGCTGAGCAGCTAGCCAGGTGTGGTCTAGTGGTCAACCCTTCTAAGTGTGGGTCGGTCTCCTTGGTCTCGTCGGGCCGCCAACATAAGGTGAAGGTGGTGGATGAGGAGTGCTTTGTCTTAGGACAGACACCCATCCCCGCCCGATCCGTGTTGGAGGTCTGGCGGTACCTTGGGGTCGACTTCATGGGTGTGGCCACTATAGCCGCAAACCATGTGGACCTTGGTGGAGCATTAGCTCGTGTCACCAAGGCTCCATTGAAGCCACAGCAGAAGCTGCGCCTCCTTCGCACGTACGTACTGCCAAAGCTAACCTATGGGTTAGTCTTTGGCAGGCTTACTGCGGGGAGGCTGCTTGAGTTAGATCGTGAAGTTCGCTCTGCTGTGCGCTCTTGGCTAGGCTTTCCACCTGGTGTCCCAAGTGCTTACAACCACGCACCGGTCAAGGCCGGTGGGCTCGGTATTGTCACTCTTTCTGCCAGCATCCCATCTTTACGCCGCCAGCGCCTGCTTGCCCTTAGGGGCTCGAGCTGGGAGGTCGCTCGCACTGCTGCTGACCTGGACTTTGTCCGGCAGCAGTTGTTGTGGTGCGATCGAACAACACCAACTGCTCCAAAACCCAGCTCATCTGCTGAGTTCGCTGCTGCACTGCATGAGTCAGTAGACGGTAAAGAACTCCGACAGTGCTCTGAATCCCCCATTTCTACCCAGTGGGTGGAATGGGCTTCAGAGGGCATTGGGGCCCGCGACTATCGCCATTTTCACGCCGTCCGGGTGGCTACATTAGCCACCTCGGTGAGGTGTTCGAGGAATAGTCGCGGGACAGTAGACACCCTTTGCCGTGCCTGTCGGTGTAAAAATGAGAATCTTTATCACGTGGTGCAGCAGTGTCCTCGTACTCACGGTGGCCGCATTTTACGTCATGATGCGGTTGCCAAGCAGATAGCAGGTGCTTTGTCATCTAGCGGTTGGGATGTAGAAAGAGAGAGACTTTACCACATGCCGAGTGACCGGGACAAGAAGCCAGATATCATTGCGATCAAGCCCGATGGGTCTGCCATAATCCTGGATGTCCAGGTTGTCAGTGGCAGCTTGGACATGGAGCAGACCTGGCGGGCTAAGAAAAGTAAATATGATAGAAATGATCTGCGCCAAGCGATATCTGAGCTAAAAGGAGTGGCACCCAATAACATCAAGGTCATTGCCGCGACCGTGTCATGGCGCGGGGTGTGGTGCGGGAAAAGCGCCACAGAGTTACTCGAGTTGGGCATCTCGGCAGGAGTACTCCGTGGTATCACCACCCGCGTCCTGAGGGGTTCTTACATGAACTGGTGGTCTTTTTATAGGGGCACTTCCTTTCATCCCATTCTTCCTCCTCGTCCTGCAACTTCCCTTATCCCTAGAGCCGGCGTCGGGTAAACCTGGGCGTCCTCCCCACTTTTTTATTTTATTCTGTCCGCAGAATTGTGCTAGAAACTTCAAACAAATTTTAAAATGTTAAGGACACAAAACGAAAGTTCAAGTTCGTTGGCCAACATGATCGGATTACATCTTCGGGTTGAAATTTTCAAAAATGTTGTCAAAAATTTCAAAATAGCCTGTTTTTTGCGATTTGTTGTGCGAAATTATTTTTTCAGCATACTAACATGTGGTATATTCGGAATCAGCGTAAAATTTCCTATAAGAATATGTATCAAGTTTTCAAAAATTTCAAAGTTGAAAAATCAGTCAAAAATGCGAAATAGTTCGCTAGTTGTAAAAATCGGTAATATTTGCATGAAACATAGTCCAAATTCAGATTGAACTACTCTTATGGAAGTATCCCTGTATAACCAATTTTAGAACCATGCTGTTTAAAACGTATGTAGTAGGTGCTTAAAAAAAAAAAAAAAAAAGTAATCACAACTGATGAGTTTACTCTGCGCATGTGTTAATAATTTGATTCCATGTTTGTCTATCAAAATCATAAACTAAAATTTCTCAACACGATCAATGGCGACTGAAATGTCGAAGATTTCTTCAAAAATTCGCTCATGGGGTCATGCTGCATGACTGGACTTTTTTTTGTTCAACTTTGAATTCGTTCTAGATTTGAAATATGTTGCAGGAGTTTTAAATTTCATGATGGAAGGGGGTGAATGGACGGGGTAATAACGATAAATCGTGATATTTTTATTATATTCATCAGACTTTTCGTGGCTGTTTTTATTGTTTGTTCGATCCCGATTTTTGTCCAGTTATGAAGTTACAAATTTACCGTCGGTAAGGGGGTTAAATTGTGTGAGAGGGGGGGGGGGGGATTTCCGAGGAATCTTTTTTTTTTCTCTCTCTTATTCTAATTCTTACCAGAATTATAAACAATCCATTCAAAGGGTCTTCCCTGTAATGCATGCATTACTTACCACTATGTTTTCTCATGATGCCCAGCCCAACCATCTTTGACTGGAATGAACAATGTAACGGGAAATAATTCTAACATCCGTACATTGTGCAGGCGTTTCGCCACGCGTCTCCACATTTTTGTTTCGAGAAAAACGTATTTAATACGGTCATTGAGCGAGTACTTAATCTCAAAGCGATTTGTTTCCTTACCTATGAATATTTTACAGTGAAATTTTCATACATTATTACCCTGTGATACGGAACACAGTGGTGATCTGCAAGTTCCTAGATGTGTTTTCTGTGTTGCCACGAATGTATAAGTAAGCTTGTGCTCGTGCCCCACCTTTCTAGATTTTAGTAGGACACCCCACATACTTTAAATATTAGATTTCTGGCATGGGAATTAGTAATGACGACTCCAACTCACATTAGTGGGAGTTTGGGGAACAAAACAGCAGATATGTAGCTGTTTTTGCGTCTCAAATGCCCCCAGCAGTCTGTGCCCTCAGTGCCGCAGCTTCGCCAAACGTCAGACAAGCAGAATTTTCAACCTTATCTTCAGAGATTGAGACTATTGAAAGTTATATAACAAACTTCTTAGGAAATAGTGTAAATTCCAATGGGGCAAAGCTCGCATAAATAAGACTATTCTTTAATTGTTGATTGTAATTATAATTTGTTGGGTTATTATTGATTGGTTTCTAAAAAGTGTATAGGTATCTAAGCATTTGAAAAACTATACCTTTTCCATAGTTTTCTCACCTGGAAATCACTCTGACCAAAAGAGGTATATGACCTTGTGTTAGGTCAACATTTTTAATTGCCTAATCCATGACTGTTTCCTCGGTGGCAGTGCGCATAATTTTTATCTTCTAGCGTGAGACAGTTTTATATTTTGTTAGCATGTCGTCTAACATTTTTTTCGAAATATTTGCCTAGGATTTACAGAAAATAGAGATGACAGCTCGACTTTATCAGGGAAAACAATGGCGCGCTATCCCGTCACTTCTAATTTCGTTGCCGAGCTGGATACGAACCAACAACAAAGAATTATTGTGTTGATTGTTTAACAAAAACCTTCAATATCAAATGATAATTTGGACCTCTTCACCAGCAAATTAATATGCGAACAAATCCCATTGATTACACTGTTTGACGATTTTGAAATCAAATTTTGTGTCCGGGTTGAAAGTGCTTAAGTTTGCATTTTTTAGCTTTAACTTTCAGAAAAATGAACAGGGCTCCTCAACATATTTGCTTTTGAAGTAAAGAGTTGGCTTCAAGTTTTTTTTTCAGCCATTGCAATAGCTCCATTTTCTATGAAAATTCAGTGAAAATAGATTTATAACTAAATACATGATGTTATAGGATGAGTAAAGTGAAATAACGCTATGACTAGATTCACATAAATATAACACACTTGGGCAACATGGCTCCCCTTTGAATCGTACCAATTTCAGTGCCCTTCCGGACACTTTGTTCAATGCCGCTAATGACCCTTTTGGTTGGGGAGCGGCTTAAACCATTAAATAAAATTATATATATATAAGCCTGGCTGGGATTCGAACCCACGATGCAAAAAAAATTGATATAAAAAAATTTGGATATAAAAAAATTTTCAAGCCTGGCTGGGATTTGAACTCACAAACTCGCGCTTCGCGTCACGGACGTTACAAAAAAATTGGGACATTACAAAAAAAATTATTGGGGGTCGTCCTAAGAATTGCATAGCAATTAATATTTCAGAGCAGATATCACAGTTCGTATTAGAGCTCAACGGCTCTCAGATCCACATAATCGTTCGATTCAACTTTCACTCTTTCGACTCCACTGTAAATAAAATGTTTTCAAGAGCAGAGAAACATTGAATCGATGCTCGGAAATTAAACCGGAACATTAAATCGATTGATGAGTATTATTAAAGTAATAAACCCTCGTGTTACAATTAGCCTCAGTTTCCTGCTGTAAATAATCGCGTGCAATGGATCGCAAGTTAATTGATTTGTATGATGAACACGGAAGATTTGGTTGAACATAAAACCCCGCTTAGTCACGAAGTGCCCAATCCTACGTTAAAAGCCATGAATACGTAATCAAGGAGCAAATCTTCTGCGTTGCGGGGTTTACGGTTAACGTACCCACACGCCCGACGTCAGTCCGTATAAGGGAGGTTCGACGACCCCTCGTCAACATGTATTTAGGCCACTGCGGACTAAGGGAGGTTTGCCCATTCCCCCCGACATATTATACCAACACCGGAGTTGACGATCAGGCACCGGAATCACCCTGAGTTGTGGAAAAGGTTTCAAACGGACGGTGTTTGATATCTGCGGGTCGTGAACCCCATTTCCAGCCCCGGAGAATCGAATTTCCTTCTCTTCCGTTCTCTTTGAATTACGCACCACCACTTCGCTTTTCACGTCACAGCCTGGAAGTCAGACTGTAAATCACATTGTGATGTGTTCACTCTTTTAAGCCGCTTTATGTCAGAAGCCGTTTATCTGCCCTTTCCAGAAGTTCTTTCTGGTATGTTTGTTGCTCATTTTTCTGTTCCGGTTTGCTTTCATGAATATTCTAATTTATTCTGAATGCTTCTAAATTATTGAGTCGATTTATAATTTTCTCACAATTTATCAGTCTGAATGAATGACCTACTAATATTTTTTACGAGTATAAAAGTGAATAGAAAACCCCTTATTTTCACTCTTGCTTTTGATTGAGGACCCACAAATGGGGAACACTGCGAATTCTTTCTCATTTTTTTTTTCTCGTAATATATATAACCGATATCATTGCACCAGCAGAGCGTTCTATAGGTATAGTGTTGTGCAAAGTTTTGAAGACAGACGAGCATTCACCATTGGGAGCATAGGAAGGAGTTTGCATTGATGTAGAACCTGAGACATTATCTGCTTAACATGAAACTTCTGGTGTCCATATAGATGAGGGTTCAGAATTAGGACCGCCTCGGAGTAACTCAAGGACGTGTAACTTATCTATTTAATGAGTGAGGTACTCGCCAGGTACTAATCTATCCTTGGGGCCTGAAGGTTAGGGACGACACATTCACTCACTGGGAACGTGAGTCAATATTGTATACCCTTCTAACATTATTTGAAAACTCCGCAAGGCCAGGAGGGACAAAACCCAAAAATTCAATGCCCTCCGATATATATACCCTTAACGCCGCCAAGCTACAAATCCATATCGTTTTATCGAATCACTTTTCATTCAACCCCTGCCCAGGTGGAAAAAACTTCATACATAGCAACAATGGAAAACCCAGCCCAGAACTCTTCTTGAGGGTTTGTTGTTGAATAAATTGAGGAGAGATGGAAAACCACCAGTAAACAGCTACTTTTTCGATGAATTTTGGCAAAGTCAAAAGTTGTCCAAAAGGTAGGTAAGTGTTATCTAAGAAGTCTTAATTATGATCAGAGAAGGAGATTTGCTGATTAAGTAAGCAGGAGGAGGATAGGCATACTGTCATATTGATGATATCGTTGATCAGCACAAAATTTTGCCGTCTATGACCTGGCTGGATGTTACCTATATGCACTTACGCGCTCTCCCTGGTTTAAAACCAATCTTCAGGTGCTAGTTAGTTCCAACAGATTTCAGATCCTTATGTGTCCGGATGCGGTCACATTTCAGTATTTATTCTGAAGGGAGGCAGAAGAAGCTGTAGTGATAGATGATACGATGAAAAAAAAACTAAACTTTCTAGTTGGTTATTTACGGTTTACATGATTCAGATCAAGTACGAATCTATCAGTACAATGCAATGAGAGGCCTTCATACCTCTATCCATGCTATTTGTAAGAATGAAACTCCGTCTGTCTGTTTGTTTGTCGTGTCTATGCACGGAAAAACGGCTGAGTGGGGGGAGTCTACGAGTGGTGGGATCTTCTTGGGATTTTCCGATAGGGTGTATAAGCGAATTTAAAATTTTCTAATCCCACCCGAACCATGTGCCGTAGGGCGGGAGGGGGGTCGAAGTAAGTTGTAATGTGCGCTTTTTGGACTTCCCCGCTTCCCCTTCCCCTCTAAACGGCCGTTGAAAATTCCGGAAGAATCCCGGTTTCGTAGGTTTTTGAACGAGGAAGACGACGGCGCAATGCGTCAAAAAAATGCAAGAGTACGGACCCGTTTTCTCGAAAAGTGCGGCGAAAAACGTGGTTTTTTCCGATTAAAATATACCCCATAAAGGTACGTTTTTCGGGACGGTTTTCGCGGGCGAAATAAAAGTTTGATCCCGCCGAATCTGAATCCGAAATCGGATATCGAAAAAAGTGACGTGAAGTCGGTCAAAATACGAGGGGAAGCGAGGCGAAGCGATTAAAATGACAAGTTAATTGAGCCCGCCGCCGTTTCACAATGTTGCGAGCAGGCCGTTTGCGCGTTGAAGGATGGAACTTTACCGTTCAAGAGATGTTTCAACGGAATAAATACGGGTTTTTTCCTACACATATACAGCTATACCTTGCGAGCGAAGATAAGCAACATCCCCTAATAAACTTTTTGTGGTTCCACGTAGTTTTATAAGATTTAATTTGTTTGTAAGAATTTCCAGCAGAAAAAAACGTCCGCCAAGTTGGGTGGGCAGTATAACTTCCTCAAGCGAGCGAAGCGAGCAGCATCTTCTACAGACCTTAAACCTACCCTTAGGGATCTACTGTTTGCGAGCGAAGCGAGCAAGATACCGTACATGTTTCAATTGTAATACATCGCATGCATACAGCTACACATTGCTAGCGAAGCGAGCAACTTAATGAGGGGGGGGTCCAGTTTTTTTCCTACACATATACAGCCGTACCGAGGGAGCGAAGCGAGCAACATCCCCTACAGACGTTAAACCTACCCTTAGGAATCTACCGTTTGCGAGCGGAGCGAGCAACATCCCCTGCATGTTTCAATTGTGGCTGGACGTGGAGGCGAGCGAAGCGAGCCGGAGCGGCTAGTATCTTAGAAGTTAGAATAAGTTTCAAGATCTCCAGCTGTTCAGTGCTTTGAATATGCTTTTGCAGTGTAGAGCTAACTTTCTTGAAGAAATCATGTTTGACATGGATATGTCTTACCACTGGGGGTCAGCTAAATTTTCCGTCATGCTATTCATGTAACGGTAAACAACATCACGTAAGCAAACTTCATGTACAACCGCTCCATAGCTATCACTAACTATCACTCCGTTAGTTTTTCTCTCAAGAAAATCTTTCACCACTTGTTCAAAACCTTGGAATGAGCAAAATTCTCTTTTTTACCCCAGTAAGTTGAAATTTATTACGGAGTCTCTCTGGAACATCAAGAGACGAATGAAATTATGGAATTCCTCCTGTCCAGCTGAATTCTCCCCTTTCTGACCAAGAAACTTAGGGAGCCTCTCTGGTATGTCTAGGGATGAATGAAATGACGGATTCCATCCCGATCAGCCTAATGAGCTAGGTATACTCCCTCCTTTTCACCCTAGGAAGTGGAAATTTGAGCGTGATTCTCTCTGGAACGACAAGAGACAGATGAAATGACGGTTTCCAGCCTTATCAGCTGAGTGAGCTAAATTCTGACCTGTTCAACCTTGAAACTTAAAATTTAACATGGAGCCTCACTAGGATACCTGGAGACGAATGAATCAACGAACTCCGTCCCTATCAGTTGAATGAGCTAAATTCTATCCTGTTCGTCCTAGAAAGTATGTCATTTATGATGTCATTAGACATATCCGTGTCGCAATGTATCAGCGTGTTTCATCGATACTCTACTATGGTTTAGAATACCTTCGTCATTTCCATCAGTATTCCAGTAAGTGTTTTAGATTATAAGCTCACTTAGTTGTGCTCCACTACGGGCAATTTATGATAATTATGGTAAAGCACAGTGTGCTATGTAAGGTAGCTTAGTGCCTTGTTTCGTTTGACGTTTTTCCTACTCGCTAATTCTGTGATATCACGCGGTATCTCCACACACACCTCATCTATTCTAATAATAATATATTGAACATAATGAGAAGTAAATAAGTAGTATGGACCTTAAATTTAACTTCATTTTTCGTTATTTTGCTTAAATGTTTTACGTAGATGCGCAATTTTGACGTTTTATTTTTTATTATTATTGTATATATTTTTTTAATAGACGATTGTTATATTATTTGTATTCAATATCAAATTTCAGGTGAATAAGAAGAAAAACGTGCGATGAGCAAATTATTTGTGGTATTTTTTCATTTAATTGAGTCGGTATTGATGTCTCAACTATTAGAATTACCAACGCTGATTTGTAATAGCTTGTGTGGTCTTACTTCACGTCAATAATTTATTGTTTACGGACTATCGTATATCTTGAAGATGCGGTTTCAGTGTAACCCATCTCCGGCAGATGACGCAATCGTGATTTCCAGACGAGCAGGGAAGATGAGGTGCGGGTACACTTAAGCCCGACTTGACTCCGCCGCCGCCCGACCATAGAAAAGGGTTGAAGAATGACATGCACGTCCCGTAATTACTTCAGGATGGGGCGGACGGAACCGAAAAAGTAACGCCAAACAAAATTAAAAAGAAGAATAAAAAACCAAAAGTCCCTCCGAGGGTGCAGTGAATATTAAAACAAAGCCCGTAGGCTCGAATTACGTAAAAGTTTTACATCACGAGTTTATACGCTCGTCCTCTCGACTCTAACCAGGATGCACGAGTGGGCGAACTAATTATTTTGGAAGCCTCGGTACTTACTATGAGTGGACACCAACCACAAGTAGGTCAGCTTTGGGTTTAGAGGCGTCTGTCCCACGCGTGATACGTTGTAGGCGGGCTATTCGCTGCAGGCAAGCAAAATGACCCTTTGATCCGTTCCGAGCGCCCATGTGAATTAGCAGTTGAACTAGGGTTTGGGGTCTGGGGATGTTTGGGAACCTATAATAGTTTGCGTTTCAAGGCACATACGTGGATTCCCAAAGTTAAATAAAAAATTAGACATGTACAAGGATATATTTAACTAAGTAGAAGAAAGACAGTTATCACAACAATGCTTTCGTACAAATCCGCAACAACCTTGTACGTCAACTGGCTTCACCTACAACATGTGTTGTTTACTACTTTTCATAAGTCTCTACATCTGACTTCGAAGATCCAGTACATCAATAATTCACATGAATAGGACCCAGCTCCTGGGTAAAAACGTCGTGAATATATATATATATATATATATATATATATATATATATATATATATATATATATATATATATATATATATATATATATATATATATATATATATATGAAAAAGCGCAAACTTCATTAATCGTTTCAGAATGCCTCAAAATGGATTTCATTGAAGATAAATTTTTCAAAAATTAGTATTTTAAAATTTTCCGAGCCATTGCAATAGCTTCATTTTTTACGAAAATTGGCTATAATCGTCACAGAAAACCGTTATAAAAAAGCGTTACTGGTCAGACCACCTCCACGAGTACACTATAGGACGTATTAGTCAATATTCTGATTGTAATTAGTGCATTTTGAAATATTATTGCATTACAGTATCACTGCATTACATCATTACAGAGCCACTGCATTATTACAGCATCATTGCATCGCAGCATCACTGCAATGCAGTTCACTGCCTTACAGCATCACTGCATTACATCATCTTGCATTACAGCATCACTGCATTACATCATCTTGCATTACAGCATCACTGCATTACATCATCTTGCATTACAGCATCACTGCATTACATCATCTTGCATTACAGCATCACTGCATTACATCATCTTGCATTACAGCATCACTGCATTACATCATCTTGCATTACAGCATCTCAGCATCACAACATACAGCAGCACATCATTACGGCCTTTCATCCATATATCTGAGGCGGTGTTTTATCGGTTTTGAACGTTATCTACCAAACGCGAGATCTCCATCCCTCCACTGCTGGCTCACATGAAACCTTTGTATTCCTAGAATGTTGTTAAATGATAGTAGTTGGAACCCTTTAACTGCTTGAACTGCTTATGAAGTTTTTTAGGTTTTATAGCAAATTACGAGTAGCAGTTTTTCTGTGTTGAATAGCCTTTCTACGGAGAACACTTGTCATTAAAGGGAGTTGAAAATTGGGTGGTCTACAGTGCAGGACAACCACCGGGTTGTAGGTACATGAAATTCATGTTTCATGTTGATTAGACATCTAAATCTACTATAATATTATTGCCATCAAAACTGTAATGTTGATTTTTCAAGCAATAAAGTTGACTGTGGTAAAGAAAAAAACATAGATTTCACGTTGAACCCTGCCCTAAAACATATTCATTTCAAAATGAAAAATTCCTATACACTAAAGTTTCTCCTTATTCGCGGTTCCACCGTTACTTTTTCTTCGCCCTTCATGTGTGCATTACACTCGCCTATGCGAAGACGCACCTGCACCACACCTAAACGATCTGACGACGATCATGCAGTTGGTCGAGTGTCTGAGTGGGGGAATAGTAATAGAGTTTGAATGCTGTTGTTCACACTTGTCCCTCACCTGTCCAGTCCCACTTCTATTTTGCTTCCGATCCCGCTAGGATCGAGCAAACTATTCGTTTTCCGACTGCGGGAAAGATGTCGTCTCGGTTTGAGTGAGAGTTTTGTACCTTTGTACGTAGGTATATTTCGAAAAGTGGTCTAGATATTTAATTTCCAACTGGCTGAACGTCGAGAAAATATTGGGAAAATTCTTGACAGAGACGGAATTTCGAGAGGACGCGTAAGCGTGTACATACACGCTTATATCTCACGATATGACATCTGCTCACCCAAAACAGAAGTTACCTAGTGAAAATTTGAGCAATTATCTTGTATAACTACAACGATTTCATAATTTCTCCCTTGAGAGGGAAAAACATTAAATCATGTTTAATGTTTTTCCCTCGCAAGGGAGAAATTAGATATAGTTTTTTAAGGTCAAGAAAAAAGAAAAGATTCTAATTAACCAAAACAATTTATTATATTTATATACATTTTTATTTTACCATTAGATATTTCCGATGGGACTCATACCAAAGTACGCTTGCATACGAGTCTGCAACACATTGGGACATTTTATGTCTTTAGTTGCAGACTCGTATGCAAGCTCTAAGAGCCACTCAGCTGATCCGGACCCTGGGCATCGTCAATTAAATGTCCTAAAGAGGCTACATACGAAATTACAGCTTCCTAGAGCGTAAAGCATAGAAATTAGCTCTAAGAGCCACTCATCTGATCCGGACCCTGGGCATCGTCAAGTAAATGTCCTAAAGAGGCTACATACGAAATTACAGCTTCCTAGAGTGTAAAGCATAGAAATTAGCTCTAAGAGCCACTCATCTGATCCGGACACTGGGCATCGTCAAGTAAATGTCCTAAAGAGGCTACATACGAAATTACAGCTTCCTAGAGTGTAAAGCATAGAAATTAGCTCTAAGAGCCACTCATCTGATCCGGACCCTGGGCATCGTCAAGTAAATGTCCTAAAGAGGCTACATACGAAATTACAGCTTCCTAGAGTGTAAAGCATAAAAAATAGCTTTAAGAGCCACTCATCTGATCCGGACCCTGGGCATCGTCAAGCAAATGTCCTAAAGAGGCTACAAGCGAAATTACAGCTTGCTAGAGTGTAAAGCATAAAAAATAGCTTTAAGAGCCACTCATCTGATCCGGACCCTGGGCATGGTCAAGTAAATGTCCCAAAGAGGTTACACACGAAATTACAGCTTCCTAGAGCGTATTGCATAGAAATTAGCTTTAAGAGCCACTCATCTGATCCGGACCCTGGGCATCGTCAAGTAAATGTCCTAAAGAGGCTACAAGCGAAATTACAGCTTGCTAGAGTGTAAAGCATAAAAAATAGCTTTAAGAGCCACTCATCTGATCCGGACCCTGGGCATCGTCAAGTAAATGTCCCAAAGAGGTTACACACGAAATTACAGCTTCCTAGAGCGTAATGCATAGAAATTAGCTTTAAGAGCCACTCATCTGATCCGGACCCTGGGCATCGTCAAGTAAATGTCCTAAAGCGGCTGCATACGAAATTACAGCTTCCTAGAGTGTAAAGCATAAAAAATAGCTTTCAGAGCCACTCATCTGATCCGGACCCTGGGCATCGTCAAGTAAATGTCCTGAAGAGGCTACATACAAAATTACAGCTTCCTAGAGTGTAAAGTATAGAAATTACCTATTAAAATGATTTAACCACCGCTTCACAAATCAAACCGTTCTCGCAATATTCGGATCACCTGCTATGAATCAAATCATCGAAAAACCAACTCAATGAAATCATCAGAAATTTACAAGCGGTTGCAATCATGTTCACAATATCAATTATTGAGAATGATCGCCTGAGTGTACACAATTATTCAAATAACCATGCTCATAACTCAGCTTGTTGGCCACGCACTTCGCAGTAGTTAACATAATATGGTTGGATAAATCGAGAGCTTTCGAACGAATGGTCAACGAATTTTGTGGGATGAAAAACGACGAAGTACCATTTCCCTAGCAACGACTCGGTTGTAAGCGGAAATCATCAGAAAAAGTAAACGAGTTCCACTATCTGCTTTACAAGCAGATACCATGTTACATGGATATGTCTTTGATCGGGGATTTCATAACGGTTGTCCTCGAGAGTTGTAAACAAATCCTTTAACTTTAAACAAATCCCTGGGCCGCATCCCGACTAATTCCAACAAAACAACGGTTTACTTATAGAAATGTTGAAAATAACTGTGGAGAGAAGCCACTACAATGAGTTGTTGTTAACAGTCGACTGTTGTCAAGAGGATGAAAATGTTTCCTATGGAGTGGAGTAAATGATGCTATTGCTTTACGTTAAGAATATTGTAACCGGCTTATTAAAATTGTTTATAGTCCAATCAACTTAGTTTAAGAATGTAGCCAGGTACGTAAGGAGGGGGAAATTGGTAGCTTGAGATGTGAATATTTATCACATAAATCAAGCGCTTTCCAACGAGTGGCGAACGAATTCTGTGCGATGAAAACTGCAGAAGTTCCATTCCCCTAGCAACGGCTGGGTTGTACGTGAAAAACACTGAAATTGTGACACAAATTTTGCGTCACGGAAATTTTTGGTTGACCCCCCAGAGCAAAGACATATCCATGTCAAAAACGTTGCAGATTTGCGTGTCGGAATTCACAGAATGACCCCCAGCCCTAAAACATTAAACATGTTAAAAACGTTGTCATTTCCACAAAAAATAAAGAGTTACCATGTTAAATCGATTTCGACGGTTAGGCCATCATTAGTAACAACAATAACTGAAGACACATTAGAAAGGACACAGCATTTATAGTCACAGGTAAAGGGAGATTGAATCCCATTGGTCAAGAGAAAGGAAAGGGGTAGGAGATACAACCAATTAAGTGCAAACAAAGTGAAGGGGGATCAAGAGAAAGGGGGCAAAAAAACTAAATTTAGTTTCAACAGTATGAAGGGAAATTCCAAGCTTTATAGAAATGGACCTATTAGTGGTGAATCCTCATTAAACATTCACCAGATCTATCACTTTTGATCATTTCGAATTTGTCAAGTACATTCAACGAAAAATTCGAAATGATCAAAAGTGACTGATCTGGTAAATGTTTAAATGAGGATATACCTCAATATATTTCACCACTGATGGGTCCATTTCTATAAACCTTGGAACTATCCCTTCACACTGTTGAAACTATACTTAATTATTTCCCCCCCTTTCACTTCATCCGATTAGCTATAATCCCCCTTCACTTTGTTAGCACATAATTGGTTGCACCTCCTGCCCCTTTCCTTTCTCTTGACCAATGGGATTCAATCTCCCATCACCTGTGACTATAAAAGCTGTGTCCAATCTCCCTTCACCTGTGACTATAAAAGCTGTGTCCTTTCTAATGTGTCTTCAGTAATTGTTTGTTACTGATGATGACCTGACCTTTGAAATCGATTTAACATTGTAACTCTTTATTTTTCGTGGAAATAGACAACGTTATTTCACTAACTCCCATTTTGAAATGGATTTCCACAACTTCGTCGCGAGTGATTTAGTTAGTATCTGCTCACCCCATTCCGATCCGATGCTTGGGGCAAATCGGGCTGGCGCACAGTACTTTGATTGTAAGGGTCAGCTGTTCAAAAATCTGTTTGTGGTGGATTCTGGTAGGGAATTTTATGCTGATCATGAATATATACGGATGTTGGGGTCGTAAATAAGCCCTTAATAGGTAAAACTGAAAAAAGTCAACCAAACGCGCTATTCACCTTTTTCTCGAAATAATTCTACAAATTTCATCTTATCAAGTGATCATAAATTTTTTTAATCACTATATCAACTACCTGCCTACTAAAAGATCACCAAGAACGGGTTGTTTGTCGCACCCGAAGGGAAACATGGTTTAAAAAACGAACTCGGCAGATTCAGCCACTTGATGTGACGTTTTTCAAAAACCGCATTTTTCCTGCCGCACTGTTTCCACAATTTTCCAACGTAGGCGTGGAAGAAATGAATTTTTGTTTTTACTTCGTCAATATCCGATCGAAGACCCAAATCAGACAGCAAGAATGAGAGGATGTTGCCTTTTTTGCTCTCCATGCTCTTCCTGGACTTCCATTTTCCGAACACTGTCCGATTTGTAGGAACTCTGGCAGAAAAGATTGAAAAAATCATAGAAAAAAAAGTAGCGGCTAGTCGCAGGAAATTCCAACGGGATTGAGTGAAGGAATAATGTCAAAAAACATATATGAAATGATCTAACTCCTCTTTTTTCCTCTTTTTGAAAAATTCTGTTCCTAAGGTAGACGTTTAGTCGAAAATTTTTGGGATTATTATGGTAAAGATTTTACGGCGTAATTGAGGGAAATTCATACTTGAAAAATTATTGAACCACATAAATATAGCCCATACCTGTGTTGTAACTCGTCATGAAGAGCAGAGCGATCTCAGAAGTAGCTCGGACGATTTCTGCACTCGTAATGAACAGGTAGTTCATCGTTAGTGTTTTGGGTGAAATGAGTTGTTGACAGTTGGACCGCGGAACTTGCCCTCTGGTGTTCTGTGCGAGGCTTGTGGAGACGGGAAACCTTTTGAATCGTGCCCACGGACTATCCAAGGATAGATTATTGCACTCGGGTTCACGAATTTTGACCGATCGTTTTTTCGATTTTTGATACATACTCAAAGTACTGTGTGGCGTCGGATCGGTGGGGTGTATGAAAAGTACGTCTCGTTCTTGCCACCACATACCTTTATTATACGTGGACTCTACACATTGTATTATTATTGGGCCTTAATAGAACCTATTAACAGCAGAAGTCCACCAGTCCACCCCCTGGACGGCGCGGCGGCGTTGCATCCCTTCGGGCAGCGGGAGGGTCTTCCGCCTCCTTCTGCTCCTCCGTGGCCGCCCCCCTCCCCCGCCCCTCCACAGCCCCCACGCAGCGACACCGGCCAGTCGACAAGTGCTCACCGAACGACGACGTTCTCGCGACCAAGTGGCCCCGCCGAGTAGCCAACTTCGCTTTCCCTTTCTCTCGCGCTCCCGTACGCACCTGCCGGCACCACCATGGTGATGAAACAAGTACTAGACGTCGACAAAGTCATCGTCCACCTCCTCGAAGTCGGCAAAAAGAAGCACGAAAAACAGGTAGGAACATTTTTATACAATTCACGAAATTTGAAAAAAAAAAAAAAATTATTTTTGTTAATTTGTATGAAAAATTCCAGTCGTGCTGCATGACCGTATGAGCAAATTTTCTACATGTTTACTTTTTATATTTTATGTTAAATTATTCTGAAATTATTCTGAGCTCTTTGTATGCATAGAATTTAGTAACTTATAAATTATGGCAAACACAATTTTTCAAAATAGCACTCTGCTATAAAAACCAATTTTTGCATCAAAAAATTTTTTTTGCCGAATTAAGTAGGTACAATTTAATAAAACTCAAATAGGTACTATTTTAGCACAATTTTAAACCAAAATATCTGGTTGTCTTTATTTTTTTCATCATAGTTGATAAACGTTGACCGAACAATACATAAAAATTCATCAATCAGAATTTTTTCTGCATTTTTTGCAGAAAAATTAAATTTGACGAATTTTTGACGATTTCCACCATAATTAGTGATTTTTGCAAATGTTTTCGTGAAATTAGACCAATTTACTGTGCTCTGAAAAGATTGGCCAAGGAATTAATCTTTTTCTTTTGAAACTCATGATATTTTTGGCGAAAGCACGATTTTTTAAATCTCATTCGTAAGGACAGATATTAATGGTACCTACATATAATTACCTATAAATATAAAATGCATTAATATTCTAGAATCGTTTCAAAATGCCTCGAAACGGTTTTGCACGAAGAAATTTTTGGTTAATTACGTAGTATTACATTTTTGGAACCATTGCAATAGCTTCATTGTCTTCGAAAATTCACTAAATGAATGGTTTACAAAACAATCACATCATATTACAGTGAAGGAATCGGAATTGCATTAATAAATTTAAACGTTGAGTGACTGTTTATAATGTAAGCCCTATGAACTTTTACTTTTGCATACTTTTGTTAAACCAATTTCCCCTTCCTGGGCTATATTTTTCTAATATTCATATACAAGCTTTCGTAAAAATAATTTTAGTAGGTATTGCTAAGTCCAAAAATTTTCATTTTCTTTATTGCCAACTTTTAATAGCAAAATTTTAAAAACATTCCCGCAAAAATTGTTCGAGTGTTCATAACAAAATTTCACGAAATCTTTTTTAAAGATACAATAATTTATTATTTAATATCAATAAGTAATTGTTTGTTACTGATGATGACCTAACCGTCATTTAAAATTGTAACTTTATTTTTTCATGGAAGTAGACAACATTCTTTACCAACTACTGTTTCCTTCATTTAATGATCAATTTCGGTACCGGGTTTGCCGTTCTGTCTGTCTGTCTGATTGTGTGTCCTAAATAAGCCGCTGCGAATTTCATTGCCGATCACTATTAGTTGTGTGGGCATGAATTGTATGGCGATGGCACAGGCATGAATTGTATGGCGATTGCATATAAGCATGTTTACAAAACATATATTATACGATTTTTTTGCATTCAATCATGTGGCTTTCAATTTTTTCTTTAACTAAATAAGTTCATGTTACAATAAGGGATTGTGCTATACTGCCCAACCAACTTGACAGACATTTTCATATAATTTACATCATCCCAGATGATCTCCTTAGCATTGGAATAATGAATCCGTTCTTTCACAACAACAACAAAAAATAATTATGATAATAATAGTAATAATAAAAATAAATAAATAATAATAATCAAGCATTCCAAAAAATTATGCATTCGTCGGGCAGCACAACGAAGTGCTTGAATTTTTAAAAATGCGCAATAAAGGCTAAAATAAATAAATTACAATAACGCGCACATGCTATTTATTTGACGGCTATGAAATTTATAGGTGACCATCTACGACCTAACCCACACGATTCCTGGCAATTTCATCAAAACCGGAGTTTACTTGGAGTTTTACAATAAGCTTTTTCTGCACAATAAATAATACTCAACCAATCGCGATAAAACTGATAAGGCACATTTCGGAAACCAATACCCTACTGCCCTCCGAATTTGAATAAAATAGGATCATCAAATCGTGAGAAATCGAAGTTAAAATAAATTCACCTATGCTTAAGCGCCCTCGCCATCATTGATCTGACGGCAGTGAAATTGATAGGGGACTTTCCAGAAGTCAACCCTCACAACCTCTGAAAATTTCATCAAAATGAGACCATAGCTTACTTTATATTTGGGCGTGACAAAGGAATGACAAACAAAGCCATCAGACTGACATTTACGCAAGCAAAAGTGATCAGCAGGCAAACATTTTGATTTTGGAGGAAACCATTTTTTCCGCCTCCTTCCACTAAAACAAATTTTGAAAATTGAAATTGTTAGCTTTTTTTATTTCTACATGAACATGTCTCAGATAGTTTGTGACGATAAACGTTACCATCAATTTATTGATGTGCACAGGTGACGATACAATGGCATGTGCTTACATGTTCTTGAAATAACATAGGTTGTTGTCGTAGGAAATAATATTTATATAACGTAATAAATATCTTTAGTATTGAATAGCGCAGGAGCTTCCAACAAGTAACCAGGCTTAAGTTATGCGTAGTTTTACCTATACGTAGGAATTTAGTTGCCATATTCATGCCACGACATATCATCGTGAGGTGTTCTCTGAATATATTTGTTAATAATATTAAATTTAATATTAGCTAAATGGTGTTAGGTAGCGGAAGTATTGTTTTCGCTTTCGGAAGATGAAAAAGTTGTTGACTTCAAAATCAAAATTTATACTTGCATTTGACGATTTATAATATTCTGAACGACTTTCGTCCGTGTCCGTGTGTGTGTGTGTATGTTTTGTATCCAAAAATCCTTATAACAGGCTTAATTTTCACAGTTTTCATCCAATCTTGATGAATTTTCGGGGAATGTGTGGGTTACCCTAATGACTGTTCCCTGATAGAATAATTGTTCAGAAATCAATACTTCACTATACGCATCCGTGTATGTCAATTACACTTATCATCATGTTCTCACGTCCTAATTTTCTGATCTCGCTCAAATTTTGATTATAGTTAGAAGAAGTCGATTTGGTCATTCCATATCAATTTCACCATGATTGTCTTATTAGCAGCTGCAGCGCATGCGCGAATATAGATTGCTTGTATCAGCGAATATCAATCGTGATTTCCTCAGTTTTCATCCGATTTTGATGAATATCCAATGGATGTGGGGTTCAGGCTCTAACCCCTTCCACTTTCATTGTTCTCAAATCCATATTTTACTCTGCGCATGTACAAATATAAATTACACTAAACCTCTTTTTCTCAAGCTTACTTTGATCCGAAAAGCTGAGTTACGTCTGAAAAGGGACGAATGGGCCAGTTCTTTTGGGACAGAAGCGCCGGCATTTATAGCGAGTATCCAGATCACCAAACAATGCACATCATTACGATATGTTTTTCTAACTAATCTACCTATATCTTACTAAAAGGATTGGTTTATGATATTCCTTATTTTATTTATTTATTTAATTTTTAAATATATTGTATATATATTTTAATATGCGACCTTGCGAGCATCCAGACCACCAGACTACGAACACATCATTCTGAACTATTTGTTCTCATTCTTGTTTCCGTTTCATCATTTTTGTTGAACTTTACCTACCATCACAGCCACCGACGCTTTTAGCTAGGATTAACTAGCACATTTGGGAAGTATTTGAACAACACACCAGCTCTTTTGGGTGGAAGCCTCGTAGAAGACAGTATTGACCCCAACGCGCACAATTGCTGAACATTCGATCGACATCGTATGGAAACAATAAATATTACGCTTGTTACGAGAATTTTACGTTTGCGCATGCACAGAGGCTACTGTTATCGAGTGGGCAATGGTATTCATAAATACTTCTGTCATTAACCCTCACCTGCGATTCCCGAGAATTTAATTTTGATCGGATAATAACTGAAAAAGTTATGACTGCTCCATAGATTATGTATGCTTGCTCATGCACAGAGATCAGCAGCTGTGATTCGGTAGGGACGAAATTAACAGAGAACTACCTTGGCCTCTCACTATTCTTGAAATATTAATAAAATTCGGAATTTGATTTAGAATTGTTTTGGCTGTCACAAGGATCAGCGGGCACATAGACAAACGGGCACTAAATGATTCAGGAACGTTGAAAACTTGAAATACGCGTGGCAATTTTGCTTTCTACTTAACTACAGGAAGCAATATTATGCATAATTTCTTGTTCCTACTACTTTGAAACTAAATACTAGTTCAGTAGACGCTGCTAGGACTAATTCCTTACAAAATGATAGGATAACTAAATAATCATTGCATCATAACCTTAATTGTGAAGTATCGACGCTACACACTGACACATCGTGACGAGGATGTGTCTTAGAGCACCATAAATGCGACATTTTCTAGAGTTAACAGGAGAAAATTAAGCTCATTCAGCTGATCAAGACGGAGCTCATCAGTTCATCCGTCTCTTAATGCCCTGGAGATGCTCCCTATCAAATTTCAGCTTCCATCAATGAACAGGAAAGAATTTAGCTCATTCAGCTAATCAGGACGGTGTCCGTTGTTTAATTTTTCCCTATACAGGGTGATTCCCTCGCAGATGCAAAAAACATTTGGGTGAAACTACATCAAAAATGGAGTAAAATGCCGCCAACCGCACATTTTTATCTCAATCCGTACTCGAGATATGATTTTTTAAAGGTTTTTTCAGGAATAACGTGTTTTTTCATTTTAAACTCGGATTTCTCCACTTTGCCTCATTTAATTTTAACTTTCAACCTCATTTAAAACTGAATGAAGTAAAGTTGAGAAATTTGAGTTTAAAAGGAAAAAACACGGTTTTCCTGAAAAAAAAAAACCTTTAAAAAATCATATTTCGAGAACGGATTGAGATAAAAATATGCAGTTGGCGGCATTTTACTCCATTTTCGATGTAGTTTCACCCAAAATTTTTTTGCATCTGCGAGGGAATCACCCTGTATACATCAGAGACTCCCTATTAAATTTCAACTTTCTAGGGTGAACAGAACATAATTTAGCTCACTCAGCTGATTAGGGCGGAGCTCGTCATTCGAATCTTAATGGCCTAGATATGCTTCCTATCAAATTTCATCTTCCATCGATGATCAGGAGAGAATTTAGTTCATTCACCAGATCACGATGGAGCCCGTCATTTCATTCGCCTCTTGATGTTCCATAGAGGCTCTACATTTAATTTCAAATTTTTATGGTGAACAGGATGGAATTTCGTTAATTCGTCACATTAGGTAATTAAAGAAAAACGCACTTAGTTTGCGTATGCAGAACCAACTTTTTAATCGATCAGCTGGAGCTGTGGGCGAAGCCCGTAATTTCATTCGTCCCTTGATGTCCTAGAAAGGGTCCCTATCAAATTTCGTTGTAATCAAACAGACGACATAACTCTTAGCACAATCAGCTGATCAGGATGGAGCCTGTAAGGTCATTCGTCTCTTGTTATCCCAGAGAGGCTCCCAATCAATTTCCAACGTCCTTCGGTGAACAGGAGAGATTTTAGCTCACTCAGCTGATCAGGATGGCGCTCGACACTTCGCTCGTCTCTTGTCCCAGAGAGGCTCCCTGTAAAATTTCGACGTTCTACGGTAAATAGGAGAGATTTGAGCACGATTTTGCCACCATTATGATTGATATTATGGCTCGTGGTCAGCTGATCATCACCCAAGTCAGCGAGGCACAAGTCCCGACATGGTAATACATCATATCGAAATTTGGTCCAAACAAATCGGTCCAGCGGTTTCGGAGGATTAATGAACACAAAATTTGGTCCATATACATGTATACATAAAGAAATCCGAAAATGAATTACTATTGTAATCGTGTTCTACACCCTCTGAAATGCAAAGAAAATGCATCCCCACCCCCAAGGCCGCCGTGCCAACGGCCTTTTCTACGAAAATTTGGGTAAAAATCAGAAAAACGTCAAAGTATAATATCCCTAGCTACATTCCTCTTCATTTTTTTCTGGGTTAATGAAGTTAGTAGTTAGTGAGAATGTTTATAGTTAATTAACCACTTTTCATGTAGTTCAGCTGATTTTATTTTTGGACCAGTTTATGCAACTCTAGACTTTTGCATAAATTGAGATTATTCCAACAAATGATGTACCAATCATGTTGGATAAAAACGAATGGAGTTACATTTCCTAAGGAACGGCTCCGTTGTAAGCGAAAATAAACGTGACATTTTTTACTGTCGGACGAAAATTTAGATTGACCGCCGTAGCTTAGACATATCCAAGTCAAAATGAGGTGGATGATATTTTGTTTAGCTAATCTATATAAGTAGTTACTTGTTGTTCGTTTAAGTTATAAAAATGTCCATGAAGTAGGAAAAGTTTTGATGTAGAGATGTTTTCTTCCGCGGTGAATCTTGATAGTATTTCCTTCTGAGGATATCAATCATATCCAGAAACTCTCATTCCTTGAGAGTCAACGAACCCTAACAAATCTTACCCACCCACAATTCACTCACCCACCACATAAACATCTTTACAAAACATCTTAAGAAATGGAAAACTGAAACGAAATATCCGGGAAAGGATTTACCGCGATAATCCGGAACCTTTAAGAATGATTAGTGGCCCATCGATGCTATTATAACTGACAGGAAAAAAAGTGGGGGAAGTAAATGAATTTACCCCATTAGCGAGAACTGTTGTCTTTTTTCCTTCGAAAAGTTAAGTTGATTGGGCCATTCGCTGAACGAAGTTTTGGGAGGCAATTGACCCCCAATTCTTAAGGGAGGAGGGTTACACGGGAGTTCGTTGACCCTAAATTCTCCATCCAGTTGTCATTTGGGTGTAATTAAGAAACAACATTAATCCTGGATCGAGAGAAGCATCGGATTATACTGTGTATCGTTAATTACTTCAAACCTCCCAAAGCTCGCAGTGAAGTTTGTTCAGTTTGTTGTGGTTCGTGCGGGAATCCCGCTAAATCGGAATGAACTTCATTAATCACAATCTAGGTAAGTAACTTGTGTTGATTTCATTTCCAGTTATTCTTATGTCATCATCTAAAAATCATATAAAAATAAAATCACATAAAAATCAATCAAATCAAATCATCATATAAAAATAAAGTATATTTAATAATTAAATCATTTACTCCTCAATCAACGTGGCCCAAGTCCACTTCCTCCAACAGGAAGATCAAATGTTGCCGCTTTTCGAAGTACGTAGGTACGAAGTCATAAATGATACCGTCATCAACATAATCTACTTTCATACTTCAAAATACATAGCTACTAGTCATATAATATATAATATCTTTATGATTCAACATATGTATCAATATAATATGTTGGTGATGATATCAAAATGTATTATATTATATCACCATCAACATATCTGCTTACAGGCTTTGGCTTACTTTCCCCAAATGAATTCATTTTGTAATGAGTATTAAAGGTGGTTTCCATTGCACGATAAATATTGCAGATAAAACTTCACTTTCACTGGCTTTCTGAGACTCAAAGTGGTCTTGGAGACAAAGTCGTAAAATTTCCCCTATTAGGACTCAAATAAAAAATACAAATTTAGTCCTAAGCACTAAATCTTGACAGAACATGGAACATTTTCTCGGGAGAACAGGGAAGAATTTAGGTCACTCAGCTGATTGGGAAAGAGCCCATCATTTCAATCGTCTCCCAGAGAGTCTCTCAAATCAAATTTCAATTTCCAAGTTTCTTTCCCGTCTAATAGTGGTTGCAATCATGTTTACAATATCACCTGTATGTAAACAATTATTGAGACAACCTCGCTCATACCTCAGATTGTTGGCCATGCACTGCGCAGTTGTTAACATAATACGGTTAGGTAAATCGAGAGATTCCCAAATACTGGCGAACGGTTCTTGTAATACGATAAATGCCTAAGATACAGTTCCGTAGCAACGATTCGGTTGTAAGCGATAATCATCAGCAAATAGGAGCGTAACGCACTAAATGTCACGTAACGTTAATTTTGTCTAATTTTTGGCCGGGTTATAATGGCAAAAACATGTTCCATGTGGAAGGGACCAAATTGGTCCAAATATGAAGGTTGTAAGGAACTTGAGTGAATCATAGTATGCTTTTCCAATAAGTAGAACAGAAAAGAGGGTGACAAGTAACTATCCACTCTGCTCCCAATCTTTGTTTAGTTTGGAGGTTCCCAAAAGGCTTCCAAATTCTCAAAGCGACAATTCTCGCTCGACTTCCGCTATAATAACCTGCTCGTGAGGGAAGCCAAACTATTTCTGAATGATAAACGCTCCAACATTCCATTTCTTTATTGTCATACGAACTTGAATTCCCACAACTAAACTTTTTCGATTTATATTGATGGGGACGCAAATAACTTACACAGTATTCAAAAACGTCTACAGCCCGATTAATAAAAAACAAGTTTTGTGTGGCAGATTGCTTCCTCGTACATGTAGCAGGAAAGCAATGCAATGTTTTAAATAATCAAACCTTAAAAGATCACATTGCGGGTTCCTTTGTTAGGGGAAAATAATGAATCAACACGTAGCGTAAATGTCAAAATCGATCAATTAGGAAATGAGAAGGCCGTGAGCGACGAAATTCATTGGGGCCCTCTACAACCTTAACCTTACAACCCTTGAAAATTTCATTGAAATCGAAGAAGCTACTTATGGTACGATAGAGATGAAACTCATCCAAACGTCATTCATTATCCAACCCTCCGCTTGGGTTGCTTCACTATGCAACAATCAACCCTCCGAATTCAAGCGAGATCAGACGAAAGGCAATAAAAAATTACACTTGATGGATTTTAGTGAATTTTTGTAGAAAATTAAGATATTGCAATGGCTTAATGAAAATTTTCGAAAATCTTCTCTGAAATCCATTTTGAGACCTTCTGAAACGAATCCTACGTTTTTTCATATATATATATATATATATATATATATATATATATATATATATATATATATATATATGTTTGTGTGGGTGTGGGTCCTTCCAGACGATAACTCTCCTTAGGATTGAGATAAAAATTCCGTTCTTGCGCCAAAAAATCAAGCGTTCCAAATGAAAGGACGAGTTCAATGGCCAGCATTTTTTGAGCATATTAAATTGGTCAAATTTTTAAATAAGTGCTGAAAAAATCACTAAATAGCTCAAAATTGTTAAATTTATATTTTTTTAGCAGAATATTGCTCAAACAAAGATTACTAACTATAGAATATAACATTCGAAACTTGATGTACAAAATTATGGTGAATAACGTACTTAAATTTCATTAGAATGTGCATAAAATCGGTGAAAATTGCAAAAAAAGTTAAAAATCCATAATCCCTTTTTGAATAACAGATTATTGTTTAGAACGACTTTTGTGTCATAAAATGGTACCGAATTACTATTTTCTTTTCACTCGAGACGCTCAATTTTCAAGACAATGTTACATAACATATTATGACAATTTATGAAAATTCGCTCATACGATCATACTGCATGACTGGGACTTTTACTTTGCTCATGTGCAGTGAAAACTATTAATTTTTGACTATGAAAATGATAAGGAACCATCCTCAGCCTAATTCGCATATTCCTAGAAAAGTTCATCAAAATCGGATGAAAAGTGTAGAAGTAATTCTTGTAACAAGGTTATAACTTTCGCGCATGCACAGCTGCTACTAATCTGCAAAATGTAGCTGAATAGATCTCAATTACGAACGTTTGAACCTGTAACATTATGTTAATTTATAGTCTTATTCATATATGCAATGTACGAAAACTTGAGTGTGTGTGTGTGTGGTGGGAAGAGAGGGATTTAATGCCCCCCCCACCCGTAGACGAATTCTGGATTCGCCCCAGGTAGTGAAGGTCTGTTCGTGCAAGAAGTCATAGGAATTGATACCCTCCAAAATAAAAAGGTCCAGTTTTTTTTTTTCCGATACAGTGCTTGATGATTAATTTTATATCTTTGTCTCTGTGGAAATCCTTCTCACGTCAAAAATTCACAAAGTTATAGCCCGATTCTTATTAATTTTCTGAGATTGTGCGGGTTAGTTTAATTAAGTAATAACTACTACGCATGAGCCAAATTAAAATTGGTTAACACAGGCAAAACTCCGGTACTAATGGATCGATTATCATTAAATTTTCAGGAATTGTGCACTTTATTTCTTCCGGTTTAGTGTTGTGTCAATCTCATCCAGATCTAAAACAATAGGGCTTTCCTACTGAAGCCTAAAAGCACTTGCGATTGGTTATTCCAAATTTGTAACCGATCTCAACGAAAAAGGAGGCTATTTATGTGTTTAATTTTTAAATTTAGACGTAGACAGCCAAAAACTTCCGAGTTCATGATTACGAAGATTATTTCTGCACTTCCAAAGAGAAGATATTTTGTAGCTGATCAAGATGAGTCATTTTGATCCGAGGTACCTTACCACATTACCTGGCATCATGCGGGTCGATCTTCTCTACTTAAGTTTCGTGTTGGTATGTTTGCAAGAGAACAAGGATGGAAAGCAACAACCTAGGTCTTACCACAGGTCATTTAAGGTCGACGACCTGAGGTGAACCTCTATCAAATCTTATATTATGAAGGAAGTTCTCTAGAATAAAGATGAAGAGGGGGGGTACGCGAGTCGTAAAATGTTACGACTTGTGACACCATAATAAAGAGAAATGCCACAGACGGTGAACATTACGTTATTTCCTTACAGGAAGATATAAGAAGAATGAGTTCTTGAAAATTATTCACGTCATATTGTACTTGGAAGTCATTCAACCTTTAAAAAAGAAAATTTTTATGGTATCCATGTTCCACCAAAAAGTCGTTCACCCATAGAGACAGGTACGAGGTTCGGATTTTGATTCTCGATTAGGTAGTTGAGGATTTTGCGTAACTCAAATCTGAAAAACGTGACTCGGGATCGAATTAGTCAAATTGAATGTTGGAGTCTTCACGTTTTTCCAGGAATCAACCGCGAGATTTTGTGCAACCAAGAAAGCTGGCGACCGACGTTTCATATTACGGACGGACCTAATGCGTCGCGTAGGCGCAGAGTTACGAGATTGAGATTTAGGTAGGTTGTGACCATTAGCCGCTGATGTGACGATGTGTTGACTGATGAGCTCATATCCGTACACGTAAGGATGGTGAGATTGGTGAGATATCCTTCATAATTTGAAAAAGTCGTTATAGAAATGTCCGGATGACCTGGTGGATTTCAATCAGTAATTTTTGGAACAACATACTTCACTTCTTGACAATACAGCTTTTTCTTGAATTTATAGTATGAGGAATGAAACAACCGTTAAAATGTGTTGGAAGTGGGTGAAAATGAGTCTTACAATTAATACGCTTTATTAAATTTGGAAAATGGAGCGTTATTTCCAAACTTCAGCGAAGATTATGTCTTATACTTGATAATCTACTCATAAAATCAGACGCTGAAATTGAATATCTTCCTCTCTAGTTAAAGTTTCCCATGAATTAATTAAACAAAAAACCTGTTTATGCTGGTAATAGGTCGATTCTATAGTCATAAATGTGTACAGAAAGAACCTATCGACACATTGTTTACAACCTTTCTATGGTGTGTTTCCTGAGATTGTTCCATTGATAGAATGCCATAGAATGTACTCGTGATGTGGTGCAGTGACGTTGAGAAGTGTCGGCCTAAAGGAGGTCAACGATGGGCATTTAAACGTCAATAAAGTTCCTCTAAATAGTACGACATTCCATTTCTTCATTTTCTTCATATATCAGTAATTAAAAAAACTTTAATTTTATAACTACCAGTTTTAAAAATTCACTACTGATTTATGATTTGAACTATTTATAGAACTGAAACTTCAAAGAAACTTGCAAAGATGTTAAACAAAATTTTTTGGGTTCTGCTGAACAATTCGGTAAGTAAATGGCATTTACGTTGTATCACTGATTCAATTACGAACAAACTGTACAAGTTTTCAATGCTGAAAGCTCACGCCTTTAATACATCAAGGGGCAAGCATCACTAAATTTGGCCAATTCGGATAATTTGTGCCAATTATCACGCCATGAAAGAAAGAGAGCAATAAAAATAAAATAAATGGTAACATTAAAATATTTTTCAAGTTTATTGGTGATCTATATATATAAATATATGCATATGTAACAGTAATGTTTCGCGACCGATTAGTGCAACGAAAACTTAAGCCCGGTCAATTATTCATCTCACGATTCCGTGAATTTAGAGTTTTGGCAACTACGAGTATAAACACAATTTCCAGTTTGTCCGAGAATTCGCTCCATTTCTAACCAGCACAAAGAGACTAAAAGTTCCAGTCATGCAGCATGATCGTATGAACGAATTTTCGTAAACTACCGCACTAAGTTATGTTACATTGTTTTGAAAATTGAGGGCTTTGAGTGAAACGAAATCGTTAAACTCCAATGCGATGGCAAAAAACTCGTTATGAATAATATTCTGCGATTCAAATAAAATTTTGAATTTTTATGATTTTTCCTGTAAATTTTATCTATATTTCTGCAAATATTAATTAAATTCAACTACACTTTTCAGCATAAATTTGTGCATTCATTTTTTATGGTCTATTTCATCGTTAATAAACTTCTTTTGACAAAAAGTCTGCTGAAAAATATATAAATTTAACGATTTTTAGCAATTCCTAGCCATCTAGCCATTTGTAGTGCTTTTTTGAACACATTTTTTGAAAAAATGACCAATCTATTGTGCTCAAAAATGCCGGCCAACAAACTCGTCCTTTCTTTTGGAAAGCTTTATTTTTTGGAGCAAGAACAGAATTTTTATCTAAATTCTAAGAAGAGTTATCGTCCAGTAGGCTATATATATATATACGAGGGTTTTCTCGGATTGACCAAACTAGACAGATCTGTTGGAAATATTATCCCATGACTAAGACCCAGACCCTGGGTAGAAATGTCGGGAAATAAAACATGAAACCACAAGTATAGTTTGGTCAATCCAAGATAACCCTCGCATGTATTATTCACTAGACAACAACAACACTTCATATATATATATATATATATATATAAAGCGTGATGAAACTCGGGTTCGTTTCAGAATGTCTCAAAACGGATTTCAATGAAGAAATTTTTCGAAAATTTGTATTTTGAAATTTTTGGAGCTATTGCAATCTATGCATTGGGATCTACAGGCTGCAGTTTTGAAGCTATCAATTTGAAAATTGGTTGTTCAGGTTTTTAGACATCAAAATTAGCGTTTTTTTTTTTTGCTCCACCCCACCAAATGGTGGCGCCATAGCATCACCACCATTAAAAAGAGTGGAAATTTCTGAAGCAATTAATTTGAAATTTTGTAGGTGGACTCCTTAGACACCCAAAATTCGCTGTATAGTTTTTGGTGCCATCACGACGCCAAGGCGTCACCTCCGAGTTAAAATAGACATTCTTGAAACAATCGACATGAAGTTTCGTGAGAGGCTCCTTAGACATCCATCCAGGCTTTGCTGTATAGTTTTGGTGGCACCATGGCACCAAATAGTGGTTACCAAGTTCTAGACTTTTAAATCTTTAGGCTTTTGAACAGCATCTAAACGATCTCTTTAGACTTCTAAACTGCATCAAACGATTTCCGGCACTAAATCGATGACATGTCGCCATAAAAACTGCAATGTCAGTTTGTTGTTATGATGGAAAAAACATGTTCCATGTTAAAAGGTATTTCTCGCCGCTGCGGGCAAATTATTGAAGCTTTTTCTATCGTGTCAAAATTTTAACTCAATCGATGCAGAAGTTTTTGAGTTTACAAACCAACTTAACATTTTTATGTATATAGAGGATCAGCATGGAAATTATTGAATGTGGATTTGGGAGCATTCACCTCATTATTTTTCATTTCGCGAAATAATAACTGCGTAGCTAAGGAAAGTAGCGGTCATTATAGGAAAACTTAATTAAACTTCGAAGCATATAAAAAGGTATATCAGTATTATTAAACTTTTTTTTTCTTGGTCTCCTTCTTCTATTAATTTAAATTACGTTATAAAATAGTTGTAATTGGTTTACAGATGTAGTGCAAAATTGCGTTTGTGCATCACCACGTTTCAATAATTAGTGGACTTTAATACTGTAGTTTAATATAATCCCGTAAATTACCATCATTGTGTTAAAGGAATTTATCCACTGAGTTTCCTCTGAAGACGAAAAAATAAAAGTCTCCTATTCCCAAGAACAATAAAGACCGGAACAAGGCTGAAACTTGAATCCCCCGATGTCGACTTAAAGGACGCAGGATGAGTCAAAGCCAGAGAAGTTAGAGAAAGAGAAAGCGTTCTATTGTGCGGTGCCAATTCTATCGTATTTCTTTGGGTTAACGACCTCATTTTTCTTACAAAATCTCAAAAGAAATCCTGAATTCGACATGCTGACATTTTCATTGATAAATAGCTGTTCAAAATGAAATAGTGGTTTTTGCTTCCGAGTCTACCTATAAAGGTAGCGGAACCGTTGTTTTTCACTTTCGGGAGAAAAAATTTTTTTTGTCTCCAAAACGAAAAATTTCTACTCGAATTTTACGTTTTAGACCATTCTGAACAATTTTGGTTCCGTGTCTGTCTGTGTGCGTGTGTCTGTCGTGTGTCCGCAAATCCTTGTAACAAGCTTATCTGGATCTGGGTGAAATTTTTAGGGAATGTGCGAGCTAGAGTGTAGACGATCCCCTACCAGTTGCATTGTTGCGAAATCAATAATCCACTCTGCGCATGCGCAAACGTAAATTCCATTATGCTCTATTTTTCACGCTCTAGTCGTCCGATCTCGCTCAAATTTGGAAGATAGTTGCGGAAAGACGATTTGGTCATCATATATCAATTTAAACATGATTGTATCATTAATAGCTACTGCGCATGCGCCTATGTGAAATCCTTGTAACGACCTTAATTTTCACTGTTTTCATCCGATTCCGATGAAATTGTCAGAAAATGCGCGGTTGTAGATGATCCCCTATCAATTGTTGCTAAATCAATACTTCATTCTGCGCATGCCCAACCGTGAATTCCATCATGTTCCATCTTTTCACTCTCTAGTCGTTCGAGTTCGCTTAAATCTGGATGATAGTTGTAAGAAGATGATAGGTAAACGAGGAAGATATGTGCCACACCCAACTTGGCAGATTTTTTTTTTTTTTTTTTTTTTTTACTGTTCTAGTACTTTTTTGTAAGGCAACTGGGGCTTGTCGATTCCTTAGGAAACTGCCTTGTAAAGGATAAATTCTAAAGATCGTTTTGTTAGACAAACCAATTAACATGCATTTTAGACTTGATTCGTACACATGCATTTCAGATCAATTGGCTGGTTTTCATTTTGCCGAGACTTCATTATTAGCAATGCAAAGAGTTCCGACCTAACTCATGAGCACTACGTCTAAATTCTTGTAGTTGCTCTAAGGGTAGGGCCAAAATCTGATTGGCTGGATAGTCTTTTGCCAAGTTTTAAGATTTAGCATTATGAATTCTAGACTCAATTTGACTGTACCGTTTTCATCTGACAGTGATTTGCCGTAGTATTCTCACCAGAGGTTAAATTTAGCCAAGCAACTCTTTGGGAAACCTGTTAAAATTTACTTGCATTGCTGTTACACATTAGATTCTAGATATCGCTACGTGTTTGTGTATTATCGTTAGTCAATCTCGATGAATCAGCTTGCATGATTAGCATCTTATTTCTTACGATGCAGGAGACGAGCTTTGCTTAATTGTTGTTCTTTTATTGGGCCATAAGAGTACAAGATTCGCAGACAATGCAGTTGACTCACTCCCCTCTAAACGATCATTTCCTGTGAGCCGAACGCGCGAACAACTTCATGACCTGAAAATGACTGTACGGGAAGTTCGTTGGGGAAATGGTTTTTATCAAGATGATTGGCTATCAAGTGCCTACCTACGCTTACCTACCTTTTCTCACTATTATCTCGACTCATGTCGATATGGATGGTGTTTTCGTTCTTCTCCACTTTCTGGTGACCAGATAGCTCCTCGGTAAATTTCTATAAGTGAAATTGGGCCCGAAATTCCTATTTTGAGGAAAATTCTATCTTCATGTAACTCAGAACGTCATATTTGAATTTTACTTATATATAACATGGAACAGACCATTTGTTGTAAATAGCATTTAAAATATGCTGTTTTTTTTTTTTCTCTCCTAAAAAATTTTTACTTTTTTTCACTTACAGGTTTTCGCACTGTGTCTATCGTATGCTGATCTTCCCCGATTGGTATAAACATAGGGGAAGGAACGGTTTTTGAAAAACCCTTGCTCATTTAGCTAATGGAAACTATCAAATCGAATCAAAACCTTTATTTGCAGAGAACAAGTAAAGTTCGTTATTGGGGTACTAATGGAGACTAAATACATTCCACATTAAATCCTTTGGGTCACAGAGAGCGAATACTGAAAAAAAAAGAAGAAGAGGGGCCCCTCTACAAATTAAAAAAAAAAAAAACCATAAATATTCATAAAAATTATTATTATAATAACACTAAGATAAAAAGTTAAAACCGGATCTAAGCTCATTATTTCTTCGAAGAGTAAAAACTTCATACTCACCTTCCTTCAGTGGAATGTAATCTGCAAGAAATCATTGTATTTTTTCCTTTTATGTATTTTGGCTAGGTTTGACCCCCCCCCCCCCCTCATAACATTCCATTTAAAGTGTAAAATGAAATATCGCGCTATGCTTCATGCGACTTCAATACCTAAAAATTATTCAAAATGTATCTACTTGACGGGAATATACGAGCGATGGTGAGACCCAAGAAAAAAACACTCCGAATAACGCCTAATTTCTTCCCCTCCTCACACTGTCCTCGCGATGCCATTTTTCTATTCTCCCAAATAAATATAACTTCAATATTTATCTTAAATAAATAATCCTATTTTCGTACCGTTTTTGAATCGCTGCATAGACGAGACATAAACCCCCCCCACTATAGTTTCAGCGGTGAGTAAAATAAATTGGGCTATCAAAATACCGCCTAGAACACCCCAAAAAACAATTTAACCCAAAGATGAAACCAAGCTAAATAATATTTTCAGCCCCGAGTTGGGGCTATTGCCAAGTGGAAAGAAAATCTAACGAGCTGTTTCCGAGATGGAACGAATGTTCATAAGTACAAATTACGATTTGTCGTGGAGCGTAAAGTTAGGTTTATCGTCAAACGGTCTATTTAATTTAGTGTAGGGGAGTTACTTTATTTTGTATAAATGGACTGAAGCAGACATTTTACTAATCATAATTTTCATTAAGGTCAACTTTAAAACTTTCCTAAATTTAAAGTACCCACCAAACTACCAAGTTTCTGTGAGAGAAAAAAAAGCAGATCATTGCCAACCATTTATTGGTATTTTCTATGCACAAAAATAAGAAAATAAGTTCACGTTAACATGATGAGAAAAATATATTTAAAAAATAAAACGATAAATAAAAACCGAAAGTTTGCTCACATTATCATGCTGCATGACTGGAACCTTTAATTTCAACTGCTTGATTTTTTACGAAAGTGCGCTAAACATCTTATTACAGCATGTAACAGCATATTGTTCAGAGGATTTACTTATGAGCATAATTAATCTATAAAAGAGAAATTAATCTATAAAAGCTATAGGTGGTTTTCTTGTAGCTACAGTTTCAAATTTATGCATGAGCTTGGCTAATTTAATCATGGATTATCTTGAACCCAGACTATCCCACTATGGAGTTTTTATAGTTACTTGAATTTCAATCATGGACATGCACAGTGGCTACTAGTGATCTGACACCCATGAAATTCTAGGTGGCTTGATTGGCACACTCTCGAGAGTTACATCATAATCGAATGACAACTGTTGCAGTTGAAACTGTTTTAAGGATTTTTCAAGTGCGTGCATTCGCAAATGCTACCGTTGATCCGTCATCAAAGAAATTGAGCGAATTGATTATTGATAATTGTTGTTGAATTGATTGATTGAAAGTGGTTCATCATTCAGCACGATCACGGGGAATCCCATCTACCAACCTACCAATTTTAAAGCATAAAACTCGTTCGAAATAATATTCTACAATTCAAGAATGATTTTGGATTTTTAATTTTATCGAATTTTCATAGAAAAGGAAGTTATTGCAATGGCTTGGAAAATTTTAAAATCTAAATTTTTGAAAAAATTCTTTATTGAAATCCGTTTTGAGGCATTCTGAAACACGAATCCTAGAGTTTAACACTTCTTCATATATATATATATATATATATTTATCAAATTTCTCAAGGAGAGTTGAGTTGAGTTGAGATTTTTCTCATTTTTCCTCAAATTTCAAAACAATTTAACATTATACCATACGGTAATTTACGAAAATTCGCTCATACGATCATGCTGCATGGCTGGAACTTTTCCCCAGTTTTCATCGATTTTTTATCACATAATAATGACATTTAGGCACAATTTAGTTCATTCATTTTTCAATGCTCTATTTTATAGTTGATCAACTTCATTTAATTAATACATCCTTGAAAAAACATATATTTATCCATTTTTTGTGTTTTTAGTTTTTTTTAGCACATTTTTTGAAATTTGATCAATTTAGTGGGCTCAATAAGTATTGTCCAACAATTTTATCTTTTCACAATATATATATTTTTTTTTTTGCGAAAGAGCTGATTTGATTTCAATCAATCCTAAGGAGAGTTATCGTCTGGAATGTCCCATAAAAGCCATAGGATTCGTTTTTTAATGCCTCAAAACGGATTTTATTGAAAAAAAAATTTCAAAAATTTTTATTTAAAAATTTGTTTAATACTTTTATCTCTATGAAAATTCATTAATTACTAGGAAAGTCAAAAAGTAAAATGCCAGTTATTTTCTGGGTTGAGCTACTAGAATACCAACAGATAGATACGGAAGTGATAAAAGTGAAAATTTAATGGACAGAAAGGTCTAATATTGTCGGAGCATAATCTTGAAATTGACGAAGGCAATCAGGTTGATTGACCTTTCTCCTTTAATATCAAAAGCTGGTGATTTTATTTTCTAAGCAATTACTCATAAAATGTATAAGGCTATTTATCAATTTCATTGGATTGGGGTCTAACACAAACAGTCTATGAAATCATTGGTTTAACTACTCAAGATATTTATTAACGAAATAGAGTTAGATTATATGGTGTACCTTATTGTTTTGGTATTTCTTTCTTCCTTTTGGTGCCTGTCAGGGTGCCCGTTATTGCCTTTTAAATATATTACTGCTAAATAAGCTTGTTGGTTCAACTTTAACCTAAAACTGTACAAATGCATTTCCTTACGAACTTAACGATTTCCTATATCTTCGGTCACACGCCGAAATTGAATTTTCATACGTACCTCAACTATAGAACCCTCAATCAGTACCTCAGATATTCTTAAAAATGAACTGATGTTTTCTGGAATGGTTACGAAGTGACTTTTTCAGTAATATTAGTCGATTTCAGGCGTAGTAATTTACAAAATCATTACCCGTGGATAAGAGATGTTGTTGGGTCGTTGGTTTTCTAAATTTTGAAAAGTAAGTTTTGAGCTTTTCAAATCCAATATTATTCAGGCCTCAAAACGGAATATAGTGAAAAACGTTGTCTAATTCCACGGAAAATAAAGAGTTACAATGTTAAATCGATTTCGACGGTTAGGCTATCATCAGTAACAAACAATGACTTATTGTTATTGTTACAGATATTGTTTGTTACTGATTATCGCCTAACCGTCGATTTAACATTGCATCTTGTTATTTTTCGTGGAAATAGACAACGTTTTTTCACTAATTTCCGTTTTGAAATGGGTTTCCACTACTTTGTCGCAAGTGATTTAGTTCGTATTCAGGCCTCTCTAGAACATTCTGGAAATGTTAAAGGCATGCTTACAACAGTTTGTAATCTATATAACTTTAGATGTACTACCTTCTTGTCCTTCTATTTTACAGGTAATGAGTGTTCGTGATTACGACCCATCACTTTTCCTGATTCCTCGAGGTAAGCTGAAATAATTTACACGACATGAGCAAAATTGCACTCGAATGTATAACAGCAAATAACTATCAGTTTTAGCAATGCGTGACTCAGAGTAAAAACCAAGATTAGAGCTTTGTGATAAAATGGAATAACACAAGGTAAATTTGGAAGTATGATTGCGTGTTGGTCAGCTGACAAATAACGAAGAGGTCGAGCAGCTTTGATTCAGTGTCGCCTGTCTCTGAGGTCTCCCTATCTCTTGGTTGTTCTCCTACCGTATTTTGGGTTAGATCCATTTCTTAGGTATAAGCAGTTTGGGAGATCTGAGTTTCAACAGAATCAAAAATAAAAATCAAAAAAAAAAAAAAAAAAAAAAAAAAAAGGCAGACAAGTTAGTATTCACACATACCTGGAGTGGAAGGATTTATTTTATTCGTTATACCTAACGAGTGTTTGCAGAAAATGAAGCTATTGCAATGGCTTCAAAAATCATGAAATAGAAATTTTTCATTTTCTTCATTGAAATCCGTTTTGAGACATTGAGAAACGAATGTATAACGAATATAAATATAACGAATCCTAGAGTTTAACGCTTTATATATTAATTGCTATGCAATTCTTAGGCCGACCCCCAATAATTTTTTATGTAACGTCCCAATTTTTTGTGTAACGTCCGTGACGCGAAGCTTGTAACGTCCGAGACGCGAAGCGCGAGGTCGTGGGTTCAAATCCCAGCCAGGCTTGAAAAAAATTTTTTTTCCAAATTTTTTTATATCAATTTTTTTCGCATCGTGGGTTCGAATCCCAGCCAGGCTTGAAAAATTTTTTTTTTCCAAATTTTTTTATATCAATTTTTTTGCATCGTGGGTTCGAATCCCAGCCAGGATTGAACATTTTTTTATATACCAACAAATTTTTTCAGGCTAAGAATTGCATAGCAAATTATCCTCGTCGTTTTCTACGCAGTAGAATAGAGAAAAGATCCGGCGAGGCGCGAAGCGCCGAGTATAGATTAGGGGGGTCCAGGGGGGCGAGTATATATATATATATATATATAACTCTTAATACGAAAACAAAAACAACAAAGAACTCACGTCTGAACGTTTCGATCCGATCTTCTTCGGCAGACTCAGATATATATATATATATATATATATATATATATATATATATATATATATATATATATATATATATGTTAGCGGCAAAGTGTACCTATAATCCGGAATTCTATAGAATGCCTAGGCATTTCATATAATGACAAACGAGGGCCGTCAATGTGAATAATTATTTACTTTCCCTAGTCATTGTATACAATGCCGAGAGTGGGCTCGGCAGTGTGTTTAATCTCCGGGCAAAGTATAAAATACGAGGAAGAGGGATAGATAAACGAGCTCCGTCCGTCGGTGCAGTTCCGTTTCAGTTAGTTTTGGTCAGAATGGCAGAATCGCCGTATGAAGCGCTCTTTGGGTGCAAGATGCGACTCGGACTCACCACCACTGCCATCCCTGAGGAAGTGGTGGCAGAAATAGAGGACGAACAACGTTTGTTAGAGGTGTTGGAGAAGGATCAATCGGATGAAGAACTTTATGACGAACCATCGGAACCGCAGCAAGTATCTGAGCTCGACAAAATCACCGATGTAACTGTTAACCATCGCAAACACGCCAGAGAAAGCCTTCAAGTCCAAGCAGAAAAAATGAAGCAGCACTCAGATAAGTCTTTCCCACCTGCGTCCGTTGGGAAAACAGTCAGGATTGCGATCCCCGACGTCGATAGGGGAAAAGGAGAGGATCGGAATGTGCTAGCTCGCGTGCTGGAAACCAACGAAGACGGACTTTATCGCTTGGGGAACAAGGACGGAATTCTGAAACACTGGTACGCCAGATCTCAATTCGTTATTTGCAAGACCACTTTTGTTCAGCCAGATGACGTCAACACCGAACGGGAACTAACCCTACGATCTGCAGCAACAAGCAGCGCCACTGGATCTGGCCAAGGATTCTTCAAATGCAACTGCGCAAAGTCCTGCTCAACGAACCGCTGCAAATGTCGGAAAAATAAAGTTAGCTGCAACACAAAATGCGGCTGCACCTCGTGCTCGAACAAAAATTGACTTGCTACTGACCTGACCTAATAACCTACCTGACATGTGAGTACAACAGTTGAGTAATTATACCTACTTCTTTTGATATTTCAGTTCTGTTCAATACTTTGCCTGAGCCCCGCTAGGCATTCCATGAAATGCCCACAAATTATAAACATTGCCTAGGTAAAGTTTCAAATCTGAAAACAGTTTTATACATTGCCTGAAATGACTCGGCATTATGTGAAATGCCTAGGCATTTTACATAATGCCTGGATTATACACTTTGCCGCTAACATATATATATATATATATATATATATATATATATATATATATATATATATATATATATATATATATATATATATATATATATATATATATATATATATATATATATATATATATATATACATCATTCCAGATGATAACTCTCCTTAGGATTGAGATGAAAATTCCATTCTTGCGTCAAAAAATCAAGCTTTCTAAACGAAAGGATGAGTTCGTTGGCCAGCACTTTTTAAGCACTTCAAATCGGTAAAATTTCTAAAAATTTCCTGTAAAAATCACTATAAAAAAATGGCTAACAATTGATAAATTTATTATTTTTAGCAGAATATCGCGCAAATAAAGTTTATCAAACACAAAATATGACATTAAAATAGTTATCTACAAAATTATGCTGAAAAATGTATTTAAATTTCATAAAAATTTGCTATGCAATCGATTGAAACTGCAAAAAAAAAAAAAAAAATTCAAAATCTCTTTTTCAATAGCAGATTACTATTTAGAATACATTTTTGCATTAAAATTAATAGTTGACTTTTTTTGCATTCAAAAAGCTCAAATTTCAAAACAATTTAACATAGGGTGAACTGACCAGTCTGTGGACGACCCCCAGTTTGTGGACGCCTCTGCTATAAATGGCTAGAATAAAGTCTGTAGCGATTTCTAGTGGATGCAATTGTTGGTGTAGTGTTGTTATTGGTTTTAAAAATAGTTATTTGAATTGTAAAACTGGGTTATGACGAAATTGAGGAGATCTGAATGTGTTACCGCTCAGTTTGGGCGGTTAAAATATTTTTCTTGGCCGATTTCAAAGGTTCATTATTTAGTCTGATAAACCAAAAATCTGTTCTTCTTAAACCAAAATTGCGAAATAACGGTCTATTTTTTTTCAGTTTCTTATTGATAGAAATCACTTCAATGAATCGCATAAGCCCACCCAGTTCGCCGCACGGTCATCTATTCGCTCCTCCTACAGGGGCTAAACCCGTAAAAGGACGTCAACATGTGTGCTTATTAACTAACTTGTGAACAAGGAAAAATTTCCTCCTAAACTGATTAACGGAATTATCCTTACCAACAAGAAATCGAGTTAATTATAACTTTTTTCATACATTGACGGACTAGTGAAACGTAGGTAGGTATGAGTTTTATTTTCTCAAAATAATTTTCAGTTAGTTTGATTTTGGTTTACCTACCATAATAATAATATGGCAGCCCTAGTAACGTACGTAGGAACTATAGCAAAGTGAAGGTGTTACATTTATTTTGGTATGGTAGATCCCTAAGGGTAGGTTTAACGTGTGTAGGGGATGTTGCTCGCTTTGCTCGCAAACGGTAGATCTATAAGGGTAGGTTTAACTTCTGTATGTTATGCTGCTCGCTTCGCTCGCTTGAGGAAGTTATACTGCCCACCCAACATGTAGGGGATGTTGCTCGCATCGCTCGCAAACGGTAGGTCTCTAAGGGTAGGTTTAACTTCTGTAGGGGATGCTGCTCGCTTCGCTCGCTTGAGGAAGTTATACTGCCCACCCAACTTGGCAGACGTTTTTTTCTGTTGGAAATTCTTACAAACAAATTAAATCTTATAAAACTATGTGGAACCACGAAAAGTTTATTAGTGGATGTTGCTCGCTTCGCTCGCAAGGTATACCTGTATATGTGTAGGACAAAGTCCGTATTTATTCTGTTGAAATGGCTCTCGCTTCGCTCGCAAGGTAGGTACCTATGTATACCTGCTCGCCTCGCAAGGTATTGCGTAGAAGTGCAAATGGGAACCCCCCTGTGAGGGTCCCTTCTGGTAAGCAACGTTGTGAAACGGGCGGCCCGGGTCGATTAATTTCTCATATTAAACGGTTCCCCTCGCTTCCGCTCGTGATTTGACCGACTGCCCGTCACTTTTTTCGATATCCGATTTCGGATTCAGATTCGGCGGACCCAAAGCTGTATTTCGCCCGCGAAAACCGTTCCGAAAAACGTACCTTTATGGGGTATATTTTAATCGGAAAAAACCAAGTTTTTCGGCGGACTTTTCGAGAAAACGGGTCCGTACTCTCGCATTTTTTTGACGCATTTCCCGATACTTTTTTGGCGATCCGATCGCGCCGTCGTCTTCCTTGTAGGAAAACCTACGAAACCCGTATTTTTCCGGAATTGTCAACGGCCGTTTAGAGGGGTAGGGGAAGTGGGGAAGTCCAAAAAGCGCACATTAATTCTTACTTCGACCCCCCTCCCGCCCTACGGCCCATGGTTCGGGTGGGATTAAACAATTTTAAATTCGCTTATACACCCTATCGGAAAATCCCAAGAAGATCCCCCCACTCGTAGATCCGGCCCACTCAGCCGTTTGGCCGTGCATAGACACGACAGACAGACGGAGTTTCATTCTTATTAATAGTACTAGCCGCTCCGGCTCGCTACGCTCGCCTCCACGTCCAGCCGGGGGGCAAGCCCCCCGGACCCCCCATTCAATTGCTCGCTTCGCTCGCAACGTGTGGCATGTAGGGAATATTGCTCGCTTCGCTCGCAAAGTGTGGCATGTAGGGAATGTTGCTCGCTTCGCTCGCAAACGATAGATCCCTAAGGGTAGGTTTAACTTCTGTAAGGGATGCTGCTCGCTTCGCTCGCTTGAGGAAGTTATACTGCCCACCCAACTTGGCAGACGTTTTTTTCTGTTGGAAATTCTTACAAACAAATTAAATCTTATGAAACTACGTGGAACCACAAAAAGTTTATTCGGGGATGTTGCTCGCTTCGCTCGCAAGGTATTGCTGTATATTTGTAGGAAAAAATCCGAATGTATTCTGTTGACATGGCTCTCGCTTCGCTCGCAAGGTATACCTGTATACCCTTCAAGACGTAAGTGCGTGTACCTGCTCGCAACCCGTTCCCGTCAGGTGCAAGCCCCGCCTCATCGAACCCCTGACTTCGTAGAGCCTTCTCGCGAACACGGCAAAATTAATTTCTGATGTTAAACGCTTCTTCTCGCTTCCGCTCGCGATTTGACCGACTGCCCGTCACTTTTTTCGATATCCGATTTCGGATTCAGATTCGGCGGACCCAAAGCTGTATTTCGCCCGCGAAAACCGTTCCGAAAAACGTACCTTTATGGGGTATATTTTAATCGGAAAAAACCAAGTTTTTCGGCGGACTTTTCGAGAAAACGGGTCCGTACTCTTGCATTTTTTTTACGCATTTCCCGATACTTTTTTCGCGATCCGATCGCGCCGTCATCTTCCTCGTAGGAAAACCTACGAAACCCGTATTTTTCCGGAATTGTCAACGGCCGTTTAGAGGGGTAGGGGAAGCGGGGAAGTCCAAAAAGCGCACATTAATTCTTACTTCGACCCCCCCTCCCGCCCTACGGCCCATGGTTCGGCTGGGATTAGACAATTTTAAATTCGCTCGTTCCACCTTTCGGAAAATCTCAAGAAGATCCCCCCACTCGTACACTCCCCCCACTCAGCCGTTTGGCCGTGCATAGACACGACAGACAGACAAACAAACAGACAAACAGACGGAGTTTCATTCTTATAAACATTTATTTTGGTATGTACATTGATTTCTTCTCAGTTGACGTGCCTACGTATGTGTTCTCATATTTAGACAATGTGATGAGCTACGTTTAATAATTATAGACAAGTGCAGATCTATGAGACAGGCTATCTAATACAGGAATAGTAAACCTTTGTAGAGAACTCCATCGTGTCTTTGTGATGACTCCATCAAAATTTTGCTTATGCGCATTGAGGATCAAATCTCCTACATGCAGCATAAAGCCAATTCCATCTGGCTCGAGCAATGGCAGGGCGAGGTCACTGGTGTGCGTGTAGTCCTTCAGGACCTTTGCCCGGTTGATCCTTTCGTGACCCACCTTCCAAGGAGGGACCGAATAAGTAGTGGTCAATCGGGTAGCCACTGGCCTTACCTACCCGTCTCAATCACAGACACCTGCTAGATCCAGTAGCTCGAGATGTTGTGTGTGGGAGATGTGGAGGTGATTTGTCTATCTGTCACTTTTTGGAGGACTGTCTAGCTCTGATGGACATTAGGGTACAGCACGCACCCCCCTCAGTGGGTGGATATTCTGTCCGGACCAGACAAGGTCCAGTCCCTGTTGGTGTACCTGAAAGCCACTGACTGAGCTTTACAACAAACTGAGATATTCTGATCAATGATATATTTATTTATTTGTGTGCATCTAGTCATTCCTTTATTTAGCTAAGATGTATCGTATTTATCAATAGTATTTATGTATTTGTATGGATCATCTAGTCGTAGTTTAGTTTTTATTAAGGGGTAAGTATTTTTATCCACTGTAGGGGTTACAAAGAGGTCATCGCTGTATCCCTTGAGGCAGAGTGCGGCGATGCCTCGCTTTGCGGGTTATTATTATTATTTCTCCCCCTCTGCTCTGCCAGTGAAGTCCATGATGGCAGTCCGTTTGGTGACGGACGGTCAACATGGCTCCTCTTAGAATCGTGCCCGTTGCAGTGTCCCTTTGACACCTTGTTGATTACCGCTAATGAGCCATCCGGTTGAGACGCGGCTTAAATTCTTTTAAAACAAAAAATTAAACCTTAGTGTAAAATTTTTTGTATGGAGGATTACCTGCATCAGGTACCAACAAGTTCACATTCATTCGTAGTACTGTAATAGATAATTCAAAATACGTTCAGTGCAATTGAAATGTCGAGGAAAGTTATTGAAACGTTATGTTTTATTTCAGTTAACAACGCTAGGTGATGAACAATTCAGAATTCCTTTGATACCCTGATCTGCCAAAACCAATAAATTTGCTATGATTTTAGCGAACTCCGAGGAGGCCTGCAATTTTTCTGCGGCCACGTATTCGGCTGCCTTGTAGATTTGTTCTTCCGTTTTGGCGGAGGTGAGAATTTCCCTGGCCATCTGTTGTGTTGTGATGATTTCTTTTCGGGCCTCGTTAGCTGCGTCAGTAAGTTTCGAAACTGTGCTACGTTGAATGAATGCTGCACAGTTACCAGCCGCTTGGCTCATCTGTGAAATTGTTTTCAAATGTTTGGGTTATATCAAGTATATAAAAGCGGGTTCGAACAATTTAAATATTTACTCGTATATTCAAAATGAGGTAAATTAAAACGCATCGAATTATTATACAAGTTTTCATTATTTCTGAATTATATATCCCTTCATTGGTATAAAATTATCATTAAGCCCCGTATATAGTATATGATCAAAACTTAGCTCATCTTGTCTCCAAAAAGGGTTCACACCTTTACAGCTCCAGGACTCCACAATTTTAGTGTTCCTAGTAAACGTCGAAAAAGTTTTAAAAAAGTAAAAAAAAAAAGGTTGAAAAGTAAAATCGCTGCAAATTTTTACGCAAAGGTTTATTATTCCTTTATTAGATAGCCTACTAAGTAGATCACTGGTCTGTAATTATTAATCCCCGTTCAATTTTTTATCGAAACTCGGGGCTATGTCCCTCGCAAATGGGTTCACTGCGCGTTACAGCACCAGGACCCCACAATTTTACGCTTCTTAGTAAAATCCCTTCAAGTAAAAGGGTTGCTTACACTATATGTGACCGTGCAAGGGAAAAGGGGGCTTCACTTGCCAGAGGTCAATATATATATTTTTTCTCCATATTAAGCTGAACAAAAAATTTTTTTTTTCTTTCTATCATTTTCCAATCAAAATTTATGATTTTTCTAAGTTAAAAAAAAGCGGGCCTGATAATTGAAAATTTCCAGCAGTTTTAAGCAGACCTGCAAAACTTCAGTTTTTCGCGATTATAAATACAATGAAAAATGTAGAAAATTCAAGTTTTGATGATTATTGGGGAAAGGGAGATAGTTTGGCACCCAAAAAAATATTACAAAATAAGTCATTTTTTGACCCAATCGTCGTTTTTTTGTTCTCCTGAAGAAAAGCCTTGGCAAGTTAAACTCCCTTCTCCCTTGCACTGTCACATATATTGATTTGAAACTATATTTGTGTTTTTGCGCATAAAGTACTAAATTACATTTAATGCATTGCAGTGGGTTGATTAGAAAAAAATAAAATAAAAAAATCAGTCTCAGAAGACCTTCAGCTGATAAGTTGTCATCCGTATTTATTAACATTGTTTTCAAGCCGTTCCAAAGACGCTCTACTCCAAATTTCAGCAACAGGTCCTCCAGGACAGAATTTAGCCTCGCAAGGGGGCTCCGTCCCTTGACCCCGCCAGGGGGGCTTCGCCCCCATTGGAAAATGCTAAAACGTGGAACATGCTTTCTTCCCGCTAACTCGTAAATGTAAATAAATTTAAAACTACGATATAAATGTTTTACTAATCGAAATTAGAACAGAGTGCCTAGGTAGGTAATTTTCCGTTATGGTGCGCGTCTACAATTACTATAACCAAGATTAACTTCTCAACGGCATTGTTTACTATATCCATTTATAACATAAATAAATATAAAACTACGGCATGAATAGAAGAACAAGTACGAAAGAAATGCGTGATAAATCGAAAGCTTTCCAACGAGTGGAGAAGGATTTTTGTCCGGTGAAAACTAAAGAACATTCATTTCCCCAGAAACGGCTTGGTTGTACGTGAAAATCAAAAGAAACTAGGTAAAACATAAGGAAACGCTTGCATACGAGTCTGCAACACATTGGGACATTTTATGTGCTCGTATGCATGCTCTAAGAGCCACTCAGCTGATCCGGACCCTGGGCATCGTCACGTAAATGTGCTAAAGAGACTACATACGAAATTACTGCTTCCTAGAGTGTAAAACATAGAAATTAGCTTTAAGAGCCACTCATCTGATCCGGACCCTGGGCATCGTCAATTAAATGTCCTAAAGAGGCTACATACGAAATTACAGCTTCCTAGAGTGTAAAGTATAGAAATTACCTATTAAAATGATTTAGCCACCGCTTCACAAATCAAACCGTTCTCGCAATATTTGGATCACCTGCTATGAATCAAATCATCGAAACACCAGCTCAATGAAATCATCAGAAATTAACAAGCGGTGGCAATCATGTTCACAATATCAATTATTGATCACCTGAGTGAACACAATTATTCAAATAACCTTGCTCATAACTCAGCTTGTTGGCCACGCACTTCGCAGTAGTTAACATAATATGGTTGGATAAATCGAGAGCTTTCGAACGAATGGTCAACGAATTTTGTGGGATGAAAAACGACGAAGTACCATTTCCCTAGCAACGACTCGGTTGTAAGTGGAAATCATCAAAATAGTTTCGTGAGTAATTTTCCGTGACGTTTTTTTAGTTTATGTGCCATAGCAAAGACATAAAATGTCAAAAATTTCGTGACACATCCGCGTAACGTTTTTCGCTAGTTAGTCCAAGTTTCGTGACACTTCCGCGTAACGTTTTCGGGCAGTTAGCTCAAGGCTAAAGCATGTTCCATGCTAAAAGAAAAATTTCGTGAAGAAAATGTGTGGTATCACTTATAAATAGTACCTGCTACTTACAAATTATGAGATAGAAAGGTGTGTTTGGTAGCATTCTTTTTCATTTTCTGAGCAGTTATACCTAATTTGTTCTGTCACACTATGTCATGGACACCCTGTAAAGGCGAAAGAGTTAATTTACAATACACACCTTATAAGCTGCCAGGGTTTTTGATTCCAAAGCTGATTCATAAGCACTCATCTGCTAATATCGAGAGGTAAGTGACCTCATCTTCACTAACTACGATTAGCAATTGATCACAATCTTCGGCAGTTAAATTGGAACCTGAAACCTTTAAATTTAATACTTATTTTTAATTGTATTGATAGTGATAATGGTATACAAGGTGCTGCTTGTGATATACTTTCCATCGTTAATTATTAAAAATTAGTTGGTAAATCAACGTGGACCAACTATGGAGAAATCATTTCAAGAAGATATCAGAAATTTATCATTTCATTTCATTCGGGTAATATGTTCTGTAAATTAAAAATTTGGTTATTCATAACAAAGATTCTCGTTACATCAATTTATAGCTCCGGACCTTAGCCAATGATCGCATCAATGCATACGTAGTTTGAGTAATGCGAACGTAATTGGGGAATAAAATAGAGAAACCAGGGAACTAGAACACTATTTAAGCGAGACTTATTAAATATCTACAAACTTGAAACATTTTGAGAAAAAATTGCTTGAAAATATTCTCAGAACGAACCTAAATTTTGAAAATCAGATGATATCGTGTACCTACAAACAATCAACTGATCTACCTTCCCTCAACACTAGTAATGTCGTTGCTTGGTTACCTGATTGGTCCATAGGGTGGCGTGAATAGAATCACACCTGTATTGCTTCAAGTATTCTTAGGCTACGTTGGTAGCGGAAGTAGGTATTGTTTTCACTGTCAAGAGATGAACATTCGTTTCTCCAAAATCAAAATTTCTATCGCATTTTGCGTTTTAGACCATACTAAACAGCTTTCGTTCCGTGTCCATCAGTCTGTCTGAGTCTGCCGTGTGACCGCAAATCCTTGAAACAAGCTTAATTTCTACCTTTTTTCTGATTTTAATGAAATTTTCAGTAATTATGCTAGTTATGCTGTAGAACGTCCCCTGTCAGTTTCCTACACCACTTTGCGTATGCGCTAACTAAAATTCCATCAGGCATCAACTTATCACGCCCTGGTCGTCCGATCACTCTCAAATTGAGAATATATTTAAAGAATTTAGGTGCCCCCCTCCCCCCCAGAGGTGCAATGGGGGCCTCATAAAAATAATAAAAATAAAATCCTCATAAAAAGGTAGAGGAGAGTAAAGAGCATCCCGTCAGAGAGATACCACCCCTACTAATAGCTTTTAATGAGCCATGTTCGGGGTAGATTGGTTTTCCAGTCACCTGGAATGCCATCCAACGCCAAACTCAGCTGCTAAAATGATCGAGAACGGCCGAGGCGCCCCTTGTTTCATCAACGGAACGCCGACAGCGCTATCTCTGGTGCCCTGACGGGACCTCGATGGACCTCACAGGAGGTAACTCTGTTACAGTAGATAGAAGAAGACGATTGAATCATACCATAAAATTTTCAATAGAATTGTATGACAGTAGCTACTACGAATACGCGAATGTGAAATACTTGTAAGAAGTTGAATTGCCACAGTTATCATCCGATTTTGATGAAATTTTCAGGGAATTTGTGGGTTAGGCTATAGATGGTCCCTAGTTCTCGAGTTCAGTTTCCTTGTTCTCGAATCAATACTTCACTCATTGCATTCGCAAATGTCACATCTATCCAGGTATCATTTTGAATCGTTGCAAATTGATCGATTTGGTTATTCTACGCTACAACTAGATATGGCTGAACCCGATATGGAATCTTTCAAGATTACTCAAAATATTTCAGTGATCTAAACATTCATATTATGGATAAAGGGAGGTTATGTGCCACACCCTATTTGGGAGACATTGTATTCTATATTTTTCAAATTTGACTTTAGGGAGCTCTGAAACTGATTTGAATATTGTTCGTCCTTCTCCCAGTTGAGTGCTATGTCAAATTAAAAATGTAGGACACTCCTTGCTAAAGAGGGTAATTTTTCTCGCTGCAGTTTTCAAATTGCAACTGTATAAGAACTTTCATTACTGACCTTAGTAGACGTTCTAGGCAGGATGGAAGCTCCTAGGGCAAACCCCAAACTGCCGAAAGCGATCATAATCAGAACAGATCTCATTTTTATGTGTAGTAGCCAAACTGCAACTCTCGTCGTGTAATAAACTCTTTATATAGGTAGATTGCTACTGTTCGTTGAGGAAAATTTACTGTTCTTATTCCAATCGATGAAGATATAATTTTTATCTGACCAGTATACGTGTGTGTTTAGATAACGTTTAGAAAATATTTTCCTGTTTCATCATAAATAAATACCTACCGAAGTCTAAATTCATTGGGATTATGTGATTAAACCCTGCTGTTTAACTATTGTGCTCTTCAGCCACTGTTCAGTAACGCTCAATAAAATTATACTCGTATTTTGGGGCATAATAGGAAAAATATACAGTTATCTGCCGTTGAAGGGTTACATAGTGCATTTCATTAACAGACTGTTCCTCAACTTATACATTTTGGAAACACTTCGAATTAATACACAACGGTTATTTTTCTGTATTAAATAGCTCTTCTACGCAGAAAACGTCATTGGTGTAGATATCTAACAAGGAGAAATTAATTACATCAAAAATAAAAGACCTACACTTTTCTGTTCCCTCTATATACAACAAGAACTGATATCTAAGTACAATCGTTCATTAGAATCTAAGTATATCGACAATGACTTAGGCACCCACCAACTGGAAATTAATGAGCTAAAACTATTCACCTACCCAAGTTTCACTAGTCCATTTACAGGCAGCAAAAGTTATAATAAACTTGATTTTGTGAGGATTCCATTGGAATTTTTTCAGCTGACACGATTATCGTAATTTATTAGGCGATTTTTAGTATGTGCACACCCATGTTTACAATTACTTTTCCTGTCTACGTTTTTTTGCCCATAGCTGTACGTTCATCCGCACGTTCATACTACGGTCAAGAACGTAATAGAATCGCCTAATAAACTACGACGATCGTATCAGCTGATATATTTATTGATTTATAGCAGAAATCGGGATAGATCCCAATTACATATTAATAGATATGTACTTTATCTTTTGTTCGGTTCACCTGAGTGAGTTCAATTCATCAGCAAACCCGTAACCGCGAGGAAACTGCTTTTTCTTTTATATTTAGTACACCTATTACTAAATATTCTCTCCTGTTCCCCCCAGGGAGTTGAAATTTGACAGGGTGATCCTCTGGGACATCAAAAGGCGAATAAAATTGAGCTCTTTCCTGATCAGCTAAGTCAGCTAAATTCTTTCCTTGTCACCCCAGGAATTTGAAATTTGATAAGGAGCCATCGAGAGAAGAATAAAATGATGGGCTCTTACCTGATCAGCTGAGTGAGCTAAATGCTCTCATGCTCACCCTCGTGCATTCCAATTTGCCAGAGAGCCTCTCTGGGACGACAAGAAACTAATGAAATGACGGAATCCATCCTGATCACCTGAGTAAGTTCAATTCAGTGAAAAACCCGCAAGCGCGAGAAAACTGCTAATTCTTTTATATTTAATATATAACTAATGCTGTTCTTACTCAACTTGAGATGCTAAACTTTGGAACGGGACACCGATGAGGGTAGTAGAGTATAATTGCAGCTTGAGGAGCCCTTCAAATCACTGTAGTAAGCTCCGTAGCTAATTTGGTTACTATTTAACTTAATATGCTGAACGTTAGAGAGGGATACCAACTAAATCACTCGCAACGAAGTTGTGGAAAACCATTTCAATAAAAATCATTACTCATTCTTTGCACTCTTGTGAAGGTCATAGGCAATTTAAAAATTGGAATCTACCCTAAATCTACTTCTAATAATCCTAATCGTCGAACTGGACGCCCTTCGCAACGGGTAAATATGCACCACGTTAATCCGTGGTAAAAGTGGTCGCGTTAATATGGCTAACTTGGAGCATCAATGTATGGCAACTACCTGTACATATGAAGTGAACCTGCACCAATCTCAACCAAAGTGAGGGCGTTTTATGGTAGGTAGTAGAGTAAAAGTAGTTGAATATGATTAGTGCTATATGATGGGTATCTATCCAGTAATACGACCCTTGAAATTAATTTGCGGGATGACGTCATGGCCCCCGTCCTCAGCTCTCTTGCACTACTGCGTCACGCGAGATCTTCATACCCGTTTATTGGCTTAACTAAGCCCAAATAATAATAATAAATAAAAATGCCTAAATATTACTACCACGACTACGTTTGCTCGTCTCATGGTCGTGCAAAACCTAAATGAGCGGTTCAACCTGGGTAAGTGGTTCGACTTGGATAAGTCAAATTCGAACTCGTCCTTTCGTTTAGAAAGCTTGATTTTTTGGCGCAAGAAAGGAATTTTTATCTCTCTGTCTGGAATATATATATATATATATATATATATATATATATATATATATATATATATATATATATATATATATATATATATATATATGAAAAAGCGTTAAACTCTAGGTTTTTTTTTTTTCAGAATGTCTCAAAACGGGTTTCAATGAAGAAAATCGAAAATTTTGATTTTCAAATTTTCGAATTTGTGGAGCCATTGCAATAGCTTCATTTAAAAAAAAATTCGCTAAAACTGCCAAAAAATTCCAAAAATCCCAAATCTTTTTTGAATTGCAGATTGTCATTTAGAACTCTTTTGCCATAATATTGGTAGTTAACAATTCCTTTGCTCTCAAAGTGCTCAAATTGCAGAACAATTTAATATAATATGGTAGTTTACAAAAATTCGCTCATACGATCTTGCGGCATAATTTGAACTTTTTTCCCCCAAAATTACACATCATAATTAAAATACAACGCTTAATTGTACTGTTTTAATTTCATCAATAATTATACAATTATACATTACATAAAGATGTTTCAAAACGTGACATTGTGAAATAGTTCAAGTTTTACCAAGAGATTGTCACTTAAGCATGTTCAGGCCCGCATCGCATCGCCTCCCTAGTACCTAAATTTACAAGAGTTCTTAAGTTTTCCTTGACTTTGGAATAGTTCTTGCTGCTCCGGGTTTTTCCCTCTCTCACTAAATGGATAGCCTCTTCAATTTCTCCATCCTTTTCGATTTCAGTCAGAATTTCTCTGGCCGCACTATAATTATTGATGAATATTCCTCGGGCTTCGTCTGCCATTCTCGTAAGGACGGGAAGTTTGGAGAGGTGGATTTTTCGTGCGCAGTGGCCAGCCTCTTGGCTTACCTGAAAAATGAGTTGAAAATTATTTTATTGCAAAAACCGTGAGTTCAAAGTTTGTAGGAATATTGCCACCACTTTTGCCTTGTATGAATAACTGAGCGTACGTTGATTGATGGATTCCCTCTCGCTCCCAATCAGTAGTGGTTCTACTCATAGGTTCAGTTCAGCCAACGGGATTTTTTCTTGGCCCAACCCGGGACCGAGAGTTTTCTCGTCAAAGCGGCAAAATAACCGTTCATCCTTCGCTTGACTCGAGATCGTCTTGTGATTACGTACGGAATCCATCGGTCGGGGTGATTAACCCACGGATCAGCGCCGATCCGCAACTTTTTCACTGATCGCCATCTTGTTAATTTGTGTAAACATGTTTTACCATTTGGCGATACCATTTAATGATATGAAGATTAGCGGCAGAAAAATTAACCATTGTAAGCGGGATCACCCAGAACAGCAACTTGACAGTTTAGCTGTGTTCGTTTACCAATTTTCTTTAGAGGATGAGAGATGTGTATGGCTATAACTCATCATGATTTATTGAGTGTCCAAGTACTTTCACCTGTGTACAGACCTCATCAGGGAACTTAAATATAAGAATAACAGCAAGCTTTTCTTAGTCCTAAGTCTCAATACTAGGGTTCTTATTATACAGAACTTGATGAAACCATGATTTTATATACTGCAAGACTGAATAGCAAACCAAACAGTATTAGTGTAAGTACCTACCCCAACCTACCTTATACGTTTTCACTCTAGTTAACTCTGCATAATAAGAACCCTAGTATTGAGACTCAGGACTAAGAACAGCTTGCTGTCATTCTTATACATTAGATCTCTGATGGTACACAGTGGAAAATACTTGGACCTACAATAAATCATGAAGAGTTATAGCCATACACATCTCTCATCCCCTCAAACCACGGACTTTCGGCTTTGCTCAAACTGGATGATATCCACATTTTGTGGATTGGTAACTTTTGTACGCGGAGCGTCTTTTGGGGGTGTAATTACGTACATTTTTGGTGGACTAGGAAGAAAACGTTAGAATGTACGGGCTGCTCAGGATAGAGTCGGTAATTTCATTCGACTTTTGCTGTCCGAGAGAAGCATTTAAATTGTTCTAGGGAGAATAGGAGAGAATTAAGCTCGCATAGCTGACCTGGGTAAAACCCGCAATTTCGTTCATCTCTTAATGACTTAGAGAAACTCCCTATCAAATTTCACATTCCTAAAGTGAAGAGGAAAGATATTAGCTACCTCAGCTGATCAGAACAGAGCCCATCGATTCATTTGTCTCATAAATCCTAGAGAGTCTCCCTACCAAATTTCAACTTTCTAGAGTAAACAGGAGAGAATTCAGATGAGCAGGAATGAGCGCCTGATTTCATTCGTATCTTCATGTCCTAGAGAATCTCTCTATCAAATTTCGACTTTCTAAGGTAAACGGGAGATAATTTCATGATTCCCCCTCCCTACAACCTTCACCATTGAGTCGAAGCGGCTCCATAACTCCAGAAGGCACTCCGTCAGGCCAAATTTAGCCTATGTTTCAAATTTCATCAAAATTGGCTGAGGACAACAAGGTAAAGAGTGGGTGAGCAGAAAAATTGAGGTGAGACGAGAAAAAAACGCTGCAAATTATTACACAATGGTTTATTATTTTTGTGATAGATAGCCCTTCTACGCAGATCATTGGTGTATAATTATCGAACCACGTATAATATATGATCAGAACATGGCGCATCGTGCCTCCGAGAAGGGTTCACCCTTTTACAGTTCCAAGACCCCGCAGTTTTACGCTTCACAGTAAAGATGTTTAAAAAAAAACGGGAAAATGATGCTTGAAGTAATTTACGTTAGCGCATGCGCCGAATTGAGCAATGATTTGAGAAGAATGAAATTGGTAGGGTACAATCAACAGCCTAACCCAAAAATTCCCAGAAAATGTAATCAAAATCTGATGAAAACTAGACCTTGTTCTCGGAGTACACTTTCGCGCATGCGCAGGAGCTATAAATTATGCAATCAGGTTGAAATGAAAATGGAATAATTAAACTATTGTCCCCCACCTATGCACCATATTTGAGCGGGATTGGACGACTAGGGCGTAAAAAATGATACTTGAAGGAATTTACGTTTGCGCATGCGCAAAACGGAGTAATGGTTTGAGAAGTATGGAATTAATAGTGGACCTTTCACAGCCTAACCCACACATTCCCTGAAAATGTCATCAAAATCGGGTGAAAACTGTTGAAATTAGGCTCGTTTGAATAGGAATACATATTCGCACATGCCCAATAGCTACAAACGATAGGACTATGTTGAAATTGTTAGGGAATGCTCAAATTAACCTCTTCCACCTATCCTTTAAATTTGACCGAGATCGGACAACGGGGGCGTGAGAAAATGATGGTTGATGGAATTTACGTTTGCGCATGCGCCGAGTGAAGTATTGATTTGGGAACCACGAAACTCATAGGGGACCATCTTCACCCTACTCCACACACACCATGAAAATTTCCTAAGAACCGGTTGAATATTGTGGAAATTAAGCTTGTTACCAGGATTTGTAGACATACACACACAGGGATAGAAAGAGAAAGACACGGAACGAAAGTTGTTCAGAATAGTCTAATACGCATGATGCGATTGGAAATTTTACCACTGTAACTAAACAACGGCAGTTTCATTTTGGTGGAGACCACAACTTTTAAATCTCTCGAAAGTGAAAACAATTCTTCTGCTACCTATATGTAGACTTGTGAGCAATTCAAGAGGTGAAATTTAGCAGTTAGGTACCAATAGTTCACTAGTAGGTTCATCGCACGGGCAATAGTTAATAAACTCGATTTCGCAACGTTACAATAAATTCCATTGGAACTATATCACCTGATTATTCCAATATTGGCATTATATCAGCTGATATTTACAAGGCAATTTTTATGTATTTCAGTATCACTATCTAGCGATTTTTTTATGGAATTTCGAGCTTGATCGTCTATTCAATAGATCCGCTAGCAGCGCTTGATTTCTCTATCTTCTCGAGCTTAGAAATTCGAAGGTTTTGTTTTTCCCCCGGATGTAAAGCCCTTAGAGAAAGCAGAAAGCGAACTATTCAACGTACAGCGTTGCGCGTGGTTTTAGTCGATTCTTTGGGATTAAATTTATCATTGGCGAGCAAAATATTATAACATAACTGTTACTTAAAAAGTTTTCGAGATCTCGATTTTTTTAATGTTTAGCCCTTCAATACAACCCTTTAGAGTGGATAAAAATTGATGCCGAGCGCCGAGCCCCACATTTGATTTTTAACACAAATTTCATATATTTTGGTTTAGTATTTTCGAAAAAAAGCCGCGAACGGCGGACGGACGGATTTTTTTTTTTTTTTTTTTTTTCGATTTTTGGATTCTGCGCACCTTGAAATGTAAACCAAAGAATTTTCAGGTGTTGAATTTTTTTTTTTTTTTTTTTTTTTTTTTTTTTTTTTTTTTTTTTTTGGTCAATTACAAAGGTTCGTTATTGAAAATAATAAACCAAAAATGAAGAAAGTTGCGCATCCCGTGGCAATGGTTTATTGAAGGCTTGGCTGTACGAGAGTAGAGTCTTGCTGGATATTCTCCTCAGTTGTATTCCTTTCAATGATTGATCATTTTGCAGCATAATATTGCTCAACCTTTTTTTTACGGGCAGTTTAAACTAAGTACGTTCCATAACAAAATCTCATCTCAGACACCCATGTTGCAAATGCCAGCTTCACATTATAGTGAGGATTGTACGAGTAGATGTAATGGTTTGCCTTGCTTACCTTATAAGCCTCCAGAGTATTTGATTCCAGGATTGATTCATATGAATATAGAATATCTGCTAATATTGTCAGATATTTAATCTCGTCGTTACCAAGAACTGTTAGCATGACTTCATAGTTTTCATTAGATATCTTTCGATGAGAAGCCTGAAAGAATAAAGTTATATACTCAATTTACAATTTTACATGATCTGTAACAATGTGGAAAAAATTCCCCAAAACACTCGTAAAACTACAATGGATGTGCTTTGCAAAGAAAGTTAATTTACTCGTTGACTTGGGTTGTTGACAGACGAATGAAGGTTATTTAATTTGATTTGATTTTTGATTTTATTGCTAAGTTGTAATGTCGTCTGAATAGGTACGATTTATGTACCATAGGCTTTCTTAATACTATATTCCCCATGAAACGTTTACATGGGCCTTTCATGGATTCTTGCATTTAATCTCAGAATGTCAAAAGAAGTTACGATCATGAAACTGGATAAACAAGGAACAATAAAATTCAAAAATGGAAAAGAGATTGCTTACGCAGATTCTCTTTCACGCTTACGTTGACATTGAAATCTGGTCATCCGGATTCACTAATGTGTTAATTTCCAGAAACCTTACGTCGTGAAACGAAGAGAGATATAATTTTGAAGACAATAAATTATGGAATACGTGCACTCATCATGGTCATTCTTTATAGCAGAAGAATTCTAAATTTATGTGCCAATCATAAAGGAGGTTGATAGGTTGACGATGAGAAAGACTCAATCCCAACTAAATTCCTACTGCTCATCGCCAAGAAATATTGACCTTACTCCATAAAGGACAGCTTGGGATGGGTTCATTATCTCGTTAGCATGATTTGTGGTTTTAAATTTATGAGGTATTGAATGATTCGTGAAAGTTTGTAACCCATGTCAAGATAGTAGAGTAGAAGAACCTTCCATACCCTTATCTCCAAGGAACATGCCAAACAAAGCATGGGAATGCGTTCATTTGGATTAAGCTGACCCTTAGAAAACCACTACTTGGAAGCCACGAAAACTTTTCATGGGGATTGTACTTCAGTTGGGCATGTGGACGTACACAGTCATTCATCGCATTCAAGCCCAAATTCGCCAAAGATTCTAAATTGTCCTCGGCGTTGGAATAGAACTTGTTGATTTCATCAGTTACATTGACGGCAGTGACAAGAATAGCCTCACCAATTTCTTCTTCAGTTTCGGCTCTAGTTACAATTTCCCGGACCTTACTGTAATTATTAGCGATATATTGTCGAGCTCCGTTAGCTTCGTCTCTGAGGGCAAAAATTGTGGAGATCTGAATTTCCCGTGCGCAGTGGCCAGCCTTTCGGCTTACCTGAAAAATGAATCAAAAACGATTTTAGTGATCTTCCAATATCAATCACGATCAATCAATGCATGCCTGGTTGGACATTATTTTGTGGGGGGGGGGGCTAGAAAGAAATAATAGCAGGGAGAGATCGTGGAACTTCAACAGCCTGAAAATAAGTCCGGAACGTAGTAAAAACAGAGACATTAAGTCTGTAAAAAACGTCGAAAGGAAACTGAAGGATAACCGTAACTTAAACTAGATGTCGCTTTGTTCCATAGGACTCATAAAGATTTTGTAATTGATATGGTTTCGGATTGGTCTGACAATTTTTTGAATTGTTTCCCCATCCATTGAATGTTGAACTGTCTTCTTTCACCTTGAAATTAGATAGATTGGATTTTTTCGATATTTTAATTAAATTTCATTTTTCTTAATCACCATTTTGCATCTTTCTTCTTTATTTTATTTATTATGTTTTCAACTAACAACTTTCCGTAAGATAGATAATATAGACTGGCGAAAACTGGAGTTATAAGAACAGATAGGTACGTTCATCTATTGTGAAATTATGGTTGAAACGTTGAAACAAGTAATACGAAAAACTAAAGAAATTCGGAGAGCAGTAGCTAATTTCACAGTCAGAATCCTTTTAATGGAATCGACTGAAATTAGAGCAAGAAGCAAAATTGAAAACAGAACTCCTAAGCCTCAGCAAAAACTTATGAATGTAGATCGCAGGAATAACGGATGAATTGTTAATGATAAAATTATCCTGTAATGGATAGGTTATGTGGGTTTTTAGTTTATATTTCAGAAATGAATTAAGAGTTAAACATTTCCATTTCAGTAAACTAATCCAAATTAAATTTCACATTAAACACCCACATCAACATTTAGACACCCTAAAAAGAACAGAAAGAAATCCTAGAGTTTGATGCTTTTGGTTTATTATTTCCAATAATAAGCCTATGTGATCGTATAGCAAAAAATTTTTATAACCTCCCCTCAAGCTTTGTCACTTTACGGTTCAAGGTGCGTAGAATCCAAATTTGAAATGTCCGTCCGCCGTCCGCCGTCCGGATCATAAAACGCCTAAGAATTGACTTAAAAAACACGTTCTTTCGCACATAGACTCCATTTGGGGTCTAGTTGGCCCTAACATTTAACCATCCCGATCGCTTTACTCGCATAGATGCTATGGGCCAAAAACGGGCGAAAAAGTGTCTTTTTCGAGGGTTTGAGTGTTAGACTTACGCAAACGCGCACTCCTGGTGGGTTGGGAGAGGGCGGGCGGGAGAGAGAGTGAGAGGGAGGGCGAGGCGGAGAGGGAGAGAGGGAAGGGAGGGCGAGGGAGTGGGGGAGGCGGAGGGATGAGAGGGAAGGGAGGGGAGGGGAGAGAGAAGGGAGGGCGAGGGAGTGTGGGGGAGGCGGAAGGAGCGAGAGGGAAGGGAGTGGAGGGGAGAGGGAAGGGATAAAGCGTAAAATTATGGGCTCGTGGAGCTGTAATGCAGTGAACGAGTGAACCAAATATTGGAAGCGCGAAGCCCCGAGTTTCGATAGTAAATCTCTATTATTTATAAGAATGAAATCTCTATCTCTATCTCTATTATTTATAAGAATGAAACTCCGTCTGTCTGTCTGTCTGTCGCTCTGTCTGTCGTGTCTATGCACGGCCAAACGGCTGAGTGGGGGGAGTGTACGAGTGGGGGGATCTTCTTGAGATTTTCCAAAAGTGGGAGCGAGCGAATTTAAAATTGTTTAATCCCACCCGAATCATGGGCCGTAGGGCGGGAGGGGGGTCGAAGTAAGAATTAATGTGCGCTTTTTCCACTTCCCCGCTTCCCCTACCCCTCTAAACGGCCGTTGACAATTCCGGAAAAATACGGGTTTCGTAGGTTTTCCTACGAGGAAGACGACGGCGCGATCGGATCGCGAAAAAAGTATCGGGAAATGCGTTAAAAAAATGCGAGAGTACGGACCCGTTTTCTCGAAAAGTCCGCCGAAAAACTTGGTTTTTTCCCATTAAAATATACCCCATAAAGGTACGTTTTTCGGAACGGTTTTCGCGGGCGAAATACAGCTTTGGGTCCGCCGAATCTGAATCCGAAATCGGATATCGAAAAAAGTGACGGGCAGTCGGTCAAATTGCGAGCGGAATTGCGAGGGAAGCGTTTAACATCAGAAATTAATCGACCACGGGCCGCCGTTACACAACGTTGCTTACCTGAAAGGGACGCGAGCCTGGCCTACGCACTTACGTCTTGAAGGGTATACAGGTATACCTTGCGAGCGAAGCGAGAGCCATGTCAACAGAATAAATTCGGATTTTTTCCTACAAATATACAGCAACACCTTGCGAGCGAAGCGAGCAACATCTTGCGAGCGAAGCGAGCAACATCCCCGAATAAACTTTTTGTGGTTCCACGTAGTTTTATAAGATTTAATTTGTTTGTAAGAATTTCCAACAGAAAAAAAACGTCTGCCAAGTTGGGTGGGCAGTATAACTTCCTCAAGCGAGCGAAGCGAGCAGCATCCCTTACAGAAGTTAAACCTACCCTTAGGGATCTATCGTTTGCGAGCGAAGCGAGCAACATTCCCTACATGCCACACTTTGCGAGCGAAGCGAGCAATATTCCCTACATGCCACACTTTGCGAGCGAAGCGAGCAATTGAATGGGGGGTCCGGGGGGCTTGCCCCCCGGCTGGACGTGGAGGCGAGCGTAGCGAGCCGGAGCGGCTAGTTATTAATAAGAATGAAACTCCGTCTGTCTGTCTGTCTGTCGCTCTGTCTGTCGTGTCTATGCACGGCCAAACGGCTGAGTGGGGGGAGTCTACGAGTGGGGGGATCTTTTTGGGATTTTCCGATAGGGTGTATAAGCGAATTTAAAATTTTCTAATCCCACCCGAACCATGGGCCGTAGGGCGGGAGGGGGGTCGAAGTAATAATTAATGTGCGCTTTTTCCACTTCCCCGCTTCCCCTACCCCTCTAAACGGCCGTTGACAATTCCGGAAAAATACGGGTTTCGTAGGTTTTCCTACGAGGAAGACGACGGAGCGATCGGATCGCGAAAAAAGTATCGGGAAATGCGTTAAAAAAATGCGAGAGTACGGACCCGTTTTCTCGAAAAGTCCGCCGAAAAACTTGGTTTTTTCCGATTAAAATATACCCCATAAAGGTACGTTTTTCGGAACGGTTTTCGCGGGCGAAATACAGCTTTGATCCCGCCGAATCTGAATCCGAAGTCGGATATCGAAAAAAGTGACGGAAAGTAGGTCAAATTGGGAGGGGAATTGCGAGGGAAGCGTTTAACATCAGAAATTAGTCGACCACGGGCCGCCGTTACACAACGTTGCTTACCTGAAGGGACCCTCACAGGGGGGTTCCCATTTGCACTTCTACGCAATACCTTGCGAGCGAAGCGAGAGCCATTTCAAATAATAAATACGGACTTTGTCCTACACATATACAGGTATACCTTGCGAGCGAAGCGAGCAACATCCCCGAATAAACTTTTCGTGGTTCCACGTAGTTTCTAAGATTTAATTTGTTTGTAAGAATTCCCAACTGAAAAAAACGTCTGCCAAGTTGGGTGGGCAGTACAACATTCCCTAATAAACTTTTCGTGGTTCCACGTAGTTTTATAAGAATTAATTTGTTTGTAAGAATTTCCAACAGAAAAAAACGTCTGCCAAGTTGGGTGGGCAGTATAACTTCTTCAAGCAAGCGAAGCGAGCAGCATCCCCTACAGAATAAATACGGACTTGCGAGCGAAGCGAGCAACATCCCCTAATAAACTTTTCGTGGTTCCACGTAGTTTTATAAGATTTAATTTGTAAGTAAGAATTCCCCAACAGAAAAAAACGTCTGCCAAGTTGGGTGGGCAGTATAACTTCCTCAAGCGAGCGTAGCGAGCAGCATTTCCTACAGAAGTTAAACCTACCCTTAGGGATCTACCGTTTGCGAGCAAAGCGAGTAAAATTCCCTAAATGCCATACTTTGCGAGCGAAGCGAGCAACATTTTCTACATGCCAGACTTTGCGAGCGAAGCGAGCAACATATCCTACATGCCAGACTTTGCGAGCGAAGCGAGCAATATTCCCTACACGCCACACGTTGCGAGCGAAGCGAGCAACTTAATGGGGGGTCCGGGGGGCTTGCCCCCCGGCTGGACGTGGAGGCGAGCGTAGCGAGCCGGAGCGGCTAGTATACTATAAGTGAGGCTAAATAATTACGGTCAGTTTTCTACTTAGAAGGTCTGTATGACACAGAAATAGTAAACCTTTGTGCATAATTTGCAGCGTTTTTCATTTATTTGGGTGTGTATGTATCATCCCAGACAACATAAAGATAACTCTCCTTAAGATTCAGTTCTGGATCTCCTTAGGATTCAGATAAAAACTCCGTTCTAGTGTCAAAAAAATCAATCTTTCCGATCGAAAGGAAGAGTTTGTTGGTCAGCATTTTATGAGACAAATAAATTGGCCAAATTGAAAAAACTACAAAAAAACGGCGAACATTTGCGCCAAACCTGCACACCCGCAAACACCTGTAAATGTTATCAAATTGAGATTAAAATGTATAACTTTGCCCGAGGCATTAGACCACAAACTGGTCGACAGCCTGACGGACACGGAACCAGAATCGTTCAGAAGTTTTGAAATGCAAGTCCAAGCCATTTTCAACCACATCCAAGAACACAAACTTCTCCACCTTTGGCAATGAAACAAAAGTTTCGTTCATGTTAATAGTGTTTTTTATTGAATCCTTAAGAAACAGAATTCAATTCTTCATTTATTATTCCTGTTTCACTAAACTGACAATATCATAATTATAAAAGCTATGGGTTAAGAATTCTGAAGCATCCAATCCAAATGGACATTGCCGAATTTGGAAATCAGTTCGACAGATGAACAAAAGAATCAAAACCAGAGGTAGGTCAAAAATAAACCAACATCTTCATTTCAACCCAGTTTTCTTGTAGTTTTTCTCCAACTCCCACTTTTGCTGTTTAAAATGCTACGGTAGTTTTAGACAAGTTTATAATAAATATTACGATAACACACAAGTTTTAGTTTCAACCAGATCAACTATTGACTCCTATCTGCCTCAATGAAGTTGAGTGTTGACACGCTTACCTCAAAGGCCGACAGAGTTTTTGAATGCAGAAGTGATTCAATATTCGCGACGGTATTCGCTAAAATTGTCAGAAGTCTGGCTTCTTCCTTCCCAAGCAATATTAAAAATGTTGTGCCCTCTTTCGCAGTGGCAGATTCAAATGATTCCTGAAAGTAAGGAATATTTTTACAATTTAGAATCATATGTAGTAATTATAAAAAATAAGTGCAGTTTCTAAAATACGAACTATCGATTTTGATTATTTTGTCTAATACACGAACATTATAAATTTAATTAACTACAGTAATTTCGGCAAACGTAAGGGGTACACCAAATTCACAGTCCTGACATTCTCTTCAAAAACTCACAACTATTTTGGTTTTATTATTTTCAATACTGAACCTTTGTGATAAACCAAATAACAAAATGTCTACCTTCCCTCCCGGTTTACGTTTTACAAGTTGAATCAAAAACTAATTTAACAAAAAAAAAAAAATTGTCCGTCCGTCGTCCAGAACATTTTTCCGAAACTACTGGACCAGAATTTATGAAACAGGGTCAAAAATCATATTTGGGACCCTCACTTCCCTAAATCAAGTTTATTGTAACTTATGATATCTATAAATGGATTAGTGGAGCGTGGGTAGTTAATTGTTTCATCACATTAATTTTCAGTTGGTGGGTGTCTACGCCAATGAACTTCGTTTAATTAAAGACAAAAGTGTTCTGCGTAGAAAAGGTAATGCAGAAATAATAAACCTTTATGAAATAATTTACATCGTTTTGAAAGTTTACGCCTCTTTTATGAACGTCATTAAAAATAAAAATTATAAATCTTGCATGGATAATTGGGACTTTCACAGTCGCGTTAACAGTCTTATCTGATCCAATACCTAATGGAGCCTGCATTGATTCAATCGATCCTAATTGTTTCCTCGTATAAACTGTTCAAGTAAACTTGAGTGCCTTACTTATAAATAAAAGGAAAACTTGATTCTGCATGGCATTATCTCAAGTATGAACTAGTGATCTGCACAGAATGGGCTATCTGTCACGGAAACAATAAACCTTTCTAAAATGGTTTCCAGCGGTACTCCCCCCACCGATTATTTCAATCAATATATATATATATATATATATATATATATATATATATATATAGTATCTTAAAAAGTAAACCAACAAATTTTGAGGAGCACAATTTTTCGCCCTGGTCGCTTATATTTTTAATAGAAAAGGGGAAAGGCAAATGACAGAATGAATCAATAAGTACCACCAGTTTGGGAGGTTCCCAAGCCATAATACGAAAAATAAGGTAACGGCCTCTAAAAAATAATTATTGTCGAATATACATGATTAAAAAGAAAGATTGTTTACCAGAGAAGGAGAAGTTGCTTGCAGGCTCAACGACATACACCCGATAGCAAATACAGTCGGGATGAGGGACTTCATGTTGGTGTCGAGGTGGAAGACTGTCGCCGAACAAGACGCTCTTTATAAACTAAGAAATGGTGTCAGAGTGTAAATTTACCATTCGATGATGCACATGATTCACCTTTTATCTGAACGATGCGCCTGTCGGTTCAGATAAGAAAAGGTGAGTGTAACTTTTCAGTTTCAATAGGGAAACAGGAAACACAATCACGGGAAAACAGTCTGAAGCGCAGTCTTACAAATTACTTACGTAACAGGCCAGATTGGAGGATTTGTTTTCTAAAACCTTAATGAGGGCATGTCACATGAGATTACGTCAACCAGTTTGGTAACTAAATTACATTTTATCGAATTTTCATAGAAAATGAAGCTATTGCAATGGCTCGGGAAATTTTAAAATCAGAATTTTTTAAAAATTTCTTCATCGAAATCCGTTTTGAGGCATTCTGAAAAGAAATTCAAAAGTTCCACGCTTTTTCATATATTAATATTGCTATGCAATTCTTAGGCCGACCCCCAATAATTTTTTAAATGTCCACTTTTTGTGTAACGTTTTTTGTCCCGAGATGGGAAGCGAGAGGTCGTGGGTTCAAATCCCGGCCAGGCCTGAAAAAAATTATTATTATTATTTTTTTTTTTTTTTTCTCGTGAGACGAAGGTTGTGGGTTTGAATCCCGGCCAGGCCTGAAAATTTTTTTTTTTTTTTTTTTTCGTGAGACGAATTGCATAGCAAATTATCCTCGTTTTCTACACAGTAGAAAAGAGAAAAGATCCGGCGAGGCGCGAAGCGCCGAGTATAGATTAGGGGGGCGAAGGGGGGGCGATATATATATATATATATATATATATATATATATATATATATATATATATATATATATATATATATATATATATATATGTATATATATATATATATATATATATATATATATATATATATATATATATATATATATATATTTGTGTGTGTGTGTGTGTGTGTGTGTGTGTGTGTGTGTGTGTGTGTGTGTGTTTGGCGCGGGGTGTGGTGCGGGAAAAGTGCCACGGAGTTACTTGAGTTGGGCATCTCAGCAGGAGTGCTCCGTGGTATCACCACCCGCGTTCTGAGGGGTTCTTACTTGAACTGGTGGTCGTTTTATAGGGGCACTTCCTTTCATCCCATTCTTCCTCCTCATCCTGCAACTTCCCTTATCCCTAGAGCCGGCGTCGGGTAAACCTGGGCGTCCTCCCCACTTTATTATTTTATTTATTTATTTTTCAATTTAATGGTGTGCCCCCTCCGCCTTTGAGGAGAGTTTCGTTAAAAAAAAAAAAAAAAAAAAAAAAAAAGTGTGTGTGTGTTTGCAGGCGCTTTGACATCCAGCGGTTGGAATGTCGAAAGGAGGAGACTATACCACATGCCGAGTGACGGGGCAAGAAGCCGGATATAGTTGCCATCAAGCAACCAGGTTGTCAGTGGCAGCGTGGACATGGAGCAGACCTGGCGGGCTGATAAGTAGATATGATAGAAATGATCTGCGGCAAGCGATTTCCGAACTAAGAGGAGTGGCAACCAATAACATCAGGGTCATGGCCTCGACCGTGTCATGGCGCGGGGTGAGGTGCGGGAAAAGCACCACGGAGTTACTCGAGTTGGGCATCTCGGCGGGAGTGCTCCGTGGTGTCACCACCCTCGTCCTGAGAGGTCGTACTTGAACTGGTGGCCATTCTACAGGGGCACTTCCTTTCATCCTATTCTTCCTCCTCATCCTTCTGCAACTTCCCTCATCCCTAGAGCCGGCGTCGGGTAAACCTAGGCGTCCTCCCCACTTTTTTATTTTTTCTTAAAATAATGGTGAGCTCCCTCCGCCTTTAATGGGAAATTTGTAAAAAAAAAAAAAAGGTGTGTGTCATTTCAGACGATCACTCTCCTTAGGATTGAGATAAAAATTCCGTTTTTGCGCCAAAAAATCAAGCTTTCCAAATTAAAAGATGAGTTTGTTGGCCAGCACTTTTTGATTTCAAAAATTTCAAAAAATGTGCTTGAAAAATCACTAAAAATGGCAAAAAACGGCTGAAAATCGTTAAAATGATATTTTTTGCAGAATATTGCTCTAATAAAGTTTATTAACCATAAAATAGAACATTTAAAAATTTATGTACAAAATTATGCTGAAAAATGTACTTAAATTTTATTAAAATTTGCTAAAAAACCGACAATAACTGCAAAAAAGCTAAAAATCCAAAACCTCTTTTTTTTATTATAGCAAGTTATTATTTAAAACACGTTTTTTGCCATAAAATTAATAGTTAACTATTTCATTGCACTGAAAAAATTCTCATTTGAAAACAATTTAACGTTTAAAATTTTTACGAAAATTCGCCCATACGATCTTGGACTGGAACTTTTTTATAAAAATTTGCGGTTCATGCATAAAATTATTTCCCCTGCCTATTGTTATAACACTCTTCAAGTTATAAATTTTGCTTGGGACACTTGTGATCAAATTAGGATGGGACCACTGTAATATGTAATGCGCGCTACTTTCTATTTTCTCATCTCTCTGGGAGTTTGAAAATCAGCCAGGTTGAGTGTGGCACATAGCTTCCCCGAATCCTTAACGTGAATGTATCATCACGAAATCATCATGGATCATTGAAATTTTTTCAATAAACTTGGAAGATTCCATAACGGGCTCGTATGGTTGGAGAAAATAGTAAATTGAGAGGGAGCGTAATATATCTAAATGCGTCAGTTCCGCAGTGAAGAAAAAACGCTTTATAAATATGATGTTTGCTCATGCGTGAAAGCTGTTGTTGATAAACGACCATTCTCAGCCTCTCTCGTACATTTCCTAAAAATTTCATCAAATCAAATAAAAACTGTTGAAATAATGCGTGTTCATTTATGTAATTTATATATTTACGAGTGAACCCAATACATTCACATACAGTACAATACGTCTTTCCCAACGAGTAAGAGTAAAACAGGTCGAAATAAGAAGAAGAAATTAAGATTGCAGAAAGGAGTTTTGAAAAACTGTTTTCTTTGTATCTTGTTACAAGAATTTCACATCTGCGCTTGCACAACAGCAACTAATGATTCAATCGTGATGCAACTCTTATGGAGCAGTCAAATCGTAATGCTCCTGCTATCCTCAAAATTTGAACAAGATCAAACGACTAGGCCTAAAAAAAGTTCCAGTTATGCAACATGATCGTATAAGCGAGTTTTCAAAATTATCGTATATTATAACATTACATTGTTTTGAAATTTTAGCACTTGTGAGTGTAAAGAAATTTTTTAACTAGCTACCAATTTTTAAACCCGTTGTAAATAATATTCTGTGATTCAGAAAAATTGTTTTAGGATTTCCAGTTTTTTGGCAGTTTTTAGTCATTTTTAGTGATTTGTTTATGATATTCTTTGAAATTTGAGCAGTTTATTGTGTTTAAAAATGCTGGACTAAGGACACATCTTTTCAGCTGGAACGATTGATTTTTTGGCGTAAGAACGGCGGAATTTTCATCTCAATCCTGGGGAGACTTATCGTCTGGAATAACACACACACACACACATAAATAAAGGAATTTTCCAAAATTTTGATTTTGATCTTTTGAAGCCATTGCATTAACTTTATTTTCTACACAAATTTTCTAATTGTGCTTGGTAGAGATTACGTTTGCGCTTGGGTAGAGTGAAGTATTGATTTGTGAACAATGGAATTCATAGCCTGGGCGTCCAACTACTGACAAAGTGGCCTAGAAAATTCATCAATGAAATCCGTTTTGTGGCACTCTGAAACGAATCCTAGAGTTTAACCATTTTCATATATAGCTATATATATATATATATATATATATATATATATATATATATATATATATATATATATATATATATATATATATATTAATTGCTATGCAACTCTTAGGCCGACCCCCAATAATTTTTTTTGTAATGTCCGTAACGAAATTTGTCTCGTGGGACGAAGGTTGTGGGTTCAAATCCTGTTGACTGGTCAAATTTTTTTTGGTCGTACAACTCCCGAAATTTGCATGGCAAATTATCCTCGTTTTCTACGCAGTACAAAAGAGAAAAGATCCGGGGGGTCCAGGGGGGCGGAGCCCCCCGGCGAGGCGCGAAGCGCCGAGTATATATATATATATATATTCATTTATTTATTTATATTATATGTCTGTACCTCAGAGGTCGATTATCGTAAGTGACATTTTGGCGATTTTACAGGAGAGCCAAAAGAAGTTGTGGGCACACCTATTTTGATCCCTATGGCCCATTCTAATGACTTTATCATGCTCAAATTAATTAATTTGAGCATGATAAAGTCATCAGAATGGGCCATAGGGATCAAAATAGGTGTGCCCACAACTTCTTTTGGCTCTCCTGTAAAATCGCCAAAATGTCACTTACGATAATCGACCTCTGAGGTACAGATGTGTCCTTCCAAACGATAAGTCTCCTTCGGATTGAGATAAAAATGCCGTTCTTGCGCCAAAAAATCAAGCTTTCCAAATGAAAGGATGAGTTTGTTGGCCAGCACTTCAAATTTATTAATATTTGCTTTATAAAAAAACAATAAAAACTGCAAAAAAGTTAAAAACAAAACCTCTATTTGAATAGATTATTATTTAAAATACGGTTTTTGCTATAAAAATAATAGTTAAGAATTTCATTGCACCCAAAAAGCTAAAATTTCTAAACAATTTAACATTATACAATACGATACTTTACGAAAATTCGCTCATATGATCATGCCGCATGACAGGAACTTTTTTAAAATGTTTATGATTCGCAAATAATCAATTTGCATTTAATTGAATTATAATCAAGAAAATGCTTGATTCTAACTCCAAACTTCTTCAATGTTTATTAATAGAGTTCTTACAGAAAACTCATGACGCCAAACAGATTGTAGGTACTTTTTTTTTTTTTTTTTTTTTTTTTTTTTTTTTTTTTGGTAGCCAAAACTATAAATTTTTTAGTAAATGCTACATAATATACATGAACTGCACTTTCTATTGTTGCCCATTCCATTTCAAGCATTATTCCACTGCCCACGCGTACAAGAATGGATATTATTTATGTGGCTTTATTGTTTTGTCTATTACTTCCTAAGCAGAAACATTCATTACAATAACCATGGTTTTAGAATAAAGTAAGTAGTTCATTTTGATATTATACATTTCTATATATTTATATATAAAACCACATTTTGATTACTCCTTGATTTTTGGATTTTAACGGGGGACACTTGTTGATCGGGGGTCAGTTGTGTGGGCGTCACATGTTGATTTTTCCACCATTTCGGTGTCACCTCTCAAACACCTAATCCGCATATTCCCGAAAAATTCATCAAGGTCGGATGAAAACTGTGCCTATATAATTTATATGTATAGCTAATTACAAGGATTTGCGGACTCACTCACTTTAACAGTCAGACACAAAACAAAAGTTGTTCAGAATGGTTTAAAACGTAAAATGCGAGTGGAATTTTCCGTTTTGAAGAAAATAAAATTGTTCACCTCCTAAAAGTAAAAACTATGCTTATACTAGACTCGGAAGCAAAATAATTGCACGAAAAGAATTGAATTGTGATTCCATTCACAAATGATTAAATGCAAATTACAATAGAAATGGGTGCTCCGCTAACTTGCGAACTCATACTATAAATCATGTTTGCAATCGCGCTCATCCTACCACCAATCAGAGGCATCAAACAGGTAGATTGGGGACCACCTTGAGAACTGATCGAAACAATCCCTGAAAATTTCGCCAACATTGGTTCATTCGTTTTGGAGTTTCGTCTGTATCAAACAATTTTAGTTTTAAATACATGCGCAATAGTTATTATTCAACCAAACACAATAAAACTCACAGGGCACTATCTTGAAATCTATTTATCTAACTACTCCTCGGTGTGAACGAAATCGGACCAATAATTTATTTTATAAAAGTTACGTTTGCTAGTAGGTACGTTGTTAGTATAGTAGTGTAGTATCAACACATACACACAGATAAACATTAGAAAGACTGACAAGGAGCCAAAATTGATCAGCAAGCTCTGACACGGAAAAAAGCAAGTAAAATTTTGGTTTTGTAGGGCACAAAGCCTCCCTACCTTGGATAGTAAGGAAGCGAAAATGGGGGGAAGAGCAATATGTTTGCTACAAGGTATTTTCCCCATAAACTTAGCACCTGCGCAGTGTTTTGTAAAAAGTAGAGCAATTAAAATATTGTATAAAACTCAATTTCGGCAGCGTTTCTAAAATTCAAATTCGACTTTCTGGGGAATAAGAAATAATTGTGATGTTCTAATTCCTTCCCCTGCACCCTTCACATATTCTTGCCTTCAGCCAATTCAAATTAGAACATTCAAAGAAGTGCGATTTTCATGAAAATTTCATTTTATTTAAGCATGTTCAAGTACACATTTTTCCATCTCTTCACCGCCTTTGAATCTCAAAGTGGTTAAACGTTCTATAACATTGTTATAGAAATTGCTGCTCCTAGATTTTTCTTCATTCGAGTTAATTATAGCCTCTCTGATTTCTTCTTCAGTTTCGGCTTCAGTTAACATTTCCATGGCCGCACTGTAGTTACGAATGAATTTTTTTCGGGCTGCATTCGTCACGGTCGTAAGGTCAGAAATTGTGGTATGTTGGATTTTTATGGCACAGTGCCCTGCCTCTTGGCTCACCTGGAAAATGATTGAATTATTTCAGCGCGAATCGTTGTTTGAAAGAAGTACGTAAAATAAGTAAAGTAAGCAACCATATCTAAAAGGAGGTAGAAATCGTTCTGTCAACTACTGTTTGCAAAACTCCCTTGATCTTCAGAGATTAGGCTAATTGAAACTCCTGTAAACAATGTGTATGCGAATGAATTGATATTTAATTACAAAAATACATTACAAGGAAGAGAGCAGTACAATATATACATACACGCACACACACTTTTTTTTTTTTTAACTCCCCTCAAAGGCGGGGCACCATTAAATAGAAAAATAAACAAACAAAATAAAAAAGTGGGGAGGACGCCCAGGTTTACCCGACTCTAGGGATAAGGGAAGTTGCAGGACGAGGAGGAAGAATGGGATGAAAGGAAGTGCCCCTATAAAACGACCACCAGTTCAAGTAAGAACCCCTCAGGACGCTAGTAGTGATACCACGGAGCACTCCCGTCGAGATGCCCAACTCGAGTAACTCCGTGGCACTTTTCCCGCACCACACCCCGCGCCATGACACGGTCGCGGCCATGACCTTGATGTTATTGGTCGCCACTCCTTTTAGCTCGGAAATCGCTTGCCGCAGGTCATTTCTGTCATACTTATTTATTTTAGCCCGCCAGGTTTGCTCCATGTCCATGCTGCCACTGACAACCTGGACGTCCTGGATTATGGCAGACCCATCGGGCTTGACGGCAACGATATCCGGCTTCTTGCCCCGTTCACTCGGCATATGATATAGTCTTTCTCTTTCAACATCCCAACCGCTGGATGACAAAAGGGCCTGCTATCTGCTTGGCGACTGCATCGTGACGGAGAATGCGGCCACCGTGAGTACGAGGACACTGCTGCACCACATGATTGAGATTCTCATTTTTACCCCGACAGGCACGGCAAAGGGTATCCACTGTCCCACGACTACTCCGTGAACACCTCACCGAGGTGGCTAGTGTAGCCACCCAGACGGCATGAAACCGGCAGTAGTCGTGGGCCCCAATGCCCTCTGAAGTCCATTCCACCCACTGGGAAGAAATGGGGGATTCAGAGCACTGTCGGAGTTCTTTACCATCTACTGACTCATGTAGTGCAGCAGCGAACTCAGCAGATGAGCTGGGTTTTGGAGCAGTTGGTGTTGCTTGGTCACACCACAACAACTACTGCCTGACAAAGTCCAGGTCGGCAGCAGTGCGGGCGACCTCCCAGCTCGAGCCCCTGAAGGTGAGGAAGCACTGGCGGCATAAAGTTGGGATGCTGGCTGAGAGAGAGACAATACCGAGATCACCGGCCTTGACCAGTGAGTGGATATAGGCACTTGGGACACCAGGTGGAAAGCCTAGCCAAGAGCGCACAGCAGAGCGAACTTCACAATCTAACTCTAGCAGCCTCCCCGCGGTAAGCCTACCAAAGACTAGCCCATAGGTTAGCTTTGGCAGTAAGTACGTGCGAAGGAGGCGCAGCTTCTGCTGTGGCTTCAATGGAGCCTTGGTGATACGAGCTAGTGCTCCTCCAAGGTCCACACGGCTTGCAGCAATGGTGGCCACACCCATGAAGTCAACTCCAAGGTAACAAAAAACCTCCAGCACGGATCGGGTATGGATGGGTGACTGTCCTATGACAAAACACTCCTCATCCACCACCTTCACCTGATGCTAGCGACCCAACTGGACCAAGGAGACTGACCCACACTTATCTGAGTTAACCACCAAACCACACCTGGCTAGCTGCTCAGCAAAGGCATTGAGGGCGATCTGCAAGCCCCCACAGGTTTCGGCAAGTAGGATTACATCATCGGCAAATGCCAATGCACCCACTCGCACCCCAGGGGCGAGATCAAACCCTATTTCATTTGGTAGCTTACCCAAGGCCGCACACACACACACACACACACACTCATATATATATATATATACCGTAAACCGGGGTGACTTTGGTACGGTTTTTGATGTTTTTTGACTTTTTCAACCTTACTGAGCAGGATCGTCACTCTGATCGTATTCGTTTCAAAAACTACATCTATCAGCAAGCTTTTCTACGATTTCAAATATTTTTTTAGGTTGAGGATTAGTTGAGTAATTAATCCTCAAAGTTGTACTAGTCTCACCCCGTGTTTTGGGGTGAGAATGGTACACTGACTTTTTCAGGTCATATATTGTATCAAAAACGCTTTGTACCACTGTCACCTCTCCCAATCGAAGCAAGAACTTTTTAGAAAGGCGTTAGAGATCATAAAAGTTGAAAAAATATTTAAAAAATCTGAAAATGAAAAAAAAAAAAAAAAAAAAAATGAAACTTTCAAATTAGGAATCGTAGCACACGAGTAGACATCTCATTGCATGCCTTCCCCCATGAAAAAACCATTCTATCCACAATTTGGGATTATACATGGTCATAATGAATGAACGGGAGTGTGAACAAGGTAAGTATAAAACTATTTTTATTTACAACCTGTTCAATATCTAGCTCCCATTGACTAGTAAAACAATGATTGCATCCCCAGGAACAAGTAAAACAAAGGGTTGCCACCCCAGAAACAAATAAAACAATGGGGCTCCACCAATTAAGCAATGAACCATTAAAACAATAAATCAATGGGTCGCTACTCCAGGAACAAATAAAACAATGGGTTGCTTCCCCAGGAACAATCAAAACGATGGGTTGCTACCCCAGGAACAATTAAAACAATGGTTTGCTACCCCAGTTACAAAAAATTGTTTGAAAATATTCAAATCAAATTGAAATCCATTGAGAAAATGTCACACACCCGGTGTACCATTCTCACCACATGGAAGACAGGTGTTTTAGTTTAACCAACAAAGAAAATCACTAAGTAACAATTTTTGAGCAGTTCTAAGGCGAATCACTTCACAATAAGTTTATTTACGAATATAAATCACTTACAAAGCATGAGGAGGTCCTCAGCCACCGCACCATGTACACTTTAGCAGGACTTGTAAACAAATCGTGTTATCAGCTGTAATCACTTTTGCCCACCAAGCATATAAAAATTAATGGAAGAGGGTTTCGACGCATGGAACTGCTTTTACCATCCATCCTCTACAAGAATAAAATAACAGCTGGCCGATCGCGCCATTTTTAAGCCCGCCAACAGGATTTGAATTTGAAAAACGTCGTTGTACCATTCTCACCTCGTGTGTTCCCAAGTCACCCCGGTTTACGGTATATATATATATATATATATATATATATATATATATATATAACTGTACACAGCGAGTCGGAATAGAATTTCTAGTCACGGGAACGAAAACATTTGTACACAAAGCATTTGCACCGATGCACCGTGATTTATAAGCCTGACTTATGGTCCCCACGAACAGGAACAAGAAGGGACATTTATAAACCGAATTTACCATAACTTGCCCCTCCGCACGTTAGGCAGGACAGGGGCAGGCACCGGACAGGAAACGTCCGGTGCCAGAACGCAGCCTTTCTCGCTCCAAGAGCGTTTCCCGTCCGTTGCCTGATCCAGGTCTCCATCGCCCCGTGTCGTCAGATACAAAAAGGAATGATGCGATTGTTGAACTGCGAGGACGATGTTCACACCATACCTATAAATGGGTTATTGTATACAACGAGTTTCTCTTTCATCTATAGCAGTTCGCTTCCAGTTATTGTAAGCGCTAGTACCAATCAGAAAGCCGAGTAAAGAAACTGAGCTGACAGTGCCCTCTGTTACCTTTCAGGAGCAACTTCGTATGACATAATCACCAAGGCAAAAAGTTATCAACAAAACATCCAAAAACAAGAAACAAGATTCGCTGAACTGAGGAATAATCATAATAGTCCGTGCGCGCCTGGAGAAAAACCATCTAAGTCCATATATAATATTATTACCAACCCGCCCGCTGCGGAATATTAGCAATTTCTGTTAGTCAAGCAAGTTTCTCACGGTGTTTCAGTCGTCCATTGTCAGTTGTTACCAACAGGAAGAAAATCTTCTGTAATTATTTAATTATTAACAGAAATTACGGGCAGTAGCTCAATTTATCCATGAACAGAGAGAAATGAGATAGAAACATATGTAAAAATTATCAACGTACATTGCAAGAAATGACAAGAGATTATTTATAGAGGAAACGTGAAATAGGAATACTAAAATACTTGTACAAACATTGGAACTGAAAGAAAAGCGATACGAGAGAAAGAAAAACTATTATAATTAATCATTAGTCCTCTTCAAAAAAGCAGCCTGTTTAGCAACCTGTGATCCCTTTGAAGAAATTATACCAGAGGCCCGTCCCCATAGAGAAACCGAAATTTCAAGATTTGATGTCGCTTACGAAATATTTATAAAACCCCAACTCCAAACGATTTTGTCAAGGATTAAAATTTGAAGAAGGAGATTATGTTGATGAGGAAGAATTTGTGGATGACGTTCCGATTGACTTTGAAGAGTGAAATTTTGATTTTGTTTGCTATATAAGTTTTCTGATTTTTTGAATAAAAAATATTCATTTTAGATTCATTTAATTGAACCCTTACCTACTGATATGTTCAACTTCATATCCATTTCAATACTAATCTTATTCTATAGCATGTAGTGAATTTACACAAAGCCGAATTTATTTACCATTAGTTATTAACTAGTATCAGTATCATAGTTATTAACTATGATTTTGTGGTTGCCTCACTTGAGAGAAGGTAATAAAGCTATTGCGAATTTAATCAAAGAAAGGACTCTTATTCAAATTCACATGCAAAAAGTGTCAAATTAGGTACATCTTAGTTTGAAGGAGTATAATGATGATATATTAACTCGAGAAGTCGCCAAAATGAGTAGCCTGTTACTGGACAATGATGATTTCTCCCCGGTAGACATGTGACTAATCGTCGTTTATTTGAGATTTCTCCTGTAATATTCAATGGAAAATTAGCATTCACAGAAAAATGTTTTTGGCATGGACTAGTCGCCATTATTTGAAGAACTACAATCAATGTAATTTAAAGTGAAACTTTGTTTTTCGTTTTTCTCGAAACAAAGCTGACTAGACTGTGATGGATCTTCCACTGGCCCCTTCGGTTGTCATTCCAACGTTTTTATTACGAAAAGGCGGCGTATTGTAAAAAGGCTAGGCATTTTACAAAAAGGCTGCGACATATATATATATATATATATATATATATATATATATATATATATATATATATTCGTGTGTGTGTGTGTGTGTGTGCGTGATTCATATTTGTTTGATAATTTCATTATTATTTGCTGAAAACTCGATAAAAACTGAAACTCCCCAACCTTTTTGGAATCGCAAAATATTATTTAGAACTAGTTTTTTCTTTTTTTTTTTAACATTGGTAGTTAACAATATCTTTACACTTAAAGTAGTCAAATTTCATAAAATGCAGCATAAAATATGATAATTTACGAAAATTTGTTCATAATATAATGCAATAATTTTCTTTATTAATAGTGTTTCAATTGAGTTTATGATATTAGTGCTCTTACTTTGCAGAAAAATGGCCCCTAGGTCCTTCCTAATACGTCAAATGTTTTCCTTGTAATGTTCATGATAGAAAAATGTTTATGTGCGCGGGGTGCGGAACTCCCCCCCCCCCCCCCCCTCCATTGAAAAAATTCTTACCTCATAAGCCGCCAGAGTTTTGGATTCCAGATATGTCACGAATAAATGTAACTTGTTCGTTAACTTTGACAGAATAATGATCTCATGGTTACTGACATCTTCCAGGAATGTGGATTTGTCTTCCGCCGCCCAAAAGTCCCCAAACGAATTCTGGAACGATTCAATACAGACAATTACTATCTTCTTGAATAGGAACAGTGCTTTCAAAGACGTTAACAACAGGCGTTACCACGCCTATAATATCAACACCTATATATATATATATATATATAAATTTATTTATTCTATTTTTTCATATTTTTTTTAAATGAAAATAGATTCTATCCTAAGAAGTTAGACACTAACCACACTTTCACACGATATTTCCTTCCTATATATTTTAAAAGTTTTTTGGGTGGCGTTCCAATCTGCAGCGGGCGTTCCACCAAGACTGGAAGGGTGTTTTGATGAACATGCTAATCGCAAGAGGTATCCAACTTCTTAGGTAGAAAACTACTTCCAATGAAAAACAGTGAAAGTGCATTTTTAACACCCATGGGCAATGTTCATTACAATAGCGTTACATTACAAATACGATAATACAGCATGGTATTATCATCATTATTTCAGGTATAAAAGGAATCATTATTTCTTTCATGTGGTTTGGAAGGGGGAGGAACAAAAGATTTTCAGGCAGGGTATAAAAACGGATATAAAAATACCTAAGCTCCTAGTGTAACCTCACATGTTTTGAGGAAATACCTATGTATACTTAACAGACTTCTTTGTGCAAGCTATTTACATAACACATCAACCCTTTGGAGTGCAAGCATATCGTCCAATACAATGTTTTCTATACAACTCCCTTTTTGATTGTTGCTGAATTTTCCTTACCTGCAGATTATTATATTTAGTAGTGTTTTAAAAATGGAATTATTGATTTCGATAACTGTCTGCGTTGGTTTTCATTAAATGTGTATTTACCTATCTATATCACAATCCTACATCAATAATTCAAAATATTTCATCCCAATGCAGTTAACTATTTATGATGAATGGCTTTCAGTAAATCACATACACAATTCAGCATCATCTGAATGCTTGCAGTTGTCAATGACGATACATTATTTAAGACGCTGGTGTAAATCTCGTTGATCTCAATTAATTCATCCTCCGCGTCATCGATTGCATCTTCGATTTCTTCATCAGTTTCGGCTTCAATTAACATTTCCCTGGCTGTACCATATCTGCTGGTGATATATTCTCGTGCATTGTTAGCTGTTTCCTTGAGGAACGGAACTGCAGTGCGCTGGATTTGTTGTGCACAGCGGCCAGCCTTTTGGCTTGCCTGAAAACGATTTGAAAATTATTTTAGTGTGAATATAGTGTATACAACTCTTTCTCCTCCAATATTCAACAAATATCTATTGGCTGCGTTCTTTTCAACTTATTTATTTTAAGTTCCAGAAACAAATAAATTAATAGGATGTTGTGAGCAAAAAACACACAAAAGGAAAAAAGAAAATGACGGCAGCACAGCAACGGTGGAACATCAAACGAAACGACTGCCACCGAAAAGCGCTAGTATGTTGTTACTAACACTTCCCAAACGCGCCAGTTAATCCTAGCCAAAAGTGCCAGTGGCTATGATGGTAGGTAGTTAAAGTTAACTAATTATGTAAACGGAATAAGTATGAGGACAAATCGATCAGAATGATGTGTATAGGTTGGTGGTTTGGATGCTCGCATCCTCGCATTTCAAAAACAACAAGTGTCCTAAATTAATCTTCTTAGTAAAACATAGAAGGAGTTGGACAAATAGAACAGAACGATGTGCATATACTTTGGTCACCTGGATCGTTCAGGGTTTATGGCTGAGAAGGCTGCCACCCATAAGCGCTGGTCTGTCGTTCAAATAATTCGCTAAAGCGCCGGTGGTTTGAACTAAGGAATGATGTAAATATTACCAAAAGCGCCGGTAGTTATGATGGTAGTTAAAGTTGACAAATGATGCAGGCGAAACAAGTACGAGAACAAATAGATCAGAGTGATGTGCATAGTTTTTTTTGGAATTTGCAACGCACTCGTTCGCTCGATTCTTGGTTATGGTTGCTCTGCTATGCGAATGCGGTTGATTGAATCGAGCGTATTCAGCTAAGGTTCTTACGATATATCTCGTACAAGAAAGCTTGATCTGAGTTTGACTGTGACCAGAAGTTGAAAGTTTGTGGAGTTCCATCTTTTGAGAACCGCCGTCGTACCACGGATGGGTTTTTTTTTTTTTTTTTTTTTTTTTTTTTTTTTTTTCAACATTCAAAGATTTGTTGATTGCTCCCATTTTCTTCAACGAAGTTCATTTTCATGCCCCACTCACGCGAAACAGCCTACCATTCTATGTTCCCACGATATGAACGGATCGAAAACAATCCTCTTCCCAGGCCGCAAAGATTTCTACTTGTAAATAGTTTAAGTCATGAGGAAGGTGTCGATGTGCATTCCCTTATCGTTGTGTAGACTTAAGAATTTCCTGGGGTGAGTACAGGGTTGGTTTTAAATATGTTTGTATGCTGTAAATAATGTATCCATCCCAAGTTTAACCCATTATCTTCACCGATGTGAATCGAGAGACTCTCTGAGTTGGACATATTTGTGCAATTTATTTTTTTAATAACTACCTACTAGAAAATCACTTGTCACCATAATCTTTTTTTTTTTTTTTTCTTCTTCTTCTTTTTTGTTTATAGTGTTATTGGGGGTTATGCCGTGTATAAGTAAATAAATAAATGAAAATAATAAATATAGTTTGGTGGTCTTGATGCGTACAAAAATAAAAAATAAAATCCTAGTTAATTATTTTAGTGTAATATAGGTCAATTGGACAAATAGATCAAATGATGTGAATTGGTTAGTGATCTGGAAGCTCACTATAGGCACCGGCGGCCCCGTTCCATGGCGCATTTGTCCCTTTTCAGCCCTAAAACCAGCATTTCTGTCTGGCAACAGCTGAGGAGGGACAAATGCTGGTCGGAAGTGCCGGTGCTTTGTCCCAAAAGCGCCAGTGCTTATATCACGCATACCTACTTCATTACCCCTATCTTTCATACAATATTTTTCGCGCGTCGCTTCTAGACCACGAAACTGTGCAAATTATTCTGATTTATTTGTCCAAAAATCTATATTTTACAGAAAAGATTGATTTAGGATATTTTTTATTTTTTAGATGCCAACTCGTGAGCATCTAAACTACCAAACCTCACACATCATTCTGATCTATTTGGTATCATACCTATACTAGTTTTGCCTTTATCATTTGTCAATGCTAACAACAACCATTATGACCACCTGCGCTTAAAAGAGTTTCCACCAATGCTTAGTTCGAACCACCGGCGCTTTTGGCTAGGATTAACTGGCGGTTTTTGGAAGTATTTGAACATTACACCAGCGCTTTTTGATAGCAGCCAGATATCCAAACTATTTTAATAATTTTGATCTATTTGTCCAATTATCTTTATTTTACTTCACACAAAGATACGTTTCCACGAAAACCTGATTAAGTACCTATTCTGTTAAAATGGGGAACTCCAAAGAATACTGGCACTGTTTGATCCTCACTTTGGATAGATAACCACCCTGAATTATGACGGAACTGAATGGCTACCAGGGGTTGTTGTAGCTCACAAGAGCCCACCCCTACAATTGTCTAGTGGAATGACTTGATGGTGTGAAAAAAACACTGACTTATTGATCAGCTCACATGAGAAGTTACAGAAGATCATGGTTGCAATTCAACAGAAACAGCATCGGCACCATAACAGTAACAGTAACAGCAACAGTAGCTCATCAGTTCCAGGGAGTCCGTGGTAACTATGGGCCTTCATCCCCAAAGCCAGAAAGTCCCAGTTCCTCTATATTCCCCCAACAAGGAAGTCATCCTAAGTAGCCCCAAATCAAAGAATCCTTAGGGAGTAGTTTCCCGAGAACTTGAGTCATAATATTCTGGAATTTCAAAGGCGAGTTTTCCCATCCATACCATTGAAAATTAAATTCGAGTTGTCCAAAAGGTTAAACAAAAAAACTTCTGTGCAAGTGGTGGAAACGATCTTTAAAATCCAATTAAGTAAGGAAATAGTAACCCCGAAATTACTAATTATGTCTTCCATCAAGGGAAATTGGAAACTGGTCTAATTCTATTATTAAATTATTGAAATATTCCATACTACCCAACTGTATATAAATATTATTTTGAGGTCTTACAGAAAGCCTTATCCGCTGAAATATTCTCAATTTTGTAAGTTATATTTATTTGTTTCCTATATTTTCCGACCATCTGTAACACCTCAAAATAATATTGCACGTGGGTGTTTTCATCCTTCACCAAAACTATATATATATATATATATATATATATATATATATATATATATATATATATATATATATATATATATATATATACATATATATATATATATATATATATATATATATATATATATATATATGTATTTATTTATTTATTTATTTATTTATTTATTTATTTATTTATTTATTTATTTATTTATTTATTTATTTATTTATTTATTTATTTATTTATTTATTTATCAGTTTTCCCAAGTTTAAAAATGCTAGTTTTAGACAAACTATAATAAATATGGTTTTCTTGTTTCAGTTTCAACTGGTTTTTTTTTTTTTTTTTTTTTTTTTTTATTTTTTATTTTTTTTTAAATTGAGGTTGGTGAAATTTTTTATAAACTGACAGTGATATAAGTCACCCTTCGTGTCGGATTCTCCGCCTTTTGCGGCATACCGACTAAAACACCCTTCCTCTCTTCTTTTTATAGAACTGTCCCGGAACTCCCGTGTTAGGTATTACTTCGGGACAGTCTTTTTCTAGCCTTTAAAGGCCTCTCCTGTCTTCCTTCCGCTTGTTCTTCGCTTCAATGGCTCCTTTCTTCCTCCCATTCTCGGTCCAACTCCTTTTGTTTAAGAACTGCCGTGACAAATGTGGTGATGGCACTCCAGTTCCCGCTGCTCCTGAGCATCGTGGAGACAACTGTCTCTGGGCTTATGTCGCCCACCACTTCGATCACCTCTTGTCTGAGGTGCTCCCATTTATGGCACACGAAGAAGGTATGCCTTGCGTCCTCATCGGCTGTATGGCAATACACGCACCTGGCCTCCGTCACCTTCCCAATTTTCTTCAGGAATGCGCGGTAGTAACCGTGCCCCGTCAGAAACTGTGTCAGGTAGTATCCCGTTTCTCCGTGCTTCCTCTCTATCCACTGTCTGACATCGCTGATCAGGGTGGCTGTCCATCTACCTTTGGTCTCCTGGTCCCATCGTCTCTGCCAGGCTTGTAGCGATTGGTCGCGCTTCTCCTTTCTGACGGTGTGCGGTGCATTTTCCCCCTTTCGGCGATATATTCGTTGCCGCTCCTCGGCCAATATATCGATCGGGATGACCCCAGCGATGACCTGGGCAGCAGCTCCCGACACAGTCCTATAGGCGCTGCATAGCCTCCATCCTCTGCCTGTACTTTTGGAAGCGGAGTGCTTCAGCCCATACTTCAGCTCCGTACAACATAACAGCCTCGGCCGCTCGCATCAGGAGCCTCCTCTTCACTGGACTAGGGCCCCCGATGTTGGCCATGAGGCGGCTCAGGTTCCCCACCACCTTTGCTGCCTTATCCGCCGCCTTAGATATGTGGGTCCAGAAGCTTAGCTTGCAATCAAGCATGACCCCCAAATACTTCACCGCTTCCGATGCCACGATGGGCTGATCTCCAACATACATTGTGACACCCCTCTCCATGCGTTTTCTCGTAAGGAGTACGATCTCTGTCTTTTGTATAGCCAGGGACAGAGATCTAGACACCATCCATTCCGTAACTCTTCTCATCGCTTGGTTCAGCTTGTACTGCAGAGACTCCTCCGTGCGAGCGGTTATCACAATGACTACATCATCTGCGTATCCAATGAGAAACACTCCTTCTGGCATTTCAATGCGTAGGATTCCGTCATAATTAATATTCCACAGGTCGGCTCCGAGGACTGATCCCTGAGCCGCTCCTGAGGTAATCCGCTTCCTGCGCTTCCCTTCCAGGGTGTCAAAAATGACCCACCGCTCTGACAGATAGTCTTGTAAGACTCTGTAGAGGTACGCCGGTATACAAAAAACCTCCCGAAGCGCCCTCAGTATGTCACTCCATCTCGCCGAGTTGAAGGCATTCCTGACATCCAGAGTGACCGCCATGCAAAGGTCCCGTGACCTGTGATTGCCCGTCCTCACTGCCTTTGCCGCCTCAACCACTTCATTCACAGCGTCCACAGTGGATCTCCCCGTGGTGAAACCGTACTGTCTCGGCGATAGTCCTCCTGCCTCTGCGACTGCATCCAGCGTCCTTCGCTTAAGAAGTTTCTCATATAATTTACCAGCAGTATCGAGCATACAGAGAGGCCTGTGGGCTGATGCTGTGCTCGGGTCACCCTTCCCTTTTCCTATCAAAACCAGGTTAGCCACCTTCCACTGCTCAGGAAAGATACCCTCAACTAGACACGCATTAGACATATCCAGGAGCATCTCTGGATGGGTTTGAGCAGTGATCTTCAGGATCTCTACTGGGATCCTGTCTGGCCCTGGCGCTTTTTTGTTGCGCATAGAGTTCGCTGCCTTCCGCAATTCCTCCTTGGAGAAAAGGGGTATCTCTTCTGCCGGTACCCTAACTGGCGTGCCCTCCTCCAGATCATGTTTCAGTTTCAACTGGTAGAACTGTTGAGTCCTACCAATATGCTTGAGATTTAATATTTCATTACTTTCATTATAAGCTTACTTAGATTTCATTCTTACCTTATAAGCTGCCAGAGTTTTTAATATCAGAAATGATTTCGATTTCACTACAGCACTTGTTAAATGTTTCAGGTTTATAACTTCATGGTTGTGAAGTAGTGCCAGCATTTCATAACTGTCTTCTGTAGTGTATTCCTAAAAAAATATTCAATAATAGGAATGATTCAGACAAGGGGCAAATTGAAAAATACAAATTTCAGTTTTGGTTATATTTTCTGGAAAACATCAATGTTAAAAATTTAGTCAATTATAGTCATTTTGAGCAAATAACGTACGATTACAACTATTAAGGATTCTCCACATTTGAGTGTTGAATTAAATGGTAGGTGTTTAATGATTACGAGGTGCAATAACAGAACATGGAATAAACTCTGTCGATTCAGACAGCACATTAAATGTCGTTCCATGGTCACGTGCAAGCTACCGTCCTGCCAGTTGATTGGCCTGTATTGCCCTTCACAACATTTGTGGTTTTGTAAAAATAGAATTTTTTTCGTCCTGAAAAATGGCCTGAGAGAACGTTACTGTCAGGAATATAAAATGTAAAAGCAACACTGAACCCAGATAGCCCAGTCAAATTAGAGAAAACAGGAGAAAAAATTCATAGTAAAGAAATTTCTTCACCAAGCTCTTCTTTCACACGTCGTAAATCTTATCTCAAAAGTCCCCTAGTATGGGGGGTGAGCTCGACGAGGGGGGGGGGGGGGGTTTCTCCTTTTTTTCGGTTTTTTGCCTATAACTCGAAAAGTAACCGTTCTAGCGACTTGTTTACTATTATCAGAATTAAAGTTCATAAAACATCCTACAATTTTCACTCCTGACTTCATTCTCTATGATTAGGCGTTCCGTCGCTAGAGCGCGTTGAAAAGTAGGTCTAATTTCAAAAAATCAGCAAAAAGGCCTTTATGCTCTTTTTACGCAGGAATCATTCGTATGAAGCTTCTGGGTGACTTAAAATACATCATGACTTGTTTTCCGAACGTCAGTGATGCTTGGACAGTGGCTTGAGCAGGTTTCATGTATGTCTTTTTTTTCTGTTCTTCGCTTACATCCTGGAAACTGTGATAACCATAACATATTTTCAGCACCCTTACCAACTCACAGTGAATTATCAGTGAATATATAAGTATATAAAACACAGTGGCTCTAAAAAAAAAAAAAAAAAAAAGGAACTAAAGAAAATGAGCTGTGTTTCACCAAAAAATGTTTAATGTGCAGGTACAGTATAACCCATGTTAAAGTAATATTCACAAAAGGAGAATATCTAGGAATAGCCCTAGGGGCTTTAAAGATGTTGTCTGATGAGATGACGGTTTTTGTGGTATGAAAACAAATAGAATTTTACTTTGCCAAGGTATGAAATGGACGTATGTGAAAACATTACAACAGCTTAGTTGCGTGGTACAAATAAAATACTCAAACCAAAAAAATTTGACCCCCAAGAGCCAGAATTGTGTCCGTAAAAAGAATAATGCAATGACAGAAATCGATGTTGAAGAGATGTACTTAAATCCAGTTTTGGGCGAAATCGTTTGGTTCTGATGTCATAATGATAAGTTTAAGAAAGTGACATGGATCCCCTGTCCTTGCAATTCCTCCAAACATAGCCTTCTAAATGGCCTGGTGGTTGGTGAGGTTCTGATTTTTCCTTTATTTATTTCCACATGATGCATAACTCAAAAACTCAAAATGAAGGGGTTGGCTTATTAGGCACAAAACTATTTGGATGGCTTCAGAGAAGAGAATGGGGAGAGATATTATTCTCATTACAAAAGGATCCCTTGAAGAGGGAAGGGGACAAAACAATATAGCCAATCTTCCAACATAAAAAACTATCCAAGGCCATGTAGAAATCTATGTTTGGAGGAAGTGCATGGAACCTGGAACAGGGGATCCATAACAAAAGTCATATAATTAATTAAATAGACTATCGATTAAGTACCCATAAATTGGATCATTAATCAAGACTGCTTACCTGTGCAGGAAAAGTAGTTTGCAGGCTAAACGCCAAACACCCGATGGCAAATACTATCGGGATAAGCGACTTCATTTCGCATTTCGGAGTCCAAAGCTGTAATTCTCACCTAACAAGTTACTCTTTATAAACTACTAAATGTTTATGGGAAGAGTAAATTGTCCAACCGATGATGCTCATGATTCACCTTTTATCTGCTCGATAATCCAGTGGGGTCAGATAAGAAAAGGTAAGTGTAATTTTCCTGTTTCATCAGAGAAACACGAAACATAACCAGGGAAAACCAGTCTGAAGTGCATTGTTACCCACATTTATGGAACGATGCTCTCCCGATCCCCCTGTCTCTCCCTCTACATCTCTCCCTCTCTCTCACCCATCATCTGTGAAAAACTTTTTATATTAGTTCCGAACAAAGACGTAGCCCCCGTTTGTTTTCTGCTTCCGCATTTAGTTTTAGCTAACTTTTAAAGAAGCTAAAACCATTTTTGAGGTCTGAACTGTGAATCACAGTGATACAATGTGACACAATTTTTAACAATACTAAAACAAATCAGTGCAAAAAAATGTTACTCTCCATTTTATAGCCAAAAATAACTTGGAAAACAATTAAAAAATCTTGAAAAAAAAAGTTGTAGCATTAAAAGCAAAGGAATGCTTATAGATAGCGCTAAAGTTGTTTCTGGTATTGAAATGACCAATATCGAGCCTATCGTGATTGGGGGCTGTAAGTTGGAACAAGTGAGTTAATTTAAGAAGCGCGAGTTAATTTAGAAAGCGCTAAAGTTGTTTCTGGTATTGAAATGACCAATATCGAGCCTATCGTAAGTTGGAACAAGTGAGTTAATTTAAGAACCTGGGAGTCTTTGTCACTGAGACGTTGAATAGGGACAAGTATGTGGACGAAGTTAGTAAAGAATTGTATAGAAGTTTATATCAATAGCGGAGACTAGCATTCGATTTTCCTAAACATGTTAGGGTACAATTGGCCCAATCGCTCATTATTCCAAATTTCGATTACGCCTTGCTAGCTATCTGTGACATTAAGACCGGGCAAATGGGAAAATTGCAAAAAGCATTAAACTGTGCAATCCGCTTTGTGTGTTACACATGTTACACCATCATTTTTAGAGCTGGAATGGCTGAAGGTGGACGAAAGGTATATGTTGGCTATAACAGTGACGTTATTTAAAATACTTAAGTTCAAAAAGCCTCCATATTTGTTAAATCAATATAGTTTCCTCTTCTCTGTGCATTCGGTGTCTACTCGTAAAGCCTCTGTGACCTTACAAATTCCCAAGCATAATTCGATGTTTTCAGTAATTCCTCCTTTAACCAATCAGTGAAGTTATATAATGTAAATCCAGAGTTTTCTGATTTAAATTAAAATTTTTATTAGTTTCCGTAATTCTCATAAGAGTTTTTGTTGGAAAGTTATGCGAATGATTAAAAAAATTACTTTCTGTGAAAATTTAATGAAGTAAGTAGGTACCTATGATTTTTTCTGATTTATTCTTGTTCTTATTTTCTTAAAATGTATTTTAATTTAATTTATGAATGTCTAGTGTTGAAATATGGTTCATGTGATCTTTATATATATGAAGTATTGAATTAGAATATTTGATATGAATGAAGTAATATTAAATTTGTCTATATTGTAAAGTATTCGATTGTACGAGGAATGTATATTTTTTTGTCCAGGGGAGATGGAAGAGAGGATCACACGGTCCTCATCTCTTCCTGGTTGGTTAAATAAAAACCATCAATCAAACAATCAATAATCTCTCTCTCTTTCTCTCTCTCGCGTACCTTGTGTAGTAAATTCTTGTAACGAGTCTTTACAGTTTTCATCCGATTTTGATGAAATTCCCAGGGGATGTGCGGGTGAGTGTGCAGTTGGTCTTCTTATCAGTTTCATTCAATCATCCCCTATCATTCCTAATCAATGCTCCACTCCGCGCATGTGCAAACGTAAATTCAGTCAAGCATTATTTTTTCAAGACCTAGTCGCATGATAGCTCCCAAATTCGGGGAATAGTTGGAAGAAAACGATTTGAGCATCCAGAATCAGTTTCAACGCGATTATTTCATTAGTAGCTGCTGCGCATGAGCGAATATACAATCTTTGTAACAAATTTAATTTCCTCAGTTTTTATCTGAATTCGATGACATTTACAGGGAACCCTTTCAGTTTCATTGTTCCCAAATCAATACTTTACTATACGCATGCGCAAACTTAAATTCCATCAAGCATTATGAGTTACTATTTTCCGCCATGGAATTCTTCAAAATCATTATTTAAAACATTTCAATGATCTACGGATTCATGTTGTGATAAAAGGAATCTGTGCGCCACACCGTAAACTTTTTTTCTTTTTACTTCATCATAAGTAACCTAAATTTGATTATTTGTTTTGATAGTTGTCTTTCGTTTATTTTTCTTTTGGCAGGTTACTTTTTCCACGAAGTTATTTTTAGATAATGTACCATGGACTCCATTTTAGAATTATCTGTAGTACAGTGATCTTCGACTAAGGGATCCGTATCTGCTCAGATCCCTGTTCTCGAGTGCAGTACTGTACCTATGTACCACGGATATAAAAAACCTTGGGTTAACTGTGCCGAATTATTTTTATCATTAACGATTTCTGCTCTAACATTCGTTTCTTCTTGTTTTTACAGGTAATCAGAGTTCAAAATAATGACCCAACACATTACATCAACAAAGGTAAGACAAAATTACTTCATAGGAGGAAAGTGAATTTGAGCTAAACTGCAAAACTGAAAATAACCTGTTATTACAACGCGTGACTCTCTGCAATGAAATCCTTGAGATGAGGTTCGCGATGAATGTGGACAACATATTGACAGCGACATTGAATGGCATCTTTGCGGACATTCTCGTATTCAATTAAATTGCAATGTTCAATTTGGAAAATCATCAAGATCGCTAAAAAATCTACTCATTCAGTAGATTTTCAAGAATTCAAGTTCAATTCTTTAATTAAATAAAATTAAAACTTATATGTATAAATAAATATATAAATAAATATATATATATATATATATATATATATATATATATATATATATATATATATATATATATATATATATATATATATATATATAAGTTAAAAAACTCTAGGATTTGTTTCAGAACGTCTCAAAACGGTGTTCGGTGTTAATGAAGAGAATTTTCGGAAAGCTTGATTTTAAAATCAAACCGAAAGTTAATTAGTTAAGCAATACGTAAGAACTAAATCACTCGCGACGAAGTTGTGGAAACCCATTTCGAAGCGGAAATGAGAGAAAAACATTATCTACGAAAAATAAAGAGTTACAATGTTATAATGTTATGTTTTGATGATTTCGACGGTTCGGCCATCATCAGTAACAAACAATAACAAGGTTAATAACAAGTTATTGTTTATTACTGATGATGCTCTAACCGTCGAAATTGATAACTTTTTTTTTCTTTTTTTTTTTTTTTTTTTACACGTAGGTATGTAGTGGGTGTAGTAGTTATGAAAATTTCCGTAGACAAATAATTTCCGTTGGGGCTCGCAGTTTCAGTGGAGTGATTGTATGAAATCTCGGAATCCGCACATTGTCATGATGCGAGTGGGCGATCCTACTCTATTAACACATCCACAGATCCGATTATGCCGCAAGTGACGTAACACCGATAAATTTCAGCAAACAACGGGCTCATATAAGAAGCCCTCATGAACCTCGAAATTCGTGTATCGTTCACGATAATGAAGCTGCCCACGCGCGATTAATTTTAGGATTTCGCGGTGGCGAGAGAGTATACCTACCCTCAACTCAACCCTAAAGGCTCCTGTAGCTCGTTACCTGGAGCGTGGGAGGCGAAACATCTATTTCAAGATGATAAAATCAACAAAGTATAGCCTATCTCTTCTACAGGGTGGAACCGGATAAGTGACAAAATTATTTTTGTGTTAGTCTGCATCAAAAATGTAGTAAAATGACGCCAATCGCATATTTTTCTCTCAATCCGTACTCAAAATATGATTTTTGAAGGTTTTTCAGGGAAACCGTGTTTTTGTCCTTTTAAACTCAAATTTCTCCCCTTTGTGGCATTCAATTTTAATCTTTGACCTCACTTTCGGAATCATCGTTGATTTTCACATAAGAATAGTGTACTTGGATTCTTAGAAAATGCCATCCGAAGACCTTCACATCACCTCAAACATGGATGATTTTGAAAAAATAAAATTTCTGAAAATTATTGAAATTTTACTACTCTTCCAAAACAAATCCTGGAAACTGGCAAATCTCATGAAAACTGCGACATGTAATATTCTTTCAAGTGGTATAGTCAGTTTTACTTTTACTTTGTTATTTAAAGCAGAACATTAAGGTTTAATGTTGAAAAATGTGGGTTCTTCCATCAAATCGATGGTTTTCTTGAAAAATAACCCTCCATGAACCTACGAGTATGAGGTCGATTTCTACGTATTTTTCCACGCTGAATCAAATGGCAACATTCGTAGATCTCTCAGACTCCGTTATAACCGTGTTTTATACTTAAACTCACAAGTTTTTCGTTTGCTTGTTACGCTTAAATGTATGTGTGTTATTGGGTAAAACTAGTAAATTAAAGTGTAAAACTCGGGTATATCGGAGTTGGAGAGATATGTAAGTGTCACCATTCGATTCAGGGTGAATAAATAAGCAGAAACCGACCCCATACTCGTGGGTTAATACAGGGTCATTTTTCAAGAAAACCAACGATTTTATTGAATAACCCACATTTTTCAGTATTAAAACATAATTTTCTCCCCTAAATAACAAAGTAAAAGTAAAATTGACTATACCGTTGAAAATAGTTTTCATGAGATTTGCCAGTTTCCAGGATTTAGTTTTGGAAGAGTAGTAAAGTTTTGAAGATTTTCAGAAATTTTATTTTTTCAAAATCGTCTATGTTAGAGCTGATGTGAAGGTCTTTGGATGGTACTTTTTAAGAACTCAAGTACACCACTTTTATAGTAAACTCAACGCTAATTTCGAAAATGAGGTCAAAAATTGAAATTAAACGAGGGTAAGTAGAGAAATTTGAGTTTAAAAGGGAAAAACACGGTTTTCCTGAAAAAAAAAAAACTTAAAAAATCATATCTTGAGTACGGATTGAGATAAAAATATGCGGTTTACGGCATTTTACTAAATTTTTTATGCCGACTAACACACAAAAATTTTCGTCCTTCATCCGGTTCCACCCTGTATATTATAGAGTCCCAAAAACGAATAAACTCACACATAAATTACAACTTGACCCCATTTCCGCACCTTTCACATTATTGGATAATTTCGGACATATGGAACGTCGTATATATCAACTGAAATTTTTCACGAACGAACACGCCTTTTCCAATTACACATTTGTTATTTAAAACAGCTTCAGTGAATCAAATCCTAACATGGATATGTTTTTGGGCTAGGGGTCAATTTGAAATCCGCTGCACTAACCTCTTTCAATCGTCTATTGATATCCGCTTACAACGGAGCTGTTCCTAGGGAAATATAACTCTGTCATTTAACATCCGACTGAGATGGTTCACCACTTGCTGCAAAAATCTCAATTTAGATAGAAAACGTACGTTGCTTAAACCGCTCCGAAAATGAAAGCAGCTGTGCAACAGGCAAATTCATTAATGAAGTATAAACAACCTTCGATGCATAATAACGTGACTGGGCGGTGACCAGGCTGGCTTACTACGTGCTTCAATAACCCAGTGAAAAATGAAATTGAATTCCTTCATACATCCGAATGCTTTCATAATACAGGTGCACAATATTAAAGGGCATTAAATACATTTAAGTACTGTTGAAATGACGGGCTCTTTCCTTATCAGTTAAATGAGCTTAATTCTCTCCTTGTTCATCCTAGGAAGTTTGCATTTGATAGGGGTGACTCTATGGGCTGTTTCCCGATCTCCTGTTCATGCTAGGAAGTGGAAATTTAGTTGAGAGAATCTGTTGGACATTAGTAAACGAATGGAAGAAATTTGAGTAGAGATGGATTTTAGGCTGAGTAAGATATTCTCTCATTTTAACCCTAGGGAGTTGAAATTTGATAGGGAGGCGATAGAAATTACTTTTTGAAGATGACGGAATTGAACACTAGGAATAACTCATCAACTTAACTTGTAATGAAACTCTGAGAGGCTCTAAATATATTCAAATATTATTATAAGAAACAATGTTCACGGTCTTACTGTAAAGTAAACAAATATCATCATTGTAAATTAAATGCAAGTAGGCAATTTGAAGTATACGAGTTGAGGTCTACAGCCTCACCTATATTTGTTCCATACAATAACTAACTCTTGGTTCCAGACTGTCCGAAGTTAGCTGTCAAATTGATGATCAGTTTAGAGATTGAGGCCGTAAAAAGTAGTCAAATGTCAAAATCGAATCCCAGGGGTTTTGGGTTATCTAAATGTCATCCATTCAAGTCCCGATTGTTACTTCAGATATAGTCTTCCTCCGGGGACCAGCCAGCTCCGGCAAGATATTAGAGATCAGAGATTATGCTTATTAATGCGGCTTAGGCCATTCGGGATGAAAACCTTCGATGGGTGAAGGGACAGTGAATTGAGGACAGCTTTCAATTAAGTATGTGACTGTTATTCAATGCTTAGACATTTTACTTTCTTTGGTCAACCCAAAGTTACAACGGAAAGTCATACAAATGGCCTACAGAATAAAGAATCTGACGCTTGGCTGCATTCAATTTTGAGAGATATTCGTATTCGATATTCATATTTTTTATGTAAATGCATGAAAGAAGCTGTTTTAAACCATCTTCTAGTGCTTTCAGAGAAATTAGGAGTGCAATAAGATGGGTTGGAGGCATTGATATTCACTTTTATTCACCTAGAGAAATTTTGAAAACTCTGACTACCCATAACATTAAAAAAAATATTGAAATAAGGTCTTCAAATTAATTAAAGTCTCGGTCCCCATTCACAGCCAGTATTGCTACCAATTAATTAATGCAAAATTTATTACGTGAAAGAACAAAGATTGTTTGGGAATGTGTCTAGTGCCATAAATCTTTGGCAGTAATTATATTCGTCGCTCGTGTGAGGAGATGGGTGGAATGATGTACCTACTTCTAAGTGGATGGACGACGTCGTCGTGGCAAATTACTCAGTTGGATAGTTTTCTCTATATTTCGCAGCCGATTCTTTGCTTTCTGTATACTGTATCCTTGTCTCTATTGCTTTCACTTTCGGGAGATTAAACAAAAAAGAAAAAATAAATAAAACAAAAGATCGCCCAAATCAATAATAATCCTCTGGTATTTTACATTTTACACCATTTTGAACAATTTTGGTTTCGTGTATATTTGATTGCGCTTGTGTCCGCGTGTCCTCAAACCCTCGTAACTAGCTTAATTTCCACAGTTTCCATCAGTACTTCATGCATTTTCAGGTATTTGTGAGGGTTAGGCTGTTAATGTTGTTTTTCAGTTTCATTTCTCACAAATCAATCATTCATCCTGCGCATGAGTAAACGTAAAAGCCACCAAGCAACATTTTGTCATGGCCTAGTCGTCCTGGAGAGTAGTCAGAAAAAGACAATTTAATCATCCCATGCCGACTTAAAAACAATCGTATTATTGTTTGCTACTGTGCGAGCGTGAATGTGAAATAATTTGCATCTGCAGGTCGGGAAATGATGAGTCGATCATTCAGTATTAATAATTTCAAAACGATCGTATTATTATTAGCTGTTGTGCACGTGCAAACCTCAAATCCTGGTGACTTTTACAGTTTTCATCCGATTTTGATTAAATTGTCAAGGATTAATGGTATCTGCTTAATGGTTTCTTAAGAGTATTTGAAGCATTGTAGTGGTCTGTTCACAAATGTTACGGTAACAAAGAAGTTGTGTGCCACACCCAAATTTCGTGTTGGTTTGTTCTATACGAAAAAGGAAGTTCGAAAACCTCGGTATGGTTTGGTGTCGTAATAACATCCTTAGCGCTGTTAGTCAATTTCGACTTTTTTAGACATAGTTGAGCAAGACCACCTGACATACCATGGAACGAAATAACATAAACATCAACGAATTGGAAGGAGCGACCCACACCTATTTAGCTCGGTCGATTAAATTCTGTTTGACGTAGGTGAAAGCTTAACCGTGTAAAGAAGGGGATACTCCCTTGCGTAGGACAGTAAAGGAAAAAAATTGTAAATGTTATCTTAAGAATAAACCATGACACGGCTCGAAGAATGACTAACGCGTAATATTTTATCGCACAATGGCCTATCCGAAATACCAATATTGAGTGGCTCTCCACTTCTAGATTGAAACAACAATGCTGTGCAATCCTGCGGTCTTTTGTAAATCTTATCTCCTCAGATGCCCCTCGAGTCGCTTTATATGGGAACCAATATGGATTTCACCGTTCTGATCGTTTTGGGTCTGATAAATTAGCTTTTTCCCTTCACTTCTTGAAGAGGAATTTTTAGAGTTGTCCTCACTGCTGATCACGATAATTACTATGATTCACTCAGATGATTCATCTCAATATTACGGATGTGGGCGGTAAAATATAAGAATAACATATCTTTAAAAATCGCACACCACCTAACACTTTAAATTTTAACACGTTTGACATGTGGGTGTGTGCGTGTCTCCATGCGTCCACGATTCTTTCTAACACTCATAACTTGTAGTTTTCTTTCGAATTTGATGAAATTTGCTGGGAATTTTTAGTTGTTGTGATAAAATGTTAAAAAATTTAATTTATAGCGATAATGATCATATTACTATAATGACTGATATCGAGAAAAAAATTACATTTTCAAAAGTCGAGCGAAAAACTTGGAAGTTGAAGAAGGTGGTATTGCCATGATTTGGATGAAACGCAAATCAAAGCGTCTCGATACTCCTTATTAAGTAGCTTACCTACCCAAATTCGATAATGGTAGAAAATTATTTGGTTTAATTCATTATTATATTCACATTGAGTCGATGAAATAAAGATTACAGACCACTTACCTTACAATCCAATTACTTTAGGAGTGTAGTGTTTATTTTCAACCTAACCCCCACCTACCATGTTCGTACACCGCTTTCCCATTTTCTCGAGAGTCTGTACTTGGCAACGTAGGTACAATAAACTTTTCACTCTTCTTTATAACATTATTTCGTTGTATTTTTCTATCGTGTTCGTGTGACTCCTGAATCGCTTTTCTTTCGGGTTTATGACACGTCTTTCTTCGTTATTACAAGCCGGAAGGAATGTCGAACCTTCACGGATAAAAACCTCGGTCGGGATCGTTGAATCCAATCACGATAATGCACCGAAACAATATAACCCGGAGAGGCTCCGCAGTCGAGATAAAGATGGATGGGGCTGGAGATACTCAGACACGCGACCTTCGAACGTTTTTTGCTATTGACTTTAAGTTCAAATTGTCACTCAAATAATCACGAATATTTACGATACTTACATTAAATATTAAGCTGGAGTTACATGCCAATAAAAAACCTCACAGAGCAGGTTTATTCATTTCCACCTAGAGGTTTCCATTAATCATATTTAAATTGTTGGGCGATTTAGGCTGTTTCATTTCTAATAATTGAATGATCTCGTAGAGAGTATTTCATGCAGGAATCCATTAGGGCTGTCAATATACAGGGTGATTCAAAAGTGTTGATGGGATTGCGAAAATTTAGAACATTTTCATTGATCCAATTACAAGCATCGTTCAAGGCTTAGAGCAATGTAAATATGTCAAGTTTCATGTGTTAACGCTACATATGCGGGAATGAGATGGCCAATCAAGCTGCCAAGCTAGGGGCTTCTGGAGTATGTCAATCCGTGACAGCACCAATCCCACTTCCCGACGCATTAAATTTGATTGATCAGATGGCGACAGTTGAGTGGCAACAATGGTATGACCAGTATTCGCTCGACAAAGGGGTATACCATTATTCTGTTATGAACCAGGTATGAAAAAAATCAAAATTGCTGAAGTTACATCTCCCTAGAAGATCAATCTTTCAACTAATACGCGCTCGAACAGGTCATGGCCAAGTTAATCGAAGTCGATACCTCATTTGGCGAAGCGATACCTCAAACTGCGAATTTTGTGAGGACGTTGAAGAAGATGTGACACATAAATTAGAAACCTACCCATTATATGACGAAGAAAGAAGACAATTCAGCCCAGATGGAATAAACTTGGCACAATTTGTACGAGATGCCACACTACAGGCCTTAAAGAAGCTGGTCCAGTTCATGAGGAATTCGGGTGTAAACCTCTAGTGCCCCGTCAGTGATACGATGTTAACCATGCAGTACCATATATTTTAAAACTAGAACAATAACTTTACAAATTAACACTAAGTGGTTATATGTTACTTATTTTGTAACATAACCAATAAAGTGCAGAAAAAAAGTTCAATGTCACCTCCGTTTGAGGCACGGCACTCATCTGTTCGGAAAGAGAATTTTATTCATCCCAGAGGTTCTGTAGTATGTTCCTAGTAACAGTGTATACTGCAGTTGTGCTGTGTTGTTTCAAATCCTCAACATTTGGAGGTGGGAGGAGCAACCATTTCAGTAAGAACTGATCAAACTTCTCTATCTGCTTCTGATGGTGCTAGAAAATTCTAGTCGACAATTTAAAAAAAACAGCATCTTCTCTACCGGTCCAAGCTTGTCTTCTTCCCATAGGCGCCTCATATCGGAGTTACGTCTCTTTTATCAAGACTTTTGGAGAACGCCGAATGAACAGAATGATTGGATGAAGACGAAACACCAATAGAAAGAAATTGAAATGACGACATAACGAACCACACTCCAGCTTGGGTGGAAACCATATCGCTATCCACATATATGACGAACCTAATTTTATTTTCTTCCTATCCGTTTATCGTTTACTTGGAGTTTTGAGCTGCCATTTTTTGGTGCTTTCAAGGGCTCTGAATCCGATTTTATAGATCAGAGAAAAAGACTACCCAGTTTGTCACATAGCTTCCTCGTATCCTTAACCCTGCGTCGACCACGTGGGAGCTAGAATAATAGTCGTCCACGTGGGGTCCACCAGGACCCCACTCACATTTCTGGCTGTGCCGCCCTATTGTTGCATGGGACTAGCGTCAAAACATCATGCATTCAATTCTGAGGTGTCTACGAGGATAGACTCCTAATATCGTGTCTATGGTAGCAAGGTTGCAGCTTGTAGCTCCGAAATTACATGGGCCAAAGAATTTCCTCATCTAAGAAAACCAAAAACGCAAGAGAAGGAATAAAAAGCAAAACGTTAAAGTCTTTCATTTATATCAGAACGAAATATAAACTTTAGTCAACTTTTTAGGCATATAAACTCTAAGAAGGCCCATTGTTTTTCAATAAAATACGGACCTTCAGCCAACACAGAACTTTTTCGAAAATTGCCTTTTCATATTACCTTTTTGCATGGTGCCTACGAAAGTGAATTTACATTTAGTGAGCACCTCCGCTAATACGTATGACGCGAACCAATTGTTTGCAGTCACATTGCGATTGGTATTTTTCATGTTTTCACAACAAAGAACTCGTCGGACACTGAGTCCTCGTTAGGCAAGATTTCGTCCTCCACTTCACTGTCTACTAGTATGGACAAAAAACGACTGATTCACATTCCCAGTTTTTTCCATGGTGCAAACAGGAGAACTAAGTAACCACTACGTATGTATGCTCAAACGATTGAAAATTAAGACAAAACATGTGAGTGAATGTGCCGAAATTTTTTTTTTCACGGAAGTCCACGTGGGGTCTACTCAGACCCCAACAACGATTTTCATCAAACAGAAATGAATTCAAAAGGTACACTATCCTGGAGGACCATTGCTACCTCGCCAACCTCTGGAGCAGTACTGAGTAGGAAGCTACTCGAGGAGCAGGCAGTGAGGGGCAAAGTGGCTATAAGGGAGGGGGGGAAAGGTGCGCATGGGGTCCACCTGGACCCCACGTGGTCGACGTTGGGTTAATTAACATGAATGTAATCATTGGAATTTTTTTAAACTTTTTGAAAGATAAACCACTCAATCTCTGAAAATGAATTTAAAATCGGTTGAAAACGGTAGCTGTCATGCTAGCTATAAGATTTTGAGGTTCGCTTAAATGCAGCAGCTACTAATGATACGATTGTGATCAAACTCATATGGGCTAATCAAATCCTCATTTCTCAACTATACTCCCGATCTTAACGAGATCGGACACATAGGCCATGTGAATATGAAGCTTGATGAATTTTACGATTGCACATGCTTAGTGAAAAATGTTAATTTTTAGTTATGAAATTGATAAGGGCCATCTACAGCGTAACTTGCACATTCCCAGAAAATTTGATCAAAATCGTATGAATATTGTAGCAGTAATGCTTGTTACTAGGATTTCACATTCACGCATGCGCAGCAGCTAATAATGATGCGATCGTTTTGAAATTTATAGGGGATGATCAAATCTTCATTCGCGAGCTATCATCCAACTTTGAGCAAGACGATTAAAACGCAAGAACACTTGCCGGATTTTACGTTTGCGCATGAGCGGAGTGAAGCATTGATTTGAGAGGAATGAAATTTATAGGGAACCATCAACATCCTAACCCACATATTCCCTAGAGAGTTCATTTTAATCAGATTAAATCTGTGGAAATTAAGGTTGTTTGGAATCTGCGGACACACAATAGACTCACTGGCAGACATGAAACCAAAGGTGTTTAAAACGGTCTAAAATGTAAGAAAATGCTAGTGGAAATTTTGATTTTGGGGGAGAAAAAATAGTTCATCCCCGAAAGTGAAAACAATGATTTTGAAAACAATGATTTTTCTTATAGGTAGACTGGGAAGCAAAGTCCGACAGCTGAAAGCTGCTTATTAGAGAGAAATGAGTAATTTCTGAAATAGGACAGTTTCTGCTATATATTATTCAGTACATGTCCAAAATTTTTAACCAAAATGTTTTAATTGAAGCTGTTTTTGTATTCGGTGATCATGATTATAAAGTGTCCTAAAATCCGAAACATCATTACAGTCTTCACGACGGATGCCAAGTTGAGTGAAGTCCATATCGGTAACATCCTCCTAACCATGTAGGAAGTGGAAAAAGTTGAATTGTCGAGTATAGTTCTGTTTGCTGCCTCTCAGGTGTTACAAAACTTGCTTAAGACGATTTTACCCTACTGCATTCATCACGTTATGTATACCTAATTTGAGGTCCTATTCAGTATCCTTAAGCGCCTACCTTGCCAGGCTCTCAGCATATACTTATAAGTTACTATAATAGGTAAACAACTGTTCTGAACCTCCTTTCGTTAACTAATGAGGAATTTTCCTTACAACTCATCAGATCTATGACCAAAGTCCTTCTTGAATCGACACTGACTTTTCTAGCATAGTTCTTACATGAAATAAAATCTTCATTGTTTTAAGATATTACATCTACACAACGTTTAAACTCCTTTCCATAATTAATTAGTAAATTAGTAACATTATCAACATTTTATAACGTTATAAACCTTAGTCTACTTTATTCTATTTACATCAAATTTACATTTGACAAGAATTGGGAAATAAATTTTCGAATTCTTATACACGCTCGAAAATAGTTGAAGATCATTACGATTTCGTCCTTTCTTCCTCCTCTACTACGAGTATATTTTTAGTAGATGCTCTTCAGATAATATTTTATTCGGTAAATGTTTGATTCTATAGAGAGCGAATTGTGGACATTCTCAAATTACATTATATTATGAGCTCTACTCAGTTTCCATAGTGCGTAAAATACAATGAGCACTTTGATTTATCTTAATGGTTATCTCTCTAGTTGAATAAAATGACAAACGATTTGCTGATTGATTTGTTCACTTATTCTTGATTGTGCTAGTTTTTTTATTTTTTAAGTATGATGTTGGTACAAGGAAGTTCGTAGTTAAATGCAAATAATAATCACGTGTAAATAGTAAGTCTATTTCCTATAAGCCCTTGTTCTCGTATTTCGTCTTTGTAACTTATGTTTGGACTATCATCACGCGTTTCTCTTCTATTTCGGATTTTGATTTTCCCAAAGTTCATGCCAACCAATTAGTCCTTTATATGAGACTATTTTTCTTAACTGTTCTGCCCAGCTATATTTCTCCACACTTTGCTCCTTTCTTACTAATTCCGCCAATCGCTTACATCATACTATGGAATATCTACCGTTCTCCTTTCTTAGAATTGTCTTCCACCATCCTAAGCAGATATCAAGGTGTGCTTCCAAGTTGGCTGTATAGCCCTTGGCTCACACATAAGGGAGTTTTTGCAACGTGAGTCGTAGTCGAGTGGGTGGAACAACGAATAAAAATTGAGCATTGCGCATGCGCTCAAAATACTAACGGTTAGTAGTCGATTTGTTGTACGAATAGAAAAATCCTATTCGGAGCTGAAGGGAAGCCGAATACAGCCCCGAATACGCCTATAACCTTCCATAACGATAACCTATAATCAATTCCCCCCCCCCCCCCCCCCCCCTATTTCAAGGTGGCATGACATGGACTTGTAATATTCGTGATTTTCAAAAAAGGTGTTTAGTTTGAAGGGTTCATCCTCACTTAAATTATGCTGATACCTTATAATGGATTCTAAAGCTTAACGATCTACCATCAGTCCGATTTTGCTAGAGGGTATTTGGGTAGGTACATGTCTCAGGAAGTCATCATACTAATTTTGTTGAAATAGGTGACCATTGCACATGTCAAACTTGAAATTGGTTGTTATAGACGATTGTTATAGTTTGATGAAGTGGGTAGGGATTGTGCCACTTAACAGAGAAGATCTAGACACAGACAGAAACTGCTGTCTGTATACGTCGCCCTTTGTCGCGTATTAGGAGGTATCCACATCTTCAAAAATGGTTCGTTATTATCAATATTAAAACCCAACTGTCCAAGGGGAAAAAGTGTAAAACATCGTACATATGTAGGTAATAGGTAGAGGTAGGTAAATATTTATAATATAGGTACATCTTGATCGTTGTTCATGTTGAAGTTCCCGAAAGATATTCTCCTAACCCAAGGCGAATTTTCAATGTTGCCTTAATAACTACACTTCCAAGTTCCTTTTTTCTTCTACCATATCTACTTCTAGTGAAAACATTGAACCACATAGGTAGATAACGTTGTAGCCAGTTTAATAGGTACTCCTTCTATTATGAAAGAAAAAGAATACTTTACAAGTTAGGTAATCTATGATTCGGGCTTAATTATGGAAATTCTGAGTAGTGTAGTCACGTTAGTGTGACTTTTGAATCGTTTCATTCAATCGTACAACGATTCCCTATTCGTACAGTACGACTCAGTGGTTAGCTTCTGGTTTGCTTGCGCTAGAAAACCCTCTATTCATACAACGACTCAGCTGAACGACTCAGATGGAAAACTGCGAAAACTCCCCAGTATCTCTCGGAGTCACCCATTCACAGATTTGGCTTCGTAGGAAAACAACCAAACAGGTTTCCACCAATAAAGAAGCGAGGAACAGAAAACCACTATATCTCCACGGATCAGTGGGCACTTACCAACTCGATTACATTCGGAGCAGGAAGACAACTGTTGCGGTGCCTCGTTGGCCAAGAAATGAGGTTCTGATGGCCGAGCGTGTGACGTGAATCCCATTGTCCCCACAGGTTGGCACCTTGTTGTTGCCAAACATTCGAATGTGATCCGAATTCGTTTCAATCAGGTCGGTTTAATTGCGATTGTAGATCAGGCGTTGACCCGCGGGGAATCAGGTAAATGTGGCAACGGCAACTCCTTCTGCATCGCAAATAGTTGTCTGATAAATTCTCACATCGTCTCAATTGCTACCGTGTTACCGCAATAATGTCCCTCTTTTTGGCTAAGGATGCCGTCTCAAGACATTCTTCAACCCATGTTCCCAGGGTTACTCACCGTTGAATCTAAATTCTCTTGTGCTTTGAAAATTCGTTAGGATAGGTATAGGTAGATTAGGTATACCTAAGAAACGAGATAGGATGATGAATAATAATTGGTGAAGTAGTCTGAAGTCTCGCTACATATATTTATACATAAGTATTATATGTATATTTATACATATGTATTTAGAGGTAAACATACTAATTTGATTGCCCGTATCCACTCCCCCATTCCTCCTATTCTCCTCTTTGCCAAAGGCCGGTACTACTGGGATCTGGGAGCCACACAAATCAGTCTGGCTTATATTGTGCGAACATTGGGAACTGAAATGTATTGCTGGCTTGGTCAGTGTAATCGTTCATACCTACTACCAGAACCTAAATTAGTGGCTTGAAGTTTGTTGCTGCTTATAAAAAAAAACCCCTTATTTATACTACTTGGTCAAGATTGCTCCGATGATGGATCTTGACTTGGCAACCCGTTTCGGCAAAAAGAAAGATCTAAACCACTTTTGTTGTTACAACCCTCATGGGATGGGGCCGGCGATGGGAGAGGAGGATCGCTCCAGACTCTTGGCCGCGGGCCAGAAGACCGGGAGATCAAGCTTCTCCCCGCCGGCAACTTGGTCCTCACTCGCCGGCCTATCGGCTTCACTTCCTTCGGACGGCGGAGTCATCCGGGCGCGGGCGCTTCCAGCGGAGCCCCAACTACCACTTTTCTTTTCTCCCAGGGCAGCTCCACTAGATTGAAAGGATTTATCAGCCAACAGTGCAGAACGGAAATACACTTTTTCCGCCATTTACTGTACGGAGAATACCGAGTCTTGAAAATGGATTGGGGTACCTAGACCATAATGAATGTATATTTTCCTAATCAAATTTAAGGTTTTCCAAATGAAATCCAAGGGTTTCTAATTAAATTCAGGTTTTACACTTCAAACTCAAGGTTTTTCATTTCAAACTGAAGGTTTCTCAAGAACTCGGTGTTGAAGTGAAGTATCTTCCACCGTATTCACCGCAGCTGAACCCGGCAAATAAAGTATTTTCAAAAGTGAAGTGTGTTGAGCGAAACTTGTGCGATATGATACGAGTATCAAAGTCAGAGTGTAGCAACAGTCACCATATTATGCAAATTATGTTATGCACCTGAAGCTATAGCTTCCTCAAGCAGCAGCTGATATTGATTTGCATTGAAACTTTCACTTTCAGAATTTTAGATGTAAAAACCTTGAATTTTTAATGAAATTTTTAATTGGTTACATTAGGATAACCTTGAATTTGACTCGGAATGCCTTGGATTTAATTCAGAAAACCTCGAGTTTGATCCGGAAAAAAAATATATGTAGCATACCAATATTTCTGATATTTCGAAGAAATCAACTAAAAGGACCCCATACTGTAAACATGACCAAGCCAGCTTCTGCCAATAATTATTGTTCTATGGCTCTGGGGGAAATTCCGTCTTTGCGTTGAAAACATTTCTGACGTTACTATGGACCGAAAATTATTACAACGTTTATCAAGCCTAGAATCGCAAATTGTTGATAACGGCGTCAACGTTCCAGGTACGAGTATATCTGAACAATACCCCTGGCTTAAAGGTTTGCATGTGACATTGGTGGCTCTTCAATATCAAAATTAAATATACATACCTAAGTTACCTGATTAACCGTAGCTACCTGATTATCGAACGAAATCACGCACGACTAAGTTGAGGAAACCCATTTCGATTATAACAATGGAAGTTAATGAAAACGAGGTGGGTGACACTGGAAGAAAACATGGTTAATTTCATCGAAACGATGATTCTGAACAGCAATCAATTCCAAATTTACTTTCAAAATTTCCGAGAATGTACCACGTCTGTATTGGGCAACAGCTATAATGGACCGCAAGTACCTGAAAAGGTATGGTTATCGATGTATTGCGGTGGTAGTTCCAAAATAATTTAACTAACTCCTATAAGATTCACAAAGCACTCAAGTAAATTCGATTTTCATACCTCTTTTCAGTGGATACTGGTAATTTTATTATTTGTGTACTGAAGTTGGTAACATGAATGATGATCCCTATCGCACTACTTGTAGGTATTTAGTTTAGGTACATCAAAATTTTACAGTTACATACCGAATATCTTTTACTTTGATGGAAATGATTTATGTTACCATCCTACTAATTTTAGCTAATTTGTTGTGATTTTGTGATTAAGGCTATAACAATCGACGGCACGAAAATTATTGTGTATTTACTGTCTATCGTAAAATTTAGAATAAAGATGGTTTAAAAAATAATGAATGAAATGTAACATTGCTAGATTGATTTTGTCGGTTTGGTCATCATCATTAACAAACAGCAGGTTAATCATTCGAGAAATAATAAACCGCTTTATAATCATTAGCAGTCGTAATTGATTTTTGTAAGGAGCAAGATGATTCAGTATGTACTTCAACGCTATGTGGGTTTGCTTTACGCTAAGCCCTTACGAGCGGCCTGCGCGCCTTACTGAAGGAGGATAGACGGAGTAAACCAATAGTACGACAGCTGCACTTCTAGGATGTTTTGCGCGTTTCGTATACTTGAACGCAACATCCGCCAAATTATTGTAATGTTTGGTACAAAAACGCGTACTGAAGATTACGTTAATTGGAGCTCCCAGTCGTCGTCTCCCTTCAACTTACGTTAAGAAGCTTTTGTCTTGCGCTAATTCAGTAGGTACGGTGCTGCTGTTTTGAAGTCGGCCTTTAAAACCCATTTAGATCGATTGCTGCAAAAGTGTCCTCTCAAAACACGGCTATTAAAAACAAGAACAGCAGAAGCAGAACTGAAGTTCAGCAGAGCTGTTCAAGGTTCTACAAGTTTTACCCCTTTCGGTATTAATAGACAAAATACCTATCTACAATATTGAAAACCCATCAAGAGTCTTTTTATTATGCCTCTTCGACCGATCCCGCTCAAATTTGGAGGATAGTTAAGAAAATTTAACGGGATTACCCCATATGAGCTTCATTGTGATTGGATCACCAGGAGCTGCTGCACATGCGCAAACCTCAAATCTTCTACAGTATTCATCAGATTTTGGTTATAATTTCCAGGAAGGAATTGTTCACATTTTTGTTTAAAATTCAGTAAGGCTGGTGGCCTCACTAGTGATAATAATAGTGGGTCCGCTAACCAGGTGCCCCACGAAGTTTGGGGTTAAAAATTTTCCCTACCCAACTCGATTTTTGATGAATTGACCATGACTGTCGTCAGCGACGAAGTCGTATCGTCGTCAAGGTTAACGTTTAAAGCCTTCATAGCCGATTCAGCCGATTCTGTGTGGCGAAAACTATTGAAAATTATACCAAACTCAATTTTAATTGATTTGACGACGATCGACGTCGCAGGCGACAAGTTCCTGACATCGGATATCACTAAAAACTATGCATCTAATTTCGGATGTCTAAAGAGTTAAACTACCAAATTTCAAGTAAATACCTCCTACATTGCGGCCTGAAGCAGAACGCACACACACACAAGCTGACAAATGCAAGCAGAGTCAAAGGAGAGTCACTTTGTTCGTTAGTTACCAAGTCTTCGCTGAATGGATCAACGTCAAGTTCGTAAAACTCTCATAAGCCTTACAATTCTCATCCAATTTCACTTGGGTTTGAATGCAGATCCTCCCCGATGGAGGGGAAGGGGGTGGGGGAAACCCTCGGTTTTTGTTAATCGCAATCAACAAAACTATCGATTAACTAATTGAGGGAGTTAGTGGTCCTTTGTGCCCAAATACTAGATAGTTTCCTCCAACCGAGCCCCGTTCAATTGAATAATAGACGCTTTCGCACCGCGCTTGTCAATCAGCCGGTCCAAGTTGATTCGGTAACGAGAGTCATCCTGCTTTCAAGTGCTCCTTAATCGCCAAATCGTTAGGTACTGAAAAAATGTTGAATAGGTTTGAGAAGAAAAGTTTTCGGGATAAACGATTCAATCCACAATAATCACTCGGCAAGCCTGAACACAACAGCGAAAGAAGCATATTATTTTGAAGCGATTTAGTTGACAACATCCCATAACACTAATTGCCTTCTATCATGGTGAAGTCGAGATCACATCTTCTACGTCTTTAGTTGGCAAACACATTTACATCTACATATAGAGACTGCTTGCAGTGCTTGAGGTGTACTGCCTTGTACGTGCTCAATACTACAAGGTTGATAATCATAATCAAAGTTTTGTGCTCAAAAGTCCGGCTTTTTAGGAAAAATTACAAATTGTTCATCTCGATTTCACAGTCACATTTTTTATTTCAAGCTGAAACCCATTTTTATGGTAGAATCGGATCCTCCACTAAATTCCATGAATAACAGACTCCACAGATGATTCATTTGCGCCACTGTCAAAATGGGGAAATACTTCACAAAAATGGCCTTTCTGTCCTTAAATTGTTTTTTTTTTTTAGGTCTCACAACCAGCGATACTATTATTCTCGACCAATAATTTCCCTACAACTTCAGTTGGCAGAAGTAAGGAGTGGGACGAAAGTCGCGTTGCTAAAGAAAGGAAACAACTTCGTATTATGGGATGCTGGTAAGAGATTTTGACTGAAGAGCACAGAATAAGATGGACTGCTCGCTTTGAATCTCAAGTTATGGCCGGAGAGAAAACGCGGAGAGGTAAATTTCTTCCTGGTGCAGTTCCTCTCTGGAGATAAACTGTTTTACACTTATACGTGCAGAATAGATAAAGTAAATGCTCCTCTGTGTACCAGCGGGTCCATACAAGCCCATCAAAATTGTGAACTCGAGACTTTTTGATGAATTTCCGTATGGAGTTGGATACTAGTCAAAACTGTATAGTCAGGAAAGTCGTCAAAAATATGAAATCGAACATGACGATTAAAATTGGAAAGATAAACTATTTTCGTTGAGTTCCCTGTTACCTGAGAAAACTAATCGAAAACTAATAAGGTTAGAGCCATGGAAAGGGGACTAGTCAAAACTAGTGTAAGCTCGTCTACAATAACTCCTAGTGTAAGTTCGTCTACAACCACTCTTGCAGTGATTTTACTCATAACAGTTTTGCTTAAATCAGCAGTCTGGATGCTCGCTTTGCTGGCAAAACGACATAATATCATATAGATTAGTATCTTACTTTTGAAGGGTGTCCTGAAGTCAGTTTTTGAGGAGTATCACGACGGTACTGGACAGTAGTCGAACACAAATAAATGCTTACTCATAAATGAATTTATGCGAATAAATTGATTCGATCCCATTTCTTGAACAGTTGCTCGAACATGTAGTTTCGAGTTTCCAACCCCGGGAGAAAATCCAGTCGAAAATTCCATTCCACTTTTTTATGAGTTTCCTAGTACTCGACCCAACTGCCAAGAAGTAGACGACGACGTGCCACAGACTTTCTTCGTTTGCAAACAATATACGACAGAAAGAAAATGGCTGCAGGAAAGGATCATCACAGGACGTGATTCCACAGATGATGACAACCAAACGAATGAACAGGTACAACATTGCACTGTCGCAGCTAAATATGCTGATCATGTCTACACGGAAAATGCGGTACATGGAAGCGATAGACAGAGAGAGGAGGCCATGAAAGGGAAAGAGTAGAAACAGCTTCCTAGTATTTATCCTGAACAGTTAAACAGTGAGTTTTTAACAATGTGGAGCAGTGTTGTACAGTTCCAGGCAGAGATCCGACATGAGGAAAAATAAGGTTAGATTTATATGGGTTTGAATCCTATATTACCCTCAATGCGGTCCATCGCACAATCTTACGAAATCCGATTTCAAACTATCAGATCATTAATATTTCCTCACTTTCCTAGGCTAAAAAGAAGTTAACTTGGCAAACCCGGAACATCGGGCATTGTTGCTCATCTATGAAAAGGATCAAAGCCACCGTATCACCAGATAGGAGGATCATAGCTACAATGTCTTTAGCGGCAGCTACTTTCCTCACTCGGCTTGAACATCTAAGCTGTGAGTGTTAACAACGTGGAACAGTGATAAAGAGAGACAGAGATCCGACTTGAGAAAAAGGATGGTTTCCTACATAAATCCTACATAACCCTGAATACCGTCCCTCGCACTATCCAACGAAAACCGATTTCAACCTACGGATCTTCATGATTGCTTCACATATCTACAGAAAAAAGAAGTCAAGTGTTCGGCAAACCCGAAACATTGGGCATTGTTGGCCATCTACGGCACGATTTATCGTGACTGATGGTCCGAAAATGGGCCCAGCTGCCATGTCACCTGCTGAGAGGTTCATAGCTACACTGTTGTGAGCTGCAGCTACCTTCCTCACTATCCCATCACGCAACCATCTGATTGCTCAATTTCGGCCATTCGCGCACCTGCCAAGAACTTTCAGTTGAGTTCAACGGTACCGGGAAGCGGAGGGTTCGGCGAGAGTTCATCTTTAACAATGCAAATCCGTCGGTCTACCTGTATAATTATTAGGGGCAGTCGGTATTGTTACTATTCATTGTTTCAAGCACGACGGCGCGTGCACATGGAGGTCGGTGGGTCACACAGTCGCAATATGCGTTCACGCCTCTTCCCGTAGTTAGAATTTATTCGAATCTATCCGAGTAGAAACTTATGAAACTGAAACGGAACTTCGTAACTGAAATTAGTTCCATCTAAGTTTTATAATTTATAAAATAGATTTTATAACAAGTGTGGTGGCTGATATGAACAATAGGTTTTGTTTATTTTTACCAGTAAGAAATAATTAACCATTGTAACCGTACAAAAACCCATTTTAATATGCCCTTCAAAATTTTTTTGGTTAACGTTTCAAGATGTATAGATACCAAAAAATCTAAAATGACATAAAGGTTCGTCAACCGTATGCTCCCGTCCAAAGATTTTCGTTTTTCGTTTACCAAGTTCATGAGAGTTGGATCAAAAATTACAATCACGCAGAGGTTGGCCCTGAATCCTCAGCATTGCTTTGGATCAGCCCTAAATGGTAAATTAAAGGGTTGAATTATTTTTTAAAAACCTTTGATGAATCACTTTTGAAACGGATTTTTATCTTTTCCCAAAATATGTTAAAAATTGTGTATCCCAGTACTTGATAGAATGTCTATACTTCATGGAAAAACAATGAACCATGGATGTTTTTGGGCAATATAATTGTTTCCATATCCAAATTTCAATACTTTTCCATTAAGTACAAGTTTCCAGGCTAGAAAACATGAGGAGGAAACGAGCAGTATTGATTCAATTTTATTTATTTATTCGTATTTTTTTAATTTTTTAGAAGCAGAAACTGAGACAACATCTGCACCTCGCCCGGGGGGGGGGGGGGGGGGACTACCTGGCTTCCCAGAACTTACAACACTCAGCTGATCAGGAAAGAGCTCGTCTTTTCTATCATTTTCTAAATCTCCCAAAGAGTAACCCTATCATATTTCAACTTTCTTGGGTGACCTGGCGAGAATTCAGCTCACTCAGCTGATCACGAAAGTCTATCATTTCCATTGTCCCAATATGTACCTGACAGTCACTCTGAGCCTTGAAATCTAAACGCCCTTTGGGCGAACAGGAGACAGTTTGGCTCACTCAGCTGATTAGGAAAGAGGTCGTCATTTCCATCGTCTCTTAAATGTCCCAAAGTCACCCTATCAAATTTCGAATTCCTTGAGTGACCAGGAGAGAATTCAGCTCTCTCAGCGGATTAGGATAAAGCCCATCATTTACATAGGCTCATTATGTCCTTGAGTGTCGTCCTATAAAATCTTGAGCGCTATCGAGCGAACAGGAGACAATTTAACTCACTCAGCTGATTAGAAAAGAGTTCATAATTTCTATCGTCTACTAAATCTTCCAGAGAGTCACCCTATCAAATTTCGACTTTATTGGGTGACCTGGTTAGAATTCAGCTCACTCAGCTGACTAGGAAAGAGCCCATCATTTCCATCGTGCCATTCTTACCCTGAGAGTCCCCCTATATAATGTTAGCGCTATGGGGCGAACAGGATACAATTTAGCTCACTCAGCTAATCAGGAAAGAGGTCGTAATTTCCATTGTCTCTTAAATGTCCCAAAGAGTCCCAGTAGATTTTTGTGAACTGTTGGTCGACTTCGATCGTGAGGGTTCGTGGAACAAGTAGTTTTTAAGGAACTGACTTAATAGTTTTTCTTTTAAGAGGCGAGGCGAGCTCGATGGATGAACACTCAGATGAGTTTTCGTTCATAGTAGATGAGCATTTCAAATGCGATTTGAGGGCTTCCATGAATTGGATCATACGGCTGTCGAATTTCGGATGGACAAGGTTGCGATGCAAGGATTATTAGTCCAATTGCTCTTTCAATTGATTGAACCGTTGACAAGAATGTTGGGCCTATAGGCATAATAATTGACACCTGGGTGAAAACAAGAGTGAGGGATATACTTCAATTGTGATAATTTTCTGTATTATTCGGACATTGTTTGATGGAATTGTGATTGAGAACTGATATGAAATGTGAACATAGAAAACAACAGCTTATAAATAACGACGGTGGAAAATGCTGATATAATTCTAGTAGATATGATAATATAATAATTATTATTATTCATGGCCTCGAATTTGATATCAATGTTGGTTACTGCAGGCGGAATAGTGAAGCATTCATCTGTGAATGATCAATATACCATTAGGCAGTAACATGTTGGTCTGCAGATATACAGGGTGTCCCGCATAAGGTGGTCAGTACTTCAGGGCGTGATTCTAGAGCTCATTCTGATCGAAAGTTCCTCTTAGGGATTTTTTTAAAGCTTAGTTTTCCAGCAACTCAATTTTTGAGATGTTTTTCGTGTTTTCGACCTTAAGTCACTAAAATAGAAATAACTACAATCATTAAAACAATAAGTTCAAATTTGAGGATACCGTTGGAAAGAGCGTTAAAATTCCTACCTATCTAATGCCAAATCAAAATTTTTTAAGAGGATTCATTGGTGAAAAAACTACCTGAACATGAAATGTCCACGAGTATGAGAAATTTAAATTTATTAAACAGGCTGTGAATGTCCCATTTCCGTACTTTTTTTCACAGAGAAGAAAAGTATGTTAGTATGTTGAAAAACGAGGTTTTTTCTATGGAATCGAGGGTTTTTGTGAAAAATGCCCCTCTAAAAAAATTTGAGCTTGGGGCCAGGTTCTACGTATTTTTTTACGCTGAATCGAATTGTAACAGTTGCAAATCCCCCCTACAGAGTTTTACTGCTGCAGTAACAGAGTTTTACAATTCAACTAACTAGTTTTACCCTTTAACAACACATAAAAATGAGCATAACAAATTAACTAAAAATTCGTGATTAAAGTGTAAAACTCCGTTATAACGGAGTTGGGGGGATCTATAAGTGTTACCATCCGATTCAGCGTGAAAAAATACGTAGAAACCGGCCCCAAATTCGAATTCCGTTGGAGAGTCATTTTTCACAAACTCTCAGTTTAATAGAAAAAACCATTTTTTTCAACATACAAACATATTTTTCTCCTCTAATTAGTAAAGTGAAATAAAAATTGAATATACCGCTTGAAAGCTGAGATCTTGGTCCAGTTTTTACAGATAAGGTACGCGAAAAACAGAAAAGAAATGGGACATTGACAGCCGGTTTAAAAAATGGAAATTTCTCATACTCGTGGACATTTTATGTTCAGGCAGTTTTTTTCACCAAATGATTCCTATTAAAAAATTTTGATTTGGCATTAGATAAGAAGGAAATTTAACGCTATTTCCATCGGTCTACTCAAATTTTAACTTACTTTGTAAATTATTGTAGTTAGGTATTGCTGTTTTAGTGACTTGAGGTCGAAAAAATTGAATTATTCGAAAACTAAGCGTAAAAAAAATTTCTAAGAGTAACTTTCGATCAGAAATGAGCTCTAAAATCACATCCTGAAGTACTGACCACCTTATGCGGGACACCCTGTATACATATGTTGGTGGTCATTTTTCAAATTTGTGAAGCCTAGTTTTTTAGAAACTATACACCATAAAATTAATTAATCAATTGATGATTGATGCGAAGCTGTCATTTCGAAGAAATCCGAATATCCGTCAGAATTCCGTCTGAGCCCAAGCAAAAATACGCGTGTCTACTCCGGTTTTATTAATAGCGTCCTCAAAGTCATTCTATATCGGGATGTTGGCCTAGTCCGACGAAGATTTTGATTCCCTCAATGTTTACGCTAATCGCACAAGAAAAAAAGATGTAAACTGAGTTTGATCTCCGTTGAATGAATAAACTGCGGTGTCAGAAACCCTTTGGGCACGTTAGGTACGTAAATTTAGGAAGACAGCTTACAGATGCAACGCCAATAATAATTCCACCTGCTGGATTCCAATAAATGTTCCTAATGCAACTCCCCGAAGCGAGTTCAACCTAAGCTAAGTTTGTTCAGTGCTTCATTGGTTCCGTGGTGTAAACAATGTGTTCGAGATTATGCTGGACACAGTGGTTCAGATTTGCCTACCTAATACTGTCACGCTCCCTACGTTGGGCAATTATTCGGAGTGTCTCGCTTTTGGGAGCATCTGAGGAAAGGGTTCGAATTCCCACCATTCTGATCATTTCCAACAAAAAGTTCACCGTAGAAATTTTCTTGAAAACTCTTCCTAAGAAGTTATGACATATTTAAAATTCATTTCATATTTTCGACTTAATGCCACTTAAATTATTAATAGATTATACTAAACTTTAAGAAAAACGTGGGAAAGAACATGAAATGTCTATTATCTCTAGTGCAAATTTACCTTATGTTAAATTTTAATTGGAGGTGGAAAATCACCTAAAAAGTAAAATCTGAAGAAATTAGAAAATTCTACTTTTTCCAAACGGTAGTAAGTCTGAATGATTGTATCTAATTTTGCCATAATGCATACCTAAGAGCTGCCCCAACAACTCAGCTTTCCGACGGTAGAGATAATTTTACGTTTACGATACTAACGGAAGAAAATGGCGTTTTAATATTGAAAAGAGTGTTTTTTTTTTCTTTTTTCTTTTAAATGAAATTTCGGGTTTTTTGAAAAAGACCCCAATAACAAAATATATATATATGAATTAAGGGTCCGTCTGTACGTAATGTTTCACACTGAATCGGTGACATTTGCAGAACTCCCCAACCCCATTATAACCGAGGCTTACCCCTAAAAACACATAAAATTTAGCATTAAAAATGTATCACTTGTTTATAACGTAGTCGAGAGATTTTCAAGTGTCACCATTCGAGTCCCGAAATCATATATTTTAGAAGGTCATTACAAAAAAAAAAAAAAAAAAAAAAAAAAAAAAAAAAACTAAAGTTCATTTTAAAAATTAAATAAGATAACAACAAGAAAACAAAAGTGTTTCAACGCTAAAACATCATTTATTACTATAATTGCAATGCAAAAGTAAAATTAACCATACCTTTGGAAAGCTGAATTGCTGGCCCAACTTTCAAGATTACAGAATGGAAAAATCAACTAAAATCATACACGCATTTGAAAAAAGGGGGAAATTTTCTAATGTCTTCAAATTTTACTTTTCACGATAATTTTCCACCTTTGATTAAAATTTCAAAAAATTGAGTTTGCACTACGGATATTGAAAATTTAACGTTATTTCAAACTGTGGACTTGAATTTTAACGTAATTTTGAATTAGAGAGTTATTGCCATTATTTTCGTGATGTAGGTAAAGGTAGAAAATTTTCTTGGTAACTAAATCTCCCTTAGGAAGAGTTACCAAGGAAGTTTCTACGGAAACCTTTATGTTGGAAATTAGTTACACGAACAATAGAAGGTAGTTTACCCATATGTGAGACATTCTGGGTATACTGAATAATAAATTGAGCTGTATTATATCCTGTATATACGAGTTATTTGCGAACCATTAGTTGAGTCAATGAGTTGAATGAGCTCTGAATTTATTTTACAATATTTTTATATTTTTTAACCTAAGATGCTAAATTCTTTGAGTCTGCTGAATAAATGTTTCAAGACTTCTTTCCTATCCACCCAATTATAATATCTCATTTATTTTTTTAGCAGATTTGCATCTCTATTCTGAAAGTAAAATAAATTGAGTTCATTAATAGCTTTGGTATGGGTACTGTACAGTGGTACAAACATGCTGCAGGGAGTACAGCGACAGTAACAAGAGTGCAACATGAAAGTAACGATCGGGTGTAGTGGGTTGAACATGCTGTCATCTTTTCAGAGAAAATTATAAATATAACCTAATGGAAAATATTACAGTTACTTAACGGTCCATCAGTACAGGCGTTTAATGTATCCTCTATGGTCTTCCATACCCGTGCTTTGGCGGCATTCGAGGTGGCATCAGTTTTTTTATTCTCCAGAATGTTTGCCTTTTCGTTGGCGAGACGAAGGAGCAAACATCTCTCTACTTTAGTAATGTTTGCCGATCGAGTTTTCTTGATTTCTGTAAAACAAAAATTTAAAAAAGTCTGCCAAATGAGTGTGACACACAGCTACCTCGTACAGATAACGTGATTGCAATGTAATTCATAGGTAGCGGACTATCTAGGGAAATGTCATAAAGATCGGATAAAAACTGTGGAAGTTATGCTTCTTATTACTAGGATCTGCGGACAGACAGACACGAAACCAAACATATTAAGGAAGGCTAAAACGTAAAATGCGAGTGGAAATGTTGATTTTGGAGGTAAAAACAATTTTTCCCCCCGAAAGTGATTCCGAGTCAAAAGTAAAAAGTACACAGGTAGCATCTGTACACATACACCATAGGTTCATGCAATTTATCAAAAAAATGAAAATGAACTTGTACATCAGTCAACTTACCAGCAGCCATCAGAGTTGTAAGTTGAAATTCACCACAAAAGTACGATTTTCACTACAAAAACGAAAATTATAACAAAAGTAGGTACGAAAAAGAACGGAACTCAACAAATAGACGAAAGCTCGCTTGCTTGATAACATGATACGAACTGAAAAACGGGAAGGTTATGGTTTGTTTCCCACAGCCCTCTGGATTCACGATCCTAATAATCGATTTTCAGGGTTAGCCCTGGGATAGTTGGCCCTGAATCAAAAACATACTGATGAACGCACCAATTGGATTAGCCCCGAATTAGCCTTATCCCAGGGACAACCTCCTTTAACCCTGGGGTAGTTATCACTGGGATAACTTAGGTGACTGATGAACCGGCCCTCAGTGGTGCATTTCTGGCATTCAGCCCCTGGTTAACAAAAGATTTATTCCACCTACTTCCAGATTACAATGCGTTCCGAAGAACTACGCGTTACTTGAAGGTGATTGTGATTTGTAAAAGTCATGACCACTTCAAATACTTCTTCTCGTATTAACTGAGTCATGCCATAACTTCGATTAAAAAGAAAAATGTTTTAGGCATAAGGTTAATCATGGACTTTAGGAAGAGTGGTTTTATTTTGATGTTAAAAACTCTTATAAGTTGATAAATTACACCTTGAATAATTAGAAATGACACACAATCTTTTAGTCTCCATGTATCTATGGAAGTACACACTTCCCAAGGGGAATTGCCCAAAATGCAACAAATAAAAAATGCAAAAATGGGCACAATGCTATTTTTACTCTAGTCAACTTTTGTCAAATATTATTTTCCATTTCTTCTTTGTTTTCTTTCTTTTTTTTTTAGCATTTTGGACAATTTTCCTTAGGAAGTGCGTACTTCCGAAAATGTCAGGCCCGAAGATTTGAAAGATTTTGTGTAGGCTAAAGGCGGTAATTTCGAATTATTCTATCATCGATCAACTTATAAGAGTTCATAGTATCGAAATAAAATCACTCTTTCTAAAATCCCTGACTAACCTTTGTCAACAAACATTTTTCGTTGTAACAGAACTAATGGAAGGACTATGTATTTTGCTACCAGATTTGTGTCGTGCTATACTGCAATAATATCTAAGATTCGTCTCATATGTACCTACGTTCTTCTAACTAAAATAAATTCAGGTGCTGCGAATTCCGCCGGTTACATAAACGCCCATTCAAATATTTATCTGGACGAATAAGAATGCCATCTTACCGCTGTCACGATCCTAACAGAAACACGCGAAGCGCCATTCCCAGCATTTCGAGTTTACTTGGGGCGTTTTGAGACCTACTCCCACCTATCATCCAGTTAGTTATACAATACGATCCGCAATAGAACCCTCACTCGAGGGATCAAGTGCTTTATTTTACACAGGTCCGCCTACCAGAGTCTCTTCCCGTATCTCATACATATATGCGCCAATGCGGGACGTTTTTCCCTTCTTTTTTCTTAGGGGTTTTTATGTAACTTTTTTCACACTCGGTCAACACCGCGGAACGGTTTTCTAGCTCAACCGCAAAACAGTTAGCGCCTTTTTGTTCATTTTTTTTGGGGAAAAGAGCCCGGAAGGTCGTTGAAGGAAGCTTTAGGCAATTCTTTCTGATTCTTGAGCTAGAGCAAAACCAGATGAGTGCCCACAAACGTAAATCACTAGCTTACGTCATCATGCGTTACCAGATCAACTGAGACACGCTCTATAGTCGAAAGAAATTTTTCGGCCCATCTATGCGGGTTTCACGGGTTTATGTGAAACGCGTAAGCTAAAACACATTCTGTTTCAATAATTTCATTCGAAGTATGTACTCGTAAATAGAGGGGATTTATCTTTATTTTTATTTATTTAATTTTTTTTTCATTATTTTATTTATTTATTTTATTTTTCTTTCCAAAGACTCGAATGAAATCATCCTGATCGCTGTTCGTTCATCCGTTTGGTCTCCCTAAGGCCCTAGGAACTCCATGGGCCAGGGAAAACCTCGTCATCATGGGAGTGAATCAGAACTTGTGTAATAATTACCTGATAAACTACTACCTTCGTATCAGGTGATATAATGACTTCAATTCTCAAATCAAGGACTTGAGTTTATCAACTTTAGTCATTTATGGACTAGTGGAGTGTAAGAAGGCGTTTTATTTTATTTCCATAATTTTCAGTTGGTGGGTGCCTACGTCAATGTAGATAGGTATAAGATTATGACGTACTGTTTTACTTAGATATCAGCTCTCGTTAAATATAGAGGGAATAGTAAAGTGTAGGTGTTCTATGGTTTCCTCGATAGGCTTCTACACTTTTGCAGCTATATTACCGTACAATAGACTACGTATAATTATAGACAAGTGTTCTGCGTAGAAGGGCTTTATAATAAAGAAATAATGAATCTTTGTGTGATAATTTGCATCGCTTTATATCCTCCCCCCCCCCCCCCCCCCCCCCCAATAGGAATCCATTGACAATAACTATGCATTTTTAATTTTTTATGTAGTTGAGAACAACAATTTGCCCCGGTTGTTGATCACAAGTACTGGGAATATTGACCTTGAGGGAAACAACTTTGTCATGACATTTGGAAGTTTCAAATAGGTACCTACCTGTCACAAGGAACCTGTTATTTTCCACTTACGTCCTTCAGAATATCCTCATTGCATACCTATAAATCGTTCAAAGGACCTATTTCATGTGTTATCGAACTTTGTGTATTATCGACGACGGCTCTTACCTTTGTTACGTATGCAAAGACAAATCGTTCCGTAGGAAGGAAGTCACGCTATAGCCTCTTTCAAAATTGGCGTGCAAGGGTCCATTGCAAATTTACATAGGTCAACTATAGTTTCACTGTACTGGGTGAACCTTTCAATCTCGGAACAGGTGGATTTAATAAAGAGGTTTCGCCCGCGATCCCTTTTTACCATAACGTAATTGAAGGGATTTTAACCGACTTCATTACATCCCTAAACCATTTTTTATTCTTCAAGATACGAATCTTGCACGAAAAATTACTACAGTTCGTGTAAGTTCAAGGTCACCCCCAAACGGATCAGCTCCGCGTACTGGCGTCGTGAATCGGTGATTATGATTAACCTTCTCGGCGGAATGAAAATCACGCTGGGCAGTAAAATAAGAAAATTCGCCGACGCCCAAGCGTGATGGGAACATGAAGCGTTCAGGGTCATAAAGAGTAACCATATTTTCTACGCACAAGATGTGAGGTGTGAGATAAAAATGCTAATAGCTACAGAGAAAAGGTTAAAGTTGTTGTTCAGTTGAAGGTAGTTGGGTTTTAGGTGAGACGTAGTAACTAGTTTTTGATGAAAATACCTACATCATAAATGGAAAATAGGTACCCACTCAATTTTTATTTTCATTTCACGTATTTTTTCACTGGATAAGCCCAATCGCACATGATGATACAATATAATCAGAAAAACTTACCTTATGGTTACAGTAATAACGATGAAGAAGAAGAAGAAAACAAGCTTTATTTTCATATAATTTTCATATCATCATATTTTCATATTAAAAAAACTACTATAATTATATTTAAAAACATTTGATCTTTTTTATTAAGAACACATCCAATTTATATGTAAATTTGTTTTGTTACTGTGATTTCCTTATAAACCACTATAAAAAAAATTCCAGTCATGCAGCATAATCGTATGAACGAATTTTCTAAATTATGGTACTAAATTATGTTATGTTATGTTGTTTTGAAAATTCAGCACTTTATAATTAAAAGGAATTTTTCACTACCAATTTATGGCAAAAAACTCGTTCTAAATAATATTCGGCGATTCAGAAAAGACTTTGGATTTTATGCTTTTTTGCAGTTTTTACCTATTTATTAGCAAATGTTAATGAAATTCAAGTAAAAGTGTTCAGCAAAAATTTCTCTATAGATTTTTAATGTTCTAGTTCATTGTTAATAAACTTCTTTTTACTAAACTTCGGCTAAAAATATTAATTTAACAATTTGAATGTGATTTTTGACCTTTCGTTTGGAAAGCTTGATTTTTTTACGGAAAAATGGAATTTTTACTTCAATCCTGAGGAGAGTTATCATCAGGACATATAAATCCAGGATTCGTCTCGGAATATCAAAACTGATTTCAATTTAGAAAATTTTCGAAAATTTTTATTTTAAAATTTTGGGAGCCATCGCAATAGCTTCATTTTCTATAAAAATTCGCAAAACCATAGTAATGTAATAAACAATACTATACTATGCTTACAATACATTACATTACATTACATACAATACAATACATTACAATACTATGCTTTTCAATTAGGCTTCGGCATGACGCATGACAATGGACCAAGGTTCTTCTGTCGAAGAGCACCTAGAAGACTAATAGATGCAATAATACTGGACAAAAGAGTTAACAAAATAAAAGAGCAACTGCATACAGTGTTGGGTACATATTTATACCATACATATTGCTGATTACCACATTAATTCCCACCAATTTGGATCTATAGGCTATGCTACACGTCAAAAACTTGCCACTGAACCTATACTGTCACCGTTCAGCAGCTGCACCACCGCTCTTGGTGATAACTCGACCCGACTCGGCACTCCCAAACTCTCCAAGGACGGGACAGACTCCAAGAATATTTTAAACATCTTCCAATGTCCTCATATTGCAGATAGAAAACTCCTCCCTTCTATCCGTGGTAGGGAGAAATTGGACGGTGATTCGGTCCCAGAAGTGAACCTTCAAGTTTAACCCACCATCGGTGATCATCCAAGGGATCTAAGGGATCCAGGATTCTATTTCATTTCACCCATTGAATATAAAGTTACGTTCAGCTTATTGATGCATGCGCACAAGCCATAATCTCCTCATTATGCTCCAACCTCCACATTTCCAACTTGTCACCCATCTGTAAATCACATCGTGGATAATCTCCAAAATTCAACGCACATCCAAGATGTTCAGCTGTCCTCTTTAGCCCAGGGGCCCAGTAGATGATCTCACTAATGGTTTCCATTGCAAAGATTCTAGTATTCCGTAACTCTGGTATTCCCAACACCTTCCTGATAAAGTCACAGTGAAGCGACAGCGTGGTGCTATAAATCAGATTCACATCGCCAATGGGCCTGAATTATAGGGATTAGTTTAAACTAACCCCAAGAGATAAAATCCAAGGTTTGTTTTCAAAAACCATTATATTCAAAAACCATTATATTCAAAAACGCATTATACAAAAGTTGTTTAATTTGTTTATTCCAACAGATAGAATGAGCCCAATTGGATTGCGGTATAACCAACAATTCGGTGGTTAAAGTTTGGTGGAAGGGTACATGTAGGTGCAAATCCAGAAGCGCTAACAAGAAGGAGAATTCTAAAACGCTGTCGTAAGTGATGATTCATGTAACACATGCATTACTCAATAATGTTTCAATATAGTTTTTCAATGGTACTGCTTTGAAGTCACACATGACTGGAGTTCCCGGAATAAGATCATCGATAAGTGTAGATGATCATTCATACAGGAATAAGAACCCATTGTGAAACGTATCACAGCGTTGTGAGAAGGTGTCTTTAAGGTTAATCCTTTTAAACTAGTAATATTATACAACCTCAGGCTAACCTCTCTAGGTAGAGGTGGAGGCGGAGGATGTGAAGTGAAATGAAACCGAATTATTCTCTCACGTACTTCTTTTTTCTAATTTTTTTGTAAGGCAAGTCCAGGGCCAAGTTCACGGTCCCACGGCTTTCGAAGTTCGGGCCTCCGTGCCCATTACGTAAACACTTACATACTGTTATGAGAGTGACAGTCAAGTTCCCTCTCTATAAATCATCAATGTCAAATTGACCTAGAAAATTTTACGGGCAGATTAACTTCAATGTTATAAAGTCAACATGCCTCACGATTTGTTGCGTTTTGCTGGGAGGAACTTTAAACCACAAAGCATATATTATTCAATGAACCACTGAAGTATTTCGTTTGAAATGGTCATAGACTATATGAAGAGTGGTACGTGCTATACCTAACACATAACCTCTAATAAATAAGATTGAGTTTTCTATCCAGGTTTTAATCTATGTGGGGATAGCCACGGGCTACACCCACATAGGGGATAAGTTTCTGTATCTTTTTTAAGAAATCTGTATTATTTTTGAAGAGCACTTTTTTTTCAATTTTTATGTATTTGTATTATGATAAAGAAATAAAGAATCTAAAAAAAAAAAAAAAAAATCATCATTTTAACCAGCTTCATTTCTACACTTTTTATCATATTTTGATGACTTTTTGGAATGTGTCGGTTAGGCTGTAGATGGTCCCCTATCAGCTTCATTGCTCACAAATCAATACTTCATTCATCAATCATATTTAATCATCACACATATCAATTCCAACACAATTATTTCATTGGTAGCTTATTGTTGAAATAGTCTTGAGCCTCTCTCTTTTCCAAGTTTGAGCAAGATTTTATTACAAACCGTGAGAAAATAATGCCTGACAGATAGCACAGTTTCTCATGCACATAGTGAAGTATTGATTTTTGAGCAATGAAACTAACAGGGAACCATCTACAGCCTAACCAGCACATTCTCTGAAAATTTCATCGAAAGATGATAGAAACTGTAGAAATAAACTCACAATACTATTTTTCGTGGGTTATGGGGCAGTTTTCATTCGATTTAAAAGACATTGGACCCCTACAAATTTCGCCAGTGAAACTCCATAGTTTTCACTGCTCATGCGCAAACGAACCTAAAATCTATCTTTGTCGGAAATTCAGAAAGTTAGTTGGGAACAGACTATTTACCCCTTATACCACGTGCTAACTGCGCTTGCTTTTGACAAAACTTTCTGTGAATTCGGTTTATGCAGTAAATGGTTCCGGAACAAACACAGGAATCGGTCGAAGGAACTGTTACTCTGAATGTTCCCGAAAGAACGTTGAGTCCGTCAGCTCCCCTTTTTATTCCATGCATACCACCTTCAAGGTAAGAGCACTCTCATTGTGCGAATAGCGTATAGCAATGAACTACTATTGTTAACACTGCACCGTACCTGACCCACTGGTAGCTTTTGGGCATGCGAAAACCAAACACACATAATTACCATCATTTTGTCATTGTCTAATTGACCTAATTTGACATTCTAAACTCCACCTTAATTTGCTATTTCCCTACTAGTTCCTACTATAGAAACCTGTTGTGGAATCTTCAAAAATTATTTAAAACATTTCAATAATCTATACATTACAATACAACAAGAAACCTGTTTTTCTTTTCCTTGTCTTATTTTACCTCAAATTCTTACCTTTCTTTTGTTTCTTTGTTGCCGAAATTCAGGCAGGTGAACTCTATTTTCATTCCTATCACGACCTTTCTTAGATACCACGCACAAAAAAGGATTAAAAATGAAAGAGTCTATGTCTACCTTTGAAAAAATGCAATGTTAGGTATCATTGTTCTCACAATAAGCCCGTGAATCCTCAAATTCAAAGTCCTGGTTGTCATAGTCACACTCATAGATCATCATAATCCTCATTCATGATCCGGGATGACAGGCTAGATTCCCAATTCCTGTTCACATCCCTGCAAGTATATCCACATAGAGAGTTAACATTGACGATATTTCTGTCAATAACGTATTACGGAAATTATGAGGTTAATCCAGTATTTCACAATTCGTTTAAAAGACAACGGTAGTGAATTATATAAAATGCGGATGCATCGGAAAAGGACTTAAATATTAAGGATGTGGGATCATTTTTCAGTCGCTATAAAACGATCATCAATGCCCGGGAGCGGTACGGATAAAATTGACGAGGGTTTCCTGCCTCAATGAATTATTTATCTTACTGGTAAAGAAAAGTCTTGAATAATAATATAACATCAATATTTTACTAGTGTTGAGGCAAATGTGTGACTAATTAACATTATTACCCAGAAAGCCTTCTCACTGAGGATTCATATTATCAGCAGGAAAACAGACTCTTTCTGCACGCATACGTTTCAATCCACTAATGGGCCGTGAAAACGACCGCTTTCAGCGGAATATTGGGTAAAAAGTGAATTAAAATTGCATAATCGAATTAGCGAATGGCGATGGAGTTTTAGCGAATTGAAAGTTTTTCATCGTATTACATACAAACGCGGTGAAATGTTTTCGAATAAACGCGGCGTCCTTCGCCTTGACTCCACGAATTAAGGGAAGGATATCTTCATTAGTTCACGGCGGCGGATACGCTCAAGGAAATTGCAAACGTCCTTCGAGAGTTCATTCTAACATCTAGACGCCAATAGATTCCAACGCAGCGCACAACCATCTGCAAGTCATGTTCCAATCTGAACATCTAAGCGGGTTCCCAAGTAATTAGTGAATTCCAAATAAATATTCTCGAATCGCCTTGTTCGAAATTTCATATCATTTTTGTCCGTGAACTCGATGTACTTACACTATGTACACTTACTCTAGATTTCAATTCTAATAGTGTGATAATGTGAACGCCGATCCGAACTGTGATGCCATTTACCGCCATCAGAATGCGGTTTGTACACAAGGGTCTACGAGGACGTACATGTCAAGCCAGACTAGTTCACTTCATCCGCCTTGAAAGAATTTTAACGAAATGTGGTGAATCCCGTTCCAGGATCACCCGAGCTCTCAGCTTGGTAACAACGTGTCGTAAGACCGACAGAGCTTTCGGTCAACTGGAAAGTTGTAAAGGTTTCGAAGGAGTAAAATGCGAAAACGAGCGCTTTACTGCGAGCTACCCGCAAGAAGTCCCAACTTTTTCTTCGTCTTCACTTTCAGTCGTATCAAAGGAAAGAGCCGTAGGATGTCCGCAAGATCGTCAAAGGCTTTTTGTGGTTAGGAGCGACCCTTCCATTGTCTTCAAAGTTGTAATGGAAGAGGTCAGCAGATTCACCTAATGTCAAAAATAAACCAAGCACATCATACTAAGCTTTTTGTATACCCATGTAATAGGGACCTGTTGAATCGGTACTATTACGCTGCATATTATGCAGAAAAGCTATGGGCAAACACAACTGAGGTGATAAGTTCTCGAAGAAAAGTTCGAGCAGTCACTGTGAACGTTATAATATCGTTACAAGAGGAGGAATCGTTAAATCTAGGGTTTGACGATTATCCATGGGCACAGACTAGGAATCACGGAAATGCAATGAAATTTTAACAGATTATTTTTACAAATTATTCACCAACTTCAATCTAGATTTGAACGAATCGTCTAAAACAAAATGGAAAGGAATTTGTAGGAGTACGAACATAATGATACGGCATCAAATTAATTTTAGATCTCACCGAATACTGAGTGTGAGTAAAATCTTTGTTTTTGTGGCAAACCACCATGTATTTTTATTATATTGAATTCACGAACAAAATCCGTTATTAAATTCCGAATTTAACAACGTAGTCAATGCCGTTTGAACGGTTGTTATATCATTTATTTATCATTGAAACAATTATGTTGACTTTTCATGTCTTTATATTGGCACCAAGGGAAATTTTGACTGAAAAATGCGGAAGGAAATGTCACGTGAGCGAGACTCTCTCCTGTTCAGCCCAAGAAGTTGAAATTTGATAGGGAGCCTCCCTGAGACATCAGTGTACGAATGAAATGCCAGGTTCTACATTCATCAGCTGAATACGCTGAATTCTCTCTTTTTCACTCAGAATGCTGAATTTTGAAAGAGAGCTTTCTGAAACGAAATGACGTGCTCCATGCCGATCAGTTGAGTGATCTACAATCTCGACTGTTCACCCTAGGAAGTTTTGACATTATTGATACATCTTCTCTGGGAGACGAATGAAATTATGAACTCGTTCCTTCCATCCTGTTCAGCTGAGAGAGCTAAATTCTTAACTTTTCACCCTTAGACGTTGAAATTTGACAGGAATTCTCTATGAAGCATGAAGAGAAGATTGAACTAAGGCGCTTCATCCTGATCAGCTGAGTGTACTAAATTCCTGCCTGTTCAACCCTGGGAAGTTTACACTAATTTTGTGGAGAACCTCCACTCGATATCAAAATACAGATGAAATTAGGGGCTTGATTATGATCAGCTTAGTGAGCTAAATTCTCTCCTATTCACCTTAGGAAGTTAAAATTTTATAAGGATTACCTACTTATGGGCTCTGAAGCGTTCCGCCTCATGCGCCAAAAGGTATGAAAATGTTCTCTAGTGGTAGCCTAATTTCTACAAGGCATAACCAATTGATTTACCCCCCCTCCCCCCACCCCCACCGCTTTTTTCTAACTCCAGAAGTTTATTAAACAGTTCCTGTCGTTTTGCCTGGCCGTACGAACTAATTTTAATAATTTATCACTTTTTTATTGAAGTATATTCTTTTTAATTAGAGATCGTTTTGTCTGCACTAAAAGGTTAACTACCTATATAAGGGAATTTAGTTTCTTTATTAGTTTTTATACAGTTTTCAGCACTAACTAACACAATTTTTGCAACATTAACTGAATATCCTATGGTGATTTACTGTTTCTAAGTAATTTACCTCTGAAAAATATGAAATGCTCAACTTTTAGCTGTGGTTTGCCATTTTATTGATCTCAGCAAATGAAATATCAGCTTTTTATTGTGCTCAAAAAAGAACAATTTTTGAGAGAAAGAACGGATTTTGTATTTCATTTCTAAGGTGAGCCAGGAATCTTTTCCGAATGCTTCAAAACGGAATTCTGGAGAATTGTATTTATTTTATTTTTATTCATTCATTTATTTATTTATTTTTTAAGAGTTGAACACGCTTTTACCGGGGCCTATCAAAAAAATGTACCACATTGCGAGACCATCTAGAGAGCCCAAAATCTGTCACGAAAAATGTCTCCTGTTCACCCAAGGGAGTTTGGATTTTGAAGGGAGTCTCTCTGAAACATTAAGAGGAGAATGAAATGACGAGCTCCATCTTGATCAGCTAAGTTAACTGCTCTCGTGTTCTCTAGGAATGTGAAACTTGATAGGGAACCACGCTAGGAAAAAAGACAATGAATGGACGGTCCCCATTCTGATCAGCTGAGTGAGCGCCATTCTCCCCTTTTCACCCTGAGACGCCTAAATTAAGTGGGAGCCTTTACAGCCGACACCAGAAATATATGGGTGCCCCAAAAGTGTGTTGGATTCTGATGGAATTTGCCGAACGAACCTAGCTACACGACTTGAATAAGTTTATAATATCCCGAAATAACAACTGGCAACGTTTGAAAACAACAATAATTAGATAAAGTTGATATACTCAATAATCTGGGCTGGTAATATAATTTGTGTGATAAGAGTGGTACAAGGGTTGTGCGAGGAGGGTCGTAATAAAATGCAGTACACCAGAAATGGCGCAATCTCATCTCAGATGTTACCAGTAGCTTTTAATTTATATCTGACTGTTAGAGCTACGTATTTATGTAATCGCCATATTCCTTTCATCGTGCATTACCTCTTTGCCGATGTGTCAGGAGTTATGATACATGGCTACTTCCTATTCAAGCAGTGGACTGTTAAAAGACCAACCTCCCAAAATAGGCAACAGAGTCCGGGGGATATTGTTCGAAACGCGTTCCGCTTATTTGCTAATAGAAAGAGGCCCGTATAAAGCAGGGGGGCCTCGCTTGTTTGCCGAGTGTGATATACGCCTCGGGCGTCCGATCGTCGGGTAAGCCAAGGAGCATCACAAAAGCAGTCGGCTGCCAAACCGGAAATCTTCCTTCGCTAAACACCGGTTAGGCGTTAATAACGTGAAAGCGTGGATGGGTCCCGAACGTGCTGTGCCGAGCCGTACGGGCTAGACGATCGGCGAGCCTGTGGCAGTCGGTTTGTATTCCCAAGGATTCACCGTTACCGGGCAACCTGGAAATGTCTCTTCATCACGCAACTACGATACAAACGTTCATTAACACTCCACGCTACGACATTCGCATTAGAAAGGCCAAGCTGTTTCATTGTTTCAGTACTTATGGAATTAAACCGGCTATTTCTGCCTTGTGCCATTGATATATTGTGATATAATATTGCGTGTGCATTTCCCTTCCGCAAAAAAAATTTCGTCACGTAAAAAATACCCTGAATTAATGCCCTTTTCACCCAATGTGTACGACAAGGTGTCTCTCAGGTTCAAGTACTTTCACTTCAGGGATCGATTCTGCAACTCACATGGAACCAAATGTCCTCGATAATCAGAGGAGAAAAATGAGGTATTAATGTTTTAAAACGCCGCAAATTATTGCACAAAGGTTTATTGTTTCTTTTTTTTAGATTGCCCTTCAACGCAGATCACTATCCAATAGAAAATTACCTATAAAATTCAGTCTATGGAGCATTATTGAAATATAACTGGACGATGTCACCTACCAAAAGAAAATAAATGTATGAAATAAAACAATGAATAAGTACAAAATAAATAATACCTACCAAAAATAAAACCTTGGAAGTGACTGAAAGAAAATTATGTCGCCGATAGAATTCGATCTCCAGCTGCCCACGTAGCAGGCACGTTCTCTTCTAGTGGGCTACCAAGCTTTCAATGACGCATCATCGCACGTAGATTGGCCAGAACTCGATATATTCCCTTTATCATGAGAAACGAACGTAAAGCGATACAAATGGTCTCATACGATTTCTGATCATCTCTACCCATAAATAGAACGAAAAATACCCTTTTATTCCGAAAGTTTTCGAAATCTCGATTTTTTAATATTTTAACCCTAAGTTCTACCCTTTAGGGTTGAGCAAAATCGGTGCCAACAGACGGATTTTTTTTCTTTTTTTTTCGTACTTCGGAATGTAAACCAACAAATTTCGAGGTGGGGTTACGTTTATTTTCTTGGTAGATTACAAAGGTTCATTAATGAAAATAATAAACCAAAAAAAAAACATTTTTTTTTTTTTTTTTTTTTTCTTTTGTTTTTCTGCCATTTTTAGTATGTAATTGTTTAGCAAACTTTTTAAACTTTTTTTTTTTAATTCTACAAATTGATTTAACTCAAAAAGGGCTGTCCAACATAGTTTTTTTATTTATTTATTTTCTTCTTATTCTTGCTTTTTTTTTTTTTTTTAAAGAACCAAGTTGTTCAAAATGGTCTAAGATGCAAAATGCGAGTCGAAATTTTGATTTCGGAGAATAAATTTTTCTACTTCCGAAAGTGAAAACAATACTTCCTAAGTTGAAACAAAACTGAAGTAGCTTTAGAAGTTTTGAAAGCTGACGAAATAATTATCATGATTGATTTATATGTATATTAGTTGGGAATTATTACAAACAAATTAAATCTTATAAAACTACGTGGAACCACGAAAAGTTTATTCGGGGATGTTGCTCGCTTCGCTCGCAAGGTATACCTGTATATGTGTAGGACAAAGTCCGTATTTATTATTTGAAATGGCTCTCGCTTCGCTCGCAAGGTAGGTACCTATGTAGGCATACCTGCTCGCCTCGCAATGTTGTGACATCGAACCCTTCACGTCAATTCTTGAGCCTTCTCTCGTCCACGGCAGAATCATTTTAATCGCTTTGCTCGCTTCTGCTCGCAATTTGACCGAGTTCTCGTCACTTTTTTCGATATCCGATTTCGGATTCAGATTCGGCGGGATCAAACCTTTATTTCGCCCGCGAAAACCGTTCCGAAAAACGTACCTTTATGGGGTATATTTTAATAGGAAAAAACGTAGTTTTTCGGCGGACTTTTCGAGAAAACGGGTCCGTACTCTCGCATTTTTTTTACGCATTTCCCGATACTTTTTTCGCAATCCGATCACGCCGTCGTCTTCCTCGTTCAAAAACCTACGAAATCGGTATTTTTCCGGAATTTTCAACGGCCGTTTGGAGGGGTAGAGGAAGCGGGGAAGTCCAAAAAGCGCACATTAATTCTTACTTCGACCCCCCTCCCGCCCTACGGCCCATGGTTCGGCTGGGATTAGACAATTTTAAATTCGCTTATACACCCTATCGGAAAATCCCAAGAACATCCCCCCACTCGTAGACTCCCCCCACTCAGCCGTTTGGCCGTGCATAGACACGACAAACGGACGGAGTTTCATTCTTATTAATAGTACTAGCCGCTCCGGCTCGCTACGCTCGCCTCCACGTCCAGCCGGGGGGCAAGCCCCCCGGACCCCCCATTACGTTGCTCGCTTCGCTCGCAACGTGTGGCGTGTAGGGAATATTGCTCGCTTCGCTTGAGGAAGTTATACTGCCCACCCAACTTGGCAGACGTTTTTTTCTGTTGGGGAATTCTTACTTACAAATTAAATCTTATAAAACTACGTGGAACCACGAAAAGTTTATTAGGGGATGTCGCTCGCTTCGCTCGCAAGTCCGTATTTATTCTGTAGGGGATGCTGCTCGCTTCGCTCGCTTGAAGAAGTTATACTGCCCACCCAACTTGGCAGACGTTTTTTTCTGTTGGAAATTCTTACAAACAAATTAATTCTTATAAAACTACGTGGAACCACGAAAAGTTTATTAGGGAATGTTGTACTGCCCACCCAACTTGGCAGACGTTTTTTTCAGTTGGGAATTCTTACAAACAAATTAAATCTTAGAAACTACGTGGAACCACGAAAAGTTTATTCGGGGATGTTGCTCGCTTCGCTCGCAAGGTATACCTGTATATGTGTAGGACAAAGTCCGTATTTATTATTTGAAACGCTCGCCTCCACGTCCAGCCGGGGGGCAAGCCCCCCGGACCCCCCATTAAGTTGCTCGCTTCGCTCGCAACGTGTGGCATGTAGGGAATATTGCTCGCTTCGCTCGCAAAGTCTGGCATGTAGGATGTGTTGCTCGCTTCGCTCGCAAAGTCTGGCATGTAGAAAATGTTGCTCGCTTCGCTCGCAAAGTATGGCATTTAGGGGATGTTGCTCGATTCGCTCGCAAACGGTAGATCTCTAAGGGTAGGTTTAACTTCTGTAGGGGATGCTGCTCGCTTCGCTCGCAAACGGTAGATCTCTAAGGGTAGGCTTAACTTCTGTAGGGGATGCTGCTCACTTCGCTCGCTTGAGGAAGTTATACTGCCCACCCAACTTGGCAGACGTTTTTTTCAGTTGGGAATTATTACAAACAAATTAAAACCACGAAAAGTTCATTCGGGGATGTTGCTCGCTTCGCTCGCAAGGTATACCTGTATATGTGTAGGACAAAGTCCGTATTTATTATTTGAAATGGCTCTCGCTTCGCTCGCAAGGTAGGTACCTATGTAGGCATACCTGCTCGCCTCGCAATGTTGTGACATCGAACCCTTCACGTCAATTCTTGAGCCTTCTCTCGTCCACGGCAGAATCATTTTAATCGCTTTGCTCGCTTCTGCTCGCAATTCGTCACGCTTCTCGTCACTTTTTTCGATATCCGATTTCGGATTCAGATTCGGCGGACCCAAAGCTGTATTTCGCCCGCGAAAACCGTTCCGAAAAACGTACCTTTATGGGGGATATTTTAATCGGAAAAAACGTAGTTTTTGTCGGACTTTTCGAGAAAACACGGTCCGTACTTTCGCATTTTTTTAACGCATTTCCCGATACTTTTTTCGCGATCCGATCGCGCCGTCGTCTTCCTCGTTCAAAAACCTACGAAACCCGTATTTTTCCGGAATTGTCAACGGCCGTTTAGAGGGGTAGGGGAAGCGGGGAAGTCCAAAAAGCGCACATTAATTCTTACTTCGACCCCCCTCCCGCCCTACGGCCCATGGTTCGGGTGGGATTAGAAAATTTTAAATTCGCTTATACACCCTATCGGAAAATCCCAAGAAGATCCTTAACTATGCCGTGTAGGATAAGGGATACTACTCATAATTATACAACTGGTAATGGTGTTTACAGTTTGTTTACTGTTTTCCATCCAAAATCAGGTCGCACGTACGTCGACTCGTAATATAATGTAAACATGAGTGATACCTGAAAACAAACATATTAGTCAGCTACTGATCAATGTTCTCTAAGGAAATAAAGAAGCTATTTTTACAGCTTGTACTCTGATAAGCACTATTGACGAGTTTATTACCTTATGGTTGACTCTAGATACCAGTTCCTCTCACACTCATACACTTATCTATCACTACAAATATTTAGTTACAATATTATTTGTGATTCCGAAAAGAGGGCTCTTGAGCTTTTGATTTTCAAGGGTCGGAGACCTAATAAGGGGAAACATTGTTTCATTGCTGAATATTGATAACATTTATTCGAACGCTCTTTTCTACCGTTTTCATATAAAAGCTGATACAAGGCCGAGCCTAAGAGCTCTTAAATGCGGTGCTATAAGAGTAGTAGGGTAAGTGACCCAAACGCCGCCTAGGGTCCTGATATCGCCTAGATCCGTGTTTTGAAGAGCATGTATGCGCTACCTGCATGTGGAAAACCCTAAAGTCAAGTTTGTGCATCCCTCGTCAGAGAGTACTTGCGTCAGGTGTCGTTATTGTTGATCCAAACAGTGTGATTCACGTAAATTGAATCAGCTGTTTTTCACTCGAATTTCTGCTTTGAGGAATTGGGCCTGAACCACCAGGTAGGCAAGTGCTGCTCTCTCTATTTTAAACTACGTTCAAGTGTATGAAATGGAGAGATTTTGTTCTGGTTTTACGATAGAACGGTTTTCTAACTATATTTTTTCTTGTTCTACGTCATGTAGGATGTGTGCCTAACACCGCCTACCTGGGTGTTCCTAAATCCGCCTACTAGGCGGAATTATGAACATATGCTAATAATCAACTTCTTATTATTAAGAGTTGATGCATACATCGATTCGTCTTTTAGATGTCTTCAAACAAAAATAAAAAAGCTCTGGGACTCAGAGAATCTTAGAAAAGCTGTGGAGGCTATCAAAAATAAAGGTATGGGATCGCTAAAAGCAACAATAATGAGTGAGAATTTTAAAAAGCTCTTTCGATTTCTGGAATAAACGGTTTTTTTTTTTTTTTTTTTTTTTTTTTTTTTTTTTTTTTTTTCAATCTCGTGTCTTCACTTTGGCACACAAACTCAAAAAGCGTTACCAAAAAGTGATAGGTAAATGTCTGCAGATTTTTGCTTACAACCGATTCGTTCATAAGAGCTTCATCTTTGACATTTTTAATCGTACAAAAATAATTCACTACTCCCTCCGGTTCACCCTACGAGTTAAAATTTGATAAGGTGGCTTTCTGGGTCATTGGGAGACGGTTGAAATTATGGTCTCTTTCCTAATCAGCTGAGTGAGCTAAATTCTCTCGTGTTCACCCAAGGAACTTGAAATTTGATTCTCTGGGCCATTAGGAGACGAGTAAAATTATAGTATCTTTCCCAATCAGCTCAAAGAGCTTAATTATTTCCTGTTCGGCCCATGGCGCTAAGATTATACAGGGCGACTCTCAGGGTTAGAATGAGACGATGGGAATGATGGGACTTTCCTGTTCAGCATGCGCAGCAGCTAATAATGATACAATCGTCTTGAAATTCATACAAGATAATTACATCATCTTCCACGAACTATCCCCGAAATTTCAGCGATATCGGATGATTAAAACGTGAGAAAATTATGCTTGACGGATTTTGCGTTTGCACATACGGAAAGTGAAAAATTGATTTGTGCGCAATGAAATTGATAGGGGCTCATCGACAGCCTAACCCATACATTTCCTGAAGAATTCATAGAAATCTAATGAAAACTGTGTAAATTTAGCTTATTACAAAGGTTCAAAATGTTCTAAAACGTAAAATGCGAGTAAACATTTTGATCTCGGATGAATTTTTTCCATTTCCCGAAAGTGAAACTAATACTTCCGCCAGCTATGGTAGACTCGGAAGCAAAAAATAACCAACATCAAACTGAAATTTTTTCTACTTTCCACACGAATGCACAGCTTTCCAAGCTTCGAGGGCGATAAAAAATTATTGAAATTGTGTAAAGCATTGGCTGCAGATATGCTTTATGCTTGACTACATTTATTTTGTTTTGATTGCAGATGACTCTGGCAGAGTGGCAGATCAGAGACCTGTGCGGCGCTGCTAGGGAATTATTCCTCTCTCAGCCGATGCTCCTGGAGCTCTGCTCGCCAGTCAACATCGTCGGAGACATCCACGGCCAGTTCCAAGATCTACTCCGCCATCTGGATAAATTGGGCTACCCGCCTGCCGCCAACTATCTCTTCCTAGGCGATTATGTCGACAGGTAAGCCCTAAAAATTATAAACCCGATCAACAATTTACGAAATTCTTGAAATGTTACGGATGAATGAAATTCAATTTGTCCGCAGGACAAGCAACTATGAATGTTCTTACAGTTGATTACGATTTCATAAAGATCAATGCCTTTTTCTTATATCTTCATCTCGTAAATATTCAATCAAATTTTGCACCTATCCACGGACGAGTAGGCAATTAGATTATGGTTGTATTTCCAATATGGTAACTCAACCATGCTATTGAATGGCTAACTAAAAGTATTCTCTGGGCGAGGGGTGTAATCGGCTTGCATTGAACCTTGGACACTTGAAGTTTTCGGCCCAATCACCTCCATGCTAATTTTTCCTTAAGCAGCATCAATTTCACGCTTTCTGGTTTTCATACTGGCAGAGAACATTTGTTTTACCACCTTGAAAAACTACAATCAAGTTTTTAATAAAAATCAGCTGAAATTAGAATCATGGGAAACTAATATTTCTTGCTTATCAATATACAAATCTGCGCCCATTTTCTTGTTACTGATTTTTCATCAATGTCGTGTGTCTTAAAGATGCTAAGGCCAAGAAGTATCAGCTCAACGCATCATCATGTTGGCTGTCAGCTTCTGTGTAAAAAAAAAACTGTTTTGAGGAGTAAATAAGCTGACTTTGGCCCTCGGGTAAGGTCTTTGTCTCGGTTGTAAATTCTTGTTGCCAGTTCTGAATTAGGTCCTGAACGACCAAACAGTATCAATGCATCTTGTTCTTCATATTGGCCTTCAACTTCTGGTTTATGAACTAACAAAAAACTATATTTTGAAGAAAAAAAAATCAGATACTTAAGTAGTCTTGGGTAATACTGGTAACGTCTTGGTTATCAATCTACACATCTGCTCAACTTTCCTTGTTGCCGATTCTGCACCAACGTCACGTCTCCCAGTTGCTGGGGGCATCAACACATCGCTTCCTGCTCGGGAACCGGAGGGACTCCCCGAGCTCGCGCTTCCTGCTCGCGGAGGAGTTTTCGAATCATCGCCCTTTATCTGTTAACCCGCAGCCCCGCAGAGATGTCAGCCGATGTGGGGGTTGGTGATGGAGAGAGAGAGATAGAGCGAGGGAGGAGACGGTGATGAAGAGAGAGAAAGAGGGTATAAGGATGAGGGGAGAGGGGGTCGCCAACCCGTTCAACGGGGTTCAAGGGTCCCAGACGTGCCGCGGGGGCCTTGATCATGAATTCAGCTTTCCAGATGGTGAGCGGGTGGGGTCGTCGTCTGATTTCTCTTTCATCTCATTTCACGGGCGAATGAGGCGCGTCGTCTTGACCCCTCGGACAATATTAACTGATCCTTACGAAATAATTTGGACTGATCCCCTTCCTTCCAGGGTTGAGTGCATTTTTAAATGGATTTTACTGAACCTACACAAAAGGTCAATTACATCGATCTAATGAGCAGTAGATTCTAGGTAGCTAATAGTATTAGTTTCATAATTTAAAAAAAATAAACAAAAACAGATACAAACAAGCAATCAATATTCAAACTTTTTCCACAAAAAAAAGTTATAGTTTTATATCGATTTCAACGGTTAGACCATCATTAGTATATAAGTAACAAACAAGATATTCAAAAAACATCCCTTATGAGACTGTGAGGCGAAAGTAGTTGGGTTTTATATGTATTAGAGAAATGAAGAGGGAGAGCAGCTTGTAAGATTCTTCCCCTTAAACTACCCCTACCAGTTTAAAAATGTTCCAGTCATATGGCGTGATCTATAAGCAAATTTTCGTGAATTATCGTATTAGATTGTGTTAGGTACTTTGCTTTGAAAATTGAGCACTTCGAGGGCAAAGAAATGGTTAACAACCAGTGTATGGCAAGCAAACTAGTTCCAAATAATATTCTGCAATTTAAAAAAAGATTTTGCACATTTAGATTTTTTTGCAGTTTTTATCGATTCTCACCATCAAACTACATCATCCTAGAAAAGGAAGGAGTCGCTTGATGTCAGAATTAATTTTGTAGCTCGTCGTTTATAAGCTTCTTTTGACTAAGATCCTGCTAAAAAATATAAATTTATCGGTTTTTTGTTATCATTTTAGTAATTTTTTAACACTTTTTTGTGCTCAATTTAATTTGCTCAAGAAGGTTTGCTCAACGAACTTATCCTTTCTTTCGGAATGCTTGATTTTTCGCGCAAAACGGAATAAACTATACGCTATTGTTTGTTACTAATGATCGTCAAAATTGTATAATTAAAAATTATAACTCTTTTTCTTTGGGAACAGTTTGACAATGCTTTAACTTGGTCCTCTTTGTTGTTGAGTTCGAGTTTCTTCTAAACGTACTCCTTCGTCAAGATACGCTCTTTTCCCAATAGACACGACTAGATGAAAATACTTTAATTGAAAAAAATCAGTCAAATCCATCTTGTATCGTAAATGAGCTTATCTGTGCGTACAAATGACTACAGGAAAAATTTTGGTCAGGATTCCAAAGACACTTCAACGGCTTCCTTAGGTCAGTGCAATCAGGTTTTTTTGTGTTGAGAAGGATCGTTGATATTCGAAACTTATCTGTTTTGGGCTATCAAATTGCGCACGTATTATTGTATTGTTGCTTTGTGGAAATCTTTCATTGAGAATAATGGAGATCGCAATATTTGCCTTAGTAATGAATAATACAGAGTTACGAGAGTCAGCGAATTTTGTGTAGCCGAATGAGAATGCTAAATGTTATACATCCGCGCACAGGATGAAAGATAGGACGTGGTAGCATCCAATGAATTCTAACAAACCGAAATCAATGGAATATTTGGAACCGAATTTAGTATTGACATGTCTGAGTTATAGGACAGTAGTAGGCGATCTTCAATTCTCGCTTCAAGATAAGTTTATTTTAATTTTTTAAAAAAATAAACTTATCTTTAAAAAATTAAAATAAACTTATCTTGAAGCGAGAATTGAAGATCGCCTACTACTGTCCTACCGTCACTGGATAATTGAAATAAAACCGCAACGCATCCCGTCTTGAGATGTAACATTCCCGAGAAGAATTAGCCTTTCCCTGCAGATTTGAGAAATCATGTAATGCCGGATGGCCGAGTGATGTAAGCGGAGGGACTGCATGTTTGCATTTAATCGAATGTTGAAGGTCAGCGGTGGTTTTGATCGGGTTATCAGTAGAGTGAATAAAGGTAAGGCCTACCATCTGTGCGGTCTTAACTATACTTTCCCAACATGCATTCAACTTGCATGGGTGCTAATGCAGATTTGTTGGCAGTGCGAAAAAATTCGGTAGTTTGTCGTACCAGAAAGTCGGTGAACAAATAGACAGATTAACAAAGTCACAGATTGAAAGGCAAGCAGGGACATGTAAACCTTATGTATATCATATAGATATGTACATATCTACATAGATACCTATGTATATCATATAGATATGTACATATATGTCAGTGATTCGTAGAGATAAGTTTCAGGGTCTCAATCCATACATTCGGAGAGTTACGTTTTTCTTTTTACCATCTTGCCGATTAATTAACTGTCCACTTAATCCTTCAAAGAGTTGGGAAAGTAATAGGTCAAGCAGTCCTGTTAAGAAGGGACTGGTTGAGGAGAAGAACTAGCCCTACTTCATCAGCATGGATGGCATCTGATTAGTTGATATTTCAAACCACTAACCTGAACATCATAGTAAATAAGGAGAATAAACGTTTCAAACTTTAAATTCCAAAGTTTGGAAAGTCCTTGCAGTAATGTAAGCATCAATAAACTTCCTAATGCCAAGTGAAAAAAATAAACGTACAATACTACATGGGGACCCTCAGAGACCCCAACTTTTTTTAATGCGTGGGCTTATTTTGATGCTTGTGGTCACCAATACATCATTATGAGTGGTTTGAATGATGAATTGTTATTTTAAGAATCATGAAAGTGAATGCGCGAATTGTGGCGAAAGATTTATTCCTCCCTAATACCGAACATTTCACATTTCTCTGATTATCTGTATTTTTAGTTCCGTTTGTGTACTGGCTGACACTTGAGAAAGAGGTTTGTTCTGCGAAGGTTTTCTAACGTTCTTTTAGAGGATTCAAACTTCAGATACTTCTTTTTGTCTCCAAAATCGAAATTTCGACTCGCACTTTACGTTTTTAACCATTTTGAACAACTATCGTTACGTGTCTATCTGTAAATTCTTGTAACTAACTTAATTTCCACAGTTTTCATTTAGATGAAATTTTCAGGGAATGTGTGGATTAAACTTTAAATGGTCCCTATCAGTTTCATTGTTTCCAAATCAATTCTTCACTCTGCGAATGCGCTAACGTAATTTTCATCAAGCATCATTTTCATCAAGCCCCTGTCGTCCGATCTCGCTCAAATTTGGAAGGTAGTTGGAAGAAGGTGATTTTATTATTCCATATCGATGTCAACATGATTCATCCATTAGTTTTATCATTCATCAGTATTTACACGTTATGTAAAATCTTTTTATAATGGTTAATATCCACAATTTTCAATCTTTTTTTATGAAATTTTCGGAAACTGTGCGGGCTGGGGTGTATATGGCATTCTACCAGTCTCAGCATTCCCAAATCAATACTTAACTCTGCCCATGTGCAAGAGTAAATTTCATCAAGCATCATTTTCTCACGCCCTAGTCGTCCGATCTTGCTAAAATTTGGAGGACAGTTGGGAAAAGACGATTTGATCATTTCATATCAATTTCCACATGATTCTATCATTAGTAGCTGCTGCGCCACCGCAAATGTGAAAGCATTGAATACCAAACTCTTCATTGTTCCACAGATTTTAACCGATTTTGTTGAAATTTTCGGCGAATGTGAGGGTTAGGCTGTAGATGATCCCCTACAAAAATCATTATTCCCAAATCAATGTTCATTCTGCTCATGCCCCTATGGTAACTTTATCAACCATTTTCTAGTTTCCTAATTGACTGATTTTGACCTTTTACGCTACAGCTTGATTAAATATTTCTCACTTTGGAATTTTTTATGATAAATTAAAACATTTCAATGACCTACACATACATTTTTTCGTACTTCTGAGATGGATGCACAACTTCCTTCCAGACCACAGTTTAGATCCCGTTCCGAGTATTGCGAGGACTGCTAGCATAAACTCACATCGCATCCCATACAAGTGCACATGCACTGGGCAACATCATAAGTCAATTCACCCTGCAATAAAAAATTGCGTTGAACGGTGGAGTCTGCGGCGTTACGTCACCCAGCAAGTCCGCCCATCGACGAGCTTTCTACCCGATCAATCCCGTCCGGTTCCGTTGGGACTTCCGAACGGGCGCCGTCCAAGATGAAGATCTGGATTCGGAGGTTCTTCCCTGTTATTAGGTTTTTGACTTTCACGACCCGTCTGGGCAGGATGAGAATGAAATGAACAAGGAGGAAAAAACTAGAATCGTAACAAAAACGTCGAGAGTTATTACACAACGATTGTTGATTTCTGGTTGGATAAATTTTGTTCACGGTGGTTTGCCAATCGAGAAAGATGCCAAACAAACGCAAGGCCAACTATACTTAGACGACAGTATATTTGGAAGAAAAGGGTTGGGGGCAGAGACCTGCGATGACATAAACCGCCACTGTTGAAGTGGTTAGAGCCAAGATAGGCTCTAATTTTTCAATTTAATTTCGGACACACTCCAATATATTTGCTGAAGTGTTCACAGTAGATTTCCTTAAAATTTGGAGTTTATTGACTGATATTAACTTTTTATAAACCGCACAATTACCCAAAAAAAAAAAAAAAATTCCTAGCTCCCTACATTATTAACCTTCATGATTTCTCAAGGAAGATTTGCCAACAACCATTTGATGATTAAGCGGAATAGAATAGTTAACTGATGATACAACTATTTAGTTATTAACTGACTTATTACCTTAAGTGGTGAACATAATTTTCGTGCTCCCTACCTTTTAAATAATATACACTAGATATTTCATATTTCCTGTTTTACGAAGGTAAGGAGAAACGTTTTAAATGTATTTATTTTCTGGAACAGTCGGAGAACATCTAGGGTTATTAATTGCTGTAATGAAACTTTTAATCTAAAAAGAATCAAGTTTAACCCTCCGAAAAATGTCGACAGAGGTTTGAAGGTTCGTAGATACCAAATAATCAAAAACAACAATCTGGCAGCTTTGCCGTGGAACATAGCTTCCTCATATCTACAAAAGATTGTATCTACTACTGAAATTATTAATAGGTAGGGATTCAGATTTATTGAGCATTGATTATGACAGAATAAATTGTTTATTTGCACAACTTGAGGATAATATAATGATACTCCTTATTAGTGACGATCAATAGTCTATAGAAGAATATGTGCGCGTGTGAAAAGATTCTTATAGATCTATGAGTAAGTAAAATATCATCTTTCTACTAGCTCAGCCCACGTGATGCTTGAAATTTTCATCAAAATGAGATGTGAAATTCTTGAAGATATTGCAAATCGACGTTGAAATTGCAATTGTTGATGTGGTGGAAACTAATTATTTTACATTAACGGGATGAAATTGTTTATTTCGCTTCAAATCAAACTTTTCACTTCAAAAATATGGAAGGAATGTTTCAACTTCGCATCCACTATAAAGCAACAAAAACTTTCAACTATTCTCGGTACGTAATTTCCCCCCGCAATACTGGAACAAAATTAACGAGTTTTGAACTAAAATTCACATGTTATCGTTAGATGATGATTCTTAAAATATCTGTGTTTATGTATCTGCTTGCAAGTGTACATCCGTTGAATCGGTAGCGGTGGACGGCCTACGACATCCAATTACTCAACGGATTTCGTCCAATTCTGGCTTTTGAGTCGTGATTGCATCGTTGTGAATGTGCAGTGAGAGGCTAGTATAAATTGCAGGGCGAATCGCTGCAGCCCAACTACCATAAGCATTAGTGGTAAATTGGATAAATCGTTCGTGAGTTAGTTGGGAAATTGAGGTCGTAAGCTTTTGTACTCGGCCTCAAATTGAGATTTAGCGTCTGAATTCCTGGAGTAACATCTTCCACTGTAACTTGATATATTCGATCTCCACCATAGATCTCTTGATGGGAGATCCTCGTCACAGGTTATTTAGAGAGCGGCGGCAGCAGCGGGGATGAACAATGTATAATTGAGGAAACAACGATCAGATATGCTGTATCCAGAAGTGAATTAGTACTCTAATTATAGGTCACCCATTATATTGTACAATTTCAACTTAAAATAGAACCTGTGGTTCTCACATAAAAGCATCAAGTACTATCGGAGAAACTCCCAACCTTCAACGTACGTGGTTATTGAAAAAACACCTGTTCAAGTTTTCAGACAAAAAATTAAATAATTTGAAAATGAAATTTTTGAAGAAAAAATATGATATAAATGAAACAGAGTTTCTCGTAGATAATTAATATAAATCTGTGTGAAAGCCAAATCATGAGGAAGTATCTATATGTAGATACATCGGTACATAGATATCCTATTTTTCCCCCAGTGAATGAATTTTGTGTCTCAAGTTAAAAATGTCTCATTTTAATTAGCTCAGTCCACTGATCAGAAAAGACCCAATCAATTCAATTGTCTCATAGTGTCCCAGAGAATCTCCATATCTAATTTAGATAGACCTCACGCCTTAGACATATCGATGAATACTGTTCCACAATTACTAATCATTAAGCCAAGAAAATCGATTGAGTAACGCAAAGGATGAAAATGTAGTATCTGAATGAGGAATACAAGGTTTGGTTCAATGTAGGAAAGCCGAAAATAATTATGATAGAATTGTGACTTTGGATTTACACTTTCAGTGCCTCTAAGTTCTTGTATATTCTTTTATAATGGCCAGCGCACGCATTCAAATAATTTGAAGATTCTACTTGTACTGTGTCGTGAACAGATCTTCAATCAATCTTGAATCGATAAACTTTTCATTGGAATTTATTCCTGCAGAAAGAGCTTATATCGATTTGGAATCTTCTCATATCCCTTGTTTAATTTTGGCACTAAGCAAAAGCTTTATTGACACGGATAATTGGATATCTTATGGCTGGGAGTCAGGACATTAAATTTGTAACGTCACGAAAGTTGTTACAGGACAACTGATAAACATTTTTGGTTCCTCGATACTTGATTTTTCTATTAGGAAATCAGATTATAGCAGTAGTTATTGCATTTTGCATCCAATGGTGTGCCTAATTAGCGATTGGAAAGCTGTAATGACGATGAAAAAGCGTAATGACATAAGAAGTGACCATTTTTAAGAAGGAGGTAACTTTTTCAGTATATTTACTTCACCCTTTTCTAATTTGAACGGTAGCAACGAAAATAACTGGCCGTGGAGGTGTTTGTAGGTGTCTAATATCTAGAACACGAGCAGTAACCAGAGATTGAAAACTCAGATCTCTCGGTTGGCTGAACCATTGTGGGTGTACCCACCGATCGTTCTACCCATACAATATTACTACACATCTCACCGTTTAATTGCGTCCGCGGATATAAGACCTCGGATATACAACTGAGGGTCAGCCATTTTCGCCAGGGGCTCGTGTCACGGTTGGCAAAGTGCCAATAAATTCTCTAAAGAAACGCATTCACCAACAAAACTTGTGGGATGTGTCAAGGTGATCGGCACAGTTTTAGGCGGTTTGCATAAATTTGACAAAGGAGAAGCAAAATGCAAATAGGAATGAGACCCATATTTGCTCGAACCTACCGCACCGAAATATGATGACATTCCAATCCCTTTCAATAAACATACATCATGTTAGTTTGGTAATCCTAATATGAACTATTTTTAAAATATTATTTGCAAACAACTGCATTCCTCCCCTAGCTTCACCCTTTAATAAAATGTTCAACAAACGCAAGTGAAACAAATTCAAACAGTAAATTATGTCGGTAAGCAACAGGCAACATGGCTTTTAGCGATTATAGGGACACTACTTACGGAAGCTTTGTGGCCCTGCCAAAGGTTTCCTTCAATTGGATGTGGCACTGTTATGATTCGGGTCAGGATTTGAACAATTCAGAACAAGTAAAGACTGAATCCGTTAAAAAATCGTCTTTACACACACACAGATACGGAACCAAAGTTGTACAGAATGGTCTAAAGCGTAAAATGCGAGTGAAAATTTTTATTTTGGAGACCAACAATTTTTTTATCATTCAATAATGATTAACAGTACGTTTCCATTTGTTTTCGTCACGTCACGAGCGTCACGTCACGGTGGGGTTTTCTATTCATTTTCACGCACAACCAATGCGTTACTAGGGAAGTGTAACTCCTTTAGTTTTCATAGCAGGAAAATCGTTAGCCACTTTTTGGAATGCTCTCATTTTATCACAGCATCTCATAATCCCTAAGCCTCTGTAGTGTCAAGGAAAGCTGATTTATTACGCTCACTTATAAACTAATATTGCTAAGTAACCATAATCTTTATATATAATTCCGAACGGTCTTTGAAATTGTGAAGAACTTCGCGGTCCGATTTCAGTGTTAGACGGCTCATTCGAATCCGCACGGCCCCAAGTTTGTTGCAAAAGTGTCGCCGTTCGTCTCTATACCCGCCTTGATCGTGTTCTAGGCGGTCCTTATCAACGAGAGTTGTTTATTAGGCTGTGGCGGTAACAACAGTTGCCATCGATTCACGGACAGTAAAAAACGTAGTGAAGTTACTAACATCTAGGAGAGTTATTTCTGAACGAAGAAATTGAAACTGAAGAACTTAGCGGACTTTGTATATAATTCCGAACGGTCTTTATATATAATTCCGAATCAGGACGGCCCCAGGTGTCGGTGAGTAAGAAACGTAGTGATGGGGTCTTTTCTGATCAGCTGAGTGAGCTAAATTCTTTCCTGTTCACTTTAGGAAGTTGAAATTTGATAGGGAGACTCTCTGGGACATTAAGAGACGAGTGAAGTGATGGGGTCTTTTCTGATCAGCTGAGTGGCGAGGACCACCTCGACTGGTGGTATATTTTATTACATTACTTACATTTTAATCGTTATTTCCTCTTTTTTAATAATTTATTAACATCGCCTTAGCTTTGCTCCAGGTCACATAACGCCGCAAATAGGTAGGACTTATATCGTGTGCTGGGTTCCTGTTAGGTACTACTGTTATACTAGATTAGGGCTTTCCAAGCCCTAACAGGCCTCTAGTGAACTAATAATGTGTAAAATTAATCATTATTAAATGATCTGACTGTAGAACCGTAGGTCTATTTCTCCCGAAGGTGAAAACAATGCTTCCGCTACCTTTAGGTAGAATCAGAAGCAAAACAAACAAGGAGCCATTTGGTATAGAAACGTGGGTTATATTCGTATTCAGCGTTAAATTTCCTACAAGATAGGGGCAAAAATGATTGCATCCTCCCAGATTGGTCAAATTCCGCATGCGCCAGCAACATCCGCTCCGAAGGCGAAGGTTATAGCGGCGCAACCATCTGGGTAGCTCACCGCGACAGTGCGAGTTAATGAGTGTGAAAAGACGAGCAGGAAGAGAGCAGTTGGTACAATTACTCCTGAGCCGGCTTCTCATGAGCCGCAGTGAAGTAGGTCGGGGACCAGCGCGCCAGCGCCTAAAACCCGTACCTAAACGCGGGTTACACTAAGCCCTATTATTGTTCCTGAATAGAGTAATAGGTTAACTAACATGCTCGTGAAAACAAATTAGTTTTGCTTCCGAGTATACCAAGGTAGCGGAAGCATTGCCTTCACTTTAGTAAGGTGTTGAATTCATTTCATCAGAGTTTATACTCGCATTTTACCAATTATAGTTTCATCTATGTCTCTGTATCAGCCATCGTTGCTACATCAACCATAACCTCCACAATTTGGTTTCCATTTCAATTAAATTGTATTACCTTACCTATCGCTATTTATGACTGCCGGCAAAAAACGTGCATAAGACCATATCAGTTTAGGTTACCGACATATACTCGTATTTGGCAAAAAACCGTTGGTACATCTGCCGGCAATATGCATAAAATCTCAGCGTCGATTTCAATCTATACCCAGAAATAAAAATAACGGGCCAAATATTAAAATAGGAAAACCATTGCCTACAATACATTATAAATTTGTGGATTTTGGATATTTAGATAGATATTACTTTAGTGAATCCAGTGAGACTACTCGGATTGCTGTACGACCGACCGTCCTCGCTACACAAGATCTCAACCGTAAAAACAGTCAACACGACTGTGAATAGTAAAACTGACATTCGGACGCTGAAGTAGGCAGAACTTCAGCTGAAATGGGTTTCATTAAAAACACCATGTACCTACATGTGTTTCCTGATTCTCCTGTTCCTGTTGAAACACGCATATAACTTGTACACTTTTCATTCGATTTTGATAAAATTTGTAGGGAATGTATGGCATAAGCTGCAGGTCGTCTCCTATTAGTTTAAGCACAAATCAATATTTCATTCTGGGCAAGCACAAACTAAAACCCCGTCAATCATCATTTTCTCACGTTCTAATTTATCGCAGTCGCTCAAAGTCAGAGGTTTGTGGGGTTAGAGGTTTGTCAATATCACATCAGTTTTATCATAATCGCATCTTTAGTAGCTGCTGCGCATGTGTGAATGTTAAATCCTTGCACCAAGCATGACTTTAACTGTTTCCATTCAGTTTTGACGGAATTTTCTGTGAATGTGCGGATTGGACTAGGGATGGTGTCCATCAATTTCATCGCTCAGAAATCAAAATTTTTCATTGAACATGAGCAAAAGTAATATCCATTAAGCTTCATTTTCGCATGACCTATTCGTCTAAACTCGCTCAAATTTGAAGGGAAGGTTGGTTTCGACGATGTAAATTCCCCGTATGAGTTTATTCACGATCGTATCTCTTGACTTTTAGCTGCCACGCATGCGCGAACCTCAAATCCTTGTAACAAACAAAATTTCTACAGTTTTTTATCTGATTTCAATCAAATTTTCAAAGATTGAATGTTTCTTCTCTTAATATTATTTAAAATATTTCAATGATCTATAATACATTCAAGACTGGTAGACGAGAACTCAAATTAATGGTTAAGGCCGGCTGAGTTCAAGGTTGACGATTTTCCCCATGTCGTCACATGACATCACAGTGCGTGCAGCGCACACGTAACATCTCCGGGATGAGACGCGAATATGGAGAGTCGCGATGTTTGAAGACTTCGCGGCTCCCCCTGATCAGCTTCTCCAACTCGAGGGAACAAGCACGTGAAACTTTCTCCCAAGTCCCTTCGAATCGGGCGTTCTCCGAGGCCATTTTCTCTGGCGATTTATTCGAAAGGCGGGTTCGGGATTTGCTGAAAGGATTTCCACGCTAATGCGAGGGGTCTCTAAATGCTTTTTAACTGCCCTCGCGACTCTCGTTACCGAAGCAATAAACACCACAAACATTTCCACACAATCGCAGCTTAAGAGTGCACTGTTGCGTTGGACCTTCCTATTTCAACTTCGTTAATCCAAGGGCGTGATATAAACCATCCTGGTAATAGAGAATTTACAAAGGAATGCTCCTATGGTTCAACAGTTTATGAAATACCTAGTTTCAGTAAATCAATTCTATCCATGTAAACCAGTGTCGATAAATTCCATAATTTCTGAATTGTCAAAGTTTTCAAGATAAATGTGTCGTGTGCATGTGTGTGTCGGTCTAGTAATTGCTTTGAAGGACAGATGGGAAAAAATTTGTCAAACTACACTAAATGTGCTTTAAAATAGCTTTTTGTGTTTGTAAAATCATATAATTATCATCACACATTGGTGTCTGGCAATCTGTGTGTGTATGAGTTGATTTGTAAAGAGTGTCCTGCGTTTTACGTAGGGAAGGCCGAAACCCAACTCAACTTCAGGGTTAACAATCATCGAGCATCTGTGGTGAGTGCTAACGAAGAACTGCCTGTAAGCCGACATGCCACAACCCACAACACAACGTTCGATGACTGTTTCGGTATAAAAGTTTTGAAAAAAATGAAACCCCACGAGAACAAGAGACTGCTTCATGAATCAGAAAAAGCACATAGTAACGTTTTGGGTGCTTACGATCCTCCAGGCCTCAACATAAATTCCTTGTCAACGTTGTACACAAATTTCCCACAATTATTCAATTTCTTTGTTAGTTTGAAAAAGGCAAAAAGCCGAAATATAAAAATAGTTTTGTGACGTTTTTTCTGTTATCTTTTCTAATTTTGTGAATATAATCAAGCTCTCCTAGAGTCATTACTATTTATGTACACATGTACTTAATGTAATTCATGTATGCTGAAAAATGTACTTAAGTTCACTAAAATTTGCTACAAATTCGATAAATACTGCAAAAAAGCTAGAAATTCAAAACCTCCATTTGAATAAGAGATTATTATTTAGAATACGTTTCTTTTTTTAAATAATTTTCAACTTTATTATCAACTCAATGATTATACAGTTTTGATTATTGTTTATAGTAAATAAATTTAATTGATATGTTACTTGAGTTTGGGTACAACCCAGTGGTTGTCCCTAATCAGTTAATAAATAGTATAATATAGTTAATATAATAAATAATATAACAAGACAACGAAAGTTTGTACGAATAAATAAGTTTGTTTGAATGGAAAACATTTATAGGAACTTTTCATAAGGAACTTTTTTTTCGTAATAATTTAAGTCGGGTAATTTTGGTTCGCAGGTTGGAGTAGTGAGTCTTGGGGCCTCTTCCGTTTTAATCTTCTTGCTGTAGAGGGAGGTGTTGCTGATTCGGTTATTGAGGCTATTATTATTATTCCTTTCATGTTGCATCATACTTCTATTCAGAGACTTGTACATTTCTTTGATGACGGTGTTCACTAGGGGGATGTCGAGGTCAGCGTGCAGCCTCGAGTTGCGCACATACCAAGGAGCACCTGTTATCACACTTAGCACCCGATTTTGTGTGACTTGGATTTTGTCTATGCGAGATGCAGCAGCACATCTCCACAACCCACACGAGTAGCTCCAGATACGTTTCTTGCCATAAGAATAATAGTTAGCAATTTCCTTTCACTCAAAAATCTCGAATTTCAAAACAATTCAACATTATACAATATGATAAGTAACGAAAGTTCGCTCATACTATCATGCTGCATGACTGGAACTTTTTTAGCACATTTTAATGAAATATAAGTGCACATTTTGCACAACAATTTTTTAATGTTCTATTTTATAATTAATAAACTTTATTTGTGCAATATTCTGCTAAAAAATATAAATTTAACGATTTTTAGCCGTTTTTTCTATTTTTAATGATTTTTTTAGCACACTTTTTGAAATTTGACCAATTTAATGTGCTCAAAAATTCTGACCAATGTACTCATCATTTCCTTTGAAAAGCTTGATTTTTTGGAGCAAGAAGGGAATTTTCATCTCATTCCTAAGGAGAGTTATCGTCTGGAAGGTCACATATACATATATATGAAAATATGTTAAACTCTAGGATTTGTTTCAGAATGTCTCAAAACGGATTTCAATAAAGAAATTTTTCGAATATGTTGATCTTAAAATTTTCCGATCTATTGCAATAGCTTTTATTTTCTACGAAAATTCACTAAATACCAGAAAATTGGACCACATACAAAAAGATTACTTTATTTTCTGCCTCGTTAGAGTCCTATTGGCACGGCAGCGATGAAACGTATATATACGTCCACAAGTAAAGCTGTTCAATTCCTGAAATGTTCTCATAAAAATTACGTTTCAGCTTTTTGTCTCCGAAAATTAATTTGACGGTGACGCAAGAAATGTAGATCTTGCCGCGATGATATTGTCAAGCAATCACATTGAGAGTGTTCCTTTATGAATGGACTTATTTCATTTCATGCTATCAGCTGGAAGATCTGTACGAGTGCTTTCGAAAAAGGTGCCGTATAGAGTATTTGATGATTGGAAGTGACCGAAACACCAGCGTAAAGAAAACTAAATTACGTAATTAACCCATTTCGTTCGACTGGTGGCAGAGGTGAGTAGGGGGATCAGCGTCTCCTACCTAAATCGTAAATACATTTCATTCAATAAGTTTTTTGTCTAAACCATTTTGGAGTTTGGAGCTGAAAATTTGCACTCCCTAAACCAAAAATGAAAAATTCCGACACGGAAGTTGCCGATTCGAACAAATCGGTCGTGGGAAGCAGAAGTCACCAACGTGAAATTACCTTCAATGGTTCGACAGTGATGACACCATATGACGGTGGGCAGCATTAGTTTAAACAATGCTGAAATCTCTGAAAATTTTATGAAAACTAGATTGTGATTCACTAAACAGCGTGCTTAGGATTGGGAATGGTCCACAAAGAACCAGAATTTGGTTACATAGTTGGTTAAGTTTCGACCCCGACCCCGACTGGTCCTGGGCCCATCTACAGAGTTTTTTTAGACAGGATTACTTCTCTTTTATCGTTTGAACGACCTTCACTTTCTCAAATGCTGGTGTGCCTAAAAGGATGTTTCGGAAATATAGATGATATTCTATCATTTTTACGTTAGTTATTCATTTCAACATTTGTGATGTAGAAGTTACTAGCCTGCAAAGTAGGTACCTACCTATTTACCAGCTCACACGGCTGTCGTGTTTATTCTATCAATCTTGTACTTTCTATTGGACAGGTTCGCGTCATGTTCGTGCCTCTTTGACTGGAAACGGAAGGATGAGCCCCGAGTGACGTAACGAGGTCCCATCTCTCCTCGCCACGACGTGCCGGCTCAAGTCTGTCACGCGAGTTTTGTTGCAAAAGTAGCTGAGGGGTCACTGGTCTTTCGCTTGTAATGAAAATCTTCGAGACTGCGAAAAGAAGGAGGGGAAAAAGGGAAAGAGGGAGAGGAGGGATAAAAAAAGAGAGAGATTATTAATGGAGGTAAATTTAATTGATATCCGTTACCAAGAACTCTTACAGGTAGCCGCACGAGAATGAAATGTTCAATATTACGTAGAAAAACAATATTTTATAATATTACGAAACAAACGGGATTTAATTGAAAAAGGAACCAGAGTAATAAAAAAAGTTACTGTCATGCAGCATGATCCTAGGAGTGAATTTTCTTAAATTATCTCTCGTATGAGGTAGGTATATGTTAAATTATGGTCAAGCTTGAGCAATTTTAGTTAGCAATATAAATGGTTCAAATCCAATTTTAAAGCAAAAAAACTCATGAATAAAATGAATAGATTTATGATTTAGATTTTTTTTCAGTTTGTATAGTTTATTTTAAGCAAATATTAATGAAATTTAAGTACATTTTTCAGCATAGTTTTGTTTTAACAATTTTTTATGTCTTAGTTAATCGATAATTTTGTTTTCAATGACATACAGCTAAAAGTTATAAATTTAACTACTTTTGGACTTTTTGGCCATTTTTTAGTGATTTTGTTTGTTTCAGCGAGTTTTCGTAGAAATTGAAGCTATTGCAATGACTCAAAATTTTTAAAATAAAAATTTTCGAAAACTTTCTTCATTGAAATCCGTTTTGAGATATTCTTAAACGAACGCGAGTTTCACTCTTTTTCATAAATATATATGACCTTCCAGACGATAACTCTCCTTAGGATTGAGATAAAAATTCCGTTTTTGCGCCAAAAAATCAAGCTTTCCAAACAAAAGGACGAATTTGTTGGCCAGCATTTTTTGAGCACATTAAATTGGTTAAATTTCAAAAAAGTGCTGAAAAAAATCACTAAAAATAGCAAAAAAGGCCAAAAATTGTTAAATTTATAATTTTTTGCAGAGTTTTAGTCAAAACTAAATTATCAACGACTAATTACGACATCAAAAAAATGTTGAACACAATTATGGTGAAAAACGTACTTAAATGTCATTAATACTTGCTGAAAAATCTGTAAAACTGCAAAAAAACTAAAAATCCAAAAAAAATTTAATCACAGAATTTTAATTAGTATGAGTTTTTGGCCAGAGAATTGGTTTTCTAACAATTTCTTTCTACTGAAATTGCTCAAATTTCAATGCAATTTACATATTATAATACAAAAGGAAATTTAAGAAAATTCACTCATTCGATCGTGCTGTATGACTGGAACTTTTTTTAATGCACATTTTTTGAAATTTGACCAATTGAATGTGCTACAAAGTGCAGGCTAACGAACTCATCCTTTCATTTGGAAAGCTTGATTTTCGGGCGCAAGAACGGGATCATTATCTCAATCCTAAGGAGAGTTATCGTCTGGAGTGACACACTCACACCCACACACCTAGGTAATATATATAACCGCAAATTTCAGAGATCGTTTCAGAATGCTTCAAAACGGATTTAACTGAAGGAATTTTGCAAAAAATTGTATTTTAAAATTTTCCGAGCCATTGCAATAGCTTCATTTCCTACGAAAATTTGCTAAGACACTCCAAACTATTACCCAACGGTGTATTATTTCTGTAATGGATAACCCTTCTACACAGAACACTAGTATAATTATTAAATATAGTCTATTAGGTATACATTACGTAAGTATAACTGCATCTCTCTGTATATAGCAAGAGCTGACATCTGACTACATTAGTATTTCAAAATCTAAGTATATCGGCATTGGCTTAGGTACCTACCAACTGAAAATTAATGAGATAAAAAAATTCCCCCATGTACCTTCGCTTCACTAGTTCACCATTTCCAGAAGTGAGAATTGAAATTTATCAGCTGATACGATCGTTGTAATTTTTTAGACTGTTTGTACGATGTTCCACCAGTTCTGATTTGCTCCCATCTTGATGATATTTTTTCCTGTCAAAGTTCTAGCCTTTAGGAGAGCCAACGGATGAACGTACAGCGATCCGGACGGTTTCATTTGACTCATTGGGATGATATCTATAAACGAGAGACAAAAAATTACTCTTATTTCGAAACTCGATCTTGATTTTTAATATTTTAGCCCTTAAATTATACTCTTTATAGCTCATCGAATTTGGGACCAACTAAACCCCATTTTTGATCCAAGTTTTATCAACTTTTCGTCCATTAAATTTGGAGAAAGCTTATCGGAAAAAAGCTCTGGGTGTTTTAAATCCTTTAGGTTTGAATCGATTATCATACCTATATATTTATAATATTAGTTGACAAACCCATATAACCTACAATATTTGTCTTCCTGGCTGCTCGCATAGGAATTAAGAAACGAGGAAGATGGCAGCCCTTCCATCTGAGAATTGCCTGGCATAAGAAGCCAGTGATCGGATGGGCTGTGGTTTACGGTGACTGATTATCGGGGTTTGTAGGGTCTTCCCAAAGCTCAGTGTTGATGGCGTGCTACTCGCGCCAGCTCATTGTAATTCATAACAGCCTCCTGGTTGGAGCTGAGGAGAGGCTGAACACAAGTTCTTCTGTCTCAATCTTTGTTGACGTCCGGAAGCTTTTGACTCTCGTCACGAGCCCTGCAGGGCACGCTAGCTCACTCCTCATTTCCAAGCATCTATACAGTGATAATTAGTTTCACAACTCTGTTTTTGTGTAAGTACTTGAATGGTTGGTTTTCTGGGTTCATGTTATGATTGGAAACCGCAACATACCGTGTGCGGCGCATTCTAAGTTCTTCGTTATGGAAAACTCCAACACATCACAACCAAGTAACAAGTAATAATAGACTTTCAAATTTCATACTGTACCATTTGCGTGAGTACCTTTACGTGTTCAATCAACTGTTCTGTGGGAACATATATCGGCTGAAATTACTGCTAGAAACCATGAGAACCTGTTATCCAATAAGATCAACCCTTCATCGCTCATCTTCGAAGTGTAACATATATTAATAATAATTTTAAAAATATGATTATGAAAATTGAATGCAATAAGCAATCAGATCTTCGACGAAATTGTGTGTGGTTCATAGTTTCCTCTAATCTGTATCTTAATTTTCTACACAATTCAAAATATGTTAAAAGAGAGGAGTTAGAATATATCTGAGTGCGTGAATAGTAGCACTGTTTATTTTGTGGACTTCCACTCAATAAATTATATTATGGAAGGGAAGTCCTTCTCCGACCTGTGAAAAAATTTATAATTTATTGATTTTTACATTGTTAAGCAGAAGGGAACTTTGAAAAAATGTGATAAGATGATTTATAGTTCATTATAAAAGTAGCAGCAGATTATGTGCGAAATGTGTGCACAAATTTTGCTGAGAAATCTACATGCATGTGCATGTATGTGTGTTTTGTATATTTGTGTGTTGTGTGTGTGTTTGCTGTGTGGTTTTTATGTGTGTATTTCATTAATAATTGCTGAAAAAATTATAAACTCCAAAGAAATGCTAAAATTCCAACATTTTTGAAACTTAGAATGTTTTCTAGAACCAGTTTTTTTCCCATAATATTTGTAATTAATTTTTTTGGACCCGAAGTGCTCAAATTTCAAAACAATTTTCAACGTCATATAACCTGAAGATTATTGAAAATTCGCTCATACGATCATGCTGCATGTCTGTTTATTGTATTTCTCGCTGTTTTTAGGAAGCTGAATCAAATGAATTACTCCATTAAGTAGATTCTACTTGTTTGAAACTTCGTGTGGAACCTGGTCTGCGGACCCACTAGTTGATTATAACTAAGAAAAAGGGAGGTAATAGATACAGTTACTATTTCATTTTGAGGGCATAATGCAAGCATCCTAAATAAATTCCTTATCAAGTCCATTAATCTTCAACGTATCCCCTGCTGAGGGATCCAAACATCCCTTAGGTTCACTGACCCTTTTCGAGGAGCGGGACCTGAATAGTGATGAATCCGAGACCGAAAGTGACTGTCTCCCTTCATTATTTCCGATTCATTTGTTATGGGAACAATTAGACTCCGCCCAGCCTCTGTAGCCGGACGGGATCTCGATAAAAGCCCTAGAGATCCAGCATCATCAATATAACTATGTAGACGAGGATTTCAGATGAGGAGGCGATCAATCTCAGTTTACTCCGCTTCATATTCACCGCCTGGACCCAACTTCAGCTAAGTAGTCTGGAACTGTCGTTTACAGGTCATTCACCTCGTTGAGTATTTATTTATATTTCTTTTACCCTCAAATATACTATTCCCTAGGTTTGGCCCCTTGTCGAAGCAAAACTTTACCAAGTAAATTGTTCGATTTTAAAAGCGATCCAGAGTACTGGTATCTCACCAGCAAAAAAATTCTCCTGTTTTTCTCTTCTCTTACAAGTTGCGACAATCTAACGATTGTCGTGATCAAAATTCTTGGACTTCTATCGTATATTTCAATCTTTCGATGTAATTTTGGAACTCAGGTGAAATAAGTAGAACAAGATTTCAATCACTAGGAATAATTTAATACGCTTCTCTTTAAGTCGCTCCAAAAGAAGTGTAATCAGGGGGGTTTTTTCTATCTAGCCTGTCGGTTGATTAGTTTCTTATATTCACTTATTTTAAAGATGAAAGAAACACCGCAGGGGTAAGAGAGGTATGTTATAAATTAGGTATTAGTATAAACAATGGGAGTTTATATAATATTATTGCTATTAACGCTACGAGAGAGGTAGACTCACCGTTCTGAAGGTTGAACAACGATTAAGAGCAAGCGGACCCGTGCATGTTGGTGGTACCAACGGGCACGCCGTTCCATTGAACGGATCACCGTAACAGTTTTTGATAGCTGTTACAAAGTTTCTGCTACTATCCGCTGTTGGTAAGTTGGTACCTACCATTCATAAAGAGTTAGTCACGTAGCATGGAACGAGTTCTGTAAATGATTGTATTATATTTATATTGAATTGTTTTGATATTTGAGCACCAAGAATGCCAAGAAATGATTAATTATCACATTTATGACCGAAAACTCATTCAAAATGATAATCTGCGCTAGAAAGAAAAGGATTTTGGATTTTAAGCTTTTCTTTGTAGTTTTTATGGATTTTGATGAAATTAATATTCTGATTAAGAAAATATATCAATTCAATCATTTTTAGCCAATTTTTACCGTTTTTAGTGATTTTTTCAACACATTATCTGACATTTCACCACTTTATTGTGCTCAAACACTGTTACCCAACGAACTTATCTTTTCTTTCGGAATGCTTGATTTTTTGGCGAAACAGCGAATTTTTTATGTTAATCCTAAGGAGACTTATCGTCTGGAATGATATATGTGTATATATATAGAGGAAAGTGCCCTAAACTGGACCCCTCCCCCTAAAGTGGACCCCTCGTCTTCTGACACTGCATTCTCCTGAACTCTATCCTATTCTACTGTAAACAGTAGTTTAGGCATCTACCACTATGTAGTGGAGCGCACACATCGCCCACTTCACTTATTGCTTATCAGTTCACCATTACATGTTTTGATTGTGAAAAAATTTTTTGAGCAGTGCTACAGTTTTCGTTATTTTTCCCCGATATTTTCAGATAAGCCTTTACATCTATATATATTCTTAAATGGGAAGGTTTAAGTTTATTTTTTATCTTCAAAACGTTTCATTTAGATATTTGGTTCAAAATTAATCGGGTTAACAAACTGATGGCTTTAGTAGCTTAAACCGGACCCCCTCTTGTTGCCTAACCCGGACCCTGTTTAAAATGCATTCTGTATCATTTTCTGAGATTGAAATCTTCATCGTATTGTATTATATTGTATTGTGATTGTTAAATTATAATTATATTTGAAACTAGAATGAGTATTCTTTGATTTGATACCATTTTTTTTTTTTTTTTTTTTTTTTATTGTTATTTTGACAAGGGGTCCGGTTTTGGCAACTATATCACAAATTGAGAAAGTATAAGATTTAATAAAATAATCTTTTTTTTTTTGTACTTATTTTGAATTAGATTTTTTTAAGTAAAAGTTCAACATTACAAAGTAAATATTAGATGATTTTAAAACATATTTTTTCCACTATTTTCTATTTTTCATTCAAAAACAAAACAGGGGTCCGGTTTTGGGCGCTCTCCTATATATATATATATATATATATATATATATATATATATATATATATATATATATATATAGGTATATACAGGGTGTCTCAACTTAAGTAGGCAAGACTTCAGGGATCAATTCTACAAGTAATTTGCAACAAAAAGTGTTCTTGAAGTGTTAGTTTTTAGAGGCTTCGTTTTTGAGTTATTGACGATCTAAGATTTTTTTCGTGTTTTCGACCTTATCTCCTAAAAATGGCTGTGACCCCATCATTCTTTGAGTATTCTCAAACCTGAGGATACCGTTGGAAAGAACGTTAAATTTCCTATATTTTTTATGCCAAATCATAATTATTCAAGAGAGTTAAGATACCGAAAAAAGAGGTCAAAGTTAAAACTTTGTAAAATTCTAAAAATTTGGGTTTTTTCAATCTGATTCCTCAGCCCATAAAGAAGATGAATAGTCGTTTGCAAGTACTGTAAAAACTTCAAAATCTTATCAGCTTTCTAACGGTATAGCAAAAAAAATTATAAAAGTAAAAACAAGGAGAAAAAACTGCTTTTGAATGCGAAAAAACGTGGTATTTTCAACGAAAATCGATGATTTCAGGAAATAACGATCTCCCACAACTTTATGATTTAAATGTCGAATTTTACGTAATTTTTCACGCTGAATCGAATGGTGACACTTGCAGACCTCTACGACTAACGAAAAAGGGCGAAAGTGCCCTTTTGACCCTCGAAACTCAGAGAAGGGCACTTTCGCCTTCATTCGTTAGTCGTAGAGGTCTGCAAGTGTCACCATTCGATTCAGCGTGAAAAATTACGTAGAATTCGACAGTTAAGTCATAAAGTTGTGGGAGATAGTTTTTTCCTAAAATCCATAGATTTTCGTTAAAAATACCACGTTTTTTCGCATTCAAAAGCTGTTTTTTCTCCTTGTTGTAACTTTTATCAATTTTTTGGCTATACCATTAGAAAGCTGATAAGATTTTGAAGTTTTTACAGTACTTGCAAACGACTGTTCATTTTTTTTTATGGAGGGAGGAATCAGATTGAAAAAACCCAAATTTTTAGAATTTTACAAAGTTTTTACTTTGACCTCTTCTTTCGGTATCTCAACTCTCTTGAATAATTATGATTTGGCATCAAAAAGATAGGAAATTTAACGTTTTTTCCAACGGTATCCTCAGGTTTGAGAATACTCAAAGAATGATGGGGTCACAGCCATTTTTAGGAGATAAGGTCGAAAACACGAAAAAAATCTTAGATCGTCAATAACTCGAAAACGAAGCCTCTAAAAAATAACACTTCAGGAAACACTTTTTGTTGCAAATTACTTGTAGAATTGATCCCTGAAGTCTTGCCTACTTAAGTTGAGACACCCTGTATATATATAGAGTGGTAAAATCCCGAAATTGCCTCAAAACGGATTTCCATGAAGACAATTTTTGGAGCTATTGCAATAGCTTCATTTTCAACGAAATTTCGCTAAAACATAGAAAAATTTACACCCCCACATTTGTCTCACAAGTGCTGTAGATTTTTAAATCTGCACGGGATAGCGTACGAACGTATCGAAGCTCAACCAGCCCATATCTCAATATCACTGAACTTGAGATCCAACGTGTCAGTTCTAAGTTCCTGGTGCGGAACGGGTAACGCGACACTTTCAGAGTTACCCGTGTATGACGTCGGATTTCATTTCACAAACAGGAAGCTACGGATGTGTGATTCTTATAGCAACGTGTTCATAGCGTTCGCATCGTACCACGCTTAGATATCTGATTCATTTAAACACACATCTATACATTCTTGGAAGGGTACACTCCTTCCTGGCACAATGGTATACCATATTTATCTTGAAATCACACAAGTGTCAAACCTTGGAAATCAAAGTTAGCAATGGTTGTTGTTTACACTACTTACCAAAGAGGAATAGTAAAAGCTAAGCCTACATCCACGAAATAAGCACATCGGGCAGGCGATGGCCTACCTACTAGGTAGAACCTTCTGAGTTAATGAATGATCCACTTGCGATTCTGAATTTCTTTGGAGGTAACTTTTTGCTAGGGTTTAGATGCTATTGATCACCGGCAACTGACTTCCAAGTTCGAAGAACAGTTTATAAGAACTGTTTAACGTTTCTTCGAACTATTTAACGTTTGTTAGGTTCCCAAACTTCTGCAGAAGGCAGAAGACATCTGGGATCGACAAGGATCATCCACAGGGACCGAATACTTTCTCAACTGAGGATGGCTATAGCCAACCCTGGGATGGGGAGGGTCCGATTCTAGCACAAGAGAAACAGATATGAGCTAGCCAACAATGAATAGCTGTGCATGGTAAGCAACATGAGAGGCCAAGAAACCCTGCTCCACTTTGTTTTAGATTGCCCTACAGATTGTATACCAGCCCTAAAGATCTCACTATCTCCAACCCTATGTTTTGCTGGCGTCCTCTGATGGAGGTAACCCAAAGCATTTGCTATTGGCTGCCCTACTGGACCTCGGAAATGACTTCGGCAAAATGAACGCGCTCTACCAATTCACTGTTAGATCTCTGATGCTGCGTGCCTTTGCCATCGAGAAAATTTAACCCTAAACCATACAGCTGCACCATCACATCTTTACTTCCGTAAAATCACCAATTTATGTTATATTGATCATATTTTGCTTCTAACGAATATTTGTAAACTTCAGTTAAATTCTCTTTCCTATTTCAGTCCAATTTAAGTACTATCATCTACTATGTCTACTATCATCACCTTATTTCGGCTTAGTATGCACATAACATCATTCATCCACGTCGGTACATTTTATTTCAAATTACATTCCATATATATGTAAATGGTAGCACACAAATTAAGAAAGCTGTGTTTAGTAAATTTTTGAATCAATAATTAATTTACGTAAATCCTAAATCTTTTTTGAATCACATTAATTAGAAAGAGCTTTTTGCCATAAACTTGGTAGTTAACAATTTATTTTTCCTCAAAGTCCTTAATTTATTTTCAAAACTATATAACATAATATAGTACGATAATTTACGAAAATTTGTTCATTGGATAAAAGGCATGAGTGGAACTGGAAATGACTTGAACTTTATATTTGTAATATGTTATTACCTCATTTTTGTGGTGAATAGCAGCAATTTATAGAAGATCCTTGCAGTATTGAGGACTGAGCTGTCCTAGACGCCAACACCAATTAGGGCACTACCAAGTATGTTTAGCGTTGTCATTGATCAGTCCCGTCAGCGAGGTAGTGTGTAAGACGAGCCGAAAGCTCATTTAGAGAGAACGAGGTCGGTTCTAACAGCCTTCAAGAAGGGGATGGGGTGTAAGAAAAAGGGAGTTCGGAAGGGTTGATTCCTTGAGCCGCCGATCCGAGTGTTTTAATCGCCGAAAAAGGGTTCCCTCATCTACCCATGTAATCACCCTTGGCTCAAGGATGCCCCCGTCACAGTTGACAGCTTTTAGCCCACATTCGTGTCAGTTTCCCGCAGCTGTTCCGAAAAGGGGGTTGAGGGAGGGGAATTATGTCAGACCAGCTTTGCGTGCCACGGAACGCAATTCTTCTGAAAGGTCTTCTGAATGCTCATCCCCATTTCTACATACGCACATTAGTTGGCATTCAAAACATCTGTTACGCAATCATTTGAATTGCCATTATCCTGAAATCCTGAAATAACAAACACAAAACAAGTGCGACAAGCCGACTATTATCGCAACTGGGTTTTACCGCCGTTAAATTCTCTCAAATGACTGAACATTATATAAAACAATTAGTATCATCACTAGGGTCCAAGTCTTAAGGACCTTATTTTCTCAAAATGAACGCTTGAAATCGAGGAAAAGCTCAAAGCTGTTAAAAATGTTTGTCATATAGTTTATTGTATAAAATTAATATATTTGTACATGAAACCGGTACCCAAGGCTTTACACATTTAGAGAAATAATCAAATGTTTTCCCAAGTTTTCTGGGGTGAAATTTCTTCTGTTTTCGTCTAGTGTTCGACGATATCCACTAAACGAACGCTCCACATCCACAGTCATTATTGGTGCATGTGAGAAGGATGCTATCTCACTAGGTATATGTAAAATATCATAACTTGGCGAAATTCGTTTGGCGTCTGGCTGCCTTTTCAAGAAAGCAGCGATTTCAGTTATGGTTGATCAATCTGGCGATCTTTGTAGCACACTTGAAGCACACTTTGTAGCACACATCTTTGTAGCGATCTCAGCACACTTGGTGAGGAAGGGTGGAAAAAAACTTTTGATAGCGTCTTCAACAATCGAAACTGCTTCGGTTATTGGAAGCCCTTTTTGTTCCAAACGAGAAATGAACGAGGGTAGGAAGGAAAAATGTGATAGTATAAATGCTAAATCAGCAAATAATTGTTCACCTTGCAAAATATTTAGCATTTATATATGCAAAATTTAGCATTTTTAACTGCGACTGACTCATCCTTCAGATAGTTGATGGTTTCCTCGATCTCAGAGAAATTTTGAGCCGATTTACTGTTTGAACCACGCGAAAGATCTTTTTAGGATTTTACACGAAAAAAAGATCGGAAACAGCAAAAAATATAAAAAAAGTTTATGTAGGATTTGGTGTGCGTAATCTAAGCGCTTTGATCAGTGAAGATCAGCTGAAATTTCTCGTTTCCCTTGAAAGGAAAAAAAGGAGAAATCCTGAAGATCCAAACCAGAATCATCACCATTTAGTAAAATTTTGAGTGGGTATAAAAATACAATGCTATTTCAATCCAAGGTGTGTTTCTTCACCTACTAGAACCGTGGTGAATAGGTCGAAATTCCCCTACTTTCGACTTCCTTCGAGTCCATCTTTATGCAGCAGAAGCATTGATTTTATTTCTCGGGACATGAACAAATTTTGTTCTCTAAAATCAAATTTTCTACTCTCTCTTTACGTTTCAGACGTTAGGGAGTAATGTTTAGGGAATCTGTGGGTTAGGCGTTAGATGAACTCCGACCTGCTCATGCGCAAATATTAATTCCACCATGCATCATTTTCTCATGTTTTCGTCGGCCGAGCTTGCTCAAATCTGGAGGATAGTTAGGGAAAGCCAAGGTAATCATCTCATACCAATTTCACCACAATCGTACCAGTACTAGCCAGTATGCGCGACTGTGAAATCCTTGCGACACGTACAACTTCTGCATTTTTTATTCGATTTTGATGACATTTTCTGGGAATGTGCGGGTTAGGCTCAAAAATCGACAGTTCTCACTTGGACAGAAAACTCAGAAATAGATGGTTTTTACTCCACATCCTCAAACTTAAAATCCATCAATCTTTGTCATCTGATGCAATCTTCGTCCGATCTCGCTCAAATTCAAAGGCTAGTTGGAAAATTATGTTGTGATTAACTCAAATGATTTTCTTTGCGTTTGTATTATTAGTAGCAGCAGTGCCTAAGCAAACTTCTTTGTAAAAATCTTTGTAACAAGGATGACTTTTACAGTTTTCATCTGATTTCGATCATAGTTTCTCGGATTGAATGGTCCATAACTTAAGATTACTTTTAAAATTTCAACGATCTATTTCATTCATTTAACAGTTACGAGGAAGCTATGTGCCACACCCAACTTGGTAGACGATTTTTCTTTTTACTGACTCAGCATTAGCTGCCTTCAACATTACGACACTCAAAACTAACAAAAAAAAATTAAATTTTAAGATGTTCGTCCTCTCTGATGTCGCAAAAAACCAGAATAATGTTTCTAGAGAGAGCAATAAAGCGATGAGAGTTTGCTTATAGCATACGTTAAGATTGTTTTCTCATGCCATGCTAATAGTTCATCGACGCCTAACAGTAAAAAGACTGCAGTCTTCTAGATCATATAACAGTAACTGAAGCTGTAAATGGCATGAATGGTGGCTCCGAACAATTAAATCAGTTGCAATAATCAAGAAATCATAATTACTTCTTATTTAATCAATGTATTATTACTCGAGCAGAAATTGCATAATAAGGCACAACTGAATGATGGAAGTAATGGGAAGACTGGCACGCGACGACACCGTTCTGCTCTGTTTTTGCAAAGGTGCCACAGGCAAAAAGCAAACACCTCTTGCTTTACTGACGTTACTCTTTTGATGAGCCGAACCGTGGAAATTGAATTGTGCGCGGTAATATGTATCAATCTTTCCATGTCCTCCTCCAACACGGTATTTCACTCTGCCCTTCGTCGAAAATTGTGTTTTGTACTTCTCTCGCGTTCAATATTCAATCGACGGGTTCATGGAACATCGGCCCATGGGATCTTTTCAACGGAAATCCTCCATGAAATAAACTTCAAAGCTTAAAACACTTTTAGACTCCTCTCAGTGGATCTTGAACCGCACTGCAACTTAATCTAATGAGAGAAGAGTGATTAATACATAAACTCATTGGGCTATTATCTATTTTAGAGAGATCTAATTGAAGCAACTTTTATGCAAATCGTTACCTAACCTCAGAGGCAGATAGCCGGTTTGGGAAATGTGATGTTTGTGAGAGTCGTTCTTTCTAGCCTTCGAAGGTCACCAAAGTTTCGGTTTTGATAATAGTGGCTTACTGTTTAATTCGATAGTCGGTTGGTTGGTTATTAATAGGAATCAACGGTGGAGGGAGAAGAGTTGGTTGGATAGTGAACGAATAGATTGTCTTGTCAAGGATAGTGGAATAATATTTGGGTTCGTGGTTGATATTAGAAAAATCTAAAAATACTGGGGAAATTCGGCGCATACATTCTTGTGAAACTGTTAGGGATGAATACAAAGAGAGTAGCGTAGGTAGAGAAAATTTTCTCAGGGAAGGCGGAAAGGAGATGAAAAGTATGAGAATTTGCTGATGGGTGAAATCTTATAAAACATTAAGAAATACATCGTCCAGAATTCTGAGAAGTTGGGACCTAAAGAGTGAAATGTATAGAAGGTGGACAACTGAAGATTCGATGACTTTGGCGCTTTAAATTGTGATCATCAAACGATTTACAGTTTCTGTACATGACTCGCGAAACTTTTTTGCTTGAATTTGTAAGAAAAGTCCTTCAAATTCTGCACGAACTGGTTGTCTGATGTTGTTTTCTTCTTGAATACAATGCGAAGGATTATAGCAAGGTAGTATGCAGAAACAATAACGATTCTAAGCATTCTATCTAAAATGGATTATTATTACTTGAAACAAAAATTATTACTTGAAATGTTAATAACTACTAATTTATTAACAAACTTTTGATTATCGCTATTGTTGCCTAGATAGGAAACTGTGTAAAATGAGCCTAATAAAAAAAAACACACACGTGTGCTCACTTTTGTGAATTCACACTTCTATTTCTCTGTGCTAAATTTCAAAATAGTCTGGGAGAGGAGGTGTGTTATGTCATACATGATAACATGAAAGTAAAAAAACGTGCTCTCTAATCTTCCTTTATTCCTTTCATTTCAATTATATTTATTTCATTTAATTCATCAATTTAAAGACAAGATTATCTCAGTATATATAACCATTGTATTATATTTTAAAGTCATTTGCACCTAAAATTTGGAATCATTTCAATAGTTTAGTACAGGAAATTATTATATATATAAATATATATAAATATATATATATATATATATGTATGGGAGTTTTATGACCAAAATGGAAAGGAAATTAAAGGGGGAGAAACTTTAATGAAACTGGATCCGAACTTGAACCTCCAGTCCTTTGTAAAATTTGAATATCTACTCTATAGTGGTGATAGATTAGTAGATGTTATGTATCTAGTAATAGATCTAGCCTCTGGAGCCCTTGGCATTAGTGCAAGGAAAACCAAAACAAGACCTCCGACAAAATTCACATTTCCAAAGTATCACTGAAAAAGCACAAGCCTATAGACGAGGTACAGTAGACTCTCTCTTAACCGGCCCCGCTTTAATCGGTCTTTGGATTAACTGGCCTCCCGTTTTCTTTTCTTTTTCTTTATTTATTCCTTAATCTTTACGTTTTTACTCTCCACGACCTTCCCGGAAGGTGAGGAGGAGAAGAAACACTCTCTTTTCTTGTCCTTCTTTCTATCAATCACATACTAGGGAGTCAAAAACAAAATAACTAAAATCCTTCACCGTTTGTTCACTTTCTATGAAGAACATTTGTCTCCATTTTGCGATTTACACATACGCAGTCAATCATTCTTGGAACACGAAGCGAAGAAAAAAAAAATTTCCTGATTATAGTCATTTCTGTTTTTTTCATACCTACTTTGTCAGTAAAGTAATAATATTTTACCATAAGAACAAACAGATATAGTTTAATAACTATATACTCCGTTTAATTCTATTATTATACACGTAATTATATGTTAAATACATGTGTAGTTAATTTTTCCTAGAAAAATACCTGCACATTGGATTAACCGGCCAGGCTCTAAAAAAACATATGCTGTTAATTTCCTATTAATTCAATATTATATTTAAAGTCAACCCTCGAATTTCAATTTTTGGTTTATGAAAAGTGATGCCTGTCGACCGTTTTCCAACTTTTGATCTCTTAGACCGGGTTTTATATATTTCTATGGTTTCTTCAACTGGCTTTCTTTTTTTATCTGCCCAACATCTGCCCGTTCTTACACTTTCTTCGATTTTGAAGATTTTATAGAAGGAAATCAACGAATGAATTTATCTCTAATTACAGTTATTGATTTTGAAACATAAAACAACAAAAGTTTAGGGGAGATACAATTACGGACTGGGAATAGTCCCCTAGGTTGGTGCCCTATTGAATCTGATTCCCAAACGTGCGTTACTCCCAGAAAGGTAGCCAACTGAGATTTCATCACAATCTACGTAACGAGCTGAACTGGACCTTCTGGCAAAGAAGTTCACAGAGAAATAGTTATCTGATTTGAGAGTCCAAGATGAATTATTAATAGCTCTACATCCCCTGGATTCAATGAAAACGTATTTTCATTCTATCTTGATTGTTTCATCTTGATACCAAATGTGGCCTATGACAAAAACCGGTAAACAAGTGTATAGTGCCAATCATCGTTTCTCTGCTTGGGTTACGAATTATATATATCGCACTTGATCAGAATGTAGCAAGCCCCAACTTTTCAATCGACTGATCACAGATGCTGCGAAGACTTTTCAATCGACTGATCACAGATGCTGCGAAGAGTTTATTCTAAACGCGGATGCTATGGAAACGCCTATCACAAAATGTTCAGTCCTGCAACAATCAGGAATGGGCAATAAAAGAATCAATCAATCCTAGTCGCTGGTTTGAGAGAGCTTTTGGTCTCTAAAACCATGATCAAAAAGCGCATAATCAGTTTGACGAATCGCTCCAACTATTTACAAGTCTGGTAGTTTATCAACTGTTGATTCCTAACTCATAAGTAACAATCAATTTAGTTATTTTAAGCGGGTGAGTACTAGTCTATACCTGTTGAAAGCAGTTGTCTATTGGCTTAAATTGAAATCATTGTGGAGAACTGGGTGCACACCATCTGGAATCAATAATATTTTGTGATAGTTGATTTTCTATCGTGATATATCGCATTTAAAAACTGGAAAGCTGGTTTCTATTCTTGGAGAAAAGATTAGATTGAGTGACTTTCTCAGTTCACAATGGCCATTGGGTACGACCACTTTTCTTCGAGTTGTTTTGTGTTTTTTGTTAGGTCTCATTGTGATTGGAAGAATTTATATTGATTTTTGTTCAAATATATCTCTTATGTCCCTATCATTGTCGTCATAAGAGATTGCACTAACGCAGACATTTCTTCAAAGTCGTGATTCCTCGGCAACGTCACCCCTGCATTAGAGAGCGAAAGCAAAAAATATCATTGCATGACTTCTCCCGTAATCTTTAAAAGGAGGTACCTATCTAATATCTGCATAATGCGATGATAAGCATCCAACAAGCTTCAACAACGAAACCTGTCACGAAACGAGATTCAAATTACATCTTACTCGAGTAAGGAAAAAGAGAATTATGCAACGCGGGTGAAGAGCACATGAGTGATGTGTAATTTTCCTCGGCCAAAGTAAACACCTCAAATTCGGTCAGATTTCATACTATCACTCGGGTCGTTGGACCTACTTTCTCCCTTTCGTTTATGGCACGTAGATGAACGGCCTAACGTGCGAACCGAACGGTTTTATATGAAGGGGAAAGTTATTTGGGTATGAAGATTGAGAAATTCCACAATAGGCTGCTACCATGAAGGGAATTACTGCTCAATGGCTGGAGGAATTCATATTACTCGTGTACATGGAGATGTGATAAACATCTTCCGTGTCACTTCACTTTTCCCAAAGGGTAACGCATACGTCCCATTTAGTCCACATTTTAGGTGATTATATCGTTCATTTTCAGAAACTCGCTGAAATGAGCTTTGATCAGCAGGGTTTAAAAATACAGGTGATGAAATAAAGGCAACGATTTTGATTTAGTATTATCAATAACGGTTCTTTCAAATCGATCAAGAATAATACGCATCTAATCGTTATTTTACGGTTCTAGAAAAAAGGGATGGGGAGGAGGGGAGGGTCTAGTCATGCCATATGGTCATATGAGCAAATTTTTGTGAATCATCGTATTTTATTTTTGTTAAAATTGTTTTGAAATTTGAGCACTTTAAGTGCAAAGAAATCCTTGAGTTTAAATTTTATGGCAAAAACTTGTTCTAAATAATAATCTGCTATTCAAACAAATATTTTTTATTTCATGCATTTATTGCAGTTTTAATCGATTGTTTAGCACATTTTAATGAAATCTAAGTACATTTGTTGGATGATTAAATCATCTATTCCTGACTACCCTCCGAATTTGAGCAAGATGCGACGACTAGTCCGTGAGAAAATATAGCTTGATGGAATGCTTTTGTGCGTACGTAGAGTGAAGTATTAATTTGTGAACAATGAAACTGATGGGGAACCATCCTAAGTCAAACCGCATATTCTCGGAAATTTTCATCAAAGTCTGATGGAAACTGAAGATATTTTGATTGTTACAAAGGTTGTGCGGATACAAGGACATACACGAAACCAAAGTTGTTCAGAATGATCTAAAACCTAATACGTATGGAAATTTTCATTTTAGCGAGAAAAAATTGTAATCCCCCGAAATTTATCTCCGAAGCAAAAATGTTCGCTCGATGAAACTAATGGGGCCACACAAAATAATCTAGAACCGTTTGTCTGAGGTTAACGCCAACATGAGTGTGCATTGAACAGGTATTGTGTGAGAGAAAAACATACTAATTCCCTTGAAATTCGAATAATCATATAATATAAATATCGAAAATATCTTGTCAATAAATCTAGTTTCACCCCCTATAATTTTGAGGGATGGTACGTACTTGCACCTCCATTACCATTTGGCTATTTGGATTATATAACATCCACTGAGTCACAGAAGTGCTCATTAACACGTTTATGTAAATATTTCAAGTTCATTCAATATTGAAGAAATCATCAAGAACAGCTTGATTTAAGCGCTATATTATGAGTGCTTTTTCTGCCATCTGAATGGAAGCCTCATTTCCCTCAATGATGTTTGAATTTCCATGCGATAACAGTGACGTCCTTCAAACAGGAATTTCTCACATATTTTGATGGAATTTTCTGGAAAGGAAAAAATTCAATCTGAGCAACCAATCCAAACTGTTGCACTTTCTAGGATACGGACTTGAGTTTGTTACTGAAGCTACCATAAAATTCGTGACATTTTGGAATTACGAAGTTAATCGATAATTATTCTGGTGGTCTTGTGGATTCGAGGTTTTGCTTATCGCTCATCAAAACCTCTTCCTAATTATTTTCTAGTCAACAATCCCACTAGTTCCGTTGTGAATCATATAAAATGGATTATACGAGACTCAACAGGTGGGGGGTGGGGACTGGCTCACTAAGTACGTTTTTGCCCACATCCGAGCAGCGGGTATTTTTGGTGAACGTTTAAGCGTTCAAATTAGTTATTAATTATGAATACACATTTTAAAGTAAATTGGACCTTAAGAAGCGCATTTTCAAAACTGACAACAAAGTGCATTTAGTCATTTAAACCAATCATTAACAAATTGGAAATTCCGACTTAATTATCAACGGCGGTTGTATACATTTTAAAGAACCATAGAAAAACGACGAAAGCAGTTCCACTTCCACTCCTATCACTTGACCATATTAGGAAAGTTTCTTAATTTATTTATTTATTTATGATTTTATTTTTTCAATTATTATTAGTATAGCAGAGGAATTGTTAACTATTGAAACTTTATTGCAAAAACGAATAGTTGAAAATAATACTCTCCTATAAAAACCAATTTTTATTTAACATATTTCAATGGAATATTGAAATCAAAAATCACATAACTTCCTCATAAGTGGATATGAGGAGGCACACCATTAAATGCGAAATATAAAAAAGCGAAATATAAAAAAAAGGGAAGGACGCCCAGGTTTACTCGATGCTGCCGGCCCTTGGAATCAAGGAAGTTGAGGAAGGAGAAGGGAGAGAGGGATGAAATGATAAAAATAGCTGCTGAAAAATAGAGTGGACTTTGGCTGAATTTAATAGATAAAGATCATCAGGATAATGTTCTAGATGGGATTATATATCATTTAAGGTTTATTAATAGTATAAAAGCAACCCGTATTGTAAAATGAATCATGCCAATACAAAACTCTTAGATGCAAACCATGCTTCTTAGAATAATCCAGGAAATACAGTATTTTAAATTTCAAACAAAAATGCCGCATCCTTGAAATTACATTATTCCTTCTTGCATCATGGCAGAATCCATCGCAATGTCATTGAAGATCATTCATTGCAGTATCATTGTAAATCGTGTTTATTTTTCTGAAATACTGCTGCGCTTTTATATCAAATTGCACCCACGCGAACCCATTCAAACTTCCACTGAGGCCGAATGTTGGGTAACAAACGAGGCTGAACAGAATGAGGTGATGATGTGAGTACGAAACCGACCACCTCCGCTTGCTTGGCTGAGAGCCGCGGGCAGAACACTCCCACCACCTTATCAAATGTGCAGATGGTGGATTTCTATCTTCGAAACCAATCATTAGAAATAGCGTCGACTCTTTGGCTATTAAGAGTTGGAATTTTCAGGTTTCCAGATGTCTATCTAGTATTGTTGATATGGGTCCAACCAACATCAAAAACTGTGACTTTCATGACCAATGTCTAAGATAGTCGTTAATAGTGTTAATCGGAAGTATGTGTTCGACGAGGAAGTTGATTAATTTTTTATCAACATTCTTGAACATTTTGTGGGGACAGAAATTGGAACGGTCAAAGCCGTAATTTTCTAAGCTACAGACTTAAGTATACGTATCTCTCAATAAATATGCTTATGGAATTGGCGATCAATGTTTGAAATGCAAGGCTAAATTGATTTAAGCTGAAATAAAACTTGCTGTTGAATTGAGATTCACAATGCGGCACTCAAACAGTCTTATGCAAATTATGGTTGGTAATTCCACCTGTTGTAGAATCCTTTTTTATGTGGTGTCAAAAGAAGTCCAATTTTCTATTCTATATTTGCAATGTTGTAACTAAGTAAAAATGGTCAGGGAAGAAATTGTAACGAATGCACATCTCACGTCTTTACATTCACGTCTCATCACCAAGAGGACGCAGGCAGTAGCTGGAAGAAAATATTTCATCAGCGACAAATTCTTATAGGAAACTTTACTCTGATTCCCGATGTATCCCAGTATTTATAACCCTTTGTATGGCTTCAAGTGGCGATTCGAAAAAATTTTGATCAAAAGATAAGGCGTAAGCAAATCAACGTTAATTAGTTAGTTAAATTCTGTTTCGATTAAGCACCACGAATGGAAAGGTATACTGACAAATATTGTAGTTATGAGTTTTTAAATGTCAAAAACGTAGTATCTGCATAAACCCTCTACACAATTCTACATGTAATTTGCTCTTTAGACGGCATTTTTCTCGTCCACCTCTGAGTCTAATTCGTCCAACCAAAGATTTTTTTCACATGAGCAACCAAACACAGTTTTACCAACTTTTAGAAATCTATCAAAAACGGCTTAAGGGCGGTTTTTAGCGTCGAAATTTTTATTTTGAGTACAGCTCACCCTGAAGAACATCAATTACATTTTAGCGAAAGTAAATTTTTGCGCATTTTAGTGATACCTTTTTCGAGTTTAACATTGTAGTAAATTGAATGTATTTAAGAAGTGAAACATTTCATCATAGTTCATCTATTAAGATTAAGGCAGTTTGTTTACATGGTATCCTCAGTATTGTTTGGAAATGAGAGAAGATTGTACTGGAGTCACTTCCCCTCACTAAGTCTGGGGTCGAACTAAACATAACTATAATGAGGATTCAAGTAGTATCAACTTTACAAGAGCGTTATCACTTTTAGAATCGATCCTTTCTCCTTTTCCATTCAATTTTCTATTCAATTCTTACTTGATCAAACCTTTCTAATCACGTTTACCATTCCTTCCCACGTTTCTTCATCATGAGTTTTTTCCAGCTGGATTTGCCTCACTGTGAAACCAGAGTATCCGGTAGTTTGCTCGCGGCAAGGACCATACAGTCAAGTTCTACCTCCTGAAGACTGCCATTCATGTTGAACCTTCTCCAAAAACGCTGCGATTTTGGGAAATATTTGCGAGACTCTGATGAACTTTTGTGGCAATCAAAGGGGTGGGATCCGAAGGCTAACAAAGTTGCCACATTCCTGACCCCCCCTTCTATCCATTTCCTTTTGCTTCCATGCATCTCTAATGCGCCCGGTGAAGCTGTGGGAAAGGTCATTCCGGTGCCCCTGGATCCTCTTTTAACGATAACGCCGACCATAAAAGAACATGCCTCTCAAACAGTTACGCTCCGAGTTTGCTCTTTTATAGTACCTAGTACTGTCCCGATGTTTCGTTTCATGCAAATTGAGCTCGCATGTACGCAGTGGTTCCCAGGCATAGGCTCTAGAGTCGCCCAAAACCCTCTTGACTATTTATTATAATCCATCCATATAGTTCCAATGGAATTTATTCTAACGTTGTGAAGTCGAGTTTATTAACTAGTCCGTGGGGATGTACCTACTAATTAATATTGGTACCTTAATTCTAAACTTCATATCATTGCTCCCAAGTCTAGATTTAAAAGTTGTAGTCTCCACTAAAATCAAACTGTTGTTGTTTTTCTACAGTGGTGAAATTTCCACTCGCATTTTACGTTTTAAACTATTCAGAACAACTTTTGTTCCGTGTCTTCTCTTTCTAGCTGTGATGTGTCTGTGTGTTTATCTATACGTGTGTATGTCCGGAAATTCCCCCTCCTATTCTCTATATCCTGCCACATTTTCCATTTTTAGATTTGTTTGCTCGTATTGTGATATTAATTTCATTCCTATCTTACCCATGATAATAAAATACGAAACATTAAAAAAAAAAAAAAAACAGACTTATCTGCAACCACGAGAGATCAGTTTCATGTCTTTGCCGCTTCGCGTGCTACACCACCCACGCAATCAAGTCTTGTAAATCATGAGCTTCCTTGGTTACGTTGATTGTGGTTCCATAAACATAATCTGGCGTCATGGTCCCATTTTTTAAACTCATTTGGATGATGATCTGGTTCGTTTACATTCATTATAGACTTGGCGAGTAAATCAGTTTCCTCGTTATTTCAGCGGCTAAGACAGCTTTTTGGTATGAATTGAGAGATTTCCAACGACTGGTGAGCGATTTTTGAGGGATCAAAACTAACAGAGTTGATCTTCCTAACGAAGCTATTTATGACGATTGGTAGGCACATACAAAAACAAAAAAAAAAGACAGGGAAAAGTACATTTTTAGTGATTTTTTTTTTTTTAGGACATTTTTTGAAATTTGACCAATTTAATGTGCTCAAAAATGCTGGTCAACGTACTCATTATTTCCTTTGGAAAGCTTGATTTTTTGGAGCAAGAACCGACTTTGATCTCAATCCCGAAGAGTGTGATCTTCCGGAAGGACACACACACACACACACACACACACACACACACACACACATATATATATATATATATATATATATATATATATATATATATATATATATATATATTTTTTTTTCTTTTTTTTTTTTTTTTAAGAGGTGTTTTCTAGGATTTGGCTCAAAATGTTGTCTCGAAACGGATTTCAATGAAGAAATTTTTCGAAAATTTTGATTTTGAAATTTTTGGAGCCATTGTAATAGCTTCATTTCAACGAAAATTTGTTTAAAAAACATATTTAGCTCATGCATTACTACCCCTTTGAAGCCTATTGTGGGTATGGGGGCCCCGCGATCCCAACTGGATTCATTTGGACTGTGGGTTCTTGGCTATTAACTTTGTTACCTAACATTGCTATGGTTAATACACCATTGCCGAATCAAATTCAACGAATGACATCCAAAGCTTTCCGAGTCAAATTCAAGGTTTTCCATTTCAAATTGATTCCCCCCCCCCCCCCCCCCCCCACAGTGAACGTTTTTTATTAACACCAGCTATTTTGAAAGGTTTTCATTGATAAACAACAATTGCAGACAAACAAAAGCTTTACATCTTCAAACAGGTAGGTAGTACATAATGAAGGTAGTGCCATTTGCAGAGCCTCGTTAACTTTAAATGTTTGTTAAAAATTAAATTTTCTATCTTAATGTTGGAAACAGCGAGCGAGTGGAATGACACTGTTTTTAGGATTGCAAAAAAACTGAAAAAAAAAGTTGTCTGTCAATTTCTTTCCACTCGAAGATTTCACATTTCAAAACTATGTAACGTTGATTCAAACGATAATTCACCAAAATTATCATCAGAGCATGCAGATCATGCTGCAAGACTGGAACTTTATGTCCCATGGGGTGCGGAACTTATGTCGTTTGGAACGTCGCTATCGTAGAAACGGTTGGCAATAGAGACGCTCAATGATCCGTCCAGAGCTCTCAGGGGCTTTCACTCCATCGAAGCGGTTTTAGCAATGACAGGTTGAAAGAGCTGTGACAGCTGAACTTCTTTCACTTGTCATGCAAGTTACGGCTGTGTTATTGAATGCCATCACCACCACCACCCCCATACGTGCAAAAGCAACGGTTTTGAAAAGGGTAGAGGAAAGTTCAAGAGCCTCATTACGGGGTCAAACGCCGGCTGGAAGGAGTCAGGATTAATCCAGTCCTTCGGCGCTAGACTTCCTTTCGTGCGAGACTGTTTGCGTAAGATATTTCATTCAAATCAGGTCTCGCCTTCGGGCGCTAGTCGAGAAAACGCTTAGCGGTTCTCTGATCTCTCAAGATAAAGGAAACATTTATACCACCCAAATCTCATTTATCTGTGTATCTGGTTTACAGATAACTGGGGTTTTCTCGGAACAAGACGACTACGGATTTAATTCAAAGTTATTTGTTTTTCCCTGAAACGGATTTGAGTTTAGCGTGTAAACTTGGATGGGTTCTCACAGTTTAGCGAATGACATACTTCAGATGAGATTAAAGCAAAATTTGAATTGGGCTATGCAGATTTTTGCAAGTCTCACTTTGAACAATCAGTTGTATAAAGAGTTTTTGTAAGTCAACGTCATTCATTTCATTCCCTTCACTGTTTTTGCAAATAGTTGAGTGGAAAGCGCAACACATTATGATTAAAATAATAAGCATAAAAATATGAGCATTTGTATTATTAAAATAAATAAATAAATATGTAAATATGTATGTATTACTCATAACACCCCAACCGCCCATTCATAGGATTATGATCCTTCTATGAAAAAAAAAAAAAAAAAGAATTACCCCATCTTAGATTTTATTTGTCCTTCCTGTACAAACATTTATTGGTTAACTACTGTTTCGCTATGTACAGATAGCTTAATGAGTAGCTTTTGAAAGTTCGAAACTCGAATCAACAACAGTGGAAACCGTTTATAACGACGTTTGTTATAATGTTCAAATCGTGTATAAAGGCAATGTTTTGGTAGGGTGGGTTTCCAACATCGTTCATAACAACATACTGAGAAATCCACGCATCTACTGAGAGTTCCACGCATCCGACTTACCCGAACTTACGATAGATTTCTACCAAGAACATACAAGAAGCTGCCTCTGTCCTGAAGTTCCAAATTCCTATGAATACAAACAACACTGGTATCTTGCGCTGTCAATTTCAGTTTCTATTAATGAATAGAGCTGGCTCACTCGTACACGTGCACCATTTATTTCCAAGAACTTAAAGATCCAGATCGTCAGAGAAGGCCCCCGTAAATTTGCGGTCGCCTCTGGTTTCAATTTCAGTTTTTCTACAACGTAGCTTTTGTGCAGTAAGTTCTTTCTAGAGACTTTTTACCTACAACATGTCCTAGAAGATGTCCAAGTACTCTTAGTATGTCACCTACACATATGTATTTGCATTGCGTTTAAACGATAAAAAGATGTGTGCCTCTAAACAATGTTCTAGAAAATTCAGTTTTCTCCTTCAAAACCATTCAGACGTCAGAGCTAAGTATAAAAAGTAACCTACTGTACTGAAAAGGTGTTTCCAATAAATTTTCAGCCAAGACGTTGAAAATTTTGAGACTATCGGTTATAATGATTACAGGCCGTAACGACCAATTTTTGAAGGTCCCTTGGCGGACGTTATACGATTTCCACTGTATATAGACGTTTTCTTTTGCTGGTACCCAAGTTTTACAAGCAAGTTCGGACAAATCATTGAATTAGCCAGCTCGATAGATTTACGACGTATAAATTCCTATTTATCTTTTTCCTACCAGAAGCCGTTTTGTAATCTCCTTCAGAAGTTTAACATTACTTTATGAAAGTTTGGTTGCAACTTGATCGGAAAACACCAGCATTTAAAATCGTACACAATTATTGTGCACGTTAAATCATAACGTGAAAGAAACGTCGTAACTTTCAAGAGTTTGTCCAATAATAAATTTCCAGATAGCAAATACGTACCTACATTGAAATTTATACCCACTAAGTATCTATAACTTATCTATAACTTCCAAATATTGCATAACACTGTGTCAGGTACTTCAAGCCTACTCATTACTTACTTCAAAAGTCATGCATGACAAAATCTCACGATCCTACGACACTTACGGATTCATAAACGCTGCATATTATTATTATTCTAAAATATAATTTATTATAGTGAGCTAAATTTAGAGGTAAAAATTCGTATTTTGGTTGGTATGTTGTTCAAACATTAGAAATCACCAGTACAATAATAGCTACTATTGTACTACATTTATACTACATTTATACTACGGTTATGCTTTAACTTCACTTTTGCGGAAAATGGTCCCGGATGTTTTGGGTTGAGTGCATTGAGAGCGGTGACGAACTCACAGGATAAGGATTCATCTGGTAGGCTATGGTCATAATGTTACAGTTGTCATAACTACTTCCTGAACTGAACTAAGAACTATATTTCATAAAATATGAACGATAAATATGTTTCTACTTAATGAACTAAGCTGCACTTTCCTATGACCATCTCCGAATCGGCTACATCAGCACCAGTCTACACTCAAAGCTGAGTGGACCCCTCCCCCTACCCTTCACACCCTTTCGCGTTCACGGTCTCCATCTTCCCAGCCGAATGAAAATTTCACCAACCTCCACACTGGTTGCCCCTCCAAAATGTGATCGAAATCAAATGTTTCTCCCATCGCTTTTCGAGGTCATCTGCGTACAAAAGGCCATAACCAAGTCAAACTGGTTCGTGTAAATATAAGAATTTTCTCATATCCCTACCGCAGTCAAAGCAAACAACGCACATAATTGCTTCTCCTGTAAACCCACCTTTCACGAACTGGAGGCTTAACAACGAACAACTGAACTGAATTGCTACCGCTTGCTAGGCAGTCCTTTTACGGTCCATTGTCTCGCAACCGCGTGACATAGAATATCGCCAAATTATGTAATCGCTTTAAAATGGAAACAATCAATAACACTGGTTATTTAAATGACAAAAATGCCTTGAGCGTGAACGATAGAAAATTGAATCAAACTAAAAAACGTCTGCCAAGTTGGGTGTGGCACATAGCTTCCTCGATTACGAATCATGAATGTAAAGGTCATTAAAAAGTTTCAAATGATCTTGAAAAATTTCATAGCGGAAAAGAGTAACTCAAGAAGTAGCGTAAAACGTCATAATTGGTCAATTAAGAAACGAAAAAATTTTACTCAATGTAATGCACATGCGTAGAATGAACTGATGAGTTGAGAGAACAATGAAATAGGTACGAGACCAGCTACACCCTAACCCGCGCATTCACTGACTATTTCATCAAAATCTGATGAAAACAGTAGAAATTGAGGTCGATACAAGGATTTCACATTGGCGCGTGCGGAGTAGCTATTAATGGTACAATATATTGAAATTCATATGGGGTAATCGAATCGTCTTCTCCTAACTATCATCCAAATTTAAGCGAAATCGAACCACTAGGGTGTAAAAAAATGAAACATGACGGAATTAACGTTAGCGCATGAGCAGAGTGAAACCAAAATCGGATGAAAACTGTGGAAATAAAGGTCGTTACGAGGACTTCACATTGGCGCATGCGCAGTAGCTATTACTGATACGATCATGTTGAAATTGGTATGGTATAATCAAATCGTCATCGTTTGCGCATGCGTAAAGTATTGGGTCAGGAACGATGAAACTATAGTGGACCGTCTACACCTTAGCTTGCACATTCCCTGAAAATTACATCCGAATCGGATGAAAACTGTGGAAAATAAGCTAGTTGCAAGATTTGTGGAGATACGACAGACACACACAGACAGACGGACAGACTGGGAACCAAAGTTATAATAGAATGGCCTAAAAAGTGAAAATTTTGATTATGGAGACCAAAAATTGTTCTTCTCCCGAAAGGGAAAATAATGCTTCCGCTACCTATAGATAGACTCTGCAGCAAAAGATGATACATCATGATCAAACGAAGATATAATATACAACACATTGTAGCATATAACATTATTAAGTATTATTTATACGAATGAAATAAATTTAATTTACTCGTAGTAGAGGTTTAAAATCTGTACTTTCCAATTAAAACTCACTCGCACTCATATTGCCATTTCCTTTTTAGAGGTCTAATATCATGCGATTCATTAAAATGAAATCTATCATATTCTAACGAAATGACATTATTAAATTGATTATTCTGTTTTTAATGAGTGATTGAAAACGTAATTTTTGAAAATATCTTATGCTTTAAACTTCTGTGTTTATAAGTTTGAGTAAAAAATGACGCATAAATTCAAAGAGCGTCTGAAATGTGGATTTGCAGAGAAAATTTTATTTTTTTTAATGTTTAGCATATACTGGTAGGAAGGCCAGAGGTGGCGTATACACAAACTGACGGATCTGTGTTGTTACTCGAATTCGGAATGCTACGTATCTTTTACATATATCAAAAAACCTGCAAGAGTATTAGAACTTGATGTAAATATGATTTTACGTGGAGCTTTTGGTTAGTCTTCTTCGCCGTTGTCGGGATCTGTCAAGGGAAAGCCTCACCTTCGGATTCTTTGCGGGGAACTCGTGTCATGAAATTGAAAACACTCCCACTCTCAAGTTTTTTTTCTTTTTTTCTCGTTGTATTTACCAACCGCATGGGAAGAGGCGTTGGATCACAATATCGCCCTAGTGAGAAAAGCAAAGAACAGTTCGTCGTTCTTTTCCCGGAGAAAAATTGTTAGTGAAGGAAACTCCTTTTTTTTTCAACCTCCCACTGAATAAAGAAACGCAACCTCCCGAATTCATGTGATCCACACGTACACAAACCCTTAAGGTACACTAGAGCTGCTGCTGTTTTAAGCATGGACACAACCCGTTGGTCAAGATTGCTTGCACTATTCCACGTTCAACCGTTACTTTTGGATTTTTCTCTCTATCTCAGCTTTTTCGGCCCTTCGTTTAATTTACGCGTAGAAAACACCACTCTCAAACTGTATGAAAAATACAAGGTGCATACAAATAGTGATCTGAATAGAGTTATTTCATTCAATTAGCGAATCTCTCTCTCTCTCTCTCTCTCTCTCTCTCTCTCTCTCGTTCTCCCTCCTACCATGATCGCTGGACGAATAAAGAACGCGTGACAGCATTACCACAATGATTCGGAGTAGTAAAAAAAAGTCTGCCAAGTTGGGTGGGCAGTATAGCTTCCTCACATATTGTAACATGGACGTTTAGAATTAGTTGAAGAACAAGGTACGAGTCGATGTTATAAGAAATTAATGTTTACGCATGCGCACAGACTACTATTAATCCAACGGCAATGAAATTTAAGGGGGAACGTCTAGGAGCTGAACCACACAATCCTAATTTCATAAAAATCGGTTAATTAGTATCGGAGTTTTGATTACTCCACCAATAGCGATATAATTCGTAGGGAATTTTCTTGGAACATATACCCATCTAATCCCCAGGTTTGAACGAAACTGGGCCAATAGATGACGCGTACAGACTACTTTTTATGTGACGGCAATGAAAATTATTGGGGACCGTCTAAAGGCTATACCGGACTACCTTACCTTATTCCTGTCTTACCTAATTCCTACCTTATTTATGCATGAGCTAAATAGAATTAGTACAAAAACAATTTTCACGGAAAAAAAATGTATACATACATAATGACCCAAAAATAAATATTATTTGTTGAGTTCCACATATGAGTCAAAAATAAAGTTCAACGGGCACTTATGACCTTGAATATGAAGACCATCACATCAACGTCATTGACTTCAACGAGCAGTGTTATCTAAAACAATAACAACAACAAAAATCACTGCAAATTATTACAGAAAGGTATACTATTTTGCTAATATTCTTCTCTAACGATTTTCATCTGAGATTTAGATGTTGTAATTTCCCCCAATCCTAATCCCTCGTAGAGGGCAATCGGTTGGCAGAGATCTGGGTGGTCCCATTTGATTTACTGTAATTCGATCTCAACATAACAAAAAATTTCAATTTTATCTAAATTTTTTCCGATATGGGTTTTTGAAAATGTCGCCCACTTTGCGATGTCTTAATCTGTCCAGTAGTTTGGAAAAAAAGTCGGATTTTTTAATTAACTTTAACACCGAAGTCAGCTCGAAGGTTGCTTTTGTGAAACCTTCACAACAGACCTTTGTAGATGTTTTATGGTAGTAGGTACTGTTCATCTATAAACCGAATAATTTATGCCTTTAGTCTTTATTCTATGTATGCTAGATGATTGTCGTAACCTACAATTATGGCAACTGGCTTTCAAAGCTAAAGCTAATTATAGAAGTCATGTTCGAAACTATTTGGGGCGAAAAACAATCATGAAGAATGCACAGTCAAGTTGAGTCTGACTCCAAAACCTGGAGGCCTGAGTTTTATGTTTGGTACCTATATTGTACAGCAATAGTATACGATCTCTTTCTCTGGTAAGACAGTCATTGTATTATGGTGCTTCTTTTCCTCGAGATTCTTTGATCTGTATCCCATAGGTACATCATTCCAGCGTACAGACGCCAGAAAATGTCACGATTGCTTCGAAGAGATGCGTCTTTCAACAAAAGAGAACCGCGGAATACCTTGTTGATGATACTTTAATATAGTTCACCATTGTACAGTTAAATGGGCTGCACATAAATGTGAAACTACGAAACTAACCCGAAAGGAAAGTCGCAAGTCAACACGTGTGTTTGAACACCCTCAGCTATCTCCACCTCATCCGATTTTTCTCTCTTCTATTTTTCCTATTGCGTGCAACTACACCGCTGAAAAGGTCTCGGTGTTTGCTCGGGGCCTTGTTTTTCCACAAACACATTCCACGTGGAGTATCAAACGCCGGAAGGTTATTTGGTTTCCGTTTTATTCGTTTTTCTTTATTTTATCGTCGCACACTCGTCAACCCCCAAAGGGGGACCTTGGCCTTCTATGTTACGTTTGAAGGAAGGTCTCGAACGTGATCTGCCTTCAGCTTCTCACTCATGAAGAAATCGAACTGTCTCAATGTCAATGTTATATTGCTTTCTGAGGTTCCCCCTAGACAATAATCCCGACATGTTCAAATAAAAGCGTTTTACATAATACTCATGATGTAGGTGTACATGGTTGGAATGTGTAACTAACGTTTTTTTAATTTATTTCTTTTTTTAGAAACAGCCTACCAGATTGGCCTGCATGGCTTTCTAAGGTTATTGCATTATTTCGAACAATCCATATTCGTAGTAATATTCAAAGATTACGTTGAAATAGGTTCAGTATAATAACGAGATTTGTTATAGTAACCAGGCTAGTTTACTATATGCGATGGCGATGTGGTAACCGATACTTGAAAATATACCCCGGGGTCGCGGACTCGTATAAGAGCTGTCCTGAGTTTAGCCATTCTATTATTTGCAAATTTTCTGATGCCTCTGCAAATCGAAGAACTAATACAATGAAACCAGAGAAATGACGGCGGTGATCATTGGGGTTGTTGAATGGAATGGAAGTTGAATGGGTTTAGGAACTCTGTTCAACGGCTAGGTACGGAGGTTTCAATTTCATTGAAAGTGGATAATTTAAAAACTTGTCTTCGCCTAATCTCAAAAATACCTTTAGTATTTCCGAGAGATTTCTGATATCCAGCAAGATCTAAACTTCAATATTCGCAATATTTGCACGACAGTATTGCCGATATATAATATGGTAAAAATATGAATAAAAATCATAATAGACTACAGTAATCACCCAAGAGTCTAGATAGGTCTTCTGGATGATATTTCATTAATGCATTGCTTTTTCAAGTATCTGCCATCTTCTCGATTTTCAAATATTATATTAAGAAGCCAACTAGAACACAAGAAGCGAACTGGAAGTTGCTGGTAATTGGAGTCGATATATTTTTTTACACTATCCAAAGAACAAAATTCACGATGTAATCATTGGTGTACCGATTCTTTGATTTTGAAATGGCGTAGGAAGTTTCAGAGTGTCGGAAGATTCCGCATAAATCAGATTGTTCAAAAATTCGTATTGGCAACTAATCCATTCAGTAGTGAGTGGCCAGCACGCCTTACCGAAGAAGAATTTACGGGAGTACCTGCAATTCAGCAGCATTAAATTTATTAGTAGCCCAGATCCTGTCAGAGCAAACAAACCTATATGGCAGAATTAGTTAACTGAACGAATATAAGGAGAAAGGTATCAAGGTGATTTTGATGCGGGTTAAAACCCACCATGAAATTGAAGGGAACATTGAAGCAGACACCCTTATCTAAGCGTACTACTTTCTAAAGAAGATTTGTACTTAGATATCAAGAAATATTTTATTGCTCGATGGGGTCAAATGTATGGAGAGGAAGGCTCTCTAACTTTTACAAACCCCACACTCCAACATTGCCATCAAGATCATAGATAGACAAAGTCACATGAAACCGGAAGCTTTGCCGAGTAATATCTCAAAACACACTGACTATTACGATTTAAATTAATGTTTAGGGGTGACAGTACTAAAGCGGTGGAATAGTGATCAGTTATAGTACTCTTAATTATTGCAGGTTTAAGATCTAATATTTTGGATTTAGCGAACACTATGGTCAATTTTAGCGAACACATGGTCAATGGCAGTTTTTGATGTTCCATCAACAGGGGTTGGTTCATTTATGAGGCCAATGTACCCTGGAGATATCAAAGAATAATCGGGGTAACTGTCAACAGTTTCATTATTACGTAACAAGTCGAGGTTGATGCCGCCGAAAATGAAAGAATGATTACACTTCAGCTCTCCAAGGTTGGAGTTTAGTTCGGAAATAAAGAGAGATATTTCTTTAACAGTTTTAGACGGCGATCTATAGATACAAATTATATGTTTCTGAACCGAGTTGGAAGCTAATGCGGGACCAGAAGCTCCTGTCATGGTTATTGTCTGGGCTTTACAATTTAGCCCAGCTCTCTTGAGCATAGCTTACCACTCCACCATTACGATTTCGAGGATTATCCGTATGGAATAATGTAAAACCAGGAATATTGATTACATTTCAAGGAGCAGAACTAAACGTTTTGCTGAAAATTAAGAAATCTGGCTTTGCTTTGTCGGCCTTCAGCCAACTCAATACGTCTAAATTTTTACTTAACCTACGAATATTCATGTGAAACTCGAAAAGATTTTCTCTCAAGTTAAATTTACTCACAAAATCACCTAGAACGTCATACGTAGTTGAGGTCGGATTTGGGTGTAGTTCAAAATCAGCATCAGGAAGGTCGGATAGGCGATCAAAGTCATTTCGTACAAGTTCTTCAAATACCATAGTCGGTTTTGTTTATGAGTCCAGAAAGTGCATTAAGGTAGAAATGAGTTCAATGTATCCAATGAGACCATCCACAGCATTGTCAAACCAAACCGTTCACGATCCAGTAGGGTGAGTGTTGGGAGTAAAAACATTGTCAACACGCTGTAAATCTCAACGTGACGATTTCGTTCTGGAGTAAGGTGAAATTTTGTAAATTCGGATTGATATTGTTCGGTTTTCTTGTCAAGTCTATGCGCGAGTTATGCCTGTCTATTTATGGATAGAGACTAGTTGAGCCTGCCTACAAGGGCTAATATAGAAAACTCGTTTAATTATTTAGAACGTTTAAAAGGGAGTGGCCAATAATGACTTTGTCATCGATATGTCAATCACACGACTGTGAAAACGATCATTTACCTTGTATAGTACCACCTTCACTCAGGAATAGGAGTAGGTGAACATAAACGGCCATATTGCTGGGGTATACAGTACAGGGAAAACCAAGACTTTGAAACATAGCTGGTGAGGTATTGGTTTCTTCGAAGGTATTTAACAGTGAAGAACAGCGATATGCGGGAGGTTATCTATCCAGAAAAATAATAAAACCTCAATGTGATAATTCACAGAATCACTTTCGCAATCTTCTTCGCGACCCCAAAACCTCCATGTCTCGCTTATTATCACTTAAACTTGAAGCGAGTGTGCTGCATTAGCACCTCGTTTGCCGCGGTAAGGTCACATCATCTGATGGCAGGCCGGGCGCTGATTCTTGGTGGTTTTCACACTCCTTACATCAGACATTTTGCGAAAGTTACTTCTACTAATCTGTAAAGTTCAGATGGGGCGAAAGTTTCATACGGCAAAAAATGTGACAATATCGGAAATAAGTACTGAATATTACCTTGCATGAAATAACATAAACCGTTAACCCGCATTTCGCATTCAAAGAGCGACTTAAGAAATAAATTCTAAGCTAGTGAAAATTTCCCTAACTTACATTCCTTTTGAATTGTAGTTTTATCCTATATATATCTAGTCAATCACGAAATTTCCTGAAACAATTTGTCTCCATTCTCATGCAAAATTTATTCAAGTAAATTTACTCTTGAAAGTGCTTCCTGTCAGTATTATGGAGAGATTTTTAAGCAATTTGTTGGCTTCCTTGAGTACCAAGGTGCAATATGATAACTTTTGGGAAGTGAAGAAAAATGTTGCCAAAATCAGGATTTTGGTTTCTTATCTTCAAGTGTGTCTGTATGCCTACTGATCCTTACAATTAATGCACGCTGTTGCGCAAGCGCAAAGTTCAAATTTTTGCAACAATCTTTTTTTACATTGCAATTTTTTTACTTACTACTTCTACTCATCCCCTAACACGAACTTTCAAGTTCATATTAGGGATTAAATTATAATATTAGTTTAGTTGTTCACCTTGGGCAAGTAATCTTAGTGTAAGAGCAGTATGTTGTAATTTTTTCCTTCTACTTGACACGTACCTGTTCTTTTAACTTGCAATGTTTACTTATGTTTATTATATTGGGAATGATATTAATTTTATAAAATGATGAAATAAAAAACCTATACAGTTACCGTCAAATCGCGTTAAAATTCTCGGACATTGTGCGGTTAGATGGGCCTCTACATTTCATTGTTCCTGATTTGAAGGTAACTTCTGCATATGCCCTTCGTAAAATCCTCAACACTATTCGCCGACGATCCTAATAATTACTAATTAATCATCCTTTCACGTTTTTGATTAATCATACGTTTTCACTTGTATACTTTATAATTTATAAATTTAGAACTTTTAAAGAATCCGAGTTAACACGTTTCCTAACTATGCGCCCCAAGCCACACCCAGCTTGGTAAACTTTATAGCATGGAACATGCTTTAGTCTTGGACTAACTAGCGAATATTCAACCGATTTTTATGAAATGTTCATGGGATGTGCGGGTTACGGTGTGGATAGTTATCCATCAGTTCACTTGTCCCCAAATCAATACTTCACTCTGCGCATGCGTGTAAATTCCATCAACCATCATTTTCTCACGCCCCCGTCGTCCGATCTCGCTCGATTTTGGAGAATAAGTGGAAGAGATTAATTTGAGTATTCCCCAGTAATTTCAACCTAATTCTATCATTAGTAGCTACTGGGCATGCGCAAATATGTATTCCTTTTAACGAGCTTTATTTCAACAGTTTTCTTTTTGATAAAATTTTCAGGGAATGTGCGGGTTAGGCTGCGAATGGTCCCCTATTAATTACATACTTCTCAAATCATTACTTCATTCTGCGCATGCGCAAACGTTAATTATTCCAACATAATTTTTTCACGCCTAGTTGTCTGATGTCTCTTAAGTTTGGTACTTAGTTGGGGGACGATGGTTTAATATTCCATATTAATTTCAACATGATTTCATCATAAGTAGCTCCTGCGCTTGCGTGAAAGTGTATCCCCAGGGACAAGGTTAATTCCTTTCATTAGGTGCCTATATCTAAGAAGACATGTTGATTTCTACCCACGGATCTACAATTTGAAAAGGACCTTCTTTGAAATATCAAGAATTCAATATCAGTGGACACTGATCAGCTTTGGGGGCTTTCGAGTCTAATTTGTTTTTTAATCGACTCATGTTGCTGAAACCTCAAATGTAGCTCCTTTTTGGAGATCTGGAATACGATTACAAAGTATGGAGGACTCAGATCAGCTTCGAAACCTCCGAGGCTAACTTTCCTATTCGACTCACGGTGTTGGTATTTCGATGGAGCTCCTCTGGGACTCCTCGAAAACAATTACGAGGTACGGAGGCGCACTGTTCAGCTGAGGAGCCTCTGCACCTGTATTCTTTCCTTACCTATAGACCTTTTTTTTAAGTTTTTACTGGGAAGCGTGAAATTGCGAGGTCTCGGAACTGTAGAGTGTTAACCCTTTTGGGAGCCCTGATGCACCATGTTCTTAACATATATTAAATACGGGGTTTATTAATTATAGAACAATGATCTGCGTAGAAGGGATATCTTTCATCAGAAATAATAAACCTTTGTGTAATAATTTGCAGCGTTTTTGGTTTAATTCCAAACTCGTCCTGTTGTTTCGTGCAACTTGACATCCAGACGAAATTCTTGATTATTGCTTCCTCACTACCAGAGGCACTGTGTTCGTAAAAGAATTTGAAAAAATTTTTGCCCTCCAAAATCAAAATTCCCGTATACGGTTTTTCGTTTCAGCGCTTGTTGAATAATTTCGGCTCCATGCCTGTCTATGTGTCTGATGTCTGTCTGTCTTTGGTAAATCCTTGTTAGTCCAAAACTATACCAAGTTTTATTCCGATTTCGACCAAATTGTCTGGGATTATTTCAGTTAGCTCCTAGACGGTCCTCTATGATTTTCATTACCATCAGATTAATAGTAGCGGGTACGCAAGTTCAAATGTGCATTTCTTGTAACGTATATTTTTCATGATTTATTGTGCCGATTTCGTTCAAACTTGGGGTAATTAGGTATACGTTCCAAAGAACGCTCTACGGATAATTTGTTGGTCAACAGCTATTGCGCATGCGCAAAACGCAAAGCTAAAATTGATTGGCATAGCGGTATTAAATTAAATTATTATTTAAATTTAAAATTATTAAAATATGAATATATTATTATTCAATTTTTCCTTCAGGGCTAAAATTTGCAGGGATTGCGGGTTGTCTTCCCAGTGGATCACCAATATACATTGCATTGTTTTCGGTATTTTTTGTATTTTTCTTCATGTCAGATGTAGCCACCAAACATAAAAACAACTATTTAGTAGTTTCTATGTTCTGTGGATGTAGCTATATAATAGGTATATGTAGTTAGATATATTTGACTCCTTTGCCTAGTATTCAATGCGGCTGGTTGAAATAGCTTTATTTTTTCGTGAGCCACCGACATTGATTGATCCAATACATTTTGGATAATTTTGTCACACGGTGTTACACATCTAAGGAGTGGATAAACATATTATAGCTCTTAGATTGATGTTTTACACTAATAGTTCCGAATATCGATTCATTCTCCGCTTAAAAATCTCTGTTTCCACGGCAAGTTATTCGTCGAGGCGTCTGGTTCATGTCGCCTTGAGCCAGTGGCGAGCTATTAACGCTCGATCTCCCACGAAGACGAAACGCGGGTCGTTCATTTTCAGCTGACGGCTGCGGGAGCAAAGAGAGAAACAAAACGAATAAAAGCATCGGATGGTTGACGGCAACATGTTAAGGATGATCTTGACCTAAAGACTCCAGGGCGGGCTTTTTTTCCTTCAGAGCTATTCGTGTTGATCTTCTTATTTGGCCCTGTTGTATTATCCCTTGTAGTCCAGCGTCTCTGGGGTCGCCTTATCCGGGTCAACAATGGCATTATAAGGGCAGGGATTTTTCTTCGCCGACCTACTATAGTAAGAGACAATAGTTCCCGTTGTACAGTGTTTTTCTTTTCGGTCTAGCCTTAAAGCCCTAAATACTGCACGTTATGGGTGCTTTTTCATTCAATCGATATCAGATTGTCGAGATTTTATCACCAGCTAAACGGAACGTAGAATTCGGGATGAATTAAAATGTGTACTATTTAAGATTGCGAGCGAAAATATAGCGTCTTTTATAAGAAGAATCCTCTAGGCACTTAATGTATTATTCCTTTTCATCAACATAAAAATGCAACTACTATAGATGGATCTTAGCGTTATAAAAATTGATTTATCGTGAGGGTTCATACAAAGTTTACAGAGGTAAACTGCGCTTAATTTCCCTCACTCATTTAATGCAACGTTTCAAGCCAAAACTGAGCCCTTCTTCAGAAAAACCTTGAAGAAAGAACGTGAGGAAATTTAGAACCGAGTCATGTGCAAGAACTGAATCACTTTTAGAACTGCTTGCCTCCATGAAGTTTAGCCTAAAGATGAGTAAAGTTGTGGCTAGAAATGTTGCATTCAATGAAACAAATCACTAGCTACGTAGCATGTAGCCGACTAATTCAATAACAACCATCAGAGTGCCAGGCGTCCAAGTGAAATGAATACAATATTTCCAATCCCCTCCAAAATAATAAAATTGTTTGTATTACACTCTCCTAAAGTAGTTGATAAAATTTCAACTCCAGAATTCGCCAGGTGAGTCTAAGATGAATTCATTTGACTCGTGTCATTTCTGACAACGTGACACATGGATCTCGTCAGATCTCCACAAAAGATAACCGGCAACTTTCGAGCAAAATTTTTCATTTTCGACCTGGCAATCGGATTTAAAACCGCCGACTGCAAATTTTCAGTTCAAAACTCTAATTTGTTTCGAGGAAAAAAAGATTAAAAACAACAAGAATTTACGTCATAGGAAGGCAGTTCCCACCAGGCGGATGTGGGAGTGAGGTCCCCCATGACATCATTTAGCATTCTATACACTTGTGTTTAGACCAATTTCAATCGAACGATGGTACCGATGGAAAGCTCTCACCGATATATTGCAATTCATGGGATAAAATGAAGAAGCATAAATTGTCCATTGGTTTATACTTTGACCAAATACCAACTAAGTAGTGTGTTTTACTAAACATCCCTGGTGTAATGCAGATTCCGGATTTTTAGGGATAATGAGAATTCATATACTAGGGTTTGCGTGATTATCTTCAACTTGATAAAACCTTAGAAACAAAGTGGATATGGTTAATTGAGTATCAACACGATCATATGATTAGTAACTGCTGGGCGAACCTCAACTCCTAAACCTAATTCCCTCACATGTCCATCATCCGGAGTTGCTAACTTTAGTGGTCAATAAATACCATTTTACATCAAGTATCGTTCTTCTTCTTTTTCCTGTGACTTTCGTAATTAGTAGTGCCCTAAAATGTTTACCTAGCCGTGTACAACATTAGACACCTTTGTCCATAAGGTTTATTCTAATTCCCTCACATTTTTTCAACATGGCTCCACATGTTCAAACATCTTTTTTTATGTTTTGAAGTGTTGGCAATATTTAAAAAATTTCCGTCAAACTGTGGGTAACATTTTGCACAGTATCCTTCTCTTTCTTTAGTTTATGAGAACATTTTATAGAGCAAAACTGCAAACGTCAAATCAAAAGTCTAATTCCCTCACTCGATTATATCTTGACTCAGGAAAGTTAGAATCTTTTTGGCGTTAAATTTAGTATTATCATAGGGAGATATTTGTCTTGTTGTTCTTTTTTCTTTAATACATAGGTAGAAGGGTACAACCCTGATTCTCTCACTTCACCTATAGTGAGAGAATCAGAAAGAACGCGGAAAAATGATGTCCATGATACACTACTAGCTTTTTGTTCATTATTTTCAAGCATGAACCTTTGTTATCAATCATGAAAAGATAATAATAATAGTAATAATAATAATAATAATAGTAATAATAATAATAATAATAATAATAACCTCCCCTCGAAATTAGTTGGTTTCCGTTTCAAGATTATAATCGAAAAATCGATTTAAAAAAATCCTACTCCCGTACCTTTTCTCCGGAACTACAGGACCACAGTTTATGATATTTGGCTAAAAATCATAGTGCCTCAGCCGGGGAAATGCCAGTGATCTCGGCATTACTTTTGACCCATCCCAAGAGATGACAATGGTGGGTGAAATATTAAAAAATGGAGATTTCGAAAACTTTCGGAATAGAAACGGTATTTTTTCAATTGATTTTTGCTTGATATCTAGTACGAAAATAATTTCGGGCCCAATAATTTTTTTAAATCTCCTATCCCATGCTCTCGAAGTTCTTGCCCCAAAACTTCGAATTGCCAAGTGGAACTATTCGGCTCCTGGCCACGGCAAGGGTGAAGATGACATAGGCAGAGTTTTTATTGTTTTTAAATTCCATACATCTCAAAGTAATTATGCAAAAACGAGTATACTGATAGTTAGATTTATCTTAATTAAGAGCTCAAATGCTCATTTTGTGACTTTTTGTGAGAATGTAACGTTTTATGAGTTGAATTGTACTGTTAACTAATTCCCTCTCTCGTTGCCTAATTCCCTCACTACAATGATTCCAAATATGATCATGTATATCCTGGATAACAAATGTCTATTAACTAAGTTTTCTTGAGCATGATCAGCAGCCTATGTAGAAAGGATTAACGGGAAAAAAATTATTTTAAACTAAATTTTTCAAAATGGATACGATAACTCCAATTTTGTTTGAAATAGGCGAATGACCGATTTGCCATATTGATATTTAACAATGAGCTATTGATTTTAATTTTAAAAGCCAAATCCAGTAATAAACGGGTAACCTTAAATAACGGTTAATTTCCTCCTCACTATATTTTCTTTAGATTTTCCGCGGAATCAGGGCAATAAATTCACCAGTAGACATTAGTATTCCTTCAGCAAAGCTCCCTGTAAGGATCCCAGACTCCCCAGAGGGACCTAAAAGGAGCCGGCATTATATTGAAATGCCTCAAACGTGTAGGACCTTGACCCAAAAAAAGGCGAATCTTTATTCGATTGGAAACGGCTAGAGATAGGTTTCCCGGCGACGTCCCTGTGAGAAAATAAAGGGAAGAATCCGGAGGTTTTCAAGAGAAACCGGCCGTAGGAGTTTTCTCGTCTAGTTTTACACTAATTAATTCTTTTAATGGGAAAACGAGAAAAAGGTTGTGTGGAGGTAGGGGGAGGGGAGACTTCATTAACACCAGCCCCCGCGGAAAGGGCATCCGTCTTCTCTCTCGGAGCTGACATTAGTTTTTCGCTTTGGTCCGTTTGTGTCCTGTCTTTTGATGTCAGAACTCAAGATTTATGCTGGTTTTGAAAGGGCTGAAAGGGTTCTCGTGTAAAACAATGGGAATTTCAAGGTAGGGCAGGTAACCTTGACCCAGACCCGTCTCACTTTATTGGGTTTGCTGAGTTGTCCGTATTCCGGACATGCCAGAATGAGCTTGGTAATTGCTTGCTCTCGATCTATACTTATTAACGGAAATTGAGGTAATCGTTACCTACGAATAAACTAAGATCTTTAAAATTATAATAAGTTAATTGTTATATAGAATTCACAACATTCGTCCATTATCCAAGCTTTTGCTTACAACAATTTTGAAAATAAAAGTATATCTGCAATATATTCCTTTACACTCAATAAGTGATGGTTAATAATAAATATTGGGAGTCAGCCTACTCAATCTAATCACATAAGCATTATATTGTTATTCAAATCACTGCTTTGGTGAAGGATAAAATAATAATATTTTAATATTCAACGTAGCACGATATTCTGGGTTTTTTCCTTTTTACATTCAAATAAATCTTTACTTTCATTATAATGAAAAGTAAATTCGCAGAAAAAAAAAAATATATATATATATATATATATATATATATATATATATAACTCGTGGCTACAACAACACCAAGCCCACTCTTGAATAATAGCTGACATTACTAAATACTTCAGTGTTGACAACAATGTTAATATTGAAAGATATTGATCATATAACGGTAAAATGAAGACCGGAAAGCTGTTTTTCTGTTCTGAAGCCTCGCACAAGATGATAACGAAATGCAGAAACTGGTTTGAATGTGTGTCCTTGCCGCGGTTATTGAGAAAAAATTTCGTTATTTTTTTCCTGATGTTGTTGGGAAAATTATTGGTACTACTATGGCTCTCTGTGATAACCTAGTATGGAGATGATGATTCGCATTGATGATTTGACTACTATGATTCGTAGTACAGCTACCATGGGAAGGAACGGCTATGTTTTGTCGTACATCTTCAAACACAGCCAGGTCTTCTTCGTTGCAATTGTTTTTAAATTCATAAATTTATATTCAATAAATATGGATGCACAAGTTGTTGAGGTCTTTCTAGCACTTATAAACATTCTTCCTATAAACATCAGCAATGTTAAGAAACCATAAACAAAAGTAATATTCAACGAGATATTTCTTTCTGGGTTTTGGGGAAACAGAATACCGCCGATAATTCTGGAAAATTTCCTTATACTGCAAGGAGAAATACGGCAGTTTTGTACGGTTCTTTTATAACTAAGACGATCCATTCTTTCTTTCACTTCATTTTCCAATCATTAGACAAGTTTGAAAACCTCTCTTACTGATACAAATACAAAGGCATGATACAGAACTACTTTCGGTAACGGAACTAAAAGTTACTCCATAGGGTAATAAGTTATGTCCTCGAAGTTGCAGCGTTCAAAACACCTATTGAAGTGGAGAAACGACTGTCAGTGGTTTTTCGCTCACCGAGGCTCATTGAATTTGGTGTTTTTACTCTAGGAATCAAGTTACAATCCCACTCGCCCGATCACTCTTTCAGGAGTTTGAAACTTCGGACCGGTTGATTCTATGGCCCTGATGGCCCAAAGTGGAAGGTAACCCAAGTTCTCCCCAGCGCTCAATACCTACCCCACTTTTCCGTTATCGGGTCAAGGTGTAGGAAACTGGGTAACTCGACGGTTTTCCACGTCTTTAGAAGTAAAACTTTCATTTTATAGCACCCCCGCTCCCCTGCACTCCCGATTTTCATGCCGATAAATCCTGAACCGGTCACAGTGGGCAGCTCAAACTTCAAGAGCTTTCAGCCAAACTGTTTTGCGTCCCTACCTAAGTTTTACCAACTCCTCCTACAATATCAAGGGCACCTTTCATTTCCAAGGTCTGCATTAGCTACGAATTCAGAAAGCGCCTTCGGTTTTTGTCGGAAGTTTCAAGGTGCATTATAAATTCATTGACCTGGATGGCTATTAAAAACCAAGTTATTAGATTTCATGGACTACATTTATGCTTTATTATTATTACTAACGAAGGTCAAGAAACATTGTGTTCGTTCAAGAAATTGAAACAAAATTTTCTCCAAAATCAAAATGTCCACTTGCATTTCAGAGCTCACTGAATAATTTTGGCTCCCTGTGTCTGTGCCGATTCCTCGTCACTCCCAAAACTATACTGTTGCATAATGTAGGAAGTTGAATTGTGAGTTGATGTCGCTAGTCGCGCTAACATCGCTCTAGTTTTAGTCGCTTCCTGCGTTGAGCACCAACTCATACTTACGGTTCCCGCCTTCGAACCTCCCCTTCCCTTCTGTACCACTACTCCCTTGCGCCTCCCTGATGACGAATCTTTTAATCAAGTTATGATCATTCCATTTATGAGTTTTTCCTAATAAAGTTATAAATAAAAAGTGCAGCTTGTGTTCTTACTTTACTGCTCCTGACCAACCATAAAATATATAGGTACTAAGTTTTAGTAAGATTTTGATGAAATGTTCAAGGATTGTGCAGGTTAGCTTCTAGATGGTCACATATGAAGTTCATTGCCTTCGAATCAATAATAGCCTTTGCGCATGCGCAAACGTGGATTTCTTACGATCTAAGGTTTGATTTCGTTCAAACTTGAAAGGTAGTTGGTCACTGGTTTCAGGAAAGCTCCCAATGAATTTTATTGCTATTGTTTCAGTAATAATCATTGCAGTTGCGCTAAACTAAAATTGGTTCCCATACGTTAAACTTTGAGATTATTAGAACTTCTACCGAATTTTCGTTAAAAAAAATAAAACTATTGCAATGTCTCCAAAAAATTGTCGATCACACTTTCCGAAAACTTTCCTCAATTAAATCCGTTCTGAGGCATTCTGCAACGAATCCTAGAGTTTAACGTTTTTTCATATATATATATATATATATATATATATATATATATATATATATATATATATATATATATATATATATATATACAGGGTGTTCTCAAAAACTCCCCCTCCTCGCACTGCTAAAAAAAAGATTTTTTTTCAAACTTAGTTTTTTTGTAAAAATCTAAAAAATGACAAAATTGCGCATTGCGTAAATTTGCGCAATTGACATCAACTTCGTTTTTACAGCAGATTTGAGTTCTACGTGAAATTTCATGAAGAAATTACCCATCACTCGATTTTTCAAGTGCGCGCAAACGGGCGCAATTCCGCTCTGAAAGTTCAATAAATATGAAATACTGAGTTTTTGAAGGTACTCAATTGCCACGTGTAATACATGATTTTGGAGTATTTTTGGTGCTGAACCTCGTAATGATGTTCATTTATTGATATTTGCAACACCAACTTGGGAAACCACCGAAAACATACATTTTAGTACGCTTTGTGCTTTGTGGAAATGTGTTAGAAAAGTGCAAATCTGGTAAATTTTTCGGTGTTTTGCCAAGTTGGTGTTGCAAATATCAATACATGCACCAAAAAATACTCCAAAATCATGTATTACACGTGGCAATTGAGTACCTTCAAGAACCCAGCATTTCACATTTATTGCACTTTTAGAGCGAAATTCCGCGCTTTTGGAGCGGAATCGCGCCCGTTTGCGAGTACTTAGAAATTCAAGCGATGGGTCATTTCTCCGAGAAATTTCACGTAGGGTTCAAATCTGCAATAAAAAACGATGCAAATTATTTCACAAAGGTTTATTATTTTTTCAATTGAGTATGATCGTAGTTTTAGTTGGCTTGCGTACGTCATAAGGCCCGTCCAGACTCCTCGGCGTGTCCTATTTCGAGTTGCCACAACCTATACTTCTATAATTATATACGCATGTTTATATTTCTCGATTTGAGCTCCTATCTATTAAAATAATTATTGCCTTAATAATATCATTGTCTAAGTACTACGAAAAGTCGAGAGGATATGTTATTAAATATGCGTAGGAAAAGCATTGGTATTAACACACAAATATGACCTAGAAGAAAACATATATTCATGCCTCGAAAAATACACTTTTTCACCTACTTTTGGCTCATAGCACCCATGGGTGTGGAGCGATCGAGCTGGCGAGAAGTTAGGACCAACTAGACCCCAAATGGAGTCTATGTGCGAAAGAACGGATTTTTTAATTCAATTCTTAGGCCTTTTATGGCCCGGACGGCGAACGGCGGACGGACATTGCAAATTTGGATTCTACACACTTTGAAACGTAAAATGACAAAGTTTGAGGGGGGGTTATAAAAATTTTTTGCTATACGATCACATAGGCTTATTATTGAAAATAATAAACCGAAATGGGGGTCAATTCAAAATAACGAAGTTGATGTCGATTGCGCAACCCTTGCGCACGTGCTCTTGGGTTTTTTTTTTTTTTTTAAGATCTTTACAAAAACATCAAGATTGGAATAACAATTTTTTTTTTTACCCATTATTAACGATTTCAGCAGGGGGGAACGTTTTTGGGGACACCCTGTATATATATAAATATGTGTGTGTGTGTTTTATTCCAGATAACTCTCTTAGAAATGAGAAGAAAAAAAATCCGTTCTTGCAACAAAAAATCAAGCTTTTAAAATGAATGGATGAGTTGGACGGGATGGGTTGAGTTGTGGGTTGTTGGGATCGGTTGGTTGGCCAGCACTTTTTGAGTAAAATAAAATTGGTCAAATTTCAAAAAAATGTGCTCTTAACTCACCAAAAATTGCTGAAACGACTAAATGTTGTTTAATTTGAATTTTTCGGCGGAATTTCTATAAAATATTAAATTCTTTGACGATGAACTGGAACATTTAAAAAAATAATGCGTGAAATTGTGCTGAAAATTTTACTTAAATTGTTTTTACGTAGGCTCACTATTTGTTCTTTCTTTTTACTTTCTCAACCATCCAGAGTCAAATAAAGTAATGTCATTGACCACAATATTTTTTCTAGAAACCTCCCAATATTTGGAACTGATAGGTACTAAATTATAAATATTTCTCAGTGGTCCAAAATACTGTGCGGTTCCGCGTTACGCTCTACTGCAAAAATCAGGTCTTTTCGGTATAATAATTTAGGGGTTACGGTTCACGAGGAGGAAATGTGTACCTCACTTATACTAACTCTCCCTTTAAACTTCTAAATCATCTCAGAAAGCTCATAAAATACAGTTTAATAATTGTTAGTGTTAGCATGTGTTGGTACACAGAACACAAAAATTTATCGAAATTTTATCTCTGACTTCTAATTTTAAGTTATTATATGCGAAGTAAAATTTTGAGTGTGTTTGGATCCTAAGAATTATTGACAGTAAGCAAACGTAAATAATAGGTTTTGTTCATGACAACGAATTTTACGAATGCGCATGCGCAGAACTTTGATTACTAGAGGGAAAAGATATTTACGGAAGCTAACATTATAAAAAATCCATATTGAGTTTGTACGAAAATGAAATTTGTGAATGATATGAGAGGTGTGCACAAAAAAGGAAAGTTTTAGCACCATCATGTGATGGAAATTCCATATCAGTCCTTCAGGTGTTACTGGTCCGTTGCATTGGTTAATCAATATACAGTGGACTGTTATTCCACTATATTAAATTATGAATGGAGCAGATGGTCCTCACAGAAACTGTGCAGTTCAGTAGTTTTTATTTGCAGTCAAGTATTTACCCGAGAAAATTATCTTATAAATTTAAATAGCGACATCTAATAGATCATCAAATATTTGCATATAATGACAATTTCAATAAAATCGAAGCCCAGTGGAACCACATATCAATAGGTTATTAAAGAAGCTATTGGTATCTTTCCCACATTTATACATTAAACATTCTTCAAATTTTTGCTAGGAGAGATGATGATACTCGTACATTTTTGAAGGATATACGTTTAAGAGATTGCGTCTTAGAAGGCACAATTAAACCATATTTAAGATTCCGACCAATCTTAACCTCTCAGGAGGTTACTTTATTGTACCAGCTTATGCAACAAGTATTATACAGTAGTATAAATAGATTTGCATATAAGATTGGTCATGGATCATTCATTTCCCATTCTGTTCAGTTGAACCTACTAATGTGTTACTAATAGTGCACTAAATTTTCAGATTCAAGATGCAATTTTTAGAGGTTTTCATAATAAGAGAATTTATCGATTTTTTCTTTGTTTGTTTCAGAGGGAAGAATTCTTTGGAGACGATTTGCCTTCTGCTTGCTTACAAAATCAAATACCCTAACAACTTTTTCCTTCTCAGGGGTAACCACGAATGTGCATCAATTAACAGGTATGGTACTCGTATTTCTTCTTATTTAATTCCTAACTTAAATTATACAATTTCTAATCTATATATATAAACGTGAAAAGTTTGTGTGTTCCTATAAAAATCCACACCGTTAGACGGATTTCGACCAAATTCGGTACAGATGGTCTTTAGGTACTGGGAAGTAAACGCGTGAAAGTCTTAAGTCATGATCCTGATCAGCAGAGTGAGCCCTGAGGCTAATTTCTTTCCTAAGCATGGGTTGCACTATTGATAGGTGATGGTCGGAAACCCGATTTGTTTGGCTCCCAAAATGTTATTATGCCTTTCTTCGCGCGTGTTTGGTTTTGACAATTTCGATCAGCTGAGCATACGATTTTTTTTCCCCCATGATTATTTTTTGGATTCTACGCATCTTGAAATTTAAACCAAAGAATTTTCATGGGGGTGTTGAAATATTTTTTTCTTGGTCGATTACAAAGGTTTTTAAAAACATTTATACATCATTTAAAAACAGAAACATTTAAAACATCGAGATCTCGAAAACTATCTCAGTAAAATTAATAATTATTTGTTTGTCAATGATTAATTTTCATTACTTCATTGTTTTTCAATGATAAATCCCAAAGAATCTATTAAAACCACCCGCAGCGCTGTACGTTGAATAGTTCGCTTTCCCTAAGGGCTTGAACATCGAGAAAAAAAACCTTCAAATTTCTAAGTGCTAGAAGATAGAGAAATCACGTGCTGCTAGCGGATCTATTGAATAGACGATCAAGCTCGAAATTCCATCAAAAATGCTAGATAGTGATACTGAAATACATAAAAATTGCCTTGTAAATATCAGCTGATATAATACCAATATCGGAATCATCAGGTTCCATATGGAATTTATTGTAACATTGCGAAATCGAGTTTATTAACATAGTCCGTGAGATGAACCTACTAGTGAACTATTGGTACCTCACTGCTAAATTTCACCTCTTGAATTGCTCACAAGTCTACGTATAGGTAGCAGAAGAATTGTTTTCACTTTCGAGAGATTTAAAAGTTGTGGTCTCCACTAAAATCAAACGGTTGTTGTTTTTTTACAGCGGTGAAATTTCCACTCGCATTTTACGTAGACTATTCTGGACAACTTTCGTTCCGTGTCTTTCTCTTTCTATCTCTGTGTGTGTATCTGTGTGTGTATGTCCGCAAATCCTTGTAACAAGCTTAATTTCCACAATATTCAACCGGTTCTTATGGAATTTTCATGGCATGTGCGGATTAGGGTGAAGATGGTCCCCTATGAGGTTCTTTGTTCCCAAATCAATATTTCACTCGGCGCATGTGCAAACGTAAATACGGGGTTTAATAATTATATGATTAATGATCTGCATAGAAGGGCTATCTATCACAGAAATAATAAACCATTGTGTAATAATATGCAGCATTTTTTAAATATTTCTTGAGCTTTTTTGGCAATTTTTGAGCTTCTTTTCCTACATTTTAGCGTTTTATTGGGCACTAAAAGCTTTAACCCGCAAATTCAATATTTTTCTACAGTTAGGTAGGTACCGATATATATAATGTGAAGTTACCAATTTCTTGTCATTTTCTAAAAGAAGATAGATTTATTTTCAAGAAGAATATATTTTCATATAAATAAAGATAGCATATTCTAATCACAAATAAATATATAAATAACTAAACATGGAATTATGAAAGGTTGTTTATCTTGTTTTGAAGGGGGGGGGGGGGGGTAGCCTAAAGAAGGTGTATGTAGGAATTTAAAACGTCACGGGAAAGACTTTTGGGGTTAATACTGAAATTTAGTAATTATTCATTATTTGCTCGAGTAATAACCAAAAACTAATTAGTGATTAGTTACTAGCATTAAATAAATTGAGTAACTAAATTAGTTATTAGTTACTTGTGGTAGCTATGCAAATAACCGAATCAGTTACTCTGAAAGTAATAATAATCTAAGTGGCAGCCATTAACATGAGGGACTTCTTGAATATATCTTCGAGTATGGGCGAGGGGAAAATGCCACCATGTTTGAAGAGTACTCCGTAGCGGCACCACCCTCGCCTTGCTCTACACTTCACACATCATTCTTATTCCATTCCCTAATCTTATATTATTATCTACTAAGTCATGAACCAAGTCTGAATGAATTTATATCTTTCCTCCTTCTTCTACTTTGCTTATCTTTGAAAGATACTATGGATAGTTCTGGAAAAGATGAATTCACCTTATGTCAAAAGAGTATGTAGATATTCATGTTTAAATCCTATTACTCAGAGTTATGATGTGTATTCAGGTATTTACCATTTGTTCTTAATTAATCCTAACTGTTGCGTTTGCGCATTAGAAGTTTTCTGAATTGACTTCGTATTATTTTGCTTTCAGAGTGTATGGATTTTACGATGAATGCAAGAGGAGATACACAGTAAAACTCTGGAAGACCTTCACAGACCTCTTCAACTGTCTACCTGTCGGTAAGTAAATGTCTTAATATATAGCATTTGCAAATTGATTTGTTCTTTTACTAAATGAATTCGTCCTTCATAAAGGGAGACTGAATCTTGAAGGTATCTTAGTAAAGGCGGTGCCTGGGGCTCGGGAAATTACAAATCATCTAATGTGTCTACATAGGTGTAGACGCCTTCTGAACAGAAATTAATAAAGTTAAATAACATAACTAATCTTTCCTTAGACGAGCTGATCAGTACACTGGGACCCATCTCAAAAGATTTAACATACCAGAAAACATAAGAAGCCGCCCCTTTTAATAACATGTAAAGGAAGTTTTGAAGTTTTGTTCTGTTTGAAGTTTTGTCCCAAAATTAGCCATTCAGCTCCACTGTGTGGCGTTAGAACCGCAAACGCGGCGCCAAAGCCACAACCCGGGGATCCAATAGTACAGATGACTTCCTCTAGAAACGTTTCATGTATATACCAGCCTAATTCCTGAAAGTTTAATGAAAATTGTCTCAAACGTGCTTATGGTTATATTTTACCTATGGCTTCAAATTTTCCGTATGCGCATGTGCTGTAGCCACAGTTGAACCAATTATTGTACTGAAATTCATGGACAATCCCATTGAATCCGTCCTTCAAGAGCAATTTTGAGCAAAATTTGGCCACAAGATCGTGAAAATAAGCGTATCGTTAAATTGAAGCTCCAGAAAATGGAAAGACCTACGAAATAATAAGACTAGTATAAAGGATCATCTAGGGACTACATTGTGCAATTTGACAAATTCTATCGGATTTGGCCATAAAATTTAGTCGATTTGTTTCTTACGACGAATTTTAGGAATGGGCATGCGCAGTTCGTCCTCATCTAATCCTAATGAAACTCGTGAGCTTTCGTTTTGAGTCCACCCTACAACTACCCTCCGATTTTGAAATAAAGGCCTTGGATCGTGATCTGATCTTGATACAATGTAGATGGTAATATCGCTATTAGATAAATGAGATAAATGATCCATCATGAATTGTAGTGGATCTGAATCGGGGAAAGCTACAGCTAATGCAATGACATGAAATCCGTCTACAACAATTTTTAATTTTCATCCGATTCCGCATAGCAGTTGGGGACTGATTAATGATTCCAATTTGGTTAAAGCGCAGTCATACAAGGGTGTTTGCAGGCGCTTCTAACTAGCCGCTGGTAAATATATCCGTCACTCAGTGGAGAAGAAGGGTCCACATGGAGTTGTAAAGTAGCTGCTAGTACAGTTGCTGTAGATCTCGAAAAAATTTTGTGTGCGTGCAGTATGTCATCTATAGCTGTGAGTCGAAAAGTTTTGATATGTTCGTTAGTTGTTGGAGTTAGAGATTTGTGTGAAAAGATGTTGAAACGACAAAAATACAATGGAAAAAATACGATCCTGGATATTTGGGGACATCAGCAAGACTTTAAAGGATTTTAAGTAAGATTTTAATACTGTAAGATTTTAAGGAACTAGAATCGGAAGATCCATTATCCTATGCGAACATTTTAAGAATGTTAGTTCCTAAATTTAAGGAATTATTAATTCACCTGCCACTGGCGAGCTACAAGTAGATCACATTGGCTGGATGAGCGAAGAGATCACGTGATTGCAAGCGGGTGGTAGGCAGTGCTAAATAGTCTAACCTATTCAACTTCTGAATTGGGCACTATAACACTCGCCCGCTGGCATTCTGGGTCAGACTAGGCAGCTTCATGGCAATATTACCAGTGGCTGGTTAGTAGCGGCTTCTAACAGCCCAGTGTAGTGTTAACGCGCCTTTATGTGATAGTTATTGTTATTAGTATTTGATCATGCGCATATATTGAAATCAATAACAGGGTATGTTACTCTGTTTCAATTATTAATACGGGTAGCTTATTTACCAAACTTTGTAGGCTGGTATGATATGATGCTATTCCATGATGGATGTTTGTTAATGCCGATGGTTTTCAATGCGTAGGCGACCTACAAGCCGATATAGATCTTTACAAGGGAGTAGAAATGAAGAAGTGATATTTATAATCTGCAATATCCATAAGAGCCTTTGAAAGGTGATCACTTGGGGATGATGTTTGAAATACATCACCATCCCTCGTAGAGGGAATAGCTTCTCCGCCGCGGCCCATCTGCCTTCGATGATAAACATCTCATGGTCACGGAAAGAAATGGTTTATCGAACCGAGAGCTTCATTTATCTCTTTTCCTTCCACACCAAAGAAAATATGGTTAGTTGGTTAGCCTCTGCGTAGAATCGCAGATGTTAGATTTATTAGTAAGTATATAAATGGCAAATCGGAATTTGCCGGAACAAAAGACATTAAACATGAGAAATTGTGTAATAATGTTACCGCAAAACACCATGAGGACGGTTGCTTCGTAGCTGATGCCCTATAATGCTCTAGCTCCGATCAGATATAATGGAAATGTGGTGAATAATGTGCCTCACGGATGGTCTTTATAGCTAACCACAACTTCCATTAAAGAAACGTCGGAAACAATCTATTCTGCTATTTGTGATTAGGTAGATCATTAAAACGTATAAATAATGAAATATGTGACATAGACTATGATTGAATGAAGATTTGGTTTACTGCAATTTTAGCATGGAACATGTTTTTTCCTTTACTTCTCCCGAAAATCAGTACGAAATTAGAGGCATTCTGGTAGTTTGCGTGCGTGCGTGTGTGGGTCATTCTAGACGATAACCCTCCTTAAGATTGAGATACGAATTCCTTTCTTCCGCCAATCCCCCCCTTTTGGTTTTGGCCAGCGCTTTTAGTGTAAATTAAATTTCGAAAAATCGCTATAAAAATGGCTTAGCTAATGGCTAAAATGGAATATCTCATTTTCTCAGAGACATTCTCTCATATTCGAAGAAGCAGCATTAACCGTGTATCAAATAGATAAATTATGCACAAACACCTATTTATATTGAGTCCACAGTTACTTCTGATGATCTACCCAGATTGGTAATAATAACTCTTTTGCCGTTATTATGGTACTTGTTGCTTAATTGAGGCTTCCTGGGAAATGCATGGTGCGATGAACTTTCAATATGAATGATGAAACCCAACTTAATACAATTGTACAATTTTTTCTGCTTAATATTAATTGAGATATTAATTGGATGTTTCAGCGGCTTTAATTGAAAACACGATATTCTGTATGCATGGCGGCCTCTCACCACAGCTCGTTGATTTAAACCAGGTCAGTGCACTTCTTGATTCCGGTAGATGTTTTTTAAATATTAATTTTGCATCATTTTATTTCAACGGTGTATTCAATTTTTTCAACCACTAAATTAGAAGGTTACTTACGTTTATTTGAATTGATGGAGACTAGTTGGAAGTCAGGGAAAAAATCTTCCAAAATTGTAAACAGTTTTCATTGTTGGAAAGATTTGATAATATTAAATAGTATCAACTTCTTCATAAAAACCATAATCACAACAGCAGCATCACTTTTCTGTAATTGATATTTCCAATAATGAATCTTTGGAGTTGCCCATGAAAAAAATTGTATACTACTCCGATTTCATTGGGTTACGCAATAAGATAGGCTCGTCGAACTGGGAAATTCGTGGAAATCTCGAATCGGTCGACAATGGTCTTGCAATCTCATTATTACTGGATGAAGTTATATAATCGAGTTATTGCTTTTACCAGCAAAATTTCTATTGATGTCTTGAAAACTTCTATTGAATAAATTGGATCACGCGAGTTATATTTTTTTCCTCGTGCAATTAATTGCTCGAACAGTGAGCGACTACTTGCCGAGTAAGTAATTGCTTCAAATTTCGGATGAATAAAAACAACTGATTACTTCTCTTCGGAAGAACTTTCTTGTCATTCCACGAGCTTGCAGCAGGTCAAAAACCTATAAAAATTCTATTTTTATGTACGAAAATTCCTTCATGTAAGATTCCTTTGTAGATTTGTAAGATTCATATGCAAAACTTTTCGAAAGTTGCAAGATTATCATGAAAAATTCACTATGTTTGCAAGATTGTCATGCAATATTTCTTTATAAATTTGGATTACCAGTCTATTTGGTATATTGTGAGTGTAGTGTGTTTGTTCGGCTTAATTTTTTTGAGTTATTTAGTAATGGGTGCCTTCACGCACGTGCTTATAGGAAACTCGTACAGATCTAGAAGATTTACGGAACTAACACGATGCAAGCAGCAACTGCTTATTGACCGTAAATTTTCTCAACCTTAAATGATTGTCTGAAAATGCCGAGTCGCAAGGAATGACACTTTCACCGCTCCAGGAAATGGATGTATTTCTTCAATTGTTAGGTTTCAAGTTGGGGTTGCAGAAGATATGGGCATCAATCGAACAACTCGACATTTCAACAACATCTTAAACCACTCAAACGAAATTGATTGTTCACTAAAACACTAAAAAGTATAACAACGAAGCGTCCTTGAATAGTTTAGGAATAAAAGTTACGTGTTATATATTTCCACCAAGTTGATATCAACCAGCTGAGTCAGCTTATTCACGCGTGAGCAAAAGCTCGCAGCTCAAGGTGAAGAAAAGTGAGGTCCGAGCAATTATTACTTGTCGTCGATGAGCATTTCCTAGTGAGAAATAGCAAACTCTTATTCGTACCAAATTCAATAGAAGTATTTCCTTCCGAGAAATTGCTTTCGAGCAATCTGTCGTCTCTAATCACTTCAATTGGAAATTTGAAAAGATAGATAGTGATTTTTTTTGTAAAGATAGATTGTTTTTATGTACGAGTATTTAATATCACTGAATCAAATGAGACCACCCGGCTCGATATAAGTACGCCCATTAGTTTGACCTTTGACGGCAAAAAAGAAAGTCAAGACGAGCGTGAATGAGAACGAGGGTTATTATGTGTGTTGATCAGAATCGAAATCGCCTGGTAAACATCGACGATCAAACTGCTTTAAATATTTGTAGGATGGAACACCCGTGTCAAGAAATCAAGTTTATTAAAACTATTACGGATTAGTTTAGGTGATTTTATTTTATTAATTTCTTTTCAGTAAGTTCTTACGTTGGCGCAGGAATAAACAATGACAAGGGAGTTATACTCGTAAAATAACGATGTCGTTACAAGGCTTCGTCTTGTTATAGGCTTCGTCCTGAGTGTAACCCCCTCAAAATTTTTTGGTTCATGTTTCAAGATACGTAGATTTCATAAATCGAATTAAAATTCACAATGAAGAATCCTTAAGACATCAAACACGTCAATCATGAACATTCGCGATTCAGATTTTTTTTAAACGGATCAAGTTTCATGCCTACAAAAAATTCCAACATTTTACTACCATCACTGCGTTTACTCGTTTCGCGGTCCTGCAAAACCTGGATAAGTGGTTCAACCAGGGTAAGTGTTTCGACCTTGATAAATCGTTCGACCTGGATAAATGGTTCGACTTGGATAAGTCGTTCAACCTGGTTAAGTGGTTCAACTACGTTTGCCCGTCCTGCGGTCGTGAAAACATTCAAATCACGGGCGATCCTAAAGACACGAAACATGTCCAAAAAAATCCGACCGTTCGCCGCCGTACGCAGTCTGAAGCTTTTCTTCGAAACTACTGGACCAAACTTCATGAAATTTGACTCGAAAATCATACATCGGCCGGTAATCTCGGCATCACTTTTGATTAACCCTAAACGGTAGAATCTAAGGGAAAACCTTCAAGATAAGAGCGATGTTTCTTTGCTTATCATTGCTAAAGCAGTGAATGTAACCACCCGGATCGCTACCGTATCCCAGTGATCCGTTTTATTTTTAACAAGTAACTAGTTAACTCGTGTAGATACCATTATACTGTATTCATTTCATTGTTATAATTCCGTTCAACATAACGCGCGGACACACTTGAGATAACACCTAAAATTTTTGCGTAGTTGGTTTCATTGGTGGACCTTTTGTATGTGATAAAGGTGAGCCAAATAATCGAGCTTATCTACAATAATCAAATAATAATGTTTACTATTATCGTTTGTTAGATACTTGTAGATCAAAAGTGAAATTATAAAACTTTGAATAATAATTTATAGCGTTTTACGTTAATATTTTCAATGAATAGTAATTGCTTGCTAGTTTGCGATACTAACTCCACAGATTGAGCGTAACCGAGAAGACAACTACAGGCGGAAACCGGTTGGGCGAACAACTTTCATTTTTGTTCGTATCCCTTTCAGATTATTTCGGTCATTTTTATTTTTGTCCTCTCTCTCTCTCTCCCTCGTTGAGATCAATTTGGTTCACTCTGGTTGGGCCAACCTGTTCATCGTAACCTTGCACGGCACATATTTACCCGTGTGATAATTACCCCCATCTGCATAGCAGTCGGCTTATTTAATGCTTTCGCCACATTCGCTTTCTTTTGAGAAAACGCGGTGCGAGGTGAACCACGATTTTATAGATGCAATTTTGAATAATGAGGATTCACAATCATCCCAGATAAAAGTACTTTCAGTCGCCTCTACAAACTTACAGATTAAGTTTCAAGAACCCAGAACCCAAAACTTGGGGCTGAAATTATTGAACGTGGAACGTGTTCTATTAAAAAATGTTTACCAAGGTGGTTAAGGCACATAGCTTCCTCGTATCCATAACATGAATGTATATATCATTGAAATATTTTTAATAACCTTGAAAGATGAATCATTCAATCTCTGAAAATGTCATCGAAATCTAATGAAAACTGTAGAAGGGAATGGAAATCGGAGAAAGGATCTTTGTTACAAGGATTTGAGTTTCGCGCATGCGCAGCAGCTACTAATGATACAATTATCTCTCATAGGGGGCACCCAATCCCCCCCCCCCCCACCCCACTTCACCAAATCAAAAGAAAGCAAGAGGCATTTGAGCGAGATTAGGCCAACAGGTCACGAGAAAATGACGCTTGATGAATTTTACGTTTGCGCACTGAAAACTATCAAGTACCTAATTTTTGAGTGATGAAATTGAAGGGTGACCATACACATACCACCCATTCCCAAAAAATGAAAACTGTTGAATTGGGAAATGCTTGCAATAAAGATTTTACATTCGCGCATGCCCAGCTGCTACTAAAAGAACGATCATGATGAAATTGATACGGGATGATTAAACCGTATTCTTTCTACTGGGCCGGAAAAAATTTGCTTGACGGATTTTAAGCGTGCGCTCGCGCAGCGTGAATTATTGTTTGGTGAGCAATGAAACTGATATTGGACAATCTACAGCCTATCACATTCCCTGAAAAGTGCAACAAACTCTTATGGCTTGTTCAAGAATTTGCTGACACACAGACAGATACGAAATCAAAGTTGTTCAGAATGGTGGAAAACGTGAAATGCTATATATATTGCTATAGTATTGCCCTATAGTTATTGAGGAGGAAGTTTTCACGTCTCCGAACAATCCCAACTCATACACATGCAAAGGATCAGCAGAATGCCAGACATATGTGTGTGTATGAGTTGATTTGTAAAGAGTGCCCTGCTTTTTACGTGGGGAAAGCAGAAACTCCACTCAACTTGAGGGTGAACAACCATCGAGCATCCGTGGTTCAGTCTGACGATGATTCCCTGTAAGCCAACATGCCATTACGCATAATTCATTTTTGATGATTGTTTTGGCATTAAACTCTTGAAAAAAATGAGGCCCATACTTCACCAGTCGAAAAAGATAGCAACGTGTTAGGTGTGATCCTCCAGGACTGAATTTAGACGTAAAGCGATATCCAAAGTTACAACAATCCTTGCCCACGTTGCGAACAGCCCAAATTAATCATTTTCTCTCGAGAAAAAGCAGAAGCCGAAATATTAAAAATAGTTTTGTGTTGTAATTTTCTGTTTTCCTTTCTTACCAGTGATTTATTGACTCTTGTAGAGTCATTATTCAAGTGATATATATATATATATATATATATATATATATATCTTAGCAATTTTTCAATGAAATTGTTGAATTTATCTTGTTTATTAATATAATCCTGAAGATATTTTTGTGATTGCTTTTAGATAAAGAAAATCCAGCGCCCACTTGATGTACCAGAGAGCGGTCTGGTTTGTGATCTTCTTTGGGGAGACCCAGACGAGGTACGGCTGAATTCAATTATATTTATTTACATTTATTTTTATATTTATTTTTTATATATATATTTATATATATATATTTAAGCCTCGTCTAAAGTAGAGGGGGTTATTGGCGGCGCTGCACAAAGTGCCAAAATAGACACATCAAGGGGCAAAATTATAAGGGAACCTATTTTGGCCCTCCGTATCTAAACAGACTGCCCTCAACTAGCATATCGGAGGGGGGAAATAATAATAGCGGACGAAGTGAGTCCCTACTTAGACTCGGCGTGTGCGTTCCGCGCTTAAGGCCGTAATTTTGGAGCAATCGAGTTGATATTTGGTAGGTAGTCTTTAGAAATCCGGTTAGCTGTACCGTTTTTTGTGACGATCCGACGCCAGATACTTCAGCGCCTTCGATCGTTGTCAAATCACCCAAAAATCGAGTTTGGTGTATTTTTCAATAGTTTTCGCCACACAGAATTGAATGAAACCACTATAATAGCTATAAAAGTTGTCCTTGATCAACTGAAAATCGAATTTGGTTTCGTTTTCAATAGTTTTCGTCTCATAGAATAGTGAATAAGAAGCGAAGTCGAGTACATTATTCTAGACAGCCAGTATTTCAAACTTCGAGAGGAACTTAGTCAGCTGGTCAGCGGACCAACTAGTAGTATCCCGTGGAGGAAGACATCACCTCATTTTGATGTCAAGGAATTCCGGATAAAAATACCCTAAAAATAAAAAACTACAACTGAGAGGTAGTGCATAAGATTATACTTTTATGCAAACTACTCACACACCATCTACAAAACATCCAAGAGAAATAAAGCTACGACTGGATACATATAAATAAATCAATACTAGAAATATCACTATTTATTATTATATATTATATTAAATATATTATTATTCATGATCGATATTGTAAAAATTCATTTGTAAATTTATCAATAAACTTCAAAAAATCAAATCAATCCCGTTGAATCTCAGGTTCTCAGGTATAACAGCAAGGACTGGCCCAGATAGAATGTCCAACCACTATGAATTCCTGTTATACATGAGATTAAAAGTGAAACTAAAGAAATTATGATTTTATGTAATAACTTTCGGACTATCCACTCACATTTGTTATAATTTTCTAGCTCAAAGCAGCTTTATATTCATTTGCAAGAATTCATAAAAAATATTGTTCTTTTCAGGGCTTCTGGTTCAAAAGATAGATTTCTTTGGCCTGACCTTATCTGTACAGAACACCTTGCGGAGTACTCAACTCGAAAACTATTCGATTAAAATTAACTTTTCATTGGTTTGCTAATTGTTCCATACGTGGATCCATTTAGATGATTTCATCAGTTCGTTGCTTCTGTTCCTGGATTTCCTCCAACGCACAAACATATACATCACGATTTAATCGTCTTAACAGCTGAAATTTACAGGGAGTACGAGTTTGTTGTTTAGTTCGATCAGATGGACCGCTGTGGTTGCCACGATCATTAATTCATTCTGTACTCTGAGCAAGCTCAAACATTTCCTGAAACAATTATACATTAATACGGATCAAAAATGAATGGTGTGATTCAACGAAGAACAAGGATGATGCGTGTTGTTTTACAGTCCACCCTCCTCGAATATTCTAGCAAATGGTTCATTAGCAACCGACCTCACTCTCAAACAATTTATCCAATGAATATCTCTAGAGTGATCACTTTGGTTGCCGTGCGGATTGGCCCTAGTTACCTCTTTTATATCAAAACAATTAATTCTATAATTATTATCGGTAGCTTATATCCATGAGCGGCCGATAAACCCCTCAAACCCTAATATCAAATTTTACACGGCCCTAATTTGATGATCAGGTCGGGGAGGGGGGAGGGGGGATTATTATGTATGTCGGTGATTTTAGAAAGTTTTCTGAATTCCCACTAGACAATATTTTTTTGGCCATACAACAATAGAATGTGAAGTAGCAATAAAGTATTATTGGAACTGTTTGCATAATGTTTTTCGTGCATTTTCCGAATAATTGAATACGATTTACAATTTTCAGAGAGTCGTTGGATGGGGACAAAACGACCGGGGAGTCAGCTACGTATTTGGTGCAGATGTCGTCAGAGGCTTCTTGAGGAGGCACAGGTGATTTCTCATAACATTGTAGTACCCAACCATGATAGAGAATATGAAATCAGTTTTATAAGATGCTTTTACAGGACATAATTAAAAACTCCAACGGTTTGATCATTTCTTGAGTGCATAACAATTATTATGTAATTTAATTTAATTCAAGGTTGTTTGGTAAGTTGTAAAGTAAGTAGTATAGGCAGGACTGTTTAAGCCAATACAAATATTAGCCAATATCTTCCAGCATTTATTTAGTTAAAAAGTATGCTAGAAACATCCATGTCAGTTGAATACAGGTTGGAAATGTGGGGTCGAGCCACGCATCACCAATTTTACTCAGCCTTTGTACAGAGTGAACAGCTCACAACGGTGTAATGTGACTGTCAAAAGCAATGGGTTCAAACATCTGAAATCTATTTCATTTTTAATTTATTTCTTTGGATTCTCTGCACCGTTCATTTGAATGAAATGTATCTATTTTAATATTGTGCATAGTCAAAATCACTCATTTGGGGATCGCATGTGCGTGAACAAGAGTACGCAATTCCTAGATCTTTCTTGCTATATTCACGTTCTGATCTTCCATTTTGAGGTCTCCAAGTCCTGTCCCAAGAAAGCGGTAGATCCTATATCCACGCCTGGAATGCTAAAACCTCATTAACTCTCTCGACATGTGTAGTTTGTCGTGCAATATTTAATCAAGATAACTCCTGGGACAGGTATCAGACATAGCTCTTTCGCTAATTTGCCTAAGGTCATTCAACAACGCTATCATTTTCGTTATCGTCTCATCTTGCTTTTGGCAATACTTAGGGTTGGAAGGTACAGCTATATCAATAACTTAGGCAATATTGCTGTATTCATAAAGTAATATTCTATCAGGAAAAATATGGAATTGTAACGTGGCCACTCACAACTATCTTGGGAGGTTCGTATATAAAGGTTTGATGCTCCAACTCCATATACTCGAATATTTAACTAAAGAAAAATAACAGCGAGAAAGATAAATTAAAATTTATTTAAATTTTAATGCATATTTATTGATGATCAAATTATTAGAACGATTGAAGGAAATTCTAAAGATCATTGGTTGTGCGTGTGTATATATCATTAACTTAAACATGAAACTAAATTTAAATTGTTAGTGAACGCTGGCATTTGAAGTAAAATGAGAGTTAAACCAAATACCTAAATGCTTATTGCACTGTGCTTCATTAATCACAATGATTTGCTATTTTCGTTTTGTGAGGGTTCCGGCGAGATCCAAGAGAATGCGCTTGCGCGTCCGTCGTTTCGGCGCCAGGCGTTTGTTCTCACGTTCTTGAATAGCTATGGCTGGGGCTAGATGAGGATCCGGGAACCGGATAATCATCTCCTCCGAACGTAGCATATATGCTATTAGTACGAGTTGTATCTCTTATGGTACGGTCTCACCCCTCTCGATCTATGAGTGTGGATTTAGGCCCTCATTGCACCACAGGGCGCCTAAGTTCATTACATGGTAGCAGAGCGAGGTTAGGATTATGCACGGCTGACGCCTAGTAATCTGATCCACTATTTTTGGGGCGTTAATGTTTCAGAAGAAACATGGCTCGGGTTTCCAGAAGGAATACCCATTATACTCCCTTGGATACATAAATACTTTCATTGGTCCTTGATTATTAATTTCTCAATTTTTCCCCTATATTATTTCTGTTTAACATACTTAATTTTCAAGGGCATTGTGCCCAAACCCAGGGCATCGTTCCCTATTTCATAAGTCCCCATAGTGGGCACCTTCCACTGTAAGTCTCCAAAGTTGAGCAAGTTATTTCCCCAGGGCATAGTTCCCATTTTCGTAAGTCCCCAAAGTGGGCAGCTCCCTACTGTAAGTCTCCTGGTTGAGCAAGTTATATTATTCCCGATTGTTCCAATCTTTCATTGGAGGTTAATCACCTAATGAATACTTCAAATGAAGATTCATTGACAATCCATCCTGTTTTAATTTCTCTTTTATTATCCTCAATCGCCAATGCAGCTATTTATTAGTGAGCATCAGTTCTCAACCAGTAAACAATTCCACCTAGTTTACATACTTGCTCTTCAATCAAGTATGTTTTTTAAGGAGGGGAGTGTAGCAGTTCCGGCGAGATCCAAGAGAATGCGCTTGCGCGTCCGTCGTTTAGGCACCAGGCGTTTGTTCTCACGTTCTTGAATAGCTATGGCTGGGGCTAGATGAGGATCCGGGAACCGGATAATCATCTCCTCCGAACGTAGCATATATGCTATTAGTACGAGTTGTATCTCTTATGGTACGGTCACACCCCTCTCGATCTATGAGTGTGGATTTAGGCCCCCATGCACCACGGGACGCCTAAGTTTGTACGGAGTCAAAACAAGAGTAAACCTACCTAAAATTTCCAATTTCATGCACATATACTCTGGTGAAGTTTATTCTTATTAAAGGTTAAGTCGTATTTTAGAAATTGGAGAAAAAAAAAGTATGTCAAATTGGGTGGGCAGTATAACTTCCTCACATTGTAACATGGACCTAAAGAATTAATTGAAGAACAAATTACGAGTCAAAATGATTGAATACAAAATATAACAGTCATATAGAACAGCAATACATAGTATACAAAAATATTAATGCTAATATACAAAATTGGGCTTTAATTCATGTTTGCGTATGTGCATACCATTTCATTAATCCAATGACATCCACCATCTAAAGTTATATAGGGCGATTGAATCATTAGGTATTGTCAAGAGGTTAACCAACACAGTTTTTGGAAATTTCATCAAAATCGGTCCATAAGTCTCGGATCGCCAACTAATATTAGTTTTGCGCATGCGCGATAGTTACTACTTAATCAATTTAAAATACATCAAGCATACATAATCAAATACATAGCATCATCCAGGAGATATACCAGTAACCCCTCGAGTTTGAACGAAATTGGACTGATAGATCATGAGAAACCTATTATAAGAAATTCTCATTTCATGAAAGTTGGCTGTCTGGAGCTAACCCGCACAATCCCTGAAAATGTCATCCAAACTGTACTAAAACTTGGTATAGTTTTGGGCGTGACAAGGTTTAGGCGCTCGGAGCGACAGAGAGACAAGGAATCAAAATTAATCAGCAGGCTCTGAAAGATAACAACCAAGACAAAATTTTAAACTAAAGCTTCCCTACCTTCGGGAATGAGAAAGCTAAATGCAATTTTCCGTTTTTGGCCTAGAATAGAAAAAATTACGCGAGATAACCACCAGTATCCAAGCCCCTTTGTGGGCTCTCTGACAAATTTCATTCCTACTCTTGCGATACTGATACTCTTACACAATTAGGTAATGCTGGTAATATAATATGATGCCAACCTCATCAGTGTTTCTTGTAATACCTATTATCTGAGACAATTAATTAAAAATCTAAATCATTCCAAATCATAGGGCACTTCAAAAGTTGCTATTAATTTGATTGTCTTGTTAGCTGAGACACCCATAATGAAGAGCATATAATGATGACAGTTATTGTTTCTTTGAAGGGTCTCTCTGATCGTTCGGGCCCACCAAGTTGTGGAAGACGGATACCAGTTCTTCAGCAAAAGGGCGCTACTCACCTTATTCAGCGCCGCCAACTACTGCGGGGAGTTCGACAATGCCGGAGCTGTCATGTCCGTCAGCGAAGATCTCACTTGCTGTTTCTCCATCCTTCCAGTAATGCTGCAATATGTTCTGAATTACCATAAATTACTATACGGATACACATTCATTTCACTCGGCTAGAGATGGAGGTTTCCAAAGAGTGTTACCCACCTCATCAGTTTACTCTTCAGTCTCCAAGGCTACTTAAACATTATGTGCCGCAAATTTTAGTAGCATGTTTAGTAGCAAGCCCACAGCTTCAGGGTTGTGAATTACGTAAATTTCTTCCCCGAATTTCGAAATAACCCTATAGCGAATGATTTTCCACCTATTTCATGTGTTAGTGAAGGCTAGACAGTTTTCTGCAGATTCACCATTGCAAGACACAAAAAAGTTCCATTTGAATGAACAGTCTTAATTTTCGCATTATATATGTTTATCAAATTGTTTTTGATTTTAAATGTTTAAATGTTCTAGTTTTTTTATAAACAACTAGCGTTCCCCCCGCGAGCGTTGCTGCGCCCAAATTAAATTTGTTTATTGATCGTAATTTTAAACTGTTATTAAGAGGTGATTTGATGGACGGAAGCTTAGCCTTTGGTTTCTGCCTTTGGTGTCTACAATGACCCTGGATTCGTTGTCATTTTATGCAGACGTTCAATAGTATCCTCCTCCTCCTCCCTTCTCCTCCTCCTCCTCCCTCCTCCTCCTCCTCCTCCCTCCTCCTCCTCCCTCCTCCTCCTCCTCCTCCCTCCTCCTCCCTCCTCCCTCCCTCATCCTCCTCCTCCTCCTCCTCCCTCCTCCTCCTCCCTCATCCTCCTCCCTCCACCTCCTCCTCCCTCCTCCTCCTCCCTCCTCCTCCTCCCTCCTCCTCCTCCCTCCTCCTCCTCCTCCTCCTCCTCCTCCCTCCTCCTCCTCCTCATCATCCTCCCTCATCCTCCTCCTCATCCTTTGGCCTCACCCTCGGCCTCACTCTGCCTTCGGTCTTGGCTTGGGTAGTTAAATCTATATCTATAAAAGAGGATGTATGTATGTATGTATGTATGTATGTTGCCTATAGACTCCGAAACCGCTCGACAGATTGTAATGAAACTTTCAGGTATTATTAGGCATGATTCAAGGATTGTTCCTGTAAAGTTTGGTGCAAATCCGTTCAAAGGGCTCTGACCCAGAGGGCATAAAAGGGTGCAGTGTCAGGTTTTAGAAATTTATTGTTTACAAAATTAACTACCCAAGCCAAGACCGAAGGAGGAGGAGGAGGAGGGAGGAGGATGAGGGAGGAAGAGGAGGGAGGGGGAGGAGGAGGAGGAGGAAGAGGAGGGAGGAGGAGTGAGAGAGGAGGAGGAGGAGGAGGAGGAGGAGGAGGAGGAGGGAGGAGGAGTAGGAAGAGGAGGGAGGAGGAGTGAGAGAGGAGGAGGATGAGGAGGAGGGAGGAGGATGAGGGACAAAGAGGAGGGAGGAGGAGGAGGAGGAGGAGGGGAGGAGGAGTGAGGGAGGAGGAGGAAGAGGAGGGAGGAGGAGGAGGATGAGGAGGAGGGAGAAACCAAAGGCAGAATCCAAAGGCTAAGCTTCCGTCCATCCAATCACCTCTTAATAACAGTTTAAAATTACGATCAATAAACAAATATAATTTGGTCGCAGCAACGCGGGGGGGGGGGGGGGGACGCTAGTAAATTTCTAAAACCTGACACTGCACCCTTTTATGCCCTCTGGGTCAGAGCCCTTTGAACGGATTTGCACCAAACTTTACAGGAACAATCCTTGAATCATGCCTAATAATACCTGAAAGTTTCATTACAATCTGTCGAGCGGTTTCGGAGTCTATAGGCAACATACATACATACATACATACATACATACATACATACATCCTCTTTTATAGATATAGATTTTCCGAAAAATATTCTGTTGAGAAATTAAAATTTAAAGACTTTAAGTAATTTATTATCATTTTTTATTATATTTTAGCTGGTTTATCGAAATTTGAGCTCTTAGTTGTGCTCTAAATGCGTTGTTCAACAAAATCTTGCTTTCTTTTGAAATCTATGATTATTTGGCGAATGAAAGGATTTTTTATCTCAATTCTGATAAGAGATATTGTTTGGAATGCATATACTTATGAAAAAGTTTTACACTCCAGGAATCGTTTCAAAATGCCTCTTAGTAAATTTCCATGAAATAAATTTGGGGAATATCATGTTTATCACTTTTGAAGCCATTTCCATAACTTCATTTTCTTTGATAATGAGCCAAATTCCAACAAAGGCAAGAATAACTAAAATGCTTGAAATTTGTTATTATTGTAGAGTATCATTTCTAACAAGTTTCTTTGTCATGAATTTTTAATATAAATATTTTCATGCGCAAATCAGAACTTAAGTCCAGAAAAACTTGACATTGCTTGTAAAGATTGCACGACCTTTCAAACTAAATAATTGTGTTTTCTGAATGGAGACCAGGTTGTCGTCATTCAGTGATACGATATCGCGATTCCAACATCTAACGGATTGTTTTCTATTTTCAGCCTGAGAAGAAGAAACTATTAAGGGTGAAGTGAGCAGAGACGAAGGCGAGATAGTCTTCTTTTGTAATCTCAACATTGGAGCTACGTGGACCAAACACCCATCGCTGAAAGCTGATAAACCCAAATGGGTTCTATTGGGAGGGTACGTGTAAAGGTGTATATATATGCACTAATGGCTCCAAGTTTACAGTCCCAAGCCATTTTATAATTACCTGTTCCTCGTCTTTTTTGGGGGATTTCTATGAAGAGAAAAGCTAAAACCGCATTTTCGAAATAGTTGAAATAGTCATTTGCGCTCGAGCCAGTTATTTTCTACCTAATGTGAGCCTACGTTTGTATTCGTTTGTATTTTTGATGTATTATATTGAGCTGAAACAGCTCAAATGCGTAATGAAGACAAGAATTGGTATTTGGTAATTTATGAAGAATTGACTACCTAATAAAAAAAAGATACCTAGATGTAAAAATAATCTCTAATTAGGACATAATTCTATTCATACGTTTTGTTCGTCGGTCTCCGAGAAGAAAGTAGGGTACCTACTTATATTATAATCGTACTAAGAAACTACGTAACTTATACTCTTGTTTATGGGGGCAACCCTTAACCCTGATGACTGGCTTTCATACTCGAACTATGTGATTGTACTGTATGAGATCTTGAGTGAACTCAAACTTTTTTTCAACTTTCCAGATCGAGCAGACGATTTCATTAAATAGCTCAAAAATTACGATAACACAAATTCAATTTAATTTTCAGTAACGTGAGACTACTAACTAATCCGGAGGCCGCCGATATGTTGGATATTTATGATCTTGTGTGTAAAGGGCACTTGCGTGTAGTTTTAAGTTATATAACACAAAAAACTGCATTTTAAGGTTTTAATCATTGATGTGACCATCCTTTTTTAAAATTCTTCTAACGGTAGAATGTGGGCGAAAAACATGGTCTGGGACTCTTTAAGTAATGTAGTTGTTTCATCTACATGATCCATTCATCGTCCTTACCTTTTGAAAACTGAAATAATGTACTGGTATTCCATCAAGATAACTACCGTGGTCAAGCTTCAGAAAAGATTGCGCGAAGGCCTACATCTCACTGCACAGAACGGTGTCACTCCCGACGTATTCGTAGAAACCTATTTCAATGAAGAAAAGGAAATTTACTAAAGAACGTAGTCTATTTATTAGAGAAAAATGTTTAATTATACTAATAAACAACAAATTGAAGAGTTACAATGTTGAATCGATGTCGACGGTTATTTCATAAAATAGTTACACCTAGCTACAACAGTAACCAACCCACAATACAACAATCACTATTGACAATAACTATTTTTGTTACTGATGATGACGTAACTGTCGGAATCGATTTAACATTGCAACTCTTTATTTTTTCGAGAACACAGACTACGTTCTTCATCAACCCCTTTTTCTTCATTCTCATTGCGTACACCTAAAGGTCCATACACTAGCAAACTCGGGATAGGTAACATTTCTAGTTCAATTTAAGGAGATATCACCCAATGACGCAATAGATACCTGCATCCTAACTGGTCTATGGCATTTTTGCTCCTTGAATTACACTTTACGCAATTTGAATGAAACCTTCATTGGTGAAATACAAATAAACTGAAGAGGGAACAATAACCCATCTCTGATACTTGAGATATCATTCCTTCTCTCCCTTATCTATTTATCTTTAAATCTTCTAGTATGTTGTAAAAAGATCGGTTTCATTAGTAAGAATTCAAATTGATTTGTCTTGTTCCATTGTCTTGTCTTTATTCGCTTCACTTCTTGTAATCTGTTCATGCCATGACTTTGGTATAAGTACTTGCGTTCTTCGACGACTTGCTTAAAAATTTAACCAAGGTTTAATTAGAATTGCGTAAAGCTTAATTCAAATTTGTATTCAGATGTAAAATATGTGCTATATTCATCATTGTCACATAGGTTTTTTTCTTATTATTTTTTAAATACGATGAAGGTTAGAGAACTTATTTTACAGGAAATATATTTATATATATATATTTTGCTGGAACCAATGTCCTGAAGAGAACAGGTTGAAAATTTGGTATTCTTTCCTCATTTGAAGCATGCGATGAGGGTACAAACACGCCCCTCTAAGGTAATTGTGAACCAATACATATTTTAGTTATCGGAAAAGGCTGACGAGGAAATCAGCGAAACTTCGACACTGAAGAGAAGAAGACTATTATTTTTCAACGCACATCCTACAAATGGAAAAGTTCAACTGAACTTGGTTTACTAAAATGAGCCTCTCCAATTCAAGTTACTAATAAAGTTTAAGGAAGAAATAAGATGACATTGAGCTAATCATAAAAACATTTTTAATTCTAATCACCAAATCCTCTGTTCTATGTGTCTGTCATAGAGTTCTTAGTATTTACTCCATTCCAATGTGCGATGTATTCAAAGTTATAATGCAAGTTGATTTGAATTTTAATTCTATAATTTTCATTCACCCAATTCCACTCATTGCAACAATACAAATTTCTAGTACCAAATACTTATTTGGAGTTGCCCACACACAACATTTGAATTGTAAATTATTAATGTGTATTTCACTGTCATTGTGTTGCTCTCTATTGGATGTGTAAAAAATGAAGTTTGAATTAAAATTATTAATTATTTTAAAACATCTATTAAGAAATACATTAGAATCCACAAGTAACTCAAAATTACCATTATTATGTGAGCGAATGAGCGAAGTGCCCGACAAAGTTACCAATGTGTTGATTGATAATATATTGGTATTGTTGATTATACGATATTGTTAATAATAAAATAATTTATTTTTAAAGATAGCTATACGTTTCTTTTTGTACAGCTTTAAGACTGATGTGTTGTGTCATTTTGTTAACACCCTAAATACCTTTTGGGGTGACTATGTCAAAAATAGTTGATTGATGTTTCATTTTAGCATTGCGTTTGAGTTTACTTTATGAGTATTTTTTGTATATATATTATTCTCAATATAAGGAACTGTATAAATTGTGTGTAAATAGTTGATGTACGAGTAATTATAGATGTTTAGAAATATTTGAGCATGTGGTATTTTCTTCTTCAGTCCTATCATTATTGTAATTCAGGGAATACAGTCACCAACACTTATTGCTAGATAGAAAAAATGGAGTCTAGCAGCTGAAATTCAAAATAATGAAATATACTGTAGCCATCTGCGGGTTCCCGATATGTGAATTTTTATTTTTGTTGCTCGAGGATTTCCTAAATTAGTTTGCTAGGGCTGCTGGTTTCCAGGCAACACTTCAACGTTTGAGGATCGATCAGTAAACGATTGAACTCACTCATGTAATCAAGAAGGAGCCCGTCATTCCGTTCAAAATTGTCGAAAGATGCTGTCTTCTTGGAGAATTCAGTTAGAATGTGCGGGAAATGACGAAAAAATTTCGTTCCCCTTAAATGGTTCTTTCCGCCTTAGACCCAGTAAATTTCGACGGTTGTTCCCAGTAAATTTCGGGTTGCTCTTAAAATATTAGTTAAAGTTCCAATTTGGTCCCATGCGAGTTTCGAGACATGAAATTATTTTTTCCGATTGTAGTGAACAAAAATGTAGACGAAACCGTTGGTTTTTTTGCTACATGTGTTCCTTATTCCGTCGAAACGCAGTTACTCTGAACTTTGTATTCGAAACCTCTTGATCTCCGGGAGGTCTCTCTTTTCTAGCAATAGGTATTGAGACACAGCATTTTGAAAAAATGGCTTATTTCAAAAAATGTGGATTTTAGCAGGAAAAAAACCTGTTTTTATATTCATAATACAGATTATTCATCATAAATTTAGTGTTCAACATATCTATGTGTAACATATACACTATTTACCCCAACCCTTCCATCCAGGAATAAATTTGAGAAATAAGTTTCAAAAAAGTCTTCTTATCTGAAACTTTCAACGTGGTGCTATCATCAATGTTCCTTCAATGTGCTAGATGGCAATGGTGAGGGGTGTCAGCTAACCGAGTGCCCAAAGTTCTAATTTCAGTGCAGTACTTACCTAACTAAAACTAGGCGAGTCACAATTCTCTTCACTGGGTTGATGTTTAGTCGCACACCAGGTAACCAAACCAAGCAGAAAACTCCGACCAACTTATTTCATATGCATACCAGTAGTTTTGCAGAAGGAAGTTGAAGGATAGGAAAGTTGGTAGCATTAAATGCAGTTTGACGTGTAATAAATTTAGAGGTATCTAAAAATTGGTGAACGAATTTTGTGTGGTGGAAAAGGAGCAAGTCACAACTCCCTAGCAACGATTGGTTGAACGTGAAAAGTAGGTATTAGATAAACTTCTACCATGTTGGGCGGGCATTATAGCTTCCTCACTTATAACAAAAGCGTAAAGAATTAGATAGTTGACCAAATTTCTTATTGGTAATTACACTCCTCTAATAGACAATTTCATCTATCTTATTTTAGTCCATCAGCTGAAAGATCGTAAAGGGAGCTTACCACAAGGACCAGGGTAAAGTATATTGGGTAAAGGATTTGCTTGTGGATTGAATTGGTCCGCTTCTCGTTTTTTCAAACATTTGTTATTTATTTATAATAAATACATTTTTTTAATAAGTGGCCGAATTTTCCAAACGCCGATTTTATAAATGTCTTTTGCTCATTTCATTTCATTATGAATAACCATAACGTTAAGACCAATTTTTTGTGACATTATAATATTATAAGAACACGAACAGAATTCTAAGGGAGCAAGACGTAAAATATTGAAGAACTACGTGGATTCAAATGAAGATCAGCTGGTCTTATGCTTGATAATTTATTTGACCTCAGATGCCCTCAGTGTTCTCCAAGCGTACTAACCCTCCGTCAAACTGAATTGGACAAGGATAACCAAATATGTCGTAGCTGCAGCAATAATCTGAAAAGGAAAAATCTACAGTACAGATCTACAAAAATCTACAAAACTTCTTTATCAACTTTCCCATCTATTGCAGATTCACTGGAGTGAGCCAGGAATCACGTGAAGGTTGTCGGTGGAGTATTGCACTCTCTACAGTTGATAAACATTCGTTCGAGATAAAATCAAATAAACAGTTTTTCACTTTTGACATTTCATGTCTTTGCTATGGCACACAACCAAATTTTCGTTATGTTACGTAACGAAATATGCTCAATGATTATTATGATTCGTAGAAGTGAGGTAGGTAGGTACCTATATGATTATAGCTGAAATTTGGTTTTTAATGTTTTTGACATTTTATGTCTTTACTATGGCACATAAATGAAAAAGCGTCACGCGGGGAGCGTCACGCAGGGAGCGTCACGCGGAGAGCGTTACGCGGAGATCGTTACGCGGAGAGCGTTACGCTGAGATTCCCTAATGATCCCACGATTCTGAGATTTGATATGTAGCCCCTTGAGGGACTTCTGAACTCAACTGACCGATCCCAGATCAGCTGAGTGGCTCTAGAATCCAGTTTTTTCCCTAATGATCCCACGATTCTGAGATTTGGTATGTGGGCCCTTGAGGGACTTCTGAACACAACTGACCGATCCCAGATCAGCTGAGTGGCTCTAGAATCCAGTTTTTTCCCTAATGATCCCACGATTCTGAGATTTGGTATGTGGGCCCTTGAGGGACTTCTGAACACAACTGACCGATCCCAGATCAGCTGAGTGGCTCTAGAATCCAGTTTTTTCTTTAATGATCCCACGATTCTGAGATTTGGTATGTGGGCCCTTGAGGGACTTCTGAACACAACTGACCGATCCCAGATCAGCTGAGTGGCTCTAGAATCCAGTTTTTTCTTTAATGATCCCACGATTCTGAGATTTGGTATATGGGCCCTTGAGGGACTTCTGAACACAACTGACCGATCCCAGATCAGCTGAGTGGCTCTAGAATACAATACGGGGTTTTATAGGAAGGGGAAAGGGGGCGCAAAGACATAAAATGTCTCTCGTGGTTGCGTACTTGTACGAAAGCTGTATCCACCGTATGAGTTTCAAGAGGTTCTAATACCATTTTTTAGTTTGAACTTGCTCGTGTTTGTCTTAAATACTATAACTACTGTTTCGGAAACCTCGGAATCATATATTTCCCAAGTTTTTATGATATGTTAGCTTTCTCTTCTACGTACATGAGAAATGTAGAATTGAAAAAAGTGGGGACACATACGGAACTATTTGTCTAGTCAAAAAGTTCCGTACTTATATGTCTCCACGCTATATTCAAATCCATCTAGCGTGTAAATTTTACTAGCAAATTTGAAACATTTTTCTATTATTTTTTTTATTATTATTATATCCCACATCCATCATTAAAAACAACAAGTTAGTTGTCGAAATTATCCATTAATTTTCTTAGAATCGTATCGTTTCCGAAATAGTGTTACTCCATCACTTACAGACGTTACAAGAGGGTATCCAAGACAGAAAAATCCACAACATGTGAAATCAACCGTTTGCTGCATTGAAACGTACAGTCGAAGTTTTTTCTGCAACAGGTGTTCATTGATTATTACTTATCATACCTACCATTCCATAAACGAAAAAAATATATAAACAGAAAAAGCTCTCTCAGAATTACGTCTTTACATAAATCTTTAATGCGTCGCACAATCTTGAAAAACTCAATGTGAACTGATTCAAACTAAATGAATCTAAATATGATGTTTTAAGCTGTAATTGCTTTCACTTAGATTTACCATTGTAGAAGCAAACACCCCACTTTCCTACACAACTCAAATGTGTAGGTATATATAGGTAGTCTTCCCTCTTTCCCTCCTCCTCCTTCTTCAGCTTCCTTGATCCCAAGGGCCAGTGTCCGGTAGACCTGGGCGTCCTCCCCAGTTTTTCAATTTGATTTTCATTTTATGGTGCTCCCCCTCCGCCTTTGAGGGGAGTTTTGTACAAAAAAAATTATGTGTGTCTCCCTTGTAAGAAGGTATTAATTTCCACAGTTTCCATCCGATTTGACACTATTTTGAGGGCAGTGTGCGGGCTAGGGTGTAGATGGTCCTCTCTCAGTTTCATTGTTGCCAAACCAATGCTTCGCTCTACGCATGCGCAAGAGTAAATTCTATCAAGCCTATTTTTCTCACGCGCTTGTCATCCAATATCGATCAAATTTGGGAGATAGTTGTTAGAAGACAATTGAACATTTCACATCAATTTCAAGATGATTGTAACATTAGTAGCTTCTGCGCATGCGCGAACGTGAAATCCTTGTGTATAATCTCCCACACTAACATTAATCTACACGTGGTTTACATTGTGTTTACCTTAATTACACGTTTCCAATAAAAAGTTCAGGTCGTATAATACAGTCCATGATGTATTATATTCAATATTCAAAATAATTAACCTAGTGTCAACAAGTTTAAATAATATACAAGTATTGGTCCTTCGAGCCTTCCGTGGGTCGCAGTTCGTACGTCACCTGTGCCGTTGCCAATCTTCTTACCAGACTGTAACTTCGTTCCTATACTTATCATATTTTTTGAACGATCTGGTGTATTTTCAGGATGGACACTTTCGTTCGTTAACGAGGTGTCATCAAGTCACATTTGACCAGGTTTCGTGCGTATCTCGCCACCTTCCGCTCGGGGGGTGAAGCCCAGTTACGGATTCGGATAGATAATATAGAACTCTCAATATGAGTTATTCAATGATGTGCAGGCTCACATCGAAGAGCAAGATCCGGAGAATAGTGAGGCTCAGGAAGTTGACAGGAGTTTATTTGAAACTGAATATTTTCACTTGGTGTCTCAAGCCAAGAGTCTCATTCCCATACCAGGTCCCTCAGCTTCTCAAGCTCCAGTTCCTATTTCCAGTAAATTTGTCGGAAGATCTTTTGCCTTATATAGGACCTAATTTAAAGTTAACTCCACTTAATTTGGTTAGCTTTGTTGGTTCCCACAATTAATGACTCGCATTTGCTGACTACTTCAAGTCAATAGTTGATAAGAATGAAGTCTTTCCCCAGTTCAAAAACTGTATTATTTACGTTCATCTCTTAAAGGCGAAGCGCTTCAAGTAATTGATTCAATCGAACTCACTACAACAAATTATGAATCTAACAGAATCCACATACTTTAACAAAGCGTTAATTATCCAAAATCACATAAAGGGGCTTTTTGAATTTAAACCGATTCGGTTTGAAAACCATAAAGAGCTGAGAGAGCTTCTCAATTCTGTAGTGAAGCATATTACAGAGTTGCAGATTTTCGGTCTACCCACCGAACAATGGGATCCTCTAATCGTAGATTTAGTTGGGTCCAAGTTTGATCCTACAACTTTTGAGAGTGGCAACGAGGAATCGTTATTCGCGAATTACCGTCCTTCAAGGAAATTAAAGACTCTCACGCGTAGATGTCACATGTTACAAGCGTCAAGTTGTGTTCACAAGCAGCATAAAAAATCTGTTCTTCTGACAAAAAAGGTTAACAATAATATGAATATTAGCTGTAAAAATACCATTACGAGGTCATGTCCTCATTGCAAGAGTGGAGGTCATAATTTAAGACTATGTCCTATATTTTAAGCACTGTGTCTGAGCGCATCAAACTGGTTAGTCAATTAAAGTTATGCACAAATTGACTTCGTGGCCATCGAGGTAAATGCAATGCCGCCAATGGATGTACTACATGCAACGGTAGGCATCACTCAATACTTAAGCTCGAAAATTCTACCTCGAGCCATGCAAATAGTCATAATTTTGTGTTTTATAAGTGCCCTTTATAAATACCAAGTAGTACTAGGTACTGAGTCAAATAGTAATGCTCGAATCAACTCATCAACATGATTTATTCAACAATAGATGAGTCCATTGAACAAATAATGTGTAAATTCTGGGAAACTGAAAACTTTGATTCTTCCAAATCAAATTTCTCTCTTGAGGAATTTGAATGTGAAAAAAATCTACGATGAGCCAACTATTCGTGATAAATCTGGAAGATTCACTGTTAATTTGCCTCTTAACATTTTCCGATGGCACTGAGTACAAGATAGTGAACAGATAGCTTTGAGTAGGTTTCAGTCTCTAGAACATAGATTGGCCAAATTTCCATAAATGTACGACGATTACCCAGCATTCCTCAAAGAATATCTTGCGTTAGGTCGTATTGAGTATTTAGATGAATTCCACGATCAAAGGCATTCATCCTTCGTATTATATCCCAAATCACTGTGTTATCAAGGAATCGTCAACCATTACAAAGCTTTGGATAGTTTTGATGCCAGTGCGAAGACAATAAATGGACCATCGCTGAACGACATTTGTCTCATCGTACCTACTGCTCAGAGCCTGCCATTTTTGCTCTCATTTTGCGATTTCGTTTACATAAAATCTGTTTTTCCGCTAATATAGAGAAAAAACATAGGCAGGTTCTCATCATTCCAAAACAAACTGCTTTGCAACGGATATTATGGAGAAATACTCCTTCTGATAGTTTGAAAATTTATCGTCTCCTTACTGCAACTTACGGAACGGCTCCATACCTTTCTACGAAAACGCTCCAGAGGCTAGCAAAGGATTATTCGCATGAATTTCAAGAAGCTTCTAGTGCTCTGCAAAATAATTTTTACGTCGACGATTACTTATCTGGTTACAATGATCTTGTGAAGGCGATTGTAGAAAGATCTTATTGTTCTGTTAAATTCAGGAGGAATGAATCTACGTAAGTGGTTCGCTAACCATCACGGCCTTCTAGAACATCTACCAGCTGAGGACATTGAAACATCAACTGCGTGCACTGAATTTTCTGATGGGTCTTCTCATCCAGCAGTGAAGATATTAGGGTTAATATGGGACCCTAAACTGAATAATTTGATGTACTTTGTCCCGTCAATTGAGCTTCCGTAACGATTCAAAAAACGAAATTCGCTTTCAATGATTGGCAAGTTATTTGATCCTATGGGCTTCGTTGGTCCGATTGTGGTTTTTGCAAAACAAATAATGCAGAACATTTTGAAAACCGGATGTGCAAGGGATGAGAAGCTTCCGCCTGAATTAACTCATATGCTCAAAATATTTTTCTCAACCCTTTCTCATTTGAAGAACATCAAAATAAATCGTTGGGTTAGTCATGAAGAGCACTCGCTCTTGAAATCTACGGCTTTTCTGACGCATCGAAAAAGGCCGCTCATTACGGCCTGACAGGCCGACCATTGCGCTCTGATATAGCGCTCATTGCCGCCTCACTCCAATCAGTATCAAATAGTACCGTTTAATAATAATCCAATTCATACGGCCCACCCCAGTGGCGGTATTTATACTGCCCACCTCCTAGGTAAGATTTATACTGTCCACCTCCTTGGCTGATTTATACAGCCCATTTCCTTGGCAGATTTATACTGCCCACTCCATTAGGGATGTTTATACTGCCCACCTCCTTGGCGAGATTGATACTGCCCACATCCTAGCCAGATTTGTACTTCCCACCTCCTTGACGAGATTTATTCTGTCCATCTCCTTGACAGATTTATACTGCCCACCCCAATGGCGAAACGTATACTTCCCATTTCTTTGGCAGATTTATACTATCCATTTCCTTGGCAGATTTATATTGCCCATCCCATTGGCGATATTTATACTGCCCACTTCCCTGGCGAGATTTATACTGCCCACCTCATTGGCGAGATGGCACTTTAAAACGCGGATGGTCTTACAAAAAATTTTCCGCAATTTAATCGAGAGGTTGGAAGAAGGTCACAAAAATCCCCTCTCTTCCGAAATTCCCTACTCTCTCTTTTTTTTACACGTTTATTGACACACTTTCGCAATTTAAACGAATATGGTTTGAAATTTTTGAAAGCTAGGATTTTTACAAATTGGCAAGGAGGTACCAATGTTGAGGTTCTGTTGAGCTGAAATGGGCGATCTTTTTGATCCTCATCATTCTCGCTGTGCAGTTTTATTATACAGAAATTAAAAATTTCATGAACTTGGTGTGTTTTTCATTTCATTGTTGAATTCTCGTTTGAAATACTTAAGGGAAAAGACTGCTTTGATGGAAGAAAAGTTGTTTCTTTGTTGTAATGCATGCGCAAGACTTTGTATTACAATATATCCAGATATAGCGAGCAAATAGAAGGGAAATATAACTAAGCTTCTCAAGAGGTAACTCAAAATACTAAAAAGAAGTGAAGGAAGGAGGAGGGAAATTCCGAGGTTCAACATTGGACCTAATTCGTAAGTAAAATAGGAAGCCTCCGTTTTATCGTGAAAATAACAAATTGAATTGGAGTAAATTCAAAATATTTTTTAAAACTTTGTATAAAGGAATGTAAGAAATAAATAATGATACATACTTACGTTGCTGCACATATTCTTGCTATCCTGCATAACCTTGAAAAGCTCGTAGTTGAAAGCTGTAGCCTTGAATGGAAATTGATTACTTAAAATTCTGAATAGAATACTTGAATGTATCCAAATAAATATTTAAATTTGAAGTAATAGAGGTGTTGTGGGTCGTGATGTTGTTCATAGTTGTATATAGTCGGGATTCGGCCCAAGGAGAAAGAAATAATTACAAAGTCTTTGTAATCATTGTAATGAAGTTTTCGTCACCATTATGTGACCATCTAAAAGCTTAAAAGCTATACCCTCAAAGAGGACAGTGTCAAAAACAGGAGGTTTTATAAACCTTATAAAATAGTTAGGGTCTACAAGCAGGCTAGAGCCAAAACAATTTCATTTGGGGAAATAGTATTGAGAAACAAAATTTTGGTTAGCGATTTTAAAGGGCCAAAAACAAGATGTATAAGACAAAAAACCAATTGCTAAAACAGAGAGGAAAAAACATATAAAAACAAAGTTAAGCCAAATTTGTTCTTCTGTCTGGGCTTAATCTCTAGAAACTGGGAACTGTAAACCGCATATGCTTAACGTCGGGTATAACTGGATTTTTATTATTTAAGTCTTGGATTATATCATAATATGAGATAGGTAATAGGTTTCTTTGATAAATTATTTGACTTACAGCTCGTCTGACTTTTTCACATCGGTTGGTCGGATAGCTAACAAAGTACGCCAAACATACAGCAAAAAACACTTTTTCTGATATTTTGTTGTAATTCGCGTACTCGCTCGAAAAAAACAACGTAGTAATGAAATATGATGAAGATATCACGGAGTATGTTGTATCCAACATTAAAATCAGCAGAGGCTGCCCAAAACATGAATCAATTATCCGGCATAGGTCCAAAATATACGCATGTTCCAAGATTGCCAAATGACCATTGATTTTTATTGCTGTGCGGGCGGCGACTAATCGCTTTTCGAGGTAATATAAAAATCCGCTGTAGAGAGAAATTATGAATGTGTTGTAGAAAAACACCAAAAACGTCGAAATTCTTCTTACCAACATGGAAAGATCCTCCCATTTCCTCACTTTGGATCTAAAATACATAAAATTTATATCGGACGCTAAAATCCAAACCAAGATTAATGCGGTTACCAAGTCGTTTTTCTTGGCTCTAAATTTCACCAGGTACGTCAAAACTTTTTCAAACATCTCCTTAGATTGATAGGAGCTTCTGATGTGCAGAACAATTGACAAGAATGAAACCGGCTTATGAAGCGCATACATAGAAGAAATCAAGAGTTTAACTAGATCATCCCTCCTGGTTCTTAATTTTGTTACATATTCGTAAATTTCAGCAGGAAATACGGTGATTATGAGATATAACAATAAACATAGTGAGCGAATCCAGAGGGTTTTACTAAATTTCCCCTCAGGCGTAAAAGGTAGGATTCCAGAAAACTGAGCATAGCGGAACACATAACCTAAACCTTTCATGTTCTGTTTTCGGTCGTTGCGTTTCAATCGCATGCTATCATCAAATTACCGTACGATGGGTAAACATGAGAGCTTCTTCAAGTTAGAAAAGAATCCTCCAGTACTCATTTAGATTAAGTTTGGCATTTCAATAGGTTCGTCCATTTAAGAATCGCTGACAACGAAAATATACCATTGATCTAAAAGCACTCTTCAAGCGATCACCTATACGAGTTTTATATTTTCTTGTGTTGGGATTCATACTGCGTAACCGTTGTATAATGCCGAGATATTGAATTCATGTGAATGTTGGCCAAAAGTAGACACGGCAAACCCCATTTTCATAACTACCTACCTTCTGAATACAAGCCCGTGTGACACTTTCCCATTCTTTATTATCTACTAGCTGATCGTTTGCTTCGTCACACCCTGTTCACAATAAATTACTATTTGCACCGAGACCTTTGTATGAGAGACCTCTGAGCCTAATTTGATTCTTTATCTAGGTACTCGTAATTATGGTGCAGAAACCTAAATTGGAGCTCTTTTGAATCATCTTGAATATAATAATTACAAAGTATGGGTGGTCCTTGATCATCTGTTTAACCTCTGAGGATAATTTCTTTCCAAATTGCCTTACGGTGACAAAATTTAGATGGAGTGCCTTTGGGACACCACGAAAGCTATTACGAAGTACGGAGGCATTCTGAGGGTCCGCTGAGGCTAATTTCTTTCGGTTTCGACCTACCGTTTTTTTCTTTCTTTTTCTACATTTATTAAAAAGTGTGCGTTGCAGGGTCCTGGAGCTGTAAAGGTGTAAATAAATTTGGGAGGCGCGAATCGCCAAGCTTCAGTGATGCACTATGTACGGGGTTTAAGAGTCCTAGTCAAATATCTGCGTTGAAGGGCTATCTAATACAGAAATAATAAACTTTTGTGTTACAATTTGCAGAATTTGCAGCTTTTATCTCTATTTTTCCCCCGTTTCTTGAATTTTACGAATCTTGAAACTTGAACCAACAAATTTTGAGTTTTGTTTTTGATGAATGTAGATGTAGATTTATTGACAAACTCTCAGGGAGGGGATTTTGGGCCCAAAGCACAGAAGCCTGTGTTGCCTTATTGTACATTCTTTTTTTTTTTTTTTTTAGAGAGACAAGATTTTCAGATTAGAAACTTTTCGTTCAATTACAAACAGTAACCATACAGTACTAAACATTATAAACCACGATACAGTGATGTCACCATACACCGTACAATATCAGCCTCGTTGCCTTTTGTTGGGCAATATTTCAAAAAACACCTGCTTACGTCCTGGTGTTTGATTCCCGTAAGTGACTTAACATTTCCTATAAACTTGATGCAGCTCAATGGTTATCTTCGAAAAAACAGGTCTTCTTGAGGGTACCCCATCTCTTTCATCATAAGACGGATCCATAATATGGCCTCCTGCGTTGCCATTAATGCAGCCACGAATTCAGCCTCCGTGGACGATAATGCTACTGACTTTTGTTTTTGGCAATATGTCGAAAAATGGAATATAACATTAAATAAAACTGAAATACCATATTAAAAGAAGGTTGTAGATCTGACTGTGTCACCACTGACGATTTGGGAATATCTTTCGCAACGATATTATTTCTGTTCGGAAACTCAACCGTAGCCAGGAATGCACTACGGTATCATCTCTCTTTGGTACTCCGATCTCGGGCTCATGATTTATTGAGCTGGCTTATTCGACGTCTCTTGAAACTACAAATTTTCGTTCATTAGGTAACCAATTTTATATCCCTTCGAATCGTCCGAGTATCCAACAAGTATTCCTTCATATTTCCCCCTTCCTGGAGTTTCATCTAAAAAAAATGTCCCGGTAACCAACCGTTGGATACGCTACATCAGGATTTTTTGCTTTCCGAAGTTCTTTAAGGAATCTCTCCATCGATACCCTGTGAAGGACACGTATTTCCGATGTGACTTGCAGTTGAAACAGCTTCTGTCCAAAAAATCGGAGGAAGGTTTGCCATATCATTCAAAGTTCTATTTTTACGCTCAGCGATGGCATTCTGTTCTGGTGTCCGTGGGCTCGAAACTCTCCTTTGGATCCCGCAATAATCTAACAACTTTGTAAATATTCATTACTCATCAGTTCTCCTCAATTGTCTATCTATAGTTATTTAATTTTTAGGCACGTAAAATTGTCTGCCATTCTTTTGTAGCTTTTGAAAGCTTTAACGCATCACTCTTCTCCTTGAGGAATTTCACTTCTGTCCAACGTGTACAGTAGTCTGTGAATATTATGAAGTACATAAAATTGAGTACCCAGTCCCAGAGAACCAAAACGGGTTTCAAAAAGGTCGGCTGTTTGTTGTCTCCGTTATGTTTTCTCTCTTCATATTGGATTTGGACTCGTTGCTGCACAATAGGGAACTTTGCGGCCTGAATACAGATGGCACTAATGATGTCAACTCAATTCTATACGCTGACGATCTTTGTTTACTGTCCTATAGCTACATATATAGAATTGGAATAAATATTGAAAACTATTCATATCTAGTGTGAGGAGAACGCTCCCCATGTAAACCATAGTAAATCTAAAATTATAATTTTTAGAAGGGAAAGCGGGACCTCCAAAAGTTACAAGTTCATGTGTTGGGAACAGCATATCCCGATCGCAAATTCCTGTCACTTCTGGGCGTTTTGTTCAACATGCTGAGGAAAGTGTCAGGAGGGGGGAGACAGCTGCCCGTGCGTTGCTCCCTATGATACATAGAGCCCATTTTCCTCATGGAGTGCAGTATTCAATGCCTTGTTTCTGTCGTCATCACTCTATGCTGGTGAGTCGTGGGGGGTTGTCACACACTGAGGTTCTAGAGAAAGCCCTCCTCCGTGCTAGTAAATCTTTCATGTTTCTACCCAGTAACACTCCAGACTACTTTGTTCGGACCGAGTTGGCAGTGCCTCACCTGGAGGTGAGGATTCTTGGTCTGGCCTTGTTTGCGTTGGTGGTCTAGGCTGTGCAGTATGGAGGACTCCAGGCTATCTAGGCTCTGTTTCTCCCGTCTCCTTGCTCTCTATGCTGTTCGGCCGGACCGACAATACAACTGGGCTTCTCAAATAGATGCCTTACTTTCTAAATAAGGGGAGAGCCTTGATCAACTTCTGCTTAGGGGAGAGTCATGATCTGCTTAGGACCCACACAATTTTAATACAAATATATTCCTACAACGTGTTCAGTCATTTTGGAGGCAATCAGACGGGGAACAAGTGGCGCCATCGTCTTTTAGCCCTATCTACAAAATATATTGCCCCTGTGGGGACATGCTCCCCGCCTATCTGTATTGTGACTTAAGTTTTGACGCTAATAGACTTCCTGCTCAGGTTCAGCTATCAGGGAACCTTTTTGCTAAATTATGTGTACCCAGCTTTACTGTAAAATTCGATAAACTAGTGGATTGTTCTTTTGACATTTCATGTCTTTGCTATGGCACACAACCAAATTTTCGTTATGTTACGTAACGAAATATGCTCAATGATTATTATGATTCGTAGAAGTGAGGTAGGTAGGTACCTATATGATTATAGCTGAAATTTGGTTTTTAATGTTTTTGACATTTTATGTCTTTACTATGGCACATAAATGAAAAAGCGTCACGCGGGGAGCGTCACGCAGGGAGCGTCACGCGGAGAGCGTTACGCGGAGAGCGTTACGCGGAGAGCGTTACGCGGAGATTCCCTAATGATCCCACGATTCTGAGATTTGATATGTAGCCCCTTGAGGGACTTCTGAACACAACTGACCGATCCCAGATCAGCTGAGTGGCTCTAGAATCCAGTTTTTTCCCTAATGATCCCACGATTCTGAGATTTGGTATGTGGGCCCTTGAGGGACTTCTGAACACAACTGACCGATCCCAGATCAGCTGAGTGGCTCTAGAATCCAGTTTTTTCCCTAATGATCCCACGATTCTGAGATTTGGTATGTGGGCCCTTGAGGGACTTCTGAACACAACTGACCGATCCCAGATCAGCTGAGTGGCTCTAGAATCCAGTTTTTTCTTTAATGATCCCACGATTCTGAGATTTGGTATGTGGGCCCTTGAGGGACTTCTGAACACAACTGACCGATCCCAGATCAGCTGAGTGGCTCTAGAATCCAGTTTTTTCTTTAATGATCCCACGATTCTGAGATTTGGTATATGGGCCCTTGAGGGACTTCTGAACACAACTGACCGATCCCAGATCAGCTGAGTGGCTCTAGAATACAATACGGGGTTTTATAGGAAGGGGAAAGGGGGCGCAAAGACATAAAATGTCTCTCGTGGTTGCGTACTTGTACGAAAGCTGTATCCACCGTATGAGTTTCAAGAGGTTCTAATACCATTTTTTAGTTTGAACTTGCTCGTGTTTGTCTTAAATACTATAACTACTGTTTCGGAAACCTCGGAATCATATCTTTCCCAAGTTTTCATGATATATTAGCTTTCTCTTCTGCGTACATGAGAAATGTAGAATTGAAAAAAGTGGGGACACATACGGAACTATTTGTCTAGTCAAAAAGTTCCGTATGTGTCTCCACGCTATATTCAAATCCATCTAGCGTGTAAATTTTACTAGGAAATTTGAAACATTTTTCTATTCATTTTTGTAACCTTTCTGAATCTGATACTATATTCCTTTTTCTTCGTGTATGTCTAGTCCATCGTGACGAGTTTTTTCTGACAAATGAATTGGCCTACTATGAACTCCCTTCTTTGTTGCAGCTTCAAGGTGTGGCCACATGTAAAAAAGTGTTTTGCTTTGTTATCAATTGTATACGAACAAGAGTTTTCTTTTTGAACGAAGGTTTCTTACACTAGCAGATTTATTTATTTATTTTTGTTACTTTTTCTTTTCCCATTCATTTTCCTCTTAGCCTAGACACTACTATTTCATTGGCATCATTTCTTTGATAGTGTGATTGTTACTTTTGTACAATGTTTATCAACCTTGTAACGCCGGAAGGCTTAACAACTACAGTATTCGAGAAGTAGTTGTAATTACTACTACTGTAGTTGAGCAAGTACTACTACGTACTAGTTTGTAGTTGTAGTTGTAGAGCCTCAACTACAGTTACATTGATGCAAAATGCACCAGACCATGCCTCTATTCATGAAGAAAATGTTTAGAAATTTTTAATAAAAAGGCCTGTCTGTCCTTAATTAATTTTTTCCACTAACGTTTTTCCCCAGGAACTGGGGCTTATTCAGGGAGATACTAAATTTATGAAGAGCCATCTGCTCGTTTCAACGTGCCGTGGTGTCAATGACGGCGCCAAGACGCCAAACAGTGTTTCGGAGGTGGCAAAAACTAAGATCCGCTCAGTACTTTGGTATAGGATATTACACGCTGATTCCGAAAATACCCCGCGTCTCTGTACTTGAAATAGACGTTTAATGCCGTCAATCATGTTTTTCACGTCTTCTTCCATTTTTTGCCTATAGGGGACCATATGACATTGTTGTCATAAGAAAGAATAGTTGTAGATAATCAAATTCTTTAGGGTTCAAGAATTTATCAAGTCCTAAAATTGGCGAAGAACGATATCGAACAAGCAATTTTTGACCACTGGTGCCGAACACAACATTTGCGTTTTTCGGGTGTAATACGTAGTACCTACCTGAACTCGAAGCACTAGGACCCAAAATTAGCCAAATAAGAGCAAAAGATAGTATCCATTCATCATGACGTCCATTGGAAAATTGACATGACCCCGTGACTTCACTCCAAATAAACACAAAAACCCACAATTCTTTCCCTTAGTTATCATGCCCCAAATCCAAGTTATTGATCTATTTAATGAAAGCACGATACCACATAAGAAAAAGTTGCGTCAAGCCTACAGAAAATAGAGTTTACTTTCTAATCTATTTATTTTTAATATTTTAGGTAGGTAGGTCATGAGAGTAATTATGTGATAAGTACGTGTACTGAATGAGTGTACTGAAAGTAATCCATTGAAGGATTAAAACTACATAAACTCGAATGAAAGCCAACTTTCGCACTTGTGCTTGACTTTTTTCCAACTCTGATGCTCAGTGTTTTCTAAGGGTATTATCCTCCCGTCATACTGAATTGGACAAGGATAACCAAATATGTTGTGGCTGCAGCAATAATCTGAAAAGCAAGAATCTAAAGTTAGACACAAAACTTCTTTATGAGCTATACTACCTATTAAGAACGGTTTAGTCCAGAGGCTCGAGGATAATGTGGGATTGTAGGTTTATCATGTGCTCAATCGATATGCAAAGGCACAAGAAAATTGTGGAAATAGCAGAATTCAATATTTTGGCAGTTGAAATTTATTCAAAACAGTAGCAGTAGTCCATCACTTACAGAGGTTACCAAAGGGTACCCAAGAGTGAAAAATCCACAAGCAGTGAAATCAACCGTTTGCTTCATTGTAACGTAGAGTCGAAGTTTTTTCTGCAACATAAAGTGGTTATTTAGTACATACTTTTTACATCACTAGATAATATCTATGTTTGATAACAGATGATTAAGTTTATTATTAACTATGTAAATAAGTTGATAGAATAAAATAACAAAATAAATTAGCAAATTACCATTCTTATAATTACTCACATCGTTACACAGATCTCGATTGCCCAGCATCATCTTGAACAATTCATTGTTGAAGGCTTCAGCCTAAATGAAAGGAAAAAGTAGTTCATACCTAGGGATAGTTAAGTTGAAGTATACAATTTTAAAAAATGAGGCAGAAAGACTTGTGCGAAAAATATGCAGCTGGTCTTAAAGCTAGCCCATTGTAATCACATTCGTAATAATTATGCCAAAATAATATCTTAGATTGGCACTCCTCGAGACTATAAGTCTGAGCGTGCAAAGAGATTACGGAAGAATCGTGATACTCTGAGAACACTAAGAAAAAATCTATGGAGAACCATAAAGAAAACTACATAGTCAATGGAAGTTACTTAAAAATCTCATGGAAATGTGAGAGTTGTCTGTGGCCAGGATTTGCATACCTCAGACAGACTCAATACTTTCAACTCCACTGGGAAGCGTAAGGCCTTGGCAAACGTCTTCCAGTGATTATATCAGTGCTGACAACTTGGCTCTGTTTGACTTCTGCTCATATCACATGGTCTCCCTAGTGACATTACCTACTTCTCTCTGTTGTTTTTCTATCCCGACCTTTGGGGACCAGAAAGAATTTCTCAGTCTTAGGATGCGCGTAAGCAACGTCTTCCTCCTCACCAGTCTCTCGGCACCTCACCATCCATCAAATGAAAAACCAGAAACATAGTCTACCGCTTATTTTGGATTAGGATAGCTTTAGGCAAACAGTGGTACTCTCCCCAAAAATGACGCATTGTCTTTTTTTGGCATTGTCGCAGGCTCTTTGGTCTGGAGGAAAGGAGTAAAATCCGGTAAACGATTACAATCTCTGTATAATAAGCAGTGGCGGCTGGTCAGGGTATGCAAGGTAGGCACCGCCTGACGAGCAATCTAGCAAAAAATGGGAAAAAATATGAATTGCTTGATTTTTTGTATTTTTTTTCTTCAAAAAGAAATCATTTTTATTAAATCAAACATTGTACAAAGTGGGCTGATGATGTATACAAAACTCGAAATTTCATTGCTAATTGGTAATTAGTTTATGGCGATTTGAGAGTGGAATGAACTGAGTAGTTAGTTGCGAGCAGTTACTTTGAAGAGAAGATGAGGAAATAGTAACAATGAATCCAAAAACAAGACAATGGATCAGAATCAGGTATAAAGTAACGAGCTATTAAGAAAGCTGAACGGCCCAAGTGCTCTCTGTCACACAGGTGTCTGGAAGGCAATGAAGGTTTTCTCACGAACACGTTCTGCCATATTGACGGGGAATCGTCAAAAACATCCCCAGGAAATAGAAAAACCTTACCCCTAAATCGTACCAGTTCCTAAACGTGATTTTTTCGTGAGTCCGTAAATATAAATTTCATGGTTGAATAAGCATAGTGAACATTTTTCTTCGAGGCTCATATTGGGATATTTCGAACAAGCCACAACATTTTTAGGCTCAAAAATAGTGGAAATTGTTGCCAGAAAAATTCTCTTTCTGAATAACATATTGTGAAGTATTAATTTTGCCATCATATAAGAGCAGAACCACAAAATATTTACTCAGACTCGCTTTGCTTAAAAAGCGGATTTTATTCAGAAATTCCAAATATCCGGAGTCTGGTAGGGTCGAGAATGTCTAGAAATATTCTTTCAGAAGTTCAGAAAATGGAAATTCAATTACAAGGTTCTGTTTTACAAACAAGAAAAAGGCGCTGGATATAAATCCCTAAAATTTTTGAAATTTGAACATAATTCAGTGATTTGTTCGTACAGAAACTACACAGACAATCTTAACGCTTAGCAAGTATTCGGGCGCAACTACGCATTCTACAAGGAAGCACGCTCGTTTCAAAATACAACTCTATCAATGCCAAGGGTTTTCCGAGAAAGACGGGGCGACGTTTGCTCTAATTTATTTGTGAACAAAACAATATTGAGTATACGCACATGAATCCGGGTGTCTTCAATTAGTTCAAGGATTCATGAAAAAATCACGTTTAGGAACAGGTACGATTTTGGGGTAAGGTTTGTCTATTTCCTGGGGATGTTTTTGACGATTCCCCGTCAATATGGCAGAACGTGTTCGTGAGAAAAGCTTCATTGCCTTCCAGACACCTGTGGTCACAATCAGGCTGTAAATGATTTCGAGGCCCATCGCCCTTGAACTACCATTCAAAACATTTTTGTTCGTCTGACCTTGAACCAACTTCATTCACGATCAGCGCAGCTCTCCCCTCCAAAACAACCGAAACGGTGACTCCCTCCCACCCAGCCGGTCACCTGCTGGGTGTTTTCTATGGTTTTTTGAATCGGCAATTTTTGGTTGAACCGAAATTGGTGGTGGTATAGCTATATAATACCAAAGCAATGGGCTCTTGCAAACTCAGAAGTGAAGGTGCTGAGCTACACCTTCTTACATGTCTTCCCCCTCAAGCTGTTATGATTAACAAAAATATTTAATATGCCTCATAACCACCAGTCAGTCCTCAAGTTCATGCGGCCCCAGAAGAGAATACGAAATAGAATGTTTGGGGATACTGTGCAGCTCTGAATCTGCAACTTTCTCTTTCTGTCTTCTGTAGACGATCAGCGCATGTTGTTCGGCTTCGTATGACCAAGTCTAGTAGGGGACTTGAATCGTAGAATGCATCATGACCAGATGGAAGCCTGAAGAGATGACACTTGTGGCAGCCTGCGAGGTTGGGAGCAGAAGGGTGGGATTATCCAAGGTTCATTTTTTCTTGGCTGATTAGTTCCCCAACTTGACGTCGATTCCACCAAAGGTTTCCACAGAAAAATATGGACATGTTACTCACTGCAGAGGTCTTGGATTCAGGGGGTTCGGGTTCACCGGCCACTGTTGTCATGGGATTCATCCACGCTTTAAATAGATGCCAACACATTGGTTGGCGAGCTCTGTAAAAATTCCCCAGCCTGGGAGACCTAGGTTGCCCGTGCAAGGCAAAAGTTAAATAAAATGCTACGAACACATTGGAATATAATATTGTTTTTGAAGTGACACACTGAAATTTGTCACTAGACCGTTCACAGTGTCAAAATAAAAGTTGGTGTTTTGTTGAATAAAACAAGGAATGTGAAATTATTGGTATTAAAATAAAATTATGCATTGGCAAAGAAGCTTACCGCCTTCTTCACACTTTCACACTTGCTCGTTGGGTAGCAGATAAAATACGCCAAAGTTACAGCTAAATAAACCTTTTCCGAAATCTTACTATAAGTCCTATGCTCGGGTGAGAGAAATAACGAGGTAACGAAGTAGGACGAAGAAATAATGGTGTATGTGGTATCTAGCATAACAACAAATAGATATGAACCAAAAGCTGAGTCTATCCCCTTGCAAAGATCTAAAATTTCCGCGTGTTCTAAAATGGCCATATAGCTGTTTTTTCTCGTTGCTGAACGTGCAACACGTAGACTCTTTTCCAAGCTGTGCAAAAATCCACTGTATTGCATCAGTATTAGCATTTGAAACGTGTGTGCAAGAAACACCGACCGCCTTCTAATGAAATTTGAAATGTCTGTCCATGTATTCAACTGTGCTCTGAAATACAAAAAGTTTATATCGGCAATTGTAGTCCACACTAACATGAAAACTGTAAGAAAGTTATTTTTCTTGTGTTTGAACTTGATCAGGTAGACGATCACATTTTCGAATTTACCCCTGCTTTTGTATGTATTCCACACATGTAAGACGACTGGCAAGATCACAATGGGCTTATGCAGAGCGTTCATCGTTGCTATCAAGCGCTTCACGAGTTCTGTCCTTTTTGGCCATTTTAATATGTACTCGTACACTTCGGCCGGAAATATTGAGGCCATAAGGAAACCCGTGACGCATACAGAACGAATCCACAGGGATTTGCTAAACTCACCGTCAGTTGAGAAGGGGAAAATACCGAAAAACCTTGAAATCCTAAATCCTAAATCTAATTTATCGTTTTTCGAAAATCCATGATCGCGCCACTTTCGCATGTTTGCTGAACGACCTCCTGATTCAAACGTGGTAAAAAAAAAACGCTTTCAAAGATCGACGTGGTAGAGTGAAACTACAACTCTAAAAACCGAACTGTGAAAACTGCATTGTGTAGTTATTGCAACCGCAGGTACTTACATGTGCTGATAATAAAGCGATAGATTCATAAAGGTAGCTTCCTAAACATTATCTGATAATTCCAACATAACCTAACCCTTCTCACATTCTCAGTCTGAAAAGGCTCTTTTCTGATCTAAAGTGAAGATAATATAAACCTCCTCGTTTGTATTCAACTTAATACCGATAGTATGCATTAGTAAACAATGAAAACCTCGCTCTTGTCGAATACTTGGCTGAAAAGGATGATTGCATTAAGCAGTAAATTCCATATAGGTAACAGCTGAATAGGGACATACAAAATCTTTCTCCTTCTACGAAAGGTGAAAAAGTATTCACCATTATATTTATAATAATGCTTTCTTCGGTTAAGTGCACGAGACTTTGTCAGCTTCAAATGGTATCTCCACCCTAAGAGCCCACTCATACTTAATAATTCCGTTCTAGAGATCAACGACAATGTGAAATCGAATATCGAAAAGGTAAACATATTCGCATATTCAACATTCATGTTTTTGTCTACTACTTTTGATAGTTAATGACAAAAATAAAAGCTCAACCTCATTGAAAAATTTTTGTTGATAAGTTTACTATGTTTCTGTGAGGAAGAAACCTCAGGATAGAATTGTGTTCTTTGTATTATATCACCTGTGAAATTCATCACTGGCGGATAAATGGTACCATCTGCTGATTCGTAATAATAAGATCCACAATAGCTTCTGCTTTGAAGATTATTGCACATTTTCTACAAGTTATGCTTCTGCGATGTTGTTATGGATAGAAGGCACCTCCTAAACTTTTCATTCCATTCTCTTTCAAAGACAAAAAAAGTTCACTTCGAGTCAAAATAAACACTTCCACCCAGATTGTGCGTGTAACAGATTTTTGGAAAATGTGAATTTTAACAAAATTGTACTATTTTGATGGAATTTCCAGGGATTCTACAATTTATATAGGACCACGATCGGTCGGATCAACTGATCAAAATCGTTACATAGACTTGGCACCTATTACGTTTTAAACCCTGGTAAAACGTACAACACATCCTCGGTTCTCACCCAACATAGACGGTATAACCTTCAGGTTCCATTGTGAGATACAGTTAAAATCTAATAGCTCCTCTTAGAAACTTTCTTGAATTGAAGGTAGTCACAACACATGCGCAAAGCCGTAAGCTTTGAAGCATGCAGATCTTCTTCATTTTCATCTGATAGCTATTAAATATTCATAAATCGTTCGAGTTGGGCTGTAGATGAACACCCATGAATCTCTTTTCATTAGGATCAATCTAGTCACTGTATGTGCGAAAAATATTAAATCCTTGTAGTAGTACACTAGTTTTCTGCCGATTTTGATAAAACTTCCTGAGATTGAACGAGTCTGTCTCAAAGTAGTTTTCAATGTATTTCGTTACATCGTGGGCCGAGCCAAACAATGGCTGGCCCGAGTGCTGAAATGTCTCATGCCACCACAAGCACCACCACCATCCAAGCGGGAAAGCACGCCGGGGTGGTGAACGGGCAAAGAGGAAGATGGCGCACGGTCGGCCATAGTCAGTCGGGCTTGAGGACTCAGTGAGACAGTTGTGTTTGTTTGTGATGACACCATAAACTCGTGTGGCCAGGTAGTCGGAGCAAGAGCGGAGCGGAGCAGAGCAAAAGTAGTATATAGGTATTATGATGACCATTTGTGAATCGTCCTCCCAGAATCAGTATACCTACCTGGAGGTGAGTGTTGATACCTTCAGGGTGAGAACTCGGGTGAATCGTCAGGGCCAGCTGCTGATCACCTATCCCGAATTTGGTGCTTTTCCATTACGAACTGAAAATCAATTTGCCGCCCCAATTTTGCCGCACTATTCGCTCTCATCATACTCTTGGAGTGGAATAGTGAGGAAAACAGTATGAGTCCGCCAGTCATCGATCCACCTCTACCTTAGCGCTCGCACTGGGAGATTTTGACAGCCATAATGGATTGAATGGCAACTTCTTTTTTAAAGATTGGGCACTCCTTAGAGAGTGCTCCATGCAGGCCATTGCAATTGGCACACTTTGGGGGGTTTGAGTATGGTGTTTCCGCCTTATTGTGTCGTGGAAGACCACAGGCGCACATTTCATGATCAGCCTTGCTATTATTACAATCTATGATCACAATAAACGGAATTAAAAATAGGTCTGTAGCATAGACTTAATGAATTGGTTGGATAACAAAATAAGAGTCAAAATAATTTAATAGAATCTAGAACAGTAATATACGTCATGTATACATGTTCATATGCCAATTAGTGATATAATTCATTTTTGCACATGCGCACAGCCTGCAACCAATCCAACGGCATTGCCATCTAAGGTATGTCCAACTAGGAGCCAACCGGCACAATCAAGGCCATTACATTAAAGAAATGATAATACAAAAAAATATATAAAAGCGTTCTTTTAGTCTCGGAGTTTCCTGTGTAACAACCAATTCCAGGTTTCCACATGCGCACAGGCTACTATTCATCCGAGCCCACTTCATTAGTCTAGTAGTTTCCCCCGTGTTAACTAATTTCAGTTTTGCCCACGTGCAATAGTAATTACTCTACGAATCGCCTACTACCCCTCTACTATCCCCTACCGGCAGTTTGAAAGAGATAGGATCAATCGATCGTAATAAATCAACGTTATAATTTTCACGTTTGCGCATTTGGAAACGTTACTATTGATCAGAAGAAAATGCAATTTTCCCTATGTTTGGTACTGAGGAAGCAAAATGAGGATGCTGATGTGACACACCACGCTGGCAGAATCTTACCTCAAATTATTAGGTATCAAAAATAAGCATACAACTAATCATATCGGGGTATCATAGTAATATATCAAATATTCCAATTCATCACAGTTTTTTAAGAGATTGTGAAAGGAAGGTATTTGTACGTACGTTTGAGCGCGCACCATCACATGTGCCACACAAGCACCACAATTCAACTATTATTGCGGTTAAGATCATTATTTCTCCCATTATTTCCAATATAGACGAATTACCGTGAGGTGAGGTGTTGGTTATCGTGCCGTATGCAAAGGTCAACATAGTGATCAGGGTTTGAGTGATTCTAACGACCAGCTGTGGACCGAACACTCTATTGGTGGTTTTAGAAACCCGAAATAAAGTCTGCGCGTAATCCACAGCTTCATAGACTTCTTGCTTCAGCCGATTCCGAGCCAACACAAATTCCATGGAGACCCTGTGCACCAAGCAGGTGTGCTGCATCGTTATGAGAAAGTCCAAGAAGTAAATGTAGTGCATGTAATTGTTTGATAAAGTATCACCAATTTTTACAGAGCCATTCATGACTCTCTCCAAAGCTAGAGATCCGAAGACGAAATAATACGAGATTATCATCACCAAAGCGCCTCCTAGATGGGAGATGTAACGCATAACCCAAGGATAGCTCGACTTTGCAAAATACGAAGTTACGTATTCGAAGTCTGGTCGCCTCTTTATAGTCATCAGAGGATGTATCATTAACGGCAAAAAGTATGCCCATAAGCCAACCATGTGAACGCAAATGCTGAGTTTATCGACACGAGAATATTTCCACTCATCTACCTTGCTGATGATCGAACGGATCAGCCGGGAGGATACAGCATAAGTCAGTTGTGCAAGGTAGAACACATACCTATAGATATCAAATGTTCCGAATTTTGTATACGGTAAACTGCCAAAAAGTCTTGCCACGTTCAAGAACATTGGGACCACGTTACAGCAAAGTAATAAACAACTAAATAGATTAGACTATGTAGATAGATAGTTGAAAGAAGTACAAACACACATTAGGAAATACAAATAACCAGGCTAAAATGTCGACCCCAATTTCATTGATTAAATGTGTATTTTTCCTTTCCTTCAGTTCATTCCAACGAAGCGATTCATTGGAAAGGAATTCATATGAATACAAATCATCCAATTCATATGAATACCAATCAAACAGTTTGATTTGGTTTTAAATGTGAGTATTTCTAAAAGATCACATACCTATTTGTATCCCACCCAACTAGACGCTCTGCGTACAAAAGATGACAAACCACAAAATATATGATGATGAGGTAGTGGGATGCTTCTTCGACGGCTTGGCCGATTTTCGCCTGTCACACACCCGTGGTGGTAAGTGTGGAGGTGGATTCACACATCTCACCGAGACTGAAAATATATTCTAATAGTGAATAATAATATATTTCTTTCGTATATTAAATGGGGAAGTGGACCCTTTAATGTAACTGCGGATAAGTACAGCGCTGTTCCACTTTAGCTCTACATTTGTAAGGAGTTTACCTTACGCAAATGTCATTGAGTGATATAATTTCAAGAGAGTGAAATGAACAATGGAATGGAAGTAGTTTCACAAAATGAGATTAGAAAGGGATGAAACAGCGTAGCATATTTCGTACTGGTCTCGTGTTAAAGTTACAGAGCTTAGTGATAGTAGGAAATTCAGAGGGTTCTGGTCCTTATTATAAACTAGCGTAGTTTACTCGTTCGCTTCGCTCGCTCTGTATGGCTATATAGATCCGATGGTCTTTACTGTTGAGTGGAACAGGTAGAATGATTGGAAACGGTGGATCACAAAGGGTGATTTGAAATGTGTAGGGCAGGGGTGCTCAAACTTGAACTGCTGGCGATCTACCTCAATATTTTTAGACTACTTACGATCGACTCTGAGAGGCTGCAAGTATGTGTGATGCAGGGTTGTCGTACATACACGCATATATAGATATTAGCTTTCCGCACAATTTACATTATTTTAGTCAAGGTTTGGGTTAGGTTTACTTAAGTTCTTCTCTACAATATCAATGAAAAAACTCCTAGTTATTCAAAATTGCGAGTTTATTCGTTGTTACAAAACAAAAGAGTTACATATGGTGTTAAACCCAACTAAGGAGTGACTTTGGATGTTGAAGCGTGGCACTGCATGTCCTCAGCATACTTTTCATAAGATGGTGCGTAACCACTGAGTGCCAGTCGCAAGCATGATGACATATGATCGTCAGTTAGTCGATTGCGATATTTTGACTTAATTATCTTCATTTCAGAAAATGCAGACTCGCACAAGTAAGTTGACCCAAACATTGCCTTCAGTAGAAGGGCGATTTGCCTTAGATTCGGATATTTATCTTCAGATATAAAACACCAGAAATTTGTATCAGATGCTGTAGCTTTGAGATGTATATCTGATATAATCTGCACCAACTCATTTTCAACAGAACATGAGTTCATATTAAACTGACTTGCTACTTCAGTAGCTAATTCCTCAACGTTTTTACATGAAAAAGGATAACTCATAAATGATGCTATATTTGCCAATTTACTGCAATCATAAAAACGCATTTCGAATTGTCCCAAAATATTTGATAATTCAGCCTCATACGTATCATAATTCAACTGAGGAATCCTTGCTTTCAAAGACGGAAAATGTTTCAGATCCTTTCTTTTCAGTTGATCTATCATAAGTTGCAATTTACTTTTGAATGCGTTTACTGCGCTAATCATCTCAATAATAGTTTTTCCTTTACCTTGAAGCTCCAAGTTAATGGTGTTTAAGTGCATTGTGATGTCAGTCAAAAATGCCAAATCAGTCAGCCATTTTTCGTTTTTCAACATCTCAGTGTCATCACCTCTTTCGTCTAGAAAAGCTGTTATTTCGGGCAATAATTCTTGAAACCTTTCTAGGAATTTTCCGCGACTGTACCACCTGACGTCCGTGTGAAGAACTAAATCAGTGTGTTCAGCTGACTCCCTATCTTCCAACTGCAACTTGAAGAGCCGCCGTTACAAGCTACGTGCACGGATGGAATTCACAATTTTTGTTGCAATGCCCATGATTTCCTCCGTGTTTAGAACTTTTGAACACAAAACTTGTTGATGTATAATGCAATGGAATGAAAAAAATGAAGGGAATTCTTCATTAGCTCGACACAATGCCACAAAACCGTTCTTGTTTCCAGTCATTGCTGGAGCTCCATCGGTTGTAATGCACACTAATTTTGATATTGGTAGCTTGTAGTTTTTTACAAAATTGATGAAAACGTCATATATATCTTCGCCACGGGTCTTCACCTTCAGAGGAATGATTGTCAAAAATTCTTCCTTAGCCAACATGTCATTGAATACCATCCGAATAAAAATACACAGATGGGCAGTGTCTGTCATATCCGTTCGATTCGGGCAGACATGATTTCTGTTATATTTTTAAAATCTCCAAATAAAGTCTCACCCGCTTCAATAAATGCTTCCTTCACAACCGATCCATCTTCGAATGGTTTCTTGTGTTTCGCCAATATATGAGATATTTTAAATGACGCGATCGTAGCAGCTTTTGATTGTTTGGCTGGTCTTGTGAACATGGTTTGTTCTTTTTTCAAACAAGACATCAAATCACGTACTTTTCGTTTTCTTAATTCACTCTGTGGCGGAAAATCCTTTTCATAGTTTTTATGAACCGTTTTATGATGCCTCTCTAAGTTCCTTTGATAAAGCCGCCTTTTGCCGCAAGCAGTGTTATTACGTAATAAATTTTTGTAGTTTAGTTACCTACTTATTAAAAATTTGTTTCTTCTCGAGATCTACTCAAAAAGCACTCGCGATCGACTGGTCGATCGCGATCGACCGTTTGAGCACCCCTGGTGTAGGGGATGTTGCTCGCTTCGCTCGCTTTCTGTGAGATGTATAGGCGATGGGATATATTGTCTATCCTGAGTTCGTAGGAAAAACCCCGTTGTAATCTGACATGTGGAGGGGATGGTGCTCGCATCGCTCGCTAGGGGTGGGTTTTATCGCTCGCCCGGCTTGGGATGTATAGATGCGACTGGATATAGTCCTCATACCATCGAGACTTACAGCCCATGGTTCGGGTGGGGGTGGAAAATATGAAAATTGCTGACAATCCCTTTCTATATACAATTCCAAGGGAATGGCAAAAAATGAACAAATAAAATAAAATAAATAAATCTTATAAAAGGGGCAAAACGAAAATAATAAATTGCTGTGTAATAATTTGCTGCACTTTCTATGCAATACCACGAAAAGTTTATTAGGTTTAATAACGATGTGCCAATTATCTGCGTAGACGGGTTATCCGATAAAGATCATGTGGAACCACGAAAAGCTTAGTTTTAAGAACATTACAGTACGTACAAATAGAACTGTCGGATGTTAACTTTTTGTATGGATTTAAATTTTATACTGAAATAAAGATTAACTACAGCCCATGGTTCGGGGAAAAATTCAAAATTGCTTAAAATCTCTTTCAATTACAATCCCAAGGAAACGGCAAAAAAAAGAAAAAATTAAAACGTATAAAACTATGTGGAACCACGAAAAATTTAGTTTTAAGAACATTTCAATTCTTCTACTAATTCTATACGCCCATGTTACAATATGTGAGGAAGTTATACTGCCCGTCCAACTTGGCTGACTTTTTTCTGTTAGAAATTATTTTCAAACAACTTAAATCTTATAAAACTATGTGGATCCACGAAAAGTTTATTTGCTCAAATAAATGTAGGCAATTATTGTATCTGAATATAAGGGCTATCATTTTCCCTGTCTATCTTTATGTTGAATGTGTCTTTCAAACGTGAGACTTTCGGCGATCAAGAGGTTGGAATACGAAGTTCAGAGTACACCAACGTTTCGACTGAATGTTAGTATAGTTTTGGGCTTACAAGGAGTTAACACATATATACACATCAGACTTGCAGACAAATTCATCAGCAGGCTCAGAAACGCAAAATGCAATTGGAAATTTAGATTTTGGATGGCAACAATTTTTTCAACTTTTTTCACCTGCACATAGCTTCTCTATGTTTGGTACTGAGGAAGCAAAATTAGGATGCTGATGTGACACACAACGCTGGCAGAATCTTACATCAAATTGTTAGGTATCAAAAATGAGCATACAACTAATCATATCGGGGGATATCACAGTTATACATCAATTATTCAAATTCATCACAGTTTTTTAAGAGATTGGTGAAAGGGAGGTATTCGTACGTACGTTTGAGCGCGCATCATCACATGTGCCACACAAGCACCACAATTCAACTATTATTGCGTTTAAGATCATTATTTCTCCCATTATTTCCAATATATACGAATTACCGTGAGGTGAGGTGCGGGTTATCACGCCATATGCGTAGGTTAACAGAGTGATCAGAGTTTGAGTGATTCTAACGACCAGCTGTGGACCGAACACTCTATTGGTGGTTTTAGAAACCCGAAATAAGGTCTGCGCGTAATCCACAGCTTCATAGACTTCTTGCTTCAGCCGATTCCGAGCCAACACAAATTCCATGGAGACCCTGTGCACCAAGCAGGTATGCTGCATCGTTATGAGAAAGTCCAAACCGTAAATATAGTGCATGTGAATGTTTGATAAAGTTTCCACAATTTGTACAGAGCCGTTTATGAATTTCTGCAAAGCTAGAGATCCGAAGACGGAATAATACGAGATTATCATCACCAAAGCGCCTCCTAGATGGGAGACGTAACACATAACCCAAGGATAGCTCGACTTTGCAAAATATGAAGTTACGTATTCGAAGTCTGGTCGCCACTTTAGAGTCATCAAAGGATGGATCATTAGTTGCATAAAGTATGCCCATAAGCCAACCATGTGAACGCAAATGCTGAATTTATCGACACGAGAATGTTTCCACTCATCCACCCTGCTAATAGTCGAACGGATCAGCCGGCAGGATATAGCAACAATCAGTTGTGCAAGGTAGAACATATACCTGTAGATATCAAATGTTCCAAATTTTGTATACGGTAAACTGCCAAAAAGTCTTGCCACGTTCAAGAACATTGGGACCGCGTTATAATAGCAATGTAATAAACAACTAAATAGATTAGGCCCCTGCCTTGAAGTGAGAGTGATTTCATTGTATTTACAAGTATACATACACGAAACAGCACCTTTTTCAAGGAACGTGAATTACAACTAATTTCTTTATGTAGCTAGTGGAGCTTCTTTCAAAGTCACATAGTTGAACGAAGTAGAAACGCTCATTGAGAAATACAAATAACGATGTCCAGGCTAAAATGTCGACCCCCATTCCATTTATAAAATGTGTATTTTTCCCTTCCTTCAGTTCATTCCAACGAAGCGATTCATTGGAAAGGAATTCATACGATTACAAATCGAATTTTCTCGCATCAAAGAACAGTTTGATTTGGTTTTGAATATGAGTATTTCTAAAATACCTCATACCTATTTATATATCCCCCAAATAGATGCTCTGCGTACAAAAGATGACAAACCACAAAATGTATGATGATGAGGGAGTGAGACGCTTCTTCGACGGCTTGACAGGTTTTCGTCTATCGCACGCCCGTACTGGTAAGTGTGGTGGTGGATTCATACATCTCACTGAGACTGAAAATATATTCCTAATGTTTATTTATTTATTTATTTATTTTTATTAATACGGGACAAGCCCAATTACAAATCATCAAATTAAATTCATCCAGTTGAATAACAATATTATAAGTATATAATCAAGGAAAAAGTACAATCAAAATTAATAATGTCCAACGAACAAGAAGTGCAATAGAGAAAACGAAAAATACTTGTATATTATTAATAAAATAGGTAAATTCACACCAGATATTACTTACATTTACTATAAAAACTCAGGCATGTCAATTAAAGAGTTCTTGAATTTTGATAAGGAATGATGGAAGACATCCACGGAAGGGTTTGTTTGAATGACTAGATTCAATTCTCTGGCTAGGCGGGTAAGAGGTCGATTCATTAAGTAGTTGGTCGCAGCAAACGGCACATAAAGTAAAGGAGGGTTACGATTGCTACGCTGGGGTGTTGAAAGTCCCACTTCCTTAAGAGGAGATGGGCAGTCTATCGCTCCATTAAGCAGTTTGTGGATAAAACACATGTCAATTATGAATCGACGAGAACGAAGCGAAGGGATGCCAATTAGTTTCTCAATGTTCTCGTAAACAACATCCACCGCTCGGAGACCCATCTTAAAACTCACATATCTCATGAAGACACGCTGCACCCTCTCAATCTGCTCACGATGTACAGCGTAGTATGGGTTCCATATCACCGCCGCATATTGGTGATAGGCCTCACCAAGGATTCATAAAGTACCTTAAGGGTAGATATGCTTTTGAATTCTCTGGTGTTGCGCTTAATGAATCCAAGAATTCTCTTCGCACGTGATGTGATTTCATCAATGTGAAGCCCGAAGTGAAGCTGCCGGTCTAACCTGACTCCAAGATCCCGAATCGCCAACTCCCTAACCAGCTCATGCTCCCCAATGTAGTAACAATGATTGAAAGACCTATGGGAGCGGAAAAACGACATAGAGGAGCATTTGGCAGGGATACGTCCCAGGCAGCTCGAGTCACACCATTCCATCAATGAATCCAGGTCCTCTTGGAGAGCAACACAATCATTCTGAGATTCCACGACTCGATAAATCTTGAGATCATCGGCGAACAAAAGGCAGCTGGAATTCGGAACACGATCAGTGATTCCATTGATGAGGAGGAGGAACAGCAAAGGCCCCAGATGGGACCCTCGGGGCACACCCGATGTTGCAAGAAATGGAGATGAGCAGTGACCCTTCAACCTCACAATGTGATGGCGCCAAGTAGCTCGTGATCCATTTCAAAAATGATCCGAATACTCCCAACAACTCGAGGAGTGCAATGACATGTTTATGAGACACCCGATCAAATGCCTTAATAAAATCAGTTGATATGACATCCAATTGAAGACCATTCTCAAAGGCATCTAGGATATAATTCTGTAGGATCATCAAGTTGGTTGTCGTGGATCGGTATCGAACAAAGCCATGCTGCTCCAGAGTGATGTAGGACGAGAAAAGAGGGGAGATTCTTCCAACGACAATTTTTTCTAAAACCTTAGGAGCCGTTGATATGGCACAATTTGGACGGTAATGCTCTATTGCAGACTTATCTCCACTTTTATGTATTGGTGTAATATAAGAATCCTTCCAAAAAATGGGGAAACATCCTGATGACAACGATTGATTGAAGAGCACTGTAAGAGGGCGGGCCAGACTGGCTGAACAATGCTTGTAAACAACTGGTAGAACGCCATCCGGGCCCACACCACCACTAGCATCAAGCGAATTCAGCTCCCTTGAAACCTCATCCTCGGCAACAAGGATACCTCCGAGGGAGACTACGTCATTGGGTGCATATGAAGTGTCAGAGACAGTTGGAGGATCGTAGACTGAGGCAAAAAATGTTGAAAAGAGTTCTACTATTTCGTTAGGCGATGATGCGGTCGTATTACCTAGGGTCATATGATTTGAAATTTGGTTCGTTCCGCTACGGTAATTTACGTAATTCCAGAAGCACTTAATGTTATTTTCAAGAGACTTTTGAACCTCATCAATGTAGAGTATATACAACTCACCAGACAGGCGCTTACATTGGGCTCTCATGGATGAAAAATAAGCATAATCCTCCTCGCTCCCCGTGGTTTTATATCGTACATGAGCATGCCTCTTTTTTAGTTTCAGTACTATAAGGGAACCAAACTTGGGGGGGGGGGGGGGGGGTACCATTGAACCATCTGGGAATGAAGTCTGAACCTCCCTGGTTTTTGGAACGAATATCGAGATGGCTTTCTGGAGTATTTTGTAGAATGCACTAACACCATCATCGATATTTGGTTGGCATAGACACACGCTCCAGTCAACATCCGAGAGGTACGAGTCCATCGCCTTGTAGTCCCCCTTTTTAAAGTTATACTTGAATTGGCTTGATGGGTGATAAGATCGAAGATCAGCCGTTGGCACAATTATGCACTCAAAGGGTCGATGAGCGACATCAACAGGGAAGATCGAATCAGTGGGCCTAAGGTTGAGGAGTTGAGCATTTGAGAAGCAGAGATCTAGAACATTGTTTGCAACGTTAGGTGTGAAATTGTGTTGCTTCAAGTTTAGTAGTCTAGTAAACTCCAATAAGGTTCGTGCACGGGGCTGAGGCTGACTCAGACTTCGTCATCATTCCATCTCAGCCAATCCACCCCTGGAACATTGAAATCTCCCGTCGCCACGATACAAAAATCCGGGTAATTTGAAGACAGATTGTCAAGCCCGAGAAAGTGTGATTCACACATAGAAGGGGGCTGGTAATTCGGCAAGTAAATAGTAGATATAATAATTTTTAAGTCGGGAAGGATGACAAACAAATGCTCACAATATGTACATGCAGGCGTCCATTTGAAAGATCTGATTTCTTTTTTGAGATACCAATAAGGACGCCACCCCCAATAATTTTTATTTGGTTATTAGCAACACAGCGATCAGTTCTGAAAACGCTGAAGTTATTAAGGACCAAATCTTGCGTATTTTTTGAAATTTTTTATTTGAAATGTGATGGGGATGTTGCTCGCTTCGCTCGCTCTCTGTGGGATGTATAGATACGATGAGATGTAGTCCTCATACCATCGAGACTTACAACCCATGGTTCGGGTGGGGGTGAAAAATATGAAAATTATTGCTCGCAATCCCTTTCTATAGACCATGCCAAGGGAATGGCAAAAAATAAATGATAATTTATTTATAAAATAAAATAAATAAATCGCTGTTTAATAATTAGCTGCGCTTTCTATGTGGAACCACGAAAATTTTATTAGGTTTAATAAAGATGTGCCATTTTTCTGCGTACACGGGTTATCCAATAAAGATCATGGGGAACCAAGAAAATTTTAGTTATAAGAACATTGCTTTTGGTACTAATACAACTGTCGGATGTTAAATTTTTGTATGGATTTAAATTTTGTACTTAAATTAAGATTATCTACAGCCCACGGTTCGGGAAACTTTGAAAATTGCTAGCAATCTCATTCAATTATATTCCCAAGGGATCGACAAAAAAAAGCGAAAAAATTAAAACTTATAAAACTATGTGGAACCACGAAAAGTTTAGTATTAACAACATTTCAATTCTTCTACTAATTCTATACGCCCATGTTACAAGATGTGAGGAAGTTATTCTGCCCGCCCTACTTGGCTGACTTTTTTCTGTTAGAAATTATTTTCAAACAACTTAAATCTTATAAAACTATGTGGATCCACGAAAAGTTTATTTGCTCAAATAAAGATAGGCAATTATTGTATCTGAATATAAGGGCTATCATTTTCCCTGTCTATCTTTATGTTGAATGTGTCTTTCAAACGGAGACTTTCTTCGGCGATCAAGAGGTTGGAATACGAAGTTCAGAGTACACCAACGTTTCGACTGAATGTTAGCACAGTTCTGGGCTTACAACGAGTTAACACATATGTACATCAGACTTGCAGAAGAATTCATCAGCAGGCTCAGAAATGGAAAATGCAATTTGAAATTAAGATTTTGGAGGGCAACAATTTTTACAACTTTTTTCACCTACACATAGCTTCTCTATGTTTGGTACTGAGGAAGCTAAATGAGGATGCTGATGTGACACACAACGCTGGCAGAATCTTACATCACATTGTTAGGTATCAAAAATGAGCATACAACTAATCATATCGGGGGATATCAGAGTTATACATCAATTATTCCAATTCATCACAGTTTTTTTAGAGATTGATGAAAAGAAGGTAGGTACGTACGTTTGAGCGCGCATCATCACATGTGCCACACAATCACCACAATTCAACTATTATTGCGGTTAAGATCAGTATTTCTCCCATTATTTCCAATATTGACGAATTACCGTGAGGTGAGGTGTTGGTTATCGTGCCGTATGCAAAGGTCATCATAGTGATCAGGGTTTGAGTGATTCTAACGACCAGCTGTGGACCGAACACTCTATTGGTGGTTTTAGAAACTCGAAATAAAGTCTGCGCGTAATCCACAGCTTCATAGACTTCTTGCTTTAGCCGATTCCGAGCCAACACAAAATCCATGGAGACCCTGTGCACCAAGCAGGTATGCTGCATCGTTATGAGAAAGTCCAAACCGCAAATGTAGTGCATGTGAATGTTTGATAAAGTTTCCACAATTTGTACGGAGCCGTTTATGAATTTTTGCAAAGCTAGAGATCCGAAGACGGAATAATACGATATTATCATCACCAGAACGCCTTCTAGATGGGAGATGTAACGCAAAACCCAAGGATAGCTCGACTTTGCAAAATATGAAGTTACGTATTCGAAGTCTGGTCGCCACCTTAGAGCCATGAAAGGATGGATCATCAATGGCATAAAGTATGCCCATAAGCCAGCCATGTGAACGCAAATGCTGAGTTTATCAACACGAGAATGTTTCCACTCATCTACCCTGCTTATAATCGAACGGATCAGCTGGCAGGATACAGCAACAATCAGTTGTGCAAAGTAGAACATATACCTATAGATATCAAATGTTCCAAATTTTGTACACGGTAAACTGCCAAAAAGTCTTGCCACGTTCAAGAACATTGGGACCACGTTATAGAAAAGTAATAATTAACTAAATAGATTAGGCCCCTGCCTTGAAGTGAGAGTGATTTCATTGTATTTACAAGTAAACATACACGATACAGTGCCATTTTCGAGGAACGTGAACTACAACTAATTGCTTTATGGGCTAGTGGAGCTTCTTTCAAAGTCACATAGTTGAACGAAGTAGAAACACACATTAGGAAATACAAATAACGATGTCCAGGCTAAAATGTCGACCCCCATTTCATTGATGAAATGTGTATTTTTCCCTTCCTTCAGTTCATTCCAACGAAGCGATTCATTGGAAAGGAATTCATACCTACGATTACAAATCGAATTTTTCTTGCATCGAAGAGCAGTTTAATTTGGTTTTAAATATGGGTATTTCTAAAAGATCACATACCTATTTGTATCCCCCCCAAATAGACGCTCTTCGTACAAAAGATGGCAAACCACAAAATATAAGATAATGAGGGAATGAGACTTCTGAAAATATATTCCTAATGTTGAATAATAATATATATCATTCATGTATTGAATGGGGAAGTGGACCCTTTAATGTAACTGCGGAGAAGTACAGCGCTCTTCGACTTAAGCTCTGCATTTGTAAGGAGTATACCTTACGCAAATATCATTGTATGATATAATTTCAAGAGAGTGAAATGAACAATGAAATGGAAGAAGTTTCACAAAATGAGATTAGAAAGGGATGAAACAGCGTAGCATACTTCGTACTGGTCTCGTGTTAAAGTTGTAGAGCTCAGCGATGGTAGGAAATGCAGAGGGTTCTGGTCCTTGTATAGAAAGTAGCCTAGTTTTCTCGCTCGCTTCGCTCGCTCTGTATGGCTATACAGATCCAATGGTCTTTACTGTTGAATGAGACATGTAGAATGATTGGAAACGGTGGATCACAAAGGGTGATTTGAAATGTGTAGGGGATATTGCTCACTTCGCTCGCTCTCTGTGGGTTGTATAGATGCGATGGGATATATTGTCTATCCTGAGTTCGTAGGAAAAACCCCGTTGTAATCCGACGTGTGCAGGGTCATCGCTCGCTAGGGGTGGGTTTTATCGCTCGCCCGGCGTGGGATGTATAGATGCGACTGGATATAGTCCTCATACCATCGAGACCTACAGCCCATGGTTCGGGTGGGGGTGAAAAATATGAAAATTATTGCTAACAATCCCTTTCAATAGACCATTCCAAGGGAATGGCAAAAAATAAATCGCTGTTTAATAATTAGCTGCGCTTTCTATATGGGACCACGAAAATTTTATTAGGTTTAATAAAGATGTGCCATTTTTCTGCGTAGACGGGTTATCCAATAAATATCATGGGGAATCAAGAAAATTTTAGTTTTAAGAACATTGCAGTTGGTACTAACAGAACTGTCGAATGTTGAATTTTTGTATGGAATTAAATTTTGTACTGAAATAAAGATTACCTACAGCCCATGGTTCGGGGAAATTTTGAAAATTGCTTGCAATCTCTTTCAATTATATTCCCAAGGGAACGGCAAAAAAAAGCGAAAAAATTAAAACTTATAAAACTATGTGGAACCACGAAAAGTTTAGTATTAAGAACATTTCAATTCTTCAACTAATTCTATTTGTCCATGTTACAATATGTGAGGAAGTTATACTGCCTGCCCAACTTGGCAGACTTTTTTTCTGTTGGAAATTACTTGCAAACAACTTAAATCTTTTAAAACTATGTGGATCCACGAAAAGTTTATTTTCTCTAATAAAGATAGGCAATTATTGTATCTGTATAAGGGCTGCCCTTTGTCTATATTTGTGTTGGAAGAGTCTTTTGAACGGGAGACTTTCGGCGATCGAGAGGTTGGAATACGAACCGTCAATTAAAGACAGTAATTAGTAAATCACAACTACTATTATTATTATACGAATTCAGTTGCCTAGCGACTTGAGAGGCTCTTAGAAATAAAGAAATGTTTATTAGGTTCGTTTGTGTAGGGGCAAAATGGCGTGGATATTCTACAGCCCCACGGAGAGTAGTAAAATCACCTAGTCAACAAAACGGAAATGTGGATATTGCAAACTGAAATCGAGTTGTTCCCCAGTACCTTTGGGGGCTAGCCCATATGCGATTTTCCCCTAAGAAAAATATCCATTGTTCAGTATCCACCAAATTCTCCTACGAACTTCCCCTACTTTACACTGCCAACATGATCTAGCTTGGTTGTTTTCCATATTCTTTTATTAATTTTTGATTGTTGGTATATCGTTTGTATTATACCATTTACGAATTAAATCACAGTTGAAATACTCGAAAAGAAAAAAATCGAAGTTTTCTGTGGTGATTAAATTAGTTCATTAGAAAATATTTAAAAAATCTATTGTAGCAGTAGGTATTTCTATTCTAACCTAGCATAATGCTGGTTTGAGTTGGTTTGTTTACATTTTGTTGTTTGTCGTTCTCGGTTTCATGCCCCGATTTTTATTCCGCGTACTTACTTATATAATACAATTTATTGTGTGGTATTGTCCAGATCAACAAGTATTTAACAATTTATTGTGGATAAACCTGTAAGTGAGAAACGACCACATACATAAATATATGATTTTGCAGGCAGTAGGTAAGTCTAGTATAATAGTAGGTATATTTAAACCTAGTGGTCCTTAGTTCATCCGTAGGTATTCGTATTCATCGTAGTTTTCAGCGTTCTGATTATTAGTTAATTGGATAATATTTTATCTAAATAGTATTAGGTATGCTTTAATAATCCACAGGGAGATTTGTGAATATGAAAGCTTACGTGATTTCAAATCATTACGAAAAACCATTGAATATCTACTTATATGAACGCTTATAGAAATTAATACTAAAACTGTAGATTAGAATGTAGTCCTTGACTGTTGCCCCTCTATGAGAAATGACTTAGCTACGCCACTGAATTCACACATATACAAATCAGATTTGCAGACAAATTGGTCAGCAAGCTCAGAAACGCAAAACGCAATTGGAAATTTAGATTTTGGAGGACAACAATTTTTTCAACTGTTCTCTCCTACACATTGCTTCCCTATGTTTGGTACTGAGGAAGCTAAATGAGGATGCTGATGTGACACACCACGCTGGCAGAATCTTACATCACGTTGTTAGGTATCAAAAATGAGCATACAACTAATCATATCGGGGGATATCACAGTTATACATCAATTATTCCAATTCATCACAGTTTTTTAAGAGATTGGTGAAAGGAAGGTACGTACGTTTGAGCGCGCATCATCACATGTGCCACACAAGCACCACAATTCAACTATTATTGCGGTTAAGATCAGTATTTCTCCCATTATTTCCAATATTGACGAATTACCGTGAGGTGAGGTGTTGGTTATCGTGCCGTATGCAAAGGTCATCATAGTGATCAGGGTTTGAGTGATTCTAACGACCAGCTGTGGACCGAACACTCTATTGGTGGTTTTAGAAACTCGAAATAAAGTCTGCGCGTAATCCACAGCTTCATAGACTTCTTGCTTCAGCCGATTCCGAGCCAACACGAATTCCATGGAGACCCTGTGCACCAAGCAGGTATGCTGCATCGTTATGAGAAAGTCCAAACCGTAAATGTAGTGCATGTGAATGTTTGATAAAGTTTCCACAATTTGTACAGAGCCGTTTATGAATTTCTGCAAAGCTAGAGATCCGAAGACGGAATAATACGATATTATCATCACCAAAGCGCCTCCTAGATGGGAGATGTAACGCATAACCCAAGGATAGCTCGACTTTGCAAAATATGAAGTTACGTATTCGAAGTCTGGTCTCCACTTAAGAGTCATCAAAGGATGGATCATTAATGGCATAAAGTATGCCCATAAGCCAGCCATGTGAACGCAAATGCTGAGTTTATCAACACGAGAATGTTTCCACTCATCTACCCTGCTTATAATCGAACGGATCAGCTGGCAGGATACAGCAACAGTCAGTTGTGCAAGATAGAACATATACCTATAGATATCAAATGTTCCAAATTTTGTATACGGTAAACTGCCAAAAAGTCTTGCCGCGTTCAAGAACATTGGGACCACGTTATAGCAAAGTAATAAACAACTAAATAGATTAGGATCCTGCCTTGAAGTGAGAGTGATTTCATTGTATTTACAAGTAAACATACCTACACGAAACAGCACCATTTTCAAGGAAAGTGAATTACAACTAATTGCTTTATGGGCTAGTGGAGCTTCATTCAAAGTCACATAGTTGAACGAAGTAGAAACACGCATTAGGAAATACAAATAACGATGTCCACGCTAAAATGTCGACCACCATTTCATTTATGAAATGTGTATTTTTCCCTTCCTTCAGTTCATCCCAACGAAGCGATTCATTGGAAAGGAATTCATACGATTACAAATCGAATTTTCCCGCATCGAAGAACAGTTCTATTTGGTTTTAAATATGAGTATTTCTAAAATACCACATACCTATTTGTATCTCCCCCAAATAGACGCTCTGCGTACAAAAGATGACAAACCACAAAATATATGATGATGAGGGAGTGAGACGCCTCTTCGAGGGCTTGGCCGATTTTCGCCTATCGCACACCCGTACTATAAAGTGTGGAGGTGGATTCACACATCTCACTGAGACTGAAAACATATTCTAATGTTGAATAATTATATATTTCATTCATATATTAAATGGGGAAATTGACCCTTTAATGTAACTGCGGATTAGTACAGCGCTCTTCAACTTTAGTTCTGCATTTGCATGGAGTATACCTAACGCAAATGTCATTATATGATATAGGTAATTTCAAGAGAGTGAAATGAACAATGGAATGAAGTAGTTTCACAAAATGAGATTAGAAAGGGATGAAACATTGTAACATACTTCGTACTGGTCTCGTGTTAAAGTTGCAGAGCTCAGAGATAGTAGGAAATGCGGAGGGTTCTGGTCCTTGTATAGAAACTAGCCTAATTTTCTCGTTCGCTTCTCTTGCTGGTTTGCTATATAGATCCGATGGTCTTTACTGTTGAGTGCGACATGTAGAAACTGAAAACGGATCTCGGCCATTTTTTACGGCGCCATCGTGTTCCACTGTTTTAATTTTAATGTGGCAGCGGATAGAGATCGAGCGCTCAGCCATAAAATGCGCAATAAAAGGGGCTCCCCACCACCACCCTCCCACCACTCCCCTTCCCTCACTGAAAATCAAGGAAGTCAGTTTGAAGGAGATATTCCCCAATTAGCTACATCAAATGTATATTCGGGCTAAAGTGGAAGAGTGCTGTGCTAATCTAAAATAACATTGAAGGGTTCACACCCCCATTCCCTAACCGACTTCCTTGATTTATTTTTGAGTTCATCTTTTCGTCTTGAACCTCGTATTGATGTTCATTTATGGATACTGCAATACCAACTTAGGAAAACACACCGATAAACCTTCATTTTAGTACGCTTTGTGGAAATGTGTAAGAAAAGTGCAATCCTCGTCAAATTCTCATCGTTTTTCCAAGTTGATGTTGCAATATCCATGAATGAATATCATTACGAGGTTGAGCATGAAAAAATACTCCAAAATCATGTATACATGGCAATTGAGTATCTTCAAAAACTCACTATTTCACATTTAGTGCACTTTGCGCACTTAAAAATCGAGTGATGGGTCATTTCTTCATGAAATTTCACGTATAATTCAAATCTGCAATAAAAATGGGGGTTCCCATTTAAAATAATGATGTTAATGTAAATTTCCCACGTCCACAATGCATAATTTTGTCATTTTTTGAGATCCTTACAAAAAAACGTTAAGAATGAAAAGAAAATTCATTCTTTTGACCCATTATTAACAATTTTAGCAGGGGGGGGGGGGGGGTTTGGGGACACCCGGTAACCAGTATGCTGTGCAATAGACCAAAATTGCCCAAGCCGTTAAAAAAACGTCTCACTCCCAAATGAATTCACAGTACTCAGAGTAGGCGATCCGACTATTGGCTTGGCCCAGTTGGATGATTTCGTGCATTTCGTGGCTAGGCATCTTCTGTACGTAGACCGCCTTTGGCACCAATCAATGACAACCAAAAAAACTCAAGGCAACGTGCTATTTGCTAACATTTCGATATTGTAATTTCAATATTATGTCCGTAGTAACGTATCTTCAAAGTTCTTATTAGCTAAACCATTCTACCATTACCTCCCGAGGCTCGGCTTACACAAGCTTGTTACAAGGATTTGCAAACACAAATTTCAGAAACACACACTTTTTCTACAAAACTCCTCTCAAAGGCGGAGGGGGCACACCATTAAACTGAAAAATAAACATATAAATATATATAAAAAAGTGGGGAGGATGCCCAGGTTTACCCGACGCCGGCTTTAGGGATGAGGGAAGTTGCAGAAGGATGAGGAGGAAGAATGGGATGAAAAGAAGTGCCCCTATAAAATGACCACCAGTTCAAGTAAGAACCTCTCAGTACTTGCGTCATGACATCCGTTGAACCTCACTTTCTTCGGACATCCAGATTTACTTTGGAAATCGTTGAATGGGGTCAGTTCCTGATGAAACCCATTCAGTACATCCCCAGTTAGCCGCTAGAGTGCATCGTTTTCAAATCGAAGTGTTTTCAAGAGCAAAGGTTATCCTAACAAGTGGAAGATGCCAGTCGTGACGTTCTCCGTAAGTGCATTGTATTTTATCGATCATTGTATTTGTCGATCGACAAATGACTTGTTTGCCGTTTTGGATGTTTTGCAAGAAGCAAAATAACCAAGGTGTTCTTCCAAATAGGTGATTTTCCGCGTATTTTCTCCCATTGCGGTTGCGTATTGCGGGCCACAGTTGGGCCAGTCCTGGGGGTTGGCGCAGTGGCAGGGCCAGCCAGCGTCGAGAGTGTGAAGGAACCAAGCAAATTTTCCATTGACCGATATTATATATTTCCCATACGTAATATGACGAGAAAGTGGACTATCGGAATCAGTAAGATGTGTATGCATAGAGGCATACGTAAATACTACATTCTGTCTAGCGAATGGTGAAAAAGCGTTTTGATATACCTACTTAAAATAATTTGTTCTTCATTCCTTTGAGTCTAGAAACAAGATACCCACCTGATTTCACCAACCCCTGTTCAATAAACTTGTGAATTCTTGCAGCATATGTATTTTAATTTCACTTAGCTTTCCGAATTCTTTTCCTGGTTTTTTTTTTTTTTTTTTCCTTTCTTTTTTTTCTTTTTACGCATGGGCTGCACATCTCTCGCTAGGTCTGCACATTGAAAAATGACTCATAAAAATTCCACCCTCTCGAGAACTGTCAGACGATTGGGGCATAATAATCGTTGCAAGAGAATACAAAGAGCAGTAGTGCCAGGCACTTTATATCCCTTGGATCGAACGATTTCCGGTACCCCGAGATGTATCAAGACATCAAATCAATGTCAGGTTTCCGAAATCGAAACTGGAGAAGAGCATCTTCTCCCGACATTCCATCAAGTGAAAATCTTCCAAACTCCTCTACTAACTGACTAGGAATTCGGGGTCGGCCCCCGTTTTCCACGAAGTTATCCAAAACGAGTATAAACTCTTCGGCAGAGATAAGGCCCACGGAATATAGATGCATAAAGCGATCCATAACAAAATCGTTCTCTTCAAAATAGAGAAAAGTAAAAATAAATATAAAATACAGAAAAATAAAAAATATGAGATTCAAACAGGAAAGAGTAATTAAAACAGCGATCAACTAGGCATAACTAACGGTGAATGGGAAAATTGGCGTCAATGGCCGTAACTCTCCATCACCTTAATCCTTCCATGCCGTTATTTTGCATCCGAGTTAGCTTCAGAGTGAGTCGCTAGATAGACTGCGTAACAGGCACTACCACTAACGGCATACCGTTATCAAAAAGCATCCTAGGAACTCTCTGTTATGATAAAATTAGAGCATTCCAAAACGTGGCGAACGATTTTCCTGCTATGAAAACTAAGGGAGTTACATTTCGCTAGTAACGCATTGGTTGTACCTACGTAAAAATCAATAGAAAAATGTGCCGGAGCGTTGCATTTTGTGTGGAGAAAAAAAAGTGTCTCGAAAAATTCCTTGACCCCCGCCAAAAGACATATCCATGTCAAAAAAAAAATTATGTTCATACCACATGTCATTACTGAGAAAACGGTACCCGAAAAAGCGCTATTTTACCCTATGACCTATGACTTAGGAAGGCCCTCAAACATTTTCTTGAAGTGCTCTTTTTTCTAAAGGCCATAAAGTTTAGATGTAGGGTTGCTGATCATGTGATTTGCAAACTCCACTGTCTCAAGGGAATGACCATAGAATACAGATTCCTTCAATTTTGCAAACGTGCTAAAACAGTATCTAATCTTAAACTACAATAGGTAGTTTACCTACGGTATTATTCCAAGCCATGAAAGATCATGTGTTTCGGAATGTCTCAACTTTCATATCACTGTCCATCGAGGTGGAGGTACCTAGTGTCCCAATTTTTCAAACAGATGAAGTGACTGGAAGGAAAAATTGTGTTTATCAAGATAAACTCTCCAAAGTCCAAAAAGTTTTGGCACCAATCACACATGCAATTGGGAGACGTCCCTGCCAGGAACTTGTGAGATAAATTAAAATTCTGGCTGCATTCATATTGTCACACTCAATAGGCAGCCATTTTTCTTCTTGCCCAGCTACTATAACATTATTGATTCGTATAAAAATCTTTCACAGACCTGCAAAACATGGTTACATTAGCTTAGCCATCATAGCACACTTTCAAGGTACAGGTAGGGGAGAGTGGGGAACCATCAACCATTTTTGAATGCAAAAGCTCTGGAGCCAGTTGTAAAAGACATTTTTCAAATCTAATTTTTTCACAGGTTAGCTTTAATATCTGGCCAAGAATCGCATTTGCTAATTTTTGAAAGAATTACAAACCAAAGCCACAATAAACATTTTAGTAAAAATCTATTTTTGGTTTAATGTGCCCCACTGGTGGGGTAGTATCAACCAGACGATGGGGCACTTTCAACCATCATGCAAAATATACTTGAATGAGGTATATAATTAAATATTAAGCACCAAAATTCTTCAAAACTTTGTATTTTAGGAACTATAATGTGGAAACAGATGTTAGGAACTCGGATACATCACAGTAAAGGTTTCATTAACGGACGTTAAAATTTGAAAAATTGCAGTTAAAAATCAAAGAGTCTCTGGTTGTTTTTGTGACTGCCAGCTTGGATATTACATCACTTCTCCCAACACTTGCTTCATCCTTAACAGAAGGGTAGGAAAAAGATTTTCCTCCGCTCTTTCGTCGTAGGAACTCTACCCTATATTCGCCTGGTCCATAAAAGATCCATAGACGAACTGTCCCAACAAAATGAACGATCAAATTTTAGGTAAGAAATTGAATAAGAAGATAATCACCAATTTCTATCTGCTCACTGTCAAGCAAAACTTCAGGCTCCGGGCCATTGTCAACAGTTGGATTGTCGTCAAACTCATCAGTGTAATTGCCCGAGTTGTCTGAATCTTGCACTTCCCATGGAACGGCGAAATTAAGATTTCGCTTCCCCTTGCCCCCCTCAGTTGACTTTTTCAGGATTGACTTTGCTTCGAGCTCAAGCCTCAACTTCTTAAGTTCAGGTGATTCTGTCAACATAACAGAACCTTTGGTCTTCCGTTGACGACGTTTAGGTGTTGCACCGTTTGGAGGGCAGTGTGGGCTTGGTAGTGGGCGAACACAAACTGGTGAAGGTGAGGCACCAGCTAAATTGTAGAGATTGCTGATAGGGCCATCGTTGTCTTCACTCTCTCCAGACGATTCATTCTCTGAGTCGCTAACGGAACAAGCAATTTGCTGAAAGAAATATTAAGTTTTTTAAGTCGTGATACCAGAGTATTTCGGTTGACTTCATGGATTTCGGCTGCTTTTCGAGTTGAAACCCCTCTCTTCACCGTCCTGGTCGCCTCGCGCATCGCTTCCTCATCGACGTTGGCCTTGTTAGTGGTCCTTTTGTAGTTTCGAACCATCTGCACATAACGAAAACGAAATAAAATACTCGAGTTTTAAAACAAATCTTCGTGGGGTAAATTCAACCAGTGGAGGGGCAGAATCAACCAGTGGTGGGGTAGAATCAACCGCTGGTTGATACTGCCTCACCTCCAGTGGTTGATTCTACCCCACCTGCACTCAGTGGCGGATCTAGAAACATTTTTTGGGGGGGGCCATTTAATCTCAAATATCCCAACAATTTTGTTTTTTCTAGCTCTATAAATAAATAAAAGACTGTTTTAAATTTGATTGTAAAATTGACAATTATTTATTTACAATATACTTTTATAATTTAAAATTTGCAATTTACAAACATCAAGTTTTGTGCTTTCTGTTTAAATGATAACATTGAGTCGTCTTGCTTTTTGTTTGGCGAATCTTTCGATTATATTGTCGCTATTAACAGGTATGTCCATCCATTTGCAGATGCCGCCTGTGGTGAGGCAAACCTTCTGAGTCGGTTAACGATAAGGCTACTTCAACATGAAAAGAGTCCAGGTAGTTTTTTACAGGAGAAAGGCATTGTGCCAGGGTGGGACGGTCTATACTAGAGTGCTGCTGTTCAGGGACCCAGGACACAAATTTTAAACATTTGGCCGAAATTGATGATGCAAATAAATCTACGTCTGGGACTCCTAGGCATTGAGTTACACTATCGAAATCGTTTTGGGAGAGTGACCATTCAGATTCTAGAGGGTACCTCCGAGAGGCCCTGTCAGCTCTAAAGTTCTCGGAAGATGAAATATATGTTGCCCGAATAAAGAGATCATGAAGTTCACACCACTCCCAAAGTTGGCACGACACGTTTAAAAGGTCACTTGATCTTACTGTGCCCTGTCTATTTACACAGGCAATGGCAGTTTTGTTGTCTGAACGCACAAGAATATTGGTATTCCTGAGATTCTTTGCAAAATGCTGTGCCGCTAGGAGAACTGCTTTGAGTTCTAAAACGTTAATGTGGAGCTGGCCATCCTCGGTTGACCACCAACCGCTCACTTCCTTGTCGCCTGATACAGCTCCCCAACCTGTTAGGGAGCTGTCAGAGTCAAAGGACACGGAGAATTGATCTCTGCGTAAGCTATCAGATAGAGAAGGTAACTTCTTAGACCACCCCCTTAAATCAGGTACAATGGGATTTGGAACTGGTATTGATGCTTCATAGTTGTTTTCGTTTGCAGTGAGGGCCTTGATTTTTTCTCTTTCCAGTGTCTTAACATGAATCCAACCATATGGTGTGGCCGGACAAACAGAAACCAGAATACCAATGATTCCAGCGAATTCTCTAATAGAGAAAAACGGTTTTTGAAGAAAGGAGTCCACCAACGACTTAATTTTGGCTTTTTTGTCAATTGGTAAAGTAATTGATAGTGTGATTGAATTAAATTCAAAACCTAGAAAGGTAAAAACTTGAGATGGGGTAAGCATACTCTTAGGAAAATTAACACGAAACCCCAAATTTTGAAGCAGATCAACTAATAATTCGCAATGTGAAGCGCAGGAATATTGTGAATCAGATAGAATAAAAAATCATCTAAATAATTTACGCGCGTAATACCTCTAGAGCGGAGATATACTAGTACAGGTTTCATTAATTTTACAAAGGAGTATGGGGCAGAAGATAACCCAAAGGGTAGGCAGCGAAATTGCCATAGTTTTCCATTCAGAGTGAATCTAAGGTGTATTTCCTATCCTCAGTTCGAACCTTAATTGCATAATAGGCATCACATATATATCAATTATCGTGGCATAGGTCTCCCTTGAGATTAATTGACGGACTGTCCGATGATCTTCCAACCTAAAAGTGGGTGTTTCAACAAATTTATTTAGTTGTTTGAGATTGAGAATAACTCGTTTATCCCCATTACGTTTGTCTACCAAAAAAATAGGGGAAATAAATTGACTAGAACTCGGAGAACAAGGTTCTATTGCACCTGCTAGTGCCAATTTTTCAACTGCGCGAATGAAAATTGAATCCTTGAACTCAAACGGTGACACTCGAATATTTACTGTCCTGAGCTCTAATGAGTGATTTAGGAAAACTGATTATTAAGTGAAAAGCATTGGCAAAATTAATATGAACGAGTTTCAAATTCATCTTTAGTTTCGATAACAAAAAATAACCAAACAAAAAAAGTCTACAAAAAGGTGCATAATAGATGAAACAATGGGATTAAATACTTTTCGAATTTAAAGAGCGTGGCACCCGGTTGAAAATGTTGAAAACGGATTCGATTTGGACATTTTCAAATCATTATGGGAAACATATTCTGAAGTCATTTTAAACTAAACATAAAAACCATTAAAAAAAGAATTTTTGAAAAAAAAAAAAAAAATTTTTGTGGGATTTGGGGGGGGCCATGGCCCCAATGGCCCCCCCTTGGATCCGCCACTGCCTGCACTAGTTGCATAGTATTACATGTGTGGCTAAAACAGCTGTTTTTGCCGAGTGAGCCGAAGATGAGTTGCAATCTAGACATAATCATGAATAGGATGACACAATTATATTTGTAAAAGAACACGAAATGAAGCAATGCTTTCAATTTGGAAAATGGAATTTCACTTACCTTTTAGCCTGCAAAACAGATCGACGCCGACTGAAAGCCGATGAATGGTGCGACGCGGCATTTTGTTTTACCAGATGATTAGAGGTGACTCATTCTTCATTACGTGTAGCAATTTGAAGCCAAAAATTCAACATTTCCAGAAATATGTAGGTGGTTGATTGTGCCCCACTGGTTGAAACTGCCCCACTCTCCCCTACCTAGGTATAGTTTCTTGGGAAGGTACCTACCATAGGTACCACTTACTGTGGAATAAATTATTCTACACTTGGTGAACTTCAGTTAAATTTCATTGTCTTTCGTCCAAAAGTAAACTTTGTTATAACTCTGTGAAGCTGTTATAGTCCAGTCAAATAAAACATCTTACATTGCAAAACAGAGGGTAGTAGATCTTTTTTGATGTGTTGCCTGGAAGGATGTGGACATGAGCAATCCAAGTTTGCGACCTCGGAAGGACTGGAACATTCAGGCTTAAAGCACAATAGACATTTAAAAATGTTTTCTAGTCCGACAGTTTAGATGTTGATGAACAAATCTACGGGAAAAATAAATATTGATCATTGTTTACATACTTCGCTACAAGTACCTACCTAAAGTTAGGACTTTTTTCAGTGTACGTGCACTTTTTCTTTGTAACTACTCATCCGAATTCGATGAGTTTTGTTTTGTCAGCACCACCCTCCCGCCCTTAGGTGTGACATACTAGAGGTTTGCCGATTCTCTCGGATCGGGAATTTGGAACCTAATCTCCCAGTGGAACTGCTCCGGAACTGTTCCAGCTCAAAGAGAGCAAAAAAGAAGAAGAAACCATTCTGGTTTCAAATCGTCCCAAATCTTGTTTAGTTTAAGAAAGAAATAGTAACATTTGTCGAAAAAGTGGTCTTTCAGGGCCAAAATCGAGCTAAGCTGAAAAAAGAGTGAAAATTTCACGGGTTTTTTTTTTTTTTTTTTTTTTTTTTTTTTTTTTTTTTTTTTTTTTTTTTTTTTTTTTTTTTTGAGAAAGTTCCAGTCGGCTATATCATGAAAGATCTACCACCCCCACTTTGCAAGGTAACCCCATTTTTAGATGACTATTTGACTGGACTATTTACCTACTAACTGAATCAGTTGACATGCGTTAAGTTGAGTCATATGGCCACTACGTAGCGCTTTTCAGATGCTTTGCGTGCAGCATGTTGGGATGATGTGTGTGAGTGAGTTCATACAGAAGATTTGTAGTTTCCATAAGTCTTATCAACATCAGTGATACCACTACTTGCAACTGTAGACAAAAGTTCCCGCGTAATGCGCGTACACCATTTTGTTTTTGCTTCCACTCTTTTTAGTTTGGGGCTGTGTTGAGATTTGTGATCATTTCATTTTATTCTCTTTTTACTCTGACAAAATTTATGTTTTTATGAATTTCATCTTTGAAAGATAATTCACTGACTTTTTGTAAGGCATTACGTACGGCATTTCTTCAGAAATAGGTGAGTTTCTTTGGAATCCCATCGCATTCAGATAATAATTCACTAACATTATTACTCAGTTAGGTGTTCTAAATTTCGTTTTCCTTCTACAAAAGTACTTTGGGGCGAATCTTGAACGTATTTACGTGGAATGTACTTAATGATCTTATTATCTTTTTCTACTTCGAGCACGATGACTCAACTATTATAGTCTTATCAGGTCTTATATTTTGCACATTCTCTTGGTTTTTTGCTATCTTTTGTTTCTCGTTCATGTTGATACTACTTCTGTACTGCAACTTCTATCTTTCATCAGAGTGAAAGGCAGCCGGGATTCTGTCTGGAAGACTCACTTCGTGGCCGGCTGTCATCTAAGCTATGGCTCTCCAGTCCTCCATCAGCGAGTATTTCAGGAAGAGGGGAGCAACTGAAGACCTAAAGAAGGTCACGCCGTCCAACAAAGTGCTGATTCTGGACAAAAATGCGGTCGCCGTCGACACGTCAAAAGATGTTGAAATCTCGCAACGTTCCATCATCTATGCAGAGTCACCTCAGAGCTCAACCAAGATCGCCTCCGTTCCGAAAAGGTAGGTTTACAATCATAATAGTCTGTACCTTGGTACATAGATATTTATGATTTGCATACTTAGTATTGCCCTTCACTTAAGTACTTACGTACATATTCTATGTATCTACCTACCTATTTTGAGAGCGTCAAGAGTCAATGCAGAACGTGTATAGAGTCGATGTAATTAGGTACAACTAATCTATTTCTCTAATATTTTTCTTCATATAACATTATTCGTATAAACTTGTTTTCAATCGCCTGAATCCAATTTCCATACTTGCAGTAATTTTTCTATTGATTTCAAAACCTTTGGAAAGGATAAGTCACCACACGGAAGTAGGTAGTGTAGTGCATTGGTAGAGACTTGTCAAGCTTCATTTGGATTTATACTTATCTGTATAAACATTCTCCTCAACACAAAAAAACCCATCCAACGTTTCATGTGTATCATGAGCATCACTTGGTATTTCTAGTGTGCTCTACATTTTTTTTTTACTAATATGATTCATTTGGGATGTTTTATTAATTAATTATGAGCGTAACCAGAATCCATACCTGCCACAAAAGAACTGTATATTTTTGCATAGATACAGTGGCGTAGTTTGAGGAGGGGCAGGATGGGCAGAGCCCCTCCATGAATTATAGAGGATGCAGAATTTTGTTGTATGGATACAATCAAAATTGATAATTTTACGCTTCCAAGTTCAGTACCTAACACCGTCAATTAAAGTATGTAATTAGTAAATCACAGCTACTATTATTATTATACGAATTCAGTTGCCTAGCGACTTGAGACGCTCTTAGAAATAAAGAAATGTTTGTTAGGTTCGTTTGTGTAGGGGCAAAATGGCGTGGATATTGTACACAGCCCCACGGAGAGTAGTAAAATCACCTAGTCAACAAAACGGAAATGTGGATATTGAAAAAAAAAAATGAGGATACCTATTATTGGACGTTAAATTAACTTTCGGATAGGCTGCCTAATGTGCTAGATTATATAGGCGAAATGGTCAAGAATCTTCCCCAATGCTCACAAATTAAAAACTACGTATTTTGTAACCCTCTAAACAGCATGGAAACTACTTTCTTCCGTTACTGGAAACACTTTCTCAAACTGTGAGCTTTCGAATGGTTTAGTCAATTTTACTTTGCTAATAATTGGGCGAGTAAAGTTTGTTTGTTGAAAAATGTGGTTTTTTCTATGAAATCACGTGTTTTCGTGAAAAATTTCCCCCTAAGAAATTAGGAGTTTGGAACCGGTTTCTACGTATTTTTTCACGCTGAATCAAATGGTAACACTTGCAGATCTTCCCTGCTCCGTTATAACCGAGTTTTTCACTTCAACTAACTAGTTTTACCGTTGAAATCACATACAATCTAGCTCAACTAAAAACTCGTGAGTTAAATTGTTAATTTATGCTTCCTCACTACCTACGGTAGGGAAGCTTTGTGTTTGTGTGAGTAGTCGAAAGCATTTTTCAAAATCAAAATTTCCAATAGGTTTTTGCGGTTCAAAGCTTGCTGATCAGCATTTTGGTTCCGCGTCTTGTAAATCATTGTCTCGCCCAAAACTATACCAACTTTTAGTTCAGTTTTGATGAAATTTTCTGGGGATTCTGCTTATTAGCTTCTAGACAGTCCCCTGTAACTTCATTGTCGTCGAATCAGTAGTAGCCTGTGTGAATACGCAAACGTAAATGTCTTATAACATAGATTTCTCAATTTAACTGGGGAAGAGGGGGGGATGTCCAGGATGAAGCCCTACGTACTTTATCGCGATTGGATGTGCAAAACTAATGTTGGTTGTCACTCCAAGAATAATGGATTAATTTTGATAAACATCATCATATTATACTTTAGGTGGAAAATGCCGTAGGATTGATGGTGCGGCATGTACATGTGTGAACATGAATGATTGCCCTATTTTGCAAATACGCATTTATACACATGCATTACTGTTCTATTTTGAGTTCTATAATTTCGACTCGTACTCTAGTTCTCCAACTAATTTTGTATGTCCATGTTGCAATAAGTATGTGAAGAAGCTATACTACCCACGCAACTTGGCAGGCGTTTTATCTCTTGTGTGTTGATCAAGGTCTCGGAAAACGCCGTTGGTTGCAGCCCGGAGGGCATCCAAAGACAAGAAGGACTCTGGTCAGCCAGATATCAGAAAATGCCTTTGGCCAAGCAAAGCTGTTGAAGTCAAAGAAGAAGTCAGTGTCAATACGTCACAGGTAACTGTTATATTCACATTAACTCTACAAACTATTAGTTGGTAGAGATGCAATCATTAGAAACATAGGATTACAATATTTAATTTAATCAGTTTTGAGTCCTAACAGGTCTTCGATAACTCCTGTTGAAAGCTAAATTCGTACAGGCCGTCCGAAATGCAAGATATCAAAAGAAACGTCGTATAAAAACTTCTAATAACACTTTAGTAGCTAACTGTCGTATCCGACTTAATTGTAAACCACACTGCCACCCTTGTGGCACATTGTGGTTACATCGCTAGTCCAATTATTTAAAGAGCTCAGGTGATTACTGTTCACGATTTGTAATTATACTGTGGACACCACACCTGGAGGGACCCTGTGCATCTTGTTTGTAGTAGAAACAAAAATATCTGCAGGGCTCCCATCGCAGTTTACAGTGGTTCACCATTTATAGTAACCAGTAAATTTTCCCATTATCTGTAGTTTGTCCCGCCAGTCAGAGAACATATAAATACTGGTGGTAGCTGCTGTTGTCAGTCCCCCATCAACACGTACATGAAGTTTGCCCCATTACTTTGGTTTGTTGTATTCCCATGATTTATTGTCTCGTTACAAGTGGTTAGTCCCGTTACCCACAGTTTATCTGGTCACCCGTGGTTTGTCTCGTCTGTCAGAAACCTGCTGTTATGTTTACGCTAACATACCTTTGAAGTTGCAGTATGTACCAATTACATATTTACAATGTATACGGTTTCATTTCAGTTAATCTTCAAATGTTGGGTTACTCATTGACATAGCAGTAACCACGGTACTTGATGGTTTCATTCCTTTTCAATCAGGTGCCAGAAAAAGGTCGGTACCGTTTCATCACTATTGCGAAGTTGTAGATGGAAAAACTGGATTTTTTGGCCCTAAGGAGTATGGGGAAATTTAAAATTAAAAAAGTAGCCTAAAACCACCAAGCTGCTGATCATTTTCCAAAACCCCATTATGAAATCGGTCCAGCGTGCACAAGATTCGGTGTCTAAGATAAGTTCTTCAGCACGTCCCCCTCCCAAACCCAATTACACATGGTTTAGTTGATAGGCCCATTTTTCAGCATTAACTTTGCATTATCTCCTACTCAATGCAGATTTTAAGAATCCTAGCAAAGTAATGTTTAAGTCACTGAATGTTTGAATTGTCAAGAATTAAGGTCAGAGAGTTTTTCAAACTCCTCATTCATCTTCTTCCTTCGATTTAAATCTCTAAATTCTGGTGTTGTGCACAACCAAATAGAAGTACCAATCAAACAATAAACGACATAAAGTTTTGTCAGAATATAAGCATACACATACCAATGTTTTTTAAGGAATTTGAATTCTGGATTTTCTGTGCATGATTTGTGCAAGGACTATTCTTCTCTTTATTGAGTGTCCAATCCAAATTAAAACAAGGGCGTCTCTCGTTCTGCCAATGAATGTCCTAAAGATTGGTAAAGAGCTGTTTAAATTTCAACCCACCTCAGTTTTTGATAAAATTTTGTTTTAACTATTAGTTATTTAGTTACTCTTTTACCTATCAACTGCTACACTGATGGTTCTAAGATGTATAGGGGACCCGAACCTTCCTCTGGTGCAGGTGTGTTCATACCCAGCCTTCAAGTGGCAGACTCTTTAAGCCTTGACAAATATGCAACTGTATTTCAATCAGAAATCTATGCTATCAACAAGTGCCTGGTCACCTTACAAAACCACAACACTGATAACAAAAACATTCGCATTTTCACCGATAGTCAGGCCACCATTAAAGCACTTCGGAACCCCCTCACGACCTCTAACTTGGTCTAGGAAAAAAAAAATACCTGAACAATTTATTTCTTAACAACAACAAAATAACCATAAAATGGATTCCTGGTCATGAGAATCACGAAGGCAATGTTAATGCGGACGGTTTGGCTTGAGCAGGCTTAGGACAACAGTTTCTGAGCCCTTCTGCCATCTGCATTTCCAAAAATGTCTGTAAAACTAAAATTAAATCATGGGTCACATATGACCTCAATATTCTCTGGAGTAGAGAGATAGTTAAATATAGACAACCCAGAATGCTTGTTACGTCTTCCGATCCTAAATGAGCATATTGGTTCCTAAGTAAAAGTAGAAATTCAATCAGAACTATGATTGGTATCCTTACCGGACATTATGATTTCCGCAGGATGCTAAATATTATAGATAACATCTCACCTATGTGCCCTTGAGGATCGTAGGCACAGCAGACAGACCAGCACGCGGGGGGGGGGGGGGGGGGGGGGGGGTTGCAGATGCGATCTGTACTGGAGATCCAGAACGGGGGCATTTGGACATCATATGATTGAACGCGCTTCACTCAGAGATATTGAGTGGAAAAGAATAAAAAAAATTGCTGATTTAAGTTAAAGATTTGCTTGTGACGACTCCAACTCGAGGTAACTGGCGGAATCCTCTTTTAAATTTAAGGGGCCTCTATTTGAGGGAGAGTATAAGCCGACTATAGTGCCTGAAACTCTTTTCCAATGGAAACCCCGAGCAGTGAATGAGTACCTATCAGGGCTTTTTGGGGGAAGGTAGAAATTCAAGTAGCAACTATGGGCCACATTAATTTGACTCGAATAATAACATGTAGTACCTCAAAGGGATATACCAGTCGAGGAAACGCCATCTCCTCTTCCTACTACAAAAAGTTTCCTATCACACTCATGGCTTTGCAGTTCGTCGCATTTGATTAAAGAATGTATCAAACTTCCTCTTATTTGTTTCAATTTGTAATAATTGTTTGTTTATGTTCTAGGAGACAGCTCAAACAAATGTGAACGTCCCATTCCTCATTCACAGCTTGTCCCCCAAAAAGAAGCCACCAACTCCCACCAAAGCACCTTCCACACCCATCAAGTCTGAGGTCCCCTTCCCTGCTCCATCGTCATGTTCAACTACTCCAGTAAAAGTAGAGACTTCAGTTGTTGAAACAGGAGAAAGCACGTCAAATGTGGTTGGTATTTTATATGTTTTCATCCTGAATGAATGCAGGGTGGCCCCCAACGGGAAAAGTCAGGGAAAACCTGGAATTGTCAGGGAATTTTGTGCGAAGGGAAAAGTCAGGGAAATGTCAGGGAATTTTGCAAAAAACACCAAAATGTCAGGGAATTTTTTCGATCAATACTTTGTGTAATAATTTGCAGTGTTTTTAGGTTTATTTTAACTCCTAAACAATAAAACTTCAACGGCGTACTTTATCATACTGCATAATATTTACATAATCAGTGTACATAAGCTAGGACTTCTCATGTTGGCCTATTGAAATGTGAAGCCATGTGTAATAAATTCATAGCTTTCCCACGAAAGATTTTTGTGGGATGGGAAATAAGGCACCGATTGGAAGTAGGTGGAAAAAAGTGAGACATTTATTGCAGTCGGGCGAAAATTTGGAATTGTCCACAAAGCTAAGAAATATCCTTGTTAAAAACTTTTCCTTTTTTCAACACAAATGATTAAAATTTGAATTTGATCTTCAACAAATCGCTTCAGATCACAAATTGAGAGACCATAAAATATTGAATGAAAAGTAATGCAGCATGATTAAAGGCAAATTTTCGTAATTTGTCGTTTTACATTTAGGTTAGGTAAATTGTTTTGAAAATTGAGAACTTTGAGGGCAATGAAGTTGTTAAATATACATTTTATGGCAAAAAACTCATTCTAAATTATGGTCTGCTATTCAACAAATGATTTCGGGTTTCTAGCAGTTTTCTTTTCTCCAGTTTTTATTTATTTATTATTACTTATTTTTATTTATTTATTTTATTTTATTTATTTTTTTTTTTGCACATATTAATGAACTTTTTTATATATTTATGAAATACTTGAATTTTTGACGAAAGAACGGATTTTTTGTATTGATCCTAAAGAAAGTTATCGTCTGGAATGACACACGCACGCATACAACCTAATATGTCATTAACAATTAGGTTGTATTAATATGTAATATGTCACTAGTCATAGAATCTAGTGTTTTGATACGATAGTGTTTGAAGAACCTTGTGGCCGTTTAGCATTCGTTATTATGTTTTTGAATTCGAAATACCAAAACTGGGTTTTGAAACTTATTGTATTTTTTTCCTCATTCTCAGTTTATTTTTACCTGAATTTACTGTGGAATATTTTAGTTACCTTAAGTATGTAGTATGTCAAAACCATTCTGTTCGTCTAACTGCGATTTTTTAAAAACTATTTAATTAAATTCTTTCACAAATTCAATTACTTTAAAAAGTATCTTTTCTCCCATGCTTCACCTTCATTATTACTCCTGGAGTAGGATATTTTTCTTTTTTAAATTATACGATTTTCATTTTTGAAGCATTAAAGGTGACGCTATACATATATGAGTTTGATATTTTTTGTCAGGGAAATATGGAGTTCGGTCAGGGAAATGTCAGGGAATTTTAAAATTTCTATTTGGGGGCCACCCTGTGAATGGTACCCTCGTGTTTGTTTTATATTTTTGTATGAAAGCAGATGTAATTCTGAGAATTTTTACACCAACATCACTATTCTACAGTAAATCTGTTTCTTTTCAAAGTTTTGGCAACAAACTATGTCATCCGATCCCTCCAGTCTGGGCAAGATCCACCTGCCTAGTGTGACGTCACAATTTGCAGACTTTGAAATGTCATAAAAATCAAACAACTCGTTTAGGAAAGTGCGAATGATGTCATAGTTCTCAGAATGAAATCTACTTGCATTTAAACATAAAAACGCAGGTTTTTCAGGCCAATGTTTGGTCCTCATCGCCATATGTTAATTTGCATGACGATTCCCATGTAGTTAACCATTCTTTAATTCTCCGTCAAATTAGTTTGCACAAATGTGGTAATCATTTTCAGGGTTCAAACGCTAAAGCACTACGCAGTGAAGCCATAAAAAAATCTGCAAAACTTGCTGACTTGAAGAACCAACTAAAAAGTTTTAATGATGGATTCAAAAAGTTGAAGGAAATACAAGACCGGAAGCAGAAACTATCGGCATCTCCTAAAATCCAAGAATTCAAAACTATTGAGTTGGAAGTTAATACCAGGTACGTACTTACCTTACTCTTTATCAGAATTTATAAATTAAAAGGTATAGTTCTGTTTGTTTGTGAACACTTTTCTATTTCTATTTTGAACAATTGACGCCAGATATATATTCACGGGCGGTAGCAAACTCGGGCCGAAGGTCCGAGAGTCACAGTTCAGGGATAGGTAGAAATAGTAAACTCGGCCCGAAGGTCCGAGGGTCACAGTTCATGGGTTATTTTTTGGACTACTATTTTTAAAACCTGAGCATGTTGAGGTCTGCTATAATGAACTTCCCACACGAAAAATAAACAAAAATTCCTGAGTCAACATTTAGGAAGATACCTAAATGATAGTCTGACACCGTATGGTCGCATTTCAAGGGTCAGCAGCCATTACACTCCATCCGAATGACATTTCTTTAATCATTTATTCATATGTTGACTGACGATTATATGTTTAAACACAAGAAATTTTAGTTGTAGAGCTTAAGATCGACGATGGTAATGTCCGATAAAAGCAGAAAATTTGATCATTCGTTCCTTCCACTTATTCATTCTATCTATACTTCATTCAGCTCAGTGGTGGCCGAATTTTCCATTTTTCTCATAGCCAGGTAAGCTAAGGGTTGGGCCGAGTTTACCATCACCTCCATGTCTCGTTACCAGGTCATTTTACACCGTGGCCGGGTTTTCCATTTCTCAAAGGGATTAGTCCTGACTTTACCATCGCCCATATTAACTATCTATCGAAACGATTTTATTTAAACATTCCTGGTAAAAACTGTTGTTTGAATTGATATCACGGTGATGGGGGAAGTGATAAATTGTGAAATGGTAGGGGAAACTTGCGTTTGATTGTCAGAACTCCTTCACTGCAACTGAAGGGATTTATTGTGGATTGCCCCCAAGCTACATTAGCCTAACAGGAGGGGGTTTTCAAAAACCTTTTCCTCCCATGTTTTAGCAAACTGGAGGAGATCTGCATATTATGTCACTTTGGAAATATCACCAGAAGATATGAAAATCACTTCTAACAATATTATACCTGATCCGACCAAGTGCATTACAGTAGCACATGATGTGTTCGGGTTCTTCTGTTGTACGGAAGCGGCTGGTATCTATTGTTGATTTACCAATTTTCTTGAAGTGATATATCGAAGTGTATTATCGCCAGTTAACAGGTCTGCAAGTATTATGACGACTTTCTTGGGCACGGAAACTAGTCAATAGCCTTTTTAGATTAGAATGTCACAAATAGTTTTGCCTGTATCTGGTCTGGGAGATTTTGCCAGAATTATACTCGCTTTTTTCTCCCAATTGTTAACCGCAAAAGGTAAACGGCTTTTGGTGGCTCCAAAAATTTGTTCTGATCCTATGGGCAAGAACTTCTTTCCCTTTTTAGTAAGACGATCAGCAGCTTCATTATCATAATGACCAGGAATCCAGAGGGTGCTCTGGACTACTTTCTTGAGGGTGATAAAACAGTCCCAGACCAACTTCGAGCTTATAGTAGAGGCTCTTATGCAGTTTACAGTTAGACATTTTAAAGAAGTGTTACCATTCAACATGTTGGCAACCCTATCCTGCTCGTCTCCTGCTTTGGTTATTCCACATGGGTTGTATGAAAACACCTAGTGGATGGTTAGGGTTAGGAGTGGGATTACCTCAGAGGAAGAGCATATCCTCCAGTTCTTTGGAAGTACATATACATTTAATTATCTGATACGACTGATAACAGAATAGTTAACCTCTCTATTGGGAAAATCCATCCCCCAAATCTGAGGCTTCTCCAGATAAAAAGTTTATCCAGGCACCCTCTTTTACTTCACAATTTTTACAAATGTGTTGCAGAATTATATTCACTCTCCTGATTAGGGTCACTTTCACCAAAAACATAAACGAGTTTAAGCTTGAAAAGATTGGACATTAACGTAGATAGCAGCTCGTCGTTTTTCACCAGAGCTCTTCACGAGTTTAAACTCTTACAGAGGGGGCTCCCAAAATTTAAAACCCCCAAAGAGTTTAAACGCCCAAAATCCAAGTAGTTATACTTGCTAATCTCTGTTGGCTGTGATATCAATATGGCCACGTAGCTTTTGTGAGCCATTGTTATTTCTACATATAAAAATTAATTTGTACGAGTTGGCATCATTATTATTGTTAGAAAACTGGTGTAACACTTCGGTAGGTACTTACCTCTAAGTTTTGAAGTAGGTATTCTTTAATAGTTTAGGTATCTCTCCAGAAAGTTGGCAAAACTTCAACATGCCCGCTCCTCATGATGCAATCCTTGGCATTTTATCACAACATAATAATGAGCAATCCTAGTTCTAAAATAGAACAATACAACAAGCTCTAGATTGAAGCAGAAGTAGCCCCATCACATACACACCTTGACACCGTTTAGCAGTCAAACACAGGCTTTTATCCTTGTATAAAAGCTGCTAAACGGTTTCAAAATTATGTATAATATGTATGTGATGATAATGATGGTGGCACATTGTAATAGAATGATATGGCATGCCCTTGAGTACCTACGATGACGATTGGACACGATACAAAACTTCCCAATTTCGTACACAAAAGTCTGAAATAATCTTATTGTTTGGTCATTCAAATGGAAGAGGGATGATGGCATGTGTTGTTGGATTGGATTTATTGTCTGGCGCTTCAAAGTGCCCAACTTTTTATTGCCCCAAACTCTGTTTAGGAAACTCCGTTATTCCGAATGAACTTTGAGTTGGTGAAAGACGCCAAGGTTTTATACTCGAGATTATTTTTAATGGAGTTTGATTAAACTATGTTAAATATGTAACTATTTGGTGAAAAGGGGCTTTAGTCCTCTCCACTCTCTCCGTCCCTCCCTTGTACCTATTTGCATACATTTTCAACAGATATGTGTTATCAAAATCAATCCATTAGGTACCTATCTACTTCTTGTTAGTTTGAACTAGAAGAAACGTATTTCTTATCACGTGATAGTACCCACTCTCATAATTGATAGGTGCCTAATACTTTTTTATCAAATGTATTTATGTGTTTTATCTTATAACTTTTTTCAGCCCCAAAAAATCGACTGGAGTGATTGAAGAAGTGAAATCTCTGAAATCCCCTTCTCTTCTAAGAAAATCTCTGTTCATGTCCCCAACTAAGCTCCCGCCAGGTATCCATCCTTGTTTACTTTTTTCTTTAATTATTTCTGGGTCAATTTTTCGGTGCACTTTTCATTCCGAGTATTCTTAGACTTCCAACCACTAGTTAAGTTACATTGAGCTATTGTGAATTTCTAGGAGCGTCGACCTATACTTCACCCAGAAAACTGTTTGATACACCACCACAGACGTCTCCTTCAAAACCAGCTTATCAACGATTCTACGATTTAGCTGTTGCTGGGAAGCCAGCGCTACCGCTTCCCTACAAATATCGCTGTCTTGCTGAAACGTTTAGGTAGGTCTCTGGTTAATCAGTTATAAAATTATAAATGTTAACTCAAATTGTACAATAAGTGGATCCTTTGGCGTTTTACAGGTCTGTGGATACTGTTGTCTCAATGATGTACAATAGAAATGAAAATATTGTTTTCAACAAGTTAAGGACATCAGTTCAACAATTGTCAAAGAGGTGAGCACTTTTACAACTGGTACGTTATTCCTACAGTTAACGTAACACATCGAATAACTCCGCAATGAGTTCCTCGAGTTTGATGAAATATCAACTCAAGAGAGGAAACTACTTACAAGATTTTTTATTAAACTCAATTACCTTACTTGAGAAAATTCTGCTGCTATAGTTGATCTATAAAATTATATTCAGCTGGGATCCATTAGTTCCTATAGCTTATAATGCATCTTTAGTGTCATTCAAAGTAAGCTAACCATTTGTAATGAAGGAAGATTCACCGAGTAGAGATAGGTACCCAATGGAGGTAGGATCCTCAACCTTGACAATTTTAGCGAATTTTCGTTTAAAAAAAATAATAATAAAGCTATTGCTATGGCTTCAAACATTTAAAAATCAACATTTCTGAAAAATTTCTTTGTTGAAATCCGTTTTGAGGCTCTGAAACGATTCCTGAAGTTTGCGCTTTTGTGGGTGTGTGTGTGTACACAGATTCAACGATTTTTCAGCGAAAATCAGTGAAATTTAAGTAATTTTCCAGCATAATTTTATGCTAAAAATTTCAATGTTCATAAAAATTGTTGACTAAAATTCTGTTGAAAAATATAAATTTATCATTTTTAGCTGTTTTTAACCATTTTCAGTGAATTTTTGTTAGCACTTTTTTTGAAATTTGCCCAATTTAATGTGCTCAACAATTTCTTGCTGCCGAACTCATCCTTTCATTTGAAAAGCTTGATTTTTTGGCGCAGGAACGGAATTTTTATCTCAATCTTAAGGAGCGTTATCGCCTGGAATGACTCATATATTTATGAAAAAGTGTTAAACTCAGGGATTCGTTTCAGAATCTCTCAAAACGGATTCCATTGAAATTTTTCGAAAATCTCTATTTTAAAATTTTTGGGGCCATTTTAGCTTCTTATTCTACGAAAATCCGGTAATAGGCAAAATCTTCATTTCATTGTCTTTTTTTTTTTTTTTTTTTTTTTTTCATAAAACTGGTAGTTGATTTTTCGAACTAAAAGCGCTCAAATTTCAAAACAATGTAACATAATATAATACGATAATTCACAAAACCATATGATCATGCTGCATGACTGGAACTTTTTTGTCATCCGTTTTGTTATTGTTTTGCCATTGTGGCATCTATTCGAATTGTTACTACCTATGCTCTAGTTGTGGAGCTTGCGTGGCTCCACAGAATAGATTTATTGCCACACCTAACCAGTAAGCCGAAACTATCTGGGAACTTTCTAGTTGCCTTCCCCTGCTACTTGTTGTCACCCTATGTTATGTCATGTGTGGCGTGCTGGATGTGTAGTAGCTTCAAATTTGAGGTGGCTGTGGTCTTGATGACCAAACCCTTAGTGCTCCTTCGTCGTCACCTGCAACGAATTCTGATCTCCCTTAATTGTCGAGGGTGAAGTCGTATAAAAACCCCTAGGAATTAAACATGGCAACATTAGTCAAGATGCCTGCAAATATTCGCTTGAATAAATTCGTCCCATCACCAACCTTGACAGACTTATTGAACAAAGTCACGGGTGATTTCGTACTATTTCTTCCAAATACTTTTGTTGTATTCTCTATTTTGTATCTTACAGGAATTTATACGAGTCGCACATTGGTCAAATCATGTCAGTCCTACCTACCGCTTTCGAAGTGAAAAGAGAAAAATTGAGATCGTTTGGAAGTCAGAAAGAACTGTATGAACTAGTTTTGAAACCTATAATTCCTGAAGGTATATTTTTTTAAACTTAATTACAATACTATTTGAAACCCAAATGTATCAGTTATACATACACCACAAATAATGAAACTAATTTGGTTTTACATATTTTACCAGCTGAGAAAACGAACCATTCCAGCGATCAAGTAAAATTATCAATGACTCCGTCTATTATTCTTCAAAGGAGAAGGGACTTCTATAACGCACTCCTAGAAAAAGCCAAACATGAACATGAGGTGAGGCATTCAGGCATCGTAAATTGTGAATTTACTACTGGTTTGTGGATTTCACTGACTATATACTTGAACTCATAATGGTTCAATGTTACCAGGTGTTTCTCCGCAGCTTGAATCCACCTTTGACTATCCCTAAAGACAAACTCATGAGGTGGCACCCAGATTTCGATGTGGATTCATGCGCTGACGTATCGCCTGCACCCCTCCCATCAGCCCCTGCCCAAGAGAAGCTGTCTACCGCAAAAGATGTACTGAGTAAGGAAAATTAATTTAAAAATTTTATTTATATTTATATATATATATATATATATATATATAATTTTTGGTCGACTGAAGGCTGGTGTACCCGATCGTGTATTGATACAAACTTCTGATTTCAGTAAAGGCTAAGCATATGTTGTCTTCTAACAACCGAATGGAAAAGGCTTTGGAAAGGTTGAGTGGTAATCAACCGCCTCCTCCAACGTCTGAAACAGTAGCGGCCACTGCTGCCCTTGCTAAAGCCCTTAAGGGGATACCAAAATCTCTACTTGAGAAGGTTTGTGAAAAAATACTTCCTGTTGATCTTTCTAAAGTAGTATTTGATATGCGTTAATAACACCCGTGACTTTCCTAATTGTAACCACACCATCGTTAGCACTAGTCAGAAATTTAACTCATTTAAAGAAACACATTTCAGCTGGTTTTGGTTTGTTGCATACATTCTAACTAAGGTATGAATTTATTCTACAATTTGATAATTTGAAAGCCCACGAATTCAAAAACACTGGAATTTAACGACAATAGGAGATGAGACGGGTTGAATAGATTTATGATCATATGTATCTTGAATATAATATGAAGATGTTTAGTAATTGAGTGGATGATTCTTTTGTTCTAGAAAGCGAGGCTGTTAAGAAAGTTGAAAAACATTGATAAAATACTATAACATCAAACAATGAAAAATCCCCTATTTTAATGTATTGAATCTTTATTTAAGGTAAGAGCCAAGCAAGCAGCCAAAACTGCTGCTATGTTGACCAGGTGTCCTGAAGAGACTAAACGTCGCTTGGAACTAACACGTCTTCCAGAACTCTCGAGGATCCTACGGAACATTTTCGTTTTGGAACGCAAAAACGTCATTCCTCTCCCAGTCGTTCTGGATAAAATCTCACAGTCCTACAGAGAGGTGCTCTCACAAGGTAAGAGGTATTTGATTGGCACAGGAATGCTTAGTATCGGTATGGTAATTAATATTCTGAGCTTAATATTTACCTACCACACTAGTTGGGATAGTTTTCACTCAGCTCATAAGGCACAGAACCGTTCGTACTGATCTCAACTCGGGAAACAATTCTACATTGTTTCCAGGAGAAACAGTTGGGGGTGCTCATTCCCAGCTGTGATTTCTCAATGTATAATCTGTGTTGATCACTCCTGCTGGGTGTGTAAGTGAACCATTTGTACCTATGCATAACCCTTTCAACCCGGCTGAGAATCAAGAGTTACTTCATTCTCTCAGGGGAATGATTATTTACCCCCACATGCAATTATTACTACTTTTAAAAAACACCTTGATCCAATCTATACCAATCCTATGAAACGTTTATCACCCACCATGTCAACTGATAAACATTATTATAACTTTTATTCTTAGTTTCTCTTGGGACACTTAGGTCCACTAGAAGTTCAACAGCACATCCAACCCCCCATTACCAGTGCCATCTAGATCCAATTCTTTTTCATATTCGACCTTCGTAACATCATCTTAGGCTTAAATCTGATCTGTTTGTCCAACTGTGGCGTTGCTCTTGAACGCCAAGTCTTAGGTCAGGTCAGGCAGCGTCGTAAAAAAGTTGGATATACCCCACCCGGTTTTCAGCGCTAAACATGTGGATATTGTCCCGATCATTGTTTTCAGTGCGTTTCTAACTTGTTGGTAAAAAAAAGTGCTATCATAATCAGGCAATAAGGATTAGGAATGGTATTCTTCGTTCATTTCCATTGAGGAGATCAAAGAACATTGAGGGAAAAGAGCAAAAATGCAACAACAAAAACACATCTGGTGCGAGACATCACAGTAATTACCCAATGTTGATAAGTTTTCAACCGTTTTTAACTCATCTTTCGTATTTTAACGACATTTACGTATATGTTATTTTTGAGAGCAGGGAATTGAACTTAACTGGGAATTGAGCAGGTATTGAATTTATCAACAAAATGAATAAATCATGCACTTATATTTGGTTAAAATATTTGAAGTTGTGAGGTAATAAAGGTTTTAAAAAACCGCGAAAATTGGGTGGCTCAAGCTCTTGCACGTGTACAATTTTTTTCTTTTTTTTTTTCGAATAGCTTGGTCGCTATGGTCATCATTCGTTACAGACTGGCGGATATATCGAGCGGCCGACTGACAGACACATACATTCTTTTTCATAATTCGTAAAGATATGTTAACAGTTTTGGTCCAGATAGTGGAAAAGTTACAAGTTCTTTGTAGGAGTAGTCCTCAGTATAGGAGTGCTAAGGGTTAATCTTGAGGTATCTTGTGAAGAATCCGCTATTCGCACTGGCATATCAGTTCTTTTTGTACAACTACTTAAGACAGTTCATTGTCACCGTTCGGTTTATATTTAGGATAAGGAACAGTAGGTTCTAGGTGAATCTACTGTTCCTCATCCTCATATACACAGTGACAAGTAATTGTCTCAAGTCGTTTTACAAATTGAACGAATATGACGACTAGCAGTTTCTTCCGAAAACAGCCCAAAATCGATGGTTATCCCAATTCTCTCTTCTCCAGACTCTTTTTTTTTTCAATCTGTTTTTACTTTAAGAATTTTTGTTAGGTATACTGTTTAGTGATAAGTGCAATGTATTTCTTGTGAGCGAGTAGGTGTTGAAAAATCATAAAAAGTTACGAGAACAACATGTTATACTTTTATTATGAATTGGGGTAGTTGCTTCCAGAGTGGAAATTGCCATACTCCATACAGATTACGAAATGGTGACATCACACACTTGTTAGCTAAACACTTTGCATTCTCCGTGCCTTCCTCTTCTCTTCATATTTAAATTCGATTTTAATTATGAAATGTTGTTGACATATTTCATCGTATGTTTGTGAATCAGAGGTGGTCTAGAGAATAGTAAAAAAACGTTTCACGCTGAATTTCAGATGGTTGCAAGTTCCTCATTGTTGCGTGGGCGTTAGGCATGGCAATAGTTTTTTTCCACAGATTTTTATAATGGTCTAAAATGGATTTGTAATCGGTTTTTCTTCTTTCATGCTCGAGTTGCCCCATATTCCTCTTGATCAATTCTAATAGACCGTCCCTCTAAATGTAAGCCTTGCCTGTAAGACCTACCTTCTGAAGAACGTTCTAAAAATAGGGGTTCTAATTTGAAACAAAAAGTCAAGTATGTGCTTGACCTTGTGCACAAAAATATGATTTTTGAATTTGAAAATTTTATCCTTTTTGATGAAAACCCTTTGGCAAAAAATTGAAGTCAACGTGAATGCAAATGATAGCAAGACTTATTATTTTCAAACGAGACTCTAATGCTTTTTGCATAAGCATTTGGGGGGTAGACGGAAAGAGATGATTTAATAACGCCATATCAATTTCATCACGATCGTACCATTAGTACCTGCTGTCCATGCACAAATGTGAAACCCTTACAGCAAGCATAACTTTCATTGTTTTCATTCGATTATTATGACATTTTTCGGGAATGTGAGAATTGGGCTGAGGATGGTCCGGAGGCTACTTCCCTGACATCCACTCACATGGAATATGTCTACCCTTAGACTTGAGACAAATTTCCTTTATTATTTTAACTTGAACTGTCTTTAATTCACTTCATCTACCACTTAGTTATTAATTTTGGCTTTATTTTTATTTCTGAAGAGGACATGGTGCGACACATCAAACTCATCATGGAGTCAGTTCCAGGATGGATCAAAGAAATAATGGACGGAGACAAGAAGTACCTTCGGTTGTCACGTGACGCGGATTTTGCTCGAATAACCAATCGCCTCAATCAACTCATATCCGAAAATAAAGTCAATGTATAACTCACTTTTATAGCTTTAATATTTTCATAACTCGATAATTGCAAGTACCTATTTTAAGATTGATCTAGTTTTTTAAGAAATTTGTTAGTTTTATGTTACTATAATTAGTTTTCTTCATCCTTCCAACAGGGTGAGGAATATTCATTTTTTTCGAAGGACTTTCTGGGGCCATAAGATTCCTAGTGGAATAAAAAAAGTTTTAAATAATTTTTTACTCATGTACTTAAATTGAGGAGGTAGTTAATAGACCAAATTTTCTATTTAATTTTGTGTGTACATCTTAGTAGTCTATTTGTTTTGTTTTAGATTTTACTTATTTCAGTTATATTTGATTTGGCGTGGACAGTATCGTTTTGCTCTCTTGTTGCTGGTTTCTCAGCCGGTCAATTCCTGAATCATATAGGTATTTCATTCCTGTTTGAATTTAGAGAGAGAAAGTGATTATCATGATCATTTATGTTTCTGCTTTTATTTTATTTAAATAATCTTCGTAATCAGCCATGAAAAAACAAATTTGATAATCTCCCCACAAAAAAGTTGATTTTCCCTTTAGAAAGTCGTTTCCGAAATTCAAATTTCATAAATCAAAAATAGGTAAATGAATAGACTATATTTTGTCCGTACACCGTTGGCGCCTTGTTCAACATCGATGAAATTTGAAAGCAGTTTTTGCTGTTTCATGTGTCCTTACACCACACATTACAACCCCAGGAGCCACCCTGATGTTGGGAACTGGAAGATGTGAGACCCCTGTATGCTTGACCCAAATGTAGTTGTTGAAAGGGGGTTTAGCTTTTCGAATTCGTTTCACTGTTAGAGCTCGCTTTCTGTTCTTGAGAACTCGAGGTAAAATCTGAAGCCACTTAGAAATGCCAAGAGCGAAAAGTGAGATGATCTCTAACTGTGAAAGAAATTCAAAAAGCTATAACCCCTTTCAACAACTACATTTGGGTCAAGCGTACAGGGTTTTCACCTTTAAAAAGCTATCCAGATGTTTCTAAACGATCTAGAGTCGCGCCATGGCGTTCCCCTCCTCCTACCACGGTAGCACTTGAAACCAATAGCAGCAAACTCGAATCGCCGTCCAATGAAAACTTCCAGTTCCCAACACGAGGGTGGCTCCTTGGATTGTAATATTTGATGTAAAGACAAGGCGCCAATGACGTATGGAGACTAATGAGCCTATTTCTCTGTTGACATCAAGGGCATCAGACTTCCATCCTCAAGTCATAATCTTGGACCTCCTATCCTCATAGAGACAGCCATTTGAGTTTTCACCCTCATCCATTGAGTAACTTGGGAAAGAGGTTTCTCCCACTCGTTAGTCAGCACAGTTGCAAGTATCTTGAGGAAAGAAACTGTATTCCTTGCGTTGGGCACCATCACAGTACACGACCAAGGGATGGAATGAGCTTAAATCTGCAGCTGCTGTATTATATTTTCCGTGTATGGATCTTGCTCCATTCTGGGACACGGTTGGCCACGTTTGTGATGTATGAGAGCAGGCGTCAGCATTAATAATGTAGGTATCCAAATGCGCCTTCCTCTCAACATCCCACAAACCATGGATCCTCAAATATGCGACAAGTCATGAATTCCCATACGTACCTTCCTTCATTATTAGCTCGATTCCGAAAGATTTCTAGACCAGCTTGATCAAGCCTCCCTTTTTACAATTTAGTAAAATTACAATTTTCATGGGTTCACTGCAGCCATCACACAATCTTGCCAATCCTTTTGGTTCTCTACCATACCTATCTTGCGGCCTCTGGACCATATCTTATCCCTGAACTGCTTGAGGGAGAAGTCCAAATCATCTTTTGCCAAATGAACAACAGTCAGTCAGTGGGTTGTGTGATTCCTGGCAATCCTTTCAACTCAAATTTGTATTACCATGATGATCATTTTTTTCTGCTATTATTTTATTTATGTACCGAAACAATGTAGATATAATACATTATTCGAACTAAAATTGTCTTAATTTAAATATTACCTACCTATGTAAACGAGAGACTCTCCAATTTTATGAAAATTTGTATTTTGATTGATTATTTTTAATAAACTTTGTAATCAGGCATAAAAAACCAAATCTGTTAATCCCTCCCCTGATATTGATTTGTTCGTCCTTTGGAAAGTTGATTCCGAATTTTGATAAACCGAAAATAGGTAAATGAATTTATTCATGTCCGTATGCCGTTGGCGCCTTGTTCAACATTGATGAAATTCGATATATAGACCTAGGTTCTACTTGGTCTCCCGAATTCGGTTTTACCATCAGTTCTAAGCGGTTGAAATGTTCAAAACTATATAATCGACAATTTTTACTTGAAGTGTGCAATATTTTTAAGGAATTTGAAAAACTTCAATATTTTGGATCCAACCAAACCACCTGGAGCTCTGTAGGACCAAATTTTTGTGCCCAAAGACATTACCTAATGGTTCTAAGGAAAAAACCTAAATTAAAACCTTACTAAGGAAAGTAAAAGAAACGTTTGCGCGTGCGCAAACGAGTATCTACACTGCATGCAGATACATCGGTACATGGATATGTCTTCACTGAACTTATTCCTAGGATGAACAGGAGATAATTTAGCTCACCCAGCTGATTACTGATTAGCTAATCATTTCGACCGTCTTTTAATGTCCTATGAAGTCTGTCTTCACTGAATTTATTCCTAGGCTGAACATCAACACACGTGAACAAAATTGTCTCCTGTTCATCCTAGAAAGTTGAAATTTGGTAGGGCGACTCTTTGGGTCATTAAGAGACGATTGAAATTATGGGCTCTTTCCTAAACAACTGAGTGAGCAAAATTCTCTCCTGTTCACCCTAGGAAGTTGAAATTTGATAGAGAGAATCTCTGGGTCATCAAGAGATGATTGAAATTCACAGGGAGACTCCCTGAGTCATTAAGGGACGATTGAAATGATGGTATCTTTTCTGATAAGCTGAGTGAGCTAAATTCTCTACTGTTCACCCTAGGATATTGAATTATGGGCTCTTTCCTGATCAGTTCTAGCCTGATTTTGCCACTTTATGCCATAATTTGGCATGTAGCCTCCGTAGTTACGAACACAGTCTGTATATGGTTATTTCAGCTGTCTATGTACTGACTAACCCGTACAGGTGGGTCCGTGCAACGCTCGGGTAACCGGCTAGTTTATACCACAGAACATAGAATAGAATAGAAGAGGCAAGGGCGCCGAACGCACTTGCTTCTCCGTGCAGCACACATCGAGGGATTCCCCACTCCTTTTTTCTGACATCGAATACTCTCGATACTATCGATCCAGCCTCCCAACACGTCGATGCAGTCAGAATCGAGGGATCCCCCACTCCTTTTTTCTGCCATCGAATACTCTCGAAACTATCAATCCAGCCAAAATTGAAAAAGTTCCAGTCAGGCAGCATGATTGTATGAACGAATTTTCTCAAATTACCTATTGTATTGTGATATGTTAAATTGTATCGGAATTTGAGTACAAAGAGATTGTTAAAACCAGCAACAAACTGAATAAAATTCGGCGATTCAAAAAATATTTTTTGCAGTTTCTATAGATTTTTCAGCAAATACTAATTAAATTTAAGTACGTTTTCAGCATAATTTTGTGCAACCATTTTCTTATGTCCTAGATGATCGTTGGCAATTTCGTTTTGACTAAAACTCTGCTAACATTTTTAGAAAATAAAAGTTGGGCATGTAGATCAGAATGATGTGTATTGTTTGGTGGTCTGGATGCTCGCAAGCTCGCATCTCAAGAAGACATAACATCAAGTAGTCACTCCCTTAGTAAAAATGCAGATTAGTTGGGCATGTAGATCAGAATGACGTTTTAGAAGTACATTTCGGGAGTTTTACGAGCAAAAAAAACTACATCAGTTAGCCACACTTGAACCCACGACATTAGTCTCACTAGACCGTTATCATATCCATTGAGCTACACTTCAACTATCGTGTTTAGAGACAATCACAATACTTCACTATTCAGTAGGAGGGAGATAAAAGTGGGAGACTAGCGCCGCTGCGCGGCGGAGGAGGGAACCGATTCTATCCCCTCCCTTTTCAGAACTTCTGACTGCATCGATGTGTTGGGAGGCTGGATCGATAGTATCGAGAGTATTCGATGGCAGAAAAAAGGAGTGGGGGATCCCTCGATGTGTGCTGCACGGAGAAGCAAATGCCGAACGCTAGGTAAGTAGGTGGCACCAGCCCGCCCGACCCGACCCCCACTCCCAGACCCCCTAGTCACTCCGTTCAAGCTATCCCACTGCTGTGCTTTTGACCGAGATTTTCCAACGTTTGCGGGCAAGAATAAATAATACACCACTTCTTTTTTGTAATAATTGGTATAATACCTTGCTGGGGTAATACAGTATTGTGGCTGACACAAAACAATATTTTAAACAGAATTAAAGTTATTGTCCTTTGAATAGAAGGATTTTGTTATTTTTCGCTCGAATCCGTTCTCTGTGCAGATCGTCATTAAGCGTTTTCAAATGATGGTGCATTCGAATTTTCAAATACAGCTGTCCAATTGCTATAATAAGTGACGTATAATGAGTTTCTTCTTCTGAAAAATCAGCAGACTCATCGAAAAAATTCTTCCCAACGCACTGTTTTAATAAAAGGACCCTAAAAGTCGCCGAGTCCGCCGTCAGTTCTTTTCTGTCCTTTTTGCTCCTGAAAATATTTTCACAAATCGTACATATATTAACTACATCTTCATCTGTCAAAATCAATCCTCCACGGTCCTTTATTGCAAGTAAGCCTTTCCCGTTAGCAGTGACGTTTTCCTCAATAGCTTCCAAACAGGCTTCAGATTTTAGCATCAAGTTCAGTTTTCTTACAACGAATCCTGCAATTTAAGAAAATGCTTTACTTTAAAAACGTAAATGGTACCTACTAGGACATGGAATAAATAATTAACTTTTAATGTAATCCTCTACATAACTTTGAGAGTAGTTGTTATTATTTTATTATCAGTTTATATTGTGCCCCTTCATTTTTTACCTGACAATATCTTGCGTCACGTTCGATATATTCGTATCTTCGATAGATATGTATTGTGCAATATCTTCCACCAGCCACTTTTAGCCAGCACTTTTTTGAGAAAAATACCGATATATCTGTTTCTAAATCTTGGTGTCCTACATGAAAACAAATAATCAATGCGTGAGTTCCAAATCAAAGAAAAATAATGATTTTGATGGATTGATTGTCAATTTTGACGATATCGTTCTTTTAGTTAGGTGGTACATGAAAATTTACCTGCTTCACTCGTGTCTTCATCCAACATTCTGTTTCTTCAGAAAGGCGAATTGATTTCATTTGTAGGGTATGATGGCTTCGATCCTACTCCCAGAATATTGATTTTGTCAAGGGGTATTGCATTTGAGCTTGAGGCTGAAGACTCGTGTAGTTGTTTAAGCACGAGGATAGCTCTCATAGTAAACATGAATTCCTTGATTATTGTTTAGACCTCCTCTATCCACCATCATGCCCTATAAATGAAATCGACTTTCTGAAGAAACAAAATGTTGGATGAAGACACGAGTGAAGCAGGTAAATTTTCATGTACCACCTAACTAAAAGAACGATATCGTCAAAATTGACAATCAATCCATCAAAATCATTATTTTTCTTTGATTTGGAACTCACGCATTGAGTATTTATTTTCATGCAGGACACCAAGATTTAGAAACAGATATATCGGAATTTTTCTTTAAAAAAAGTGCTGGCTGGCTGTCGAATATATTTGCACAATACATATCTATCGAAGATACGAATATATCGAACGTGACGCAAGATATTGTCAAATACATATCAGATAAAAAAAGTAAGGGCACAATATAAACTGATAATAAAATTATAACAACTACTCTCAAAGTTATGTAGAGGATTACATTAAAAGTTAATTATTTAGTTCATGTCCTAGTACCATTTACGTTTTTAAAGTAAAGCATTTTCTTAAATTGCAGGACTCGTTGTAAGAAAACTGAACTTGATGCTAAAATGTGAAGCCTGTTGGGAAGCTATTGAGAAAAACGTCACTGCTAATGGGAAAGGCCTACTTGCAATAAAGGACCGTGGAGGATTGATTTTGCCAGATGAAGATGTAGGAAAAAATTTTCAGGAGCAAAAAGGACAGAAAAGAACTGACGGCGGACTCGGCGACTTTTAGGGTCCTTTTATTAAAACAGTTGCTCCCGCCTTTTTGGAAGTTTTTATCGATTATATAGCAAATTTTTATGAAATTTAAGTACATTTTTCCGCACAATTTTGTAAATAAATTTTTTAATGTTCTATTTTATATTTGATAAACTTTATTTGAACAACATTCTGCTAAAAATTATAAATTTAATTATTTTTAGCCATTTTTGGTGATTTTTTAAGTACATTTCTTGAAATTTGACCAATTTATTGTGCTCAAAAAGTTCTGGCCAACGAACTCATCCTTTCGTTTGGAAAGCTTGATTTTTTGGCGCAAGAACGAAATTTTTATCTCAATCCCAAGGAGATTGATCGTCTGGAATGACACACATATACATATATGAAAAAGCGCAAATTTCAGGAATAGTTTCAGAATGCGTCAAAACGGATTTCAGTGATTCAGTGTAGACATTTTTCAAAAGTTTTTGGAGCCATTGCAATAGTTTCTTTTTCTACAAAAATTCGCTAAAATGACTGAACACGTCTAAAAATCGTTATATTTATATCGAAATTTTAGTCGAAAGAAGTGTATCAACGATGACCTAAAACATTAAAAAATGTATTCACAAAATTACGGTGAAAAATGTACTTAAATTCCAATAATATTTGCTAAAAAATCGATTAAAAAACTGAAAAATTGCTATATATCCAAAATCTGTTTTGAATCGTAGAATATGGTTTAGAACGAGTTTATTTGCTATAAAATTGGTGGTTAAGAATTTCTTTTTACTTGAATTGCTCAAATTTCAAAACAATTCAACATTATATAGTATGGTAGTTTACGAAAATTCGCTGATATGAGCATGCTGCATGACTGGAACTTTTTTAATTAAGAGGAAAGAAGAAGTTGTTGACGATTATATGGAAAAAGACGACAACAACAACTGACTACGTTGGTCTTCTGTGAGCCGGGGATTATTGTGAACCTAGAATTTTGCTTTTATAGTAGTCACAGTTCAAACATCAGCAAGTACCTACAGTCCCTCCGTCTGGCGATTATAGGCTAGGTAAGTATGATTACTATAATATTTTGTGATTATCTGATATGAAATTATACCTGCAGGGTTTTCCATATACTCATCATCCGTTATCAAAGCGGCGTTCTGAGTGTGTGCCCCATGTAAACCATCTAAATTCTGAATTTTCCTCCAACTTGCCTTCTGTTCAATGTCCTTATTCAAGATAGGTACGTAACTTGGTGAACATTTAGTAAACTGAGGCAAATGTAATCGGATATATAAGAACAGTGGCGGGGATGATCTTTTGTTGAAGAAAGCATTGGTGTAGCTGTAGCATGTTGAACACAGAGGAGGCTGTTTTCTAGTTTCATGCACAAAAACGGGGTTTTCCGGGAAAATTGCAGTAGATTGATCAATAACTTAGAAAACGTTGATTTTTACAGTTTTCCGTAGATCCGTAAATGCCTCTAAAAACCCGTAGAAAAAGGAAAAATCCGTAAATCTGGCAACACAACTACACAACAGAACACCAACCAACCCCCATCTGAGACTTTTTTCAATGATTGAAAATTACTGGAGTGGAGTAAACCCCGAATTGAATGTAACTACATTGAAATATTTAAACAAATGTAAACATAAGCTGCACTGAAATAGTTTATATTGAAAATGAAATGACACAATCATGAAAAGTTCCATTTCCATTAAAAAAAATCCATTATGAAAAATTGTCACCGTAGCTATAAAGAAAACTGAACATAAAAAGTATTTTACCGTTTAGGGTGAAGGTACACGGGGGCGTGGCTTCTCGATATTCGTTCCTGATTACCTCTTTTTCTCCCCTTTATGAGTGGTTTCCCCCCACCCCTTTTAAATCCTTCCTGTTTTTTCCCCTCTAAAGGCGAAGTTCCCCGCAATGCGGAAGCCCTGGTCCTCGAATATCAGAAGCTCGAGCACAGCATGTAAACAAGGACCTTACATATTTGCTCTTATTTGTTGCCTAGCACCGCAGTCATGACAGACACAAGTTGTTGTTTTTTCTCCCTTCTTTAAGATAATAATTTATTTAATAATAATATAATCACCATTTTTCAGTAGTATTGATGGGGTTGATGATATAAAGAACGAATAGGGGTGGCGCAAGGTACCAACAAGGGGGTCGTGTCAACCATCAAGTTCCTAAGGTCCTTGGCCCCTTGCGCTCCGAGCGGTGGATCTTGTTAGTTCGAAGCCCCATTTGGATCGAAATAAACAAAGGTGGAGGGGCGAGGAGTGGGTTGAATGTAACATGATAGTTGTAGTGAAATAGTTACCTAGGCACCTACACATATTGTTATGAACCCTAAAAAATGAGATTGAATAACCAATTTATTCTACTTTTAAAGATGGAAAGAAGAACCAGATGGACTTCTGTAGTCTTCTTGGGACAGCCAGTGATGGCTGATCAAATCTATGAACACAATTTTAAATACATGGCAGCACGATTTCATATTGGAGTTAATTTATCAGCTTTGAGGATATGCGTCAGGTTCACCTAGACCCTCATGATATAATATTTTACAATTGGTTTTTCTTATGAATTTTTTTAGGTAATTTAAAAATAATCTAGGATTCCTAGGAATGTCTAAACTCTACTTAGGAACAAATCGTTAGTAATCTTTTAAATAAACTCAACAGTTACTTATTATAAATGTATTTTGAAACAAGTGAGTGTGGCAGGATGTGCAGTTTTATGGACCAGCTTGACGCTTATGGCACGACTGCTTATGTCAGGGGAAAAGTGTTGAAATCAGAGCAATAGCCCTTCATAAAATATATACCTAAAGTCTTATCCAGTTACCCATGGCTGAAAATTGACAGAACTGTGTTACCCAAGAAAATGCTTCCACAGTGCAACTACCTAAGAAAGCCTTCTGTTCGTCAAACACTTCAATATATAAAGTTCCAACATTTTTCGAGACTGAGTAACTCAAAATCACAATCCCCTTCAACTTACACAATTTCATACCTACTAGATAGGGATGGGAACCGATTATCAACATTTCCGAAATATCGGTAGGTATTTGATCATTGATTATCGATATTGATTGTTATTGGTCATCGATAGTAATTCAACGATAAATCGAAAAACATCGATATTTTCCTGGTTTCAAATGAATCAAAATAAAATTGATTATTAAATCAAAAACGGACGGTAGACCTACGGTTCTACAGTCAGATCATTTAATAACGATTAAGGTTTGTTTCGCCAAATTTCCGTCACTCGAAACATTGCAGCTCATTAATGCATCAAAAGTTGGAATACGTTTTTGTTTCACCACCACAGTCACGTGACGCTCGCAACCAAAATAGTAACGAGTAGTTCGATGGTGCAATTTCGATCGTGATGTGACGCTCGAAAACCCCACCGTGACGTGACGCTCGTGACGTGACGAAAACAAATGGAAACATCCTGTTAATCATTATTAAATGATAAAACTAACGTCCATGTATTTTCCCCCACTAAAATACATAATGATTCAAATTTTTGTACGCCTAGACGCCCTTCCTAGGATATCAAGAGTCTGCAAGGAACTAAAAAGTCCTTACCTTATTAAAAGACGATAATTTGAACTACTTATTTAATGGCTAATTTCCAAATATAACTCCCACTATTTTATGCAATGAATAGGTTCGGTTTGTTGATTTGATTTGTATTCTGGAGTCGATTTTGCACTTTTTACCTTAGATTCTCACTCAGCGCCCTTGAAAACCCTCTAAAAATTTTTAATCTCAAAAATCCGATTAGTTTCCTTATAAAACATAAATATTGTACACAAAGGGTTTCAGAATTGATGTACCATACTTTTTCCAGTAAGGTTTAGACCTTTTCCAGTTTATTCTTGGAAAAGGTCTAAGTATGGAAAAAATAGATATAACCAAAGTGGAAAAAGTCGTAATAAAAAAAAAAAGTCTAAATTCAATATGTAATTTGAAGCATTCTATTACGCGATTTCAAATCTTTAGATATCCATTACATAGCACCTTAGATATTTTTCTTAATCATGTGGAATACTTACGGTAGGCCTTTAGTACCTACATGAAGGATTCGGACTTTTTTTTTTTTTTTTCGTTAGTTGTGAAAATGGAATCTATAGCCTTCTACGACTGGTATGAAGGTATAATAATAAATAATAATAGAGTTCTCGTATCAGACAGATTTGTACGTTCGAAAAGGATTGCAATTCTTGCAAAATTTAGGTAGGTAGGCACTGGTTGACTTTTGTCACTTATCCAAGTGAATCGTGCTTTTCTACATTCTGTTAAAATATCGTAGCATTGTGGTTTTAAAGTTAAATCAGGTTTAACAAATAACTACCTACCTACCTGTTGTGGGGGGGGGGGGAGCCTTACTGCAGTCGAATGTTGTAATTAGATATTACGTCGAAGGGCACAGTTGAAAAATGAAGTTGAAGGCGGTAACATGAAACCTATGACTATCGATAATTTAGGACCGATATATCGAGTATCGATAGTTAGGAAACGATATATCGATAGTAGAGCGTCGGTACTATCGTCGATGGCAATATCATCATATTAGAACATCCTAATGCTAGATAATACTGGAACTTCAAAACACCAGCTGATCAACCACTTACCCTTGAAAGTTGAATAATTTAGGTGGAGCAGTGCGACGGTTGTGGCACCTATGATTTGACGACTCGACTACCATTATTAGCGTTCCATATTTCTAGTAGGTACTCAAACTTAAACTTGACTAGAGTCGGATACTGGATTTGGATTTTGAACATACTGAGCTATGAACATTTTTGAACTACATCTTACAATAGTTTGAACATTGGCAAGTAAAGTCTGACGGATACGAGCCAGGTAAATATGATTACATAATTTTTTGCAGTCATCTGATATGATATCCTTCAGGGTTTTCCACTCTGCTCCCCCTCTGCGTTATTCTAGCGGCGTTCTGAGTAACTGCTACAAGTAAACTTCAAAATTCTGAATTTTCTTTGGACTTGCCCAACTTATTCGGTATCCACATTTAAGTATAACCTTCACTAATTTAATTAAACATTTTGTAAATTGAGAAAATAAACTGTTGTAGATCATCGCCCGGGATGATCTCTTGTTCAAGCTTTGTATTTCTGCAGCAAGTTGAACATGATTACGAAATCAAAATGTTCACTCCCATTTTACAGCTTTCTGAACAAGTTTCATGTATATTTTTACAGCTTTCTAAACCGATAGTTCCATGTCTGTTTGTCTGTGGTAAATCCTTGTCCGGGTATTGTTACAATTCGATTTTAATGACATTTTGAGGGGTTTTTTGGACTAGTCTCTTTGCTACGTAATTTTCTTCCTACGATTTTTCAGTTTTTGCCACCATGCCCAGTGTGATGTTACCACTGTACGAAACTTTAAAAAATCATAGGAAGAAAACCACTAACCTTAGGATGGCGGTGTCAAACATTGCCCATATCGTTCTGAGTGCCACCCTCCAGAAATTCGGAACCCTTTTGAACTGGCACGAATCGCCCTAAATTGATCCAAATTTTATGTAGTGCTAGACAAACCTCGGAAATGTAAAAAATAAGCCGTTAGGAGGAGGAATGGAGGGAGTAATTACCGATCATATTGCGTTTCCCAAGGTAAAATGTTGAACAGATTTTAGTGATTTTTTATTTGTCAAATTATAAATTCGGCCTAGTTTTGGAACATAATTATGTTAGGCATTTTAAATTTCATTATGGAAGGAGATCATGGAATCGAGAGGGGTAACACTGGTAAATCATGGTTTTTAAACTACAATTCTCATTTGATTTCCGTGACTGTTTTTCATCCAGTCCAAATGTCGCACATTTTTATGGATTATTATTTTGAAAACCTAATGAACCTTTGAAATCAACGAAAAAAAAAATTTTTTTAACGCCCCCCTCCCCTCCTTCAAAGTTTGTTGGTTTCGATTCAAGATGTGTAGAATCCAAAAATTAAGTTGAAAAATCACAAGAGAATATCTCCCAATTTTTAAAATCCTGATTTATTCATTGAATTGCTGAATGGAATCGTCCCCGGACACCTTTCCTATTGGGATTTTGGTCAGATAATGCAGTAGACTTCAATTTCATTGAGGGCTTAGACCTCCTAAACTAGGGATAAATCGAATTTGGCTGCTTGTAATATTCCAGGATGCCCAAGAAAGTTTTTTACGACATCCAAGCGAGGGTCTGAGGTTAGGTAATACGCTTGTGGTTAGGAGTCTATTATGGTTTGGAATCGATTATCTTTTAGCAAATTTTCTTAGAAAATGAAGCTATTGCAATGGCTCGGAAAATTTAAAAATTAAAATTTTTGAGCACATTAAATTGGTCAAATTTCAAAAAAGTGTTGAAAAAATCACTAAAAATAGCAACAAAAAAAAATGCTAAAAATTGTTAAATTTATATTTTTTAGCAGAATATTGCTCAAATAAAGTTTATTAACTATAAAACAGAACATTAATAAATTTATGTACAAAATTATGCTGAAAAGTGTACTTAAATTTCATTAAAATGTACCAAAAAAATCGATAACAACTCCATAAAAGTTAAAAATTAAAAATCTTTTTGAATCGGAGAATATTTTTCAGAATGAGTTTTTTGCCATAAAATTGGTAGTTAACTGTTTCTTTTCCCGCAAAGTCCTTAATTTTCAAAACAATGTAACATAGTACGATATTTTGCGAAAATTCGCTCATACGATCATGCTGCATGACGGGAACTTTTTTGTATTGGCTTTTATTTATGAATTGTTTCGAGTGGAAAAGTATGTACCCGTGTAATAATGAATTTCGGCTTGATCGGGCAGCAGTCCTACTCATTAGTAAACTCGTATCGTACTGTCAATAAAATCTTGAAGTTATCTTTACATGTTTCTCGAAGAGTACGTCTTTTTTATTTTTTAACAATTTTCTGAAGTTCCCCGGTGATTGATCTTCCCTATATGGTAGTTTAATAATTTTCTTACTTCGTCCTCATTTTCAATAGCTCAAATGAACAACTGATTATTTAAGACCGTCGTCATGAGTTATGAAAATATTTTGGTTTATTATGATAAAAATTACTCATCGGGTTTTTTATGTTGTCAAACATTTAAGGTTGGAGTCCATTTTCATGCTAATAAAAAAATGAAAGCATAATCAAAAATAACAATCATACGAAAATGTTTTATATATATTCATGTCGAGGGGTCGTCCGGTGCTATGAGGTTCCTTTTGATTCTTTTGCGACCTGATTCATCGGTTCTCATTTTTTCAGCAGTGCTAAATACGAAACAAATATGTGTGAAACGAGTGGGTTGATCGATGATATGGGATTATCTTTTGGATTATCGACGATCCGGATTATGTGTGGGATCAACTTTAAAAACTTCCTCTGATAAGATTTGATCGATGCCCCAATCATTTACCTACAATAATTTGATTTCTCTTCTTAGTTATTGGATTAATTCTGGTAAGAGCATCTTCGAAAATGTGCTGAGCGTTAGGGGAATTCGAGTGTAGTATTATTTACACAGTAATGCCCGGGCTTTACACATCGATAATAATACGACAAGACAACGAAACGGCCATGCCCCCCTTTCGTTGGTAAAGTAAATGCAGAAGTTTGAGGCAGCTAGCACACAGTATAACAACCCTCCACCTGCACAACACCGACTCCCCAATGACACGACACTGACATTTCTTCCGCTGTTGTTGGGTTGTCATTGCACATTCCCCGGCACCTGCTATTGTCATTTCCGTTATTTGTAATGTTTGTTTAATGTGTGTAATTCCATCAATTAGCGAATTTTTGTAGAAAATGAAGCTATTCCAATGGCTCCAAAAATTTCAAAATCAAAATTTTTGAACATTTTCTTCATTGACATCCGTTTTGTGGCATTCTGAAACGATTCTTTGATTTTAAAACTTTTTCACTGGTATATAGATAAAATTATCTCTGCCACAGTATCCCTGTGACCGAGGAGTATATTTTCTGTCTGCTTCCACTTTGATTACAGGCAATCACGTACAGAGTACAACACATTAGAATTGAAATTTCAGGATTAATTTCATTTTTCAAAGTTTTATAGAAATATATATATGTGTGTGTGTGTGTATCCCCTATTTCTTCCCAGTGGGTGGAATGGGCTTCAGAGGGCATTGGGGCCCGCGACTATTGCCATTTTCACGCCGTCCGGGTGGCCACATTGGCCACCTCGGTGAGGTGTTCGAGGAGTAGTCGCGGGACAGTGGACACCCTCTGCCGTGCCTGTCGGGGTAAAAATGAGAATCTGTATCATGTGGTGCAGCAGTGTCCTCGTACTCACGGCGGCTGCATTCTCCGACACGATGGGGTTCCAAGCAGATAGCAGGCGCTTTGTCATCCAGCGGCTGGGCTGTTGAGAGAGAGAGACTATATCACATGCCAAGTGACCAGGGTAAGAAGCCAGATATCGTTGCTATCAAGCCCGATGGGTCTGCTATAATCCTGGATGTCCAGGTTGTCAGTGGCAGCGTGGACATGGAGCTGACCTGGCGGGCTAAGGAAAGTAAATATGACAGGAATGATCTGCGACAAGCCATATCTGAGCTAAAAGGAGTGGCACCTAATAACATCAAGATTATGGCTGCGACCGTGTCATGGCGCGGGGTGTGGTGCGGGAAAAGCGCCACGGAGTTACTCGAGTTGGGCATCTCGGCAGGAGTACTCCGTGGTATCACCACCCACGTCCTGAGAGGTTCTTACTTGAACTGGTGGTCATTTTATAGGGGCACTTCCTTTCATCCGATTCTTCCTCCTCGTCCTACAACTTCCCTTATCCCTAGAGCCGGCGTCGGGTAAACCTGGGCGTCCTCCCCACTTTTTATTTTATTTGTTTATTTTTAATTTAATGGTGTGCCCCCTCCGCCTTTGAGGGGAGTTTTCTAAAAAAAAAAAAAAAAAAAATTGTGTGTGTGTGTGTGTGTGTGTGTGTGCGTGGGTGTGTGTGTGTCCCATTCTTCCTCCTCATCCTTCTGCAACTTCCCTCTTCCCTAGAGCCGGCGTCGGGTAAACCTGGGCATCCTCACTTTTTTATTTATTTGTTTATTTTTCAGTTTGATGGTGTGCCTCCGCCTTTGAGGGGAGTTTTGAAGAAAAAAAAAGGTGTTTGTGTGTGTGTCATTCCATATGATAACATTACTCCCCGAAACAAACACGCCATTCCTTTATCGTTCTTGTAATTTGAGTACAGTGAAATGCACAAATTTCGAAAATGTACTGCTAAAATCACTATAAACGGCTGCAAATCATTCGATTTATAATTTTTAACAAAAATATTAGTCATATAAAGTAGGTACATTAATTGTAGATTAAAACATTAAAAAATGTATGCACACAATTATACTGAAAAATGTACTAAAAATTGGCTAAAAATCGTTAAAAACTTTCAAAAATGGTTAAAATCCAATTAATAATTTTTGAAGCATTTATAGAACACCTATTATTTAGAAAAAAGTTGTTTGCCACAAAATATGTTATCGATTAAAAAAAAAAAAAAAATCAAATTTAAAGCAATAAATTCAACAGCAATAAACTCATTCCTTCTTTTTTCTTGCCATTTCCTTCTTTCTTTTGACTGTTACAAAAGAGGTTGACACAACATTTGAAATTATTTTTGATACAACAGTGGGGCAGAGAACAGGTTTTACCATTCTGGTCAGTGCTTGTGTCTACCAAACTTAGATCACTAAACAGAAAATTTTTTATACCCAAACAATTGAAGAATTTTTGGGCATCCTGTCTTTGGTTCAATCGGCTCTACGAAATGCTCTTCTCCACTATTTTCAGCTTTCAGATTTAGATGGAAATCAAAGCAGACGGATTCTCCATTAGCGTAATTACTTTTAGAACTAGGAATAACGCTCTTTTTTGGTATTTTAGTTATAAAGACTAGAACAAAAATACTAAACTACAACAACAACAAACTACACTCAATAAACGAAACCTAAATAAACCATAATTCACATGCCCGCAGCTCTAACAGCTGTAGTGCTGTTGTTATCGCGGAAAGAGGAACGCGAGCTGAGGCTGTGATCGAACTTTCCGCGGCCTGTATTAAAGTCTGCCCTGTCTTAGCAAATTCGGTATTGGGTTATAATGGAAGAAAGGAGGGGGTGTATTCAGTAAAACATCGATCTATTCGCTATTGTCACTAAAATCATGTACCTTTTATTTGCAGTTTTATTGGAATGAACCTAAACTAATCACAACACATCTATTTAAATCCATTAAATAAGATAATTTACAAGATGTTCAAAAACAAAGATGAAAGTTCGTTCAATCTCCATAGGGAGTGCTGTTTCCGCTCAGTTAAAAATCATTTAGACATATGGCTGTTGTGACAGTTTGACATAGGCTCTGTGGTGTAATGGATATGATAGCCGACTATGGAAAGTGAGTCGCAAGTTCAAATCCAAGAAACTGATTTTTTCTTGTTGGCGAGAGGGGAGGGGATTAATGCACATTTATACACTGTGACGACAGCAAGCTTACGCAATCTATCGGCCATGAGTCACGTCCGGAGGGTGCAGTAGGGGGAGAGTGAGAGCAAGGAAGGCCAAATAAGCCCAGCTACTAAACCAACAAAATTGAAAGAAAACCCTACCTACCAGCCCACCAAAACTTAATTAACCTGGAATAAAACGGAAACACCGCAAAGAGCTTCCACTGCCCAGAATAAACCAAAGCAAACTGAAGGTGTAACAACTCAATTCATTAACAAACTATAACATAATACCCCGAAAAAATTAAACACCCACCCTAAACCAAACGACCCTCTAGTCGCCATCCAGCAACAAGGACAGTCCAGCAAAAAATAAAATAATCATAAGAGCTCTATCTAGGAAAGCATGTAATGAAGTAATCATTGCCTAGACCCTCATAGGACCGCACATCCAAATAACCCAAATCCTACCACCTCCACATCCAACAACCCAGCAACCTGCACTTGTCAAAATGCACCTCTGACACTCCTCAGCCATACAGTCTCCAGAATCATCAGAAAGTAATTCAGATAGGAGGGATGCTGGAGACTGGTCGCTGGTGGAAGGGGGGACTGTGCCAACGGATAGCAAGCTTACGCAATCTATCGGCCTCAGTCACAAATATCAGATCCGGAGTCGTAGGGTGCAGAAGGGGGAGAGCAAGGAAGGAAGGGGGGACGGCACCTCCTCGAGAGACTCCCGCCCTCCTTCTGATTCACTTACTTGCTGACGCTCAACTGATCTACGTCTAGATCAACGCCTTGATCTATCTCCAGTTCGCATGACGATTTGATATAATTATTATGTTGTATATACCTATTGATTATTCTCTCTTGCGAATCCTATCTGATTAGATCCCTCTATCCAAAAGAAGCCCCTGTGGTGTTTGTTTCTGTTTAAACTATAAAACCAGCTATTGGTAAATTCCTCTCAGGTTAGTTGGAAAAGGAATCCCGTAGAATCTTTTTGGAGCAACACTTACATCTTTGAATAAAACCTCAAAGTAATCCCCTTTAATCTATGTACTCATTGTGTCACCTTATTCCTGATATCTAAAACCTATACATCAAAAAGATAGATTATCGTAGTAAGGAGTAGTTGCATAGCAAAATTCAGTATAACAGGCCTTCAGCCCTTGTTACAACACTCACGCCTCTACTGCGGTCATTGTTTTTCTGGATTTGTTATACATTGGGAAAATAAGAATAGGGTGCCTAGAAATGGTTATGGATGGCTGAGGGAGGTTAGGCCTGACTGACTGATTGCATAGCATGGCTTATATTTCCCCAAAAGGGAGGTTAGCCCTGCGACTTTGAAGTGATAAAAGATAACCTTAAGACAAGGCGATAATAGATAAGGGTGACCAGTGCGTCCCACGGAGATTGGGAGAACTTGGCTCATTGTTTTTTTTTTTTTAATGTCTAGAGGATAATTTAGATTTACTACTACAAACCAGACTTAGAAACGTCATTTTAATGCATGCAGTTATTAGTACTAAATGCTTGATTTAACCTTGCCGTTTCGATGTATTTTTTTCCAGTTCAGCAATATTACCTGCGTAATACTAGATACGAAGTTTCCCAAAAAAATGTCTTCAAAGAAGGATTTTCGACGGTTACCGACAAACATTGTACCCACCCTTTACAAGATCTGCATTAAGCCGGATCTGATTGCATCTACTTTTGAAGGGTCTGAAACAATTGAAATAACGGTTTGTATATTATGTCGCCTGATTACTACTTGGTAAATATTTAAGAAAGTATTCCTCCCTTTCTACAAAATCTCCATATTCCTCTAATTTTTTTATTGCATTAGGAACAATGCTTCAGAATCGTCTTACAGTATTTTCAAATGTATCCCATTTTTCCAGATTAATACTCCAACGAAGTTGATAATTCTAAACTCTCTCGGCTTATCTATAATAAGTGCGAACCTAATGTTGAGCAATGGCAAAGTACTGAAACCCAAAGATATAATCATCAACAAGGAAGAGGAGACGGTTACTCTTGATTTTGGATCCGACCTGGTAACTGGTGAAGCCTTTTTGAGTTTTGAGTTCTCTGGAGTGTTGGATGACAGTTTGAAAGGCTTGTATCGCAGTCGTACATCACAGTGAGTTATAGTAATCGCTAAAGTAAGTCTTAGTAACCCCAGTAAAACCCAGCTAAATACACAACACTCCCTCAATCACCAACTGATTTTGATAAAATTATCAGGGATAGTCCAGGTCAAGACAGAAGTAAACAGATGAATTCACAGTCAAAACGACCTTCGCAGCTGAAACTTAAGATGACTCTTTAGGGCGCATGGTTTCGGACTACGGTTAATCTATTCTATCAAATGGGATGGCCCCCATTCATAAGCAAATAAGTCAAAATTTGGTCAAAAAAGGTGTATTTTTGGACACGTCTGTCCAGGGTACCCACCCTGATATGGGTGGTAGACGCATGGTTTTGGACTACTGTAGATATATACCTACTATCAAATGGGATGACTCCCATTCTTGAGCAAATAACAAATTCTGGTCAAAAAAGGTGTATTGTGGGAAACGTCTATCCCGGGTACCCACCCTTGTATGAGTGGCGGACTGCAGTAAATATATACTATCAAATAAGGTACCCCCCATTGTTAAGCTAATAAGTCAAAATTTCAACGTTTTTTATTATTTAAAATGGCAGCCATTTTGCTGCACAGCAACAAACGTGAGTTGTATTAAAAATGCTTGTCCTCTCTAGCCACCCTAATACTCATGTATATTGTACATACATGTTTATCATTAAGAAAATAGCAGCTACGTGTGAGCTACTAATAAAAAATGTAACAACTTTTTACTTGAATTATAATTTCTAGGTCGGATGGTCCAACAAAGTACGCAGCAGTAACGCAGTTCGCACCCACTGATGCCAGAAAATGCTTTCCTTGTTGGGACGAGCCGGCAATCAAAGCTGTTTTTGAGATCACTTTATCCGTCCCAAAAGATACAGTGGCCTTATCAAACATGGTAAATCACCTTATCAAACATACGTTCTTCGAAAATGAATATACGTAAGATTTACATTTATTTGAATAGTACGATAAGAAAAGGCAGATGAATCAGTTTAGGCCTTTCTACAGATCTGTGGTATTAATTATTTATAAATGGAAAATTCGTCCTGTTTATTTTCTCCTGGAGAAAATCATATCAGAGTGTTTTACTCGTAGAATTATTTTAGTATCAACATTTCTAACTTTGCCTACTCATGTAACATCAGTATTCTGTCAGAGAGAAAATCCGACAACGCATCTGAGATTGTTCTCAATAAATCAATTTATTAAGAACTACTCGAAGTGGTGATGGCTTGGAACTTATCAATTGAATTAGGCATTTTGTTACACAGCCGAATAAATTTGTAATTTTTATTTCCTGAGGCAATCAATCATCAAAAAAAGAATCGAGCAGAACATGAAGAATCTAATATAGGCTTTCCTTACAGCGTCCATGTTTAATACGGCTCATCCCTCAATTTTGTTTCTTCAATAATCATACTTATGTCAAAATAATTTTTGAAAAACATCTTACCTTTTCTTTATTGACTTCAGAGTTCTGCACAGTTCTCTTGCATGACCATTCTTCGCTTTGTGACTATTCTTGACACAAGATGGATTTGTACTCCAGTTGCAATCCCCCAACGTCCAATCCTACTGAGCCAATGATTTTCCTTGTCCCCCCTCAGATGAAGGGTAAGACTCTGATGATTGACATATGAATTCGTACTTTCACCCTTTCAGATAACATGAGAGTACAACTTGTCCCATTCATCAGTGAAACTGGTTGCTAATAACTTCAGAAATACAGCACATTGCTGGTTCATAGGCTTATAAAAGTGGCATAATAGTGTTCAGCCGTATGAGCCATATTTGGATATATAACGACGCCTCCAAAACTCCATCGTATATTTAAGAACGATCTAGAAGAGTATATCTGCAGCTAATTGTCATGGCATCCCTGCACTTTGGTGTTAACAAATCCAAGCTTTTTACTGTTGAGATTTACAGACAGGCATTGAAAATTTCTCTATACTCAGTTTTCTTTGCTGGGGTATTGTTGGAGCACTTTTCTAGTCTATAGTCCTCGTTTAGTCCCTTCCTGTAGTCTTTATGGACATGGGAGACATTACATACCCATTCCACTCCATCTCACTGGAGCTCGAAAGGGTCGCATTTATCTAATGACAGCTCTCGCCCCATGATTGCCGTATCAAGTTTTGGTGGATGGCATCCCACATATATTCGCCATTCACGATTCTTCAAATGATAACTTGTCAGATTTGTTTTACTGCGTGGACTTTATGTTGGCAATCAAGACTTTACATTACCTACGGGTCCGACTTATCCCACTTTGTTGAAAATAGGTACATGTTTAATAAGTTGTTATGTTAATCCATCTCAGTACTCCATTCTAAATACAGCTAACACATTAATTGTAAGTATTCATTCATAGTTTTAACAACTAACACATTATCTGTGAGTATTCATAGTTTTAACGTTATTTTCAACCTTTCAGCCCTGTATATCGGAAGATATTGAAGGTGACCAAAAAATTTGTAAATTTGCGCCTTCACCAATTATGTCTACGTATCTTGTTGCTATCATCGTGGGCGACTTTGATTATGTAGAGGGTAGATCGGATGATGGCGTCTTGGTCCGCGTGTACACACCTGCAGGCGCCAAAGAGCAAGGAGAGTTTGCCCTTTTAGTTGCAACCAAAGTTCTTCCATACTACAAAGATTACTTCAGGATCGCGTACCCCCTTCCGAAACTGGATGTTATTGCAGTAGCAGATTTGGCATATGGTAAATGAGATATACCTATTCATTATTTGTAACATCCTCATATTATGTAGGTAACTATGATGATTTAACTCAAGTTCCCGGTTGATCCTTGAGTCACTGCTAAGACGGCTAAAATTGGTGTGGTGGTGGGGGGGGGGGGGGGGGAGGCAAACGGCGAGTTCATGATGCTGCTAGCCTTCAGGTCCCTAGTACGCCTTGAAAGAGGCAAACATATATCTAAATCCTTTCTAAATGTTGTTATTCAATTCAAACGCTTTTCAAAAGTGTCTGTCCAATAGTTACCTCGTGTAATGTTGTGCAATCATAGCGAACCTATTTATTTCATTTACGAACTGTTAATTATTGTATAAGTTCATCTAGAAAAAAAAAGTGAACAAGCTCCGTTTTCCTATCAGTTTCAAATTTAATCATTTACTTCGAAAAATTCACAATTATTATTGTGCTAGATTATTAAGGTACAGTATAGGTACATTGAGGAATTTTCAAAATCACAGAGTATCTAACAAAAATGTTTGAACAGTGTCATGGCACTTTAGCTGCTTTGGGACCTGAGGTTTCGTGCCTGTAACAAGATTAGCAGGTAACTCGCAAATTACACTGGTAGGTATCTTTAGGTACATTTACTCATACTTTCGATTTAATATTATAAATTATGAAGTAAACGCTAGCAACTGGAAAACAAAGCGTTTCCTGGTTGAGGTGGCATAGAAAATTAGGTTTAGGTTCAGATTTTGAATTTCAAGCGGCTGGTAGGGTGAAGTTATTTTCCGCCACCGCTTTCGCGTCCATTCCTTATTACACTCCTCATCCACAAGTTATATGCTCTTTCCGTTTTATGCCTATTCCATCCATTCCAACCCATGTGACTGACTTGACTATCAATGTTTGTTTGGATTTGTGATTCTAGGGATGCACTTTGAATTTTTCTAGTTGGAGGCGATTTCTCAACTATACTTCAGGGTTTTATCAGCTTTTGTCTGACGCTATTCTATTACAAAACTAATATCTTTTCAGGTGCAATGGAGAACTGGGGACTAGTGACATTCAAGCAGTCTTGCATTCTCGTGGACCCTGCTAACACATCAGCTTCCACCAAACAGATTGTTGCTGGCATTATTGGCCACGAATTTGCACATCAGTGGTTCGGGAACCTTGTAACTATGGTTAGTTCATAATGGTTGCGTACTCTATTCTATATTTTAATGATTCTACTAAGTACTCAACTTGAATTCTATTGATAGTTTCGATAATAAACAGTGCAACTTAGAAATTCCAACTTAGGTGCTCTAAACACTTAAGTAACCCAAACTGATCTAGAAAACAAAATAATAACTTAATAATAAAGTGATTTAGTGAAAACTTACTTGCCCTGATGGATTTGCAAGATTTATTCTCTTAAGGTTCGCTTGGGAGAACTTGATAGGAAATACTACAAAAACCATGTAATTGTATATTGGGGTACCAGGGATTGTTCAGTGTAAAATATATTTATGGAAACTCAAATAGGTACGTGCATATGCACTCTAATAAAATATACATGGTTTTCATGTTTTGTCGAATACTGCTGTAATCCGAACTTTTCTTAAAGTCTTTTCTTAAGAATCATAAGGTTCAGTGGTAGGTATAAAAATAAGAAATTGAAACGTTAACGCAAAAATTGAGGAACTTGCACCTGCATCTAATTTTGTATGGACTGTTCTTTACAATATACTAGAGCTAGACTTGAAAATGTTGATCGATTACACTAAAGGACCATCAACATCCCCAACGGATGTATGGTTTTTGAGTAAAATTTCATCAAGTTTGGTCCAGTAGTTTCAAAAAAAACTTTGGATGGCCGACGGACATTTTTTTTTTTTTTTTTTTTTTTTTTTTTTTTTTTTTTTAATTTGGTTTTGAATTCTTTGCTTCTTGAAACCTTTTGGTTAAGTAACTTTTTTGTTTTTATTTTGCTCGATTACGAAGGTTTATTTTAAAAATAAGAAAAATAACTAGTAGGAATACATATGATGTGAGGTGTGTCGCATTAGTTTTCCGATCATGCGAGTGTTTTTGTGGGTCTTAAACTAGATGCATTAGGTTCTCCAGTTACAGATAGTTAATAAGTGAAAATAATAATAATATTAAGTAACGATTTTTACTAATTTATGGTAATAAAAAATTGAGTAATGATTTCTTTACCAGAATTTCGTAACCAGCTGTGCTAATAAAATGAGGGTGTACCTACCTCGCTTTTAATCCTGAGGAACAAAATACCAACGATAATTCATTGGGTTCTAATCCCTTCGTTCCATAACATGGAGGTTATAAAAAATATTTCATTCGATTTCAACTTATTGTATATATGTTATTTGTGATGCAGGAATGGTGGACCGACCTTTGGCTGAATGAAGGATTTGCATCTTTCGTTCAAGATCTATGTGTTGATCACCTCTTCCCAGAGTACAACATTTGGACACAGTTTGTGTCTGACACCCTCATTAGAGCCTTGGAGTTGGACTGTCTCAACAGCAGCCACCCGATAGAAGTGAGTATAAGCGAATGATGACTCTTGACATCTCTGTTATGTTGCTGATTTCAAACATTTAAATGGCTCTTTGGTAAGTTATTTTACGTTTTAAGAACATGATCTTAAGGTGGATTTACTCTGTGCGAATCTGCCTCACGAGGCTTGATGCGGGCAGTCTAAACCTTTCTGGACCACGAGGATGGCTGGGCGTGAACGGGACAGTTGTCAGTTTTTGGCATGCATCACTTTGATCTACCATGAGAGAGTTTTACTTGATGTAAACTTAGTGTGTGCTTCATAGTTAGTGAAAATGGGCCAACAACGTTATAAGCAGTTACTTCATGAAAGGAAAAATAATAATTTCCAATTTTGTGGAATCCTCATTATCTGTTTTAAGTGACATAGAGACCATATTTCTGAGACACTCCAGTGGTGGCTGGGTCAGGGTAGGCAAGGTAGGCACTGCCTAACCAGCAATCTAGACTCGCAATAAATGGAGAAAAAAAAAAATGAATTGCTTGATTTTTTGTAATTTTTTCTTCAAAAATAAATTATTTTTATCAAGTCAAATATTTTTCAAAGTGGGCTGACAATATATTCAAAACTCAAAACTTCATTGCTGATTGGTATTTAGTTTATGGCGAGTTGAGAGTGGAATGAACTGAGTAGTTTGTTGCGAGCAGTTCCTTTGGACAGAAGATGAGGAAATAGTAACAATGAATCCAAAAACGGCGACATCGGAACAGAAGCAGATATAAAGTAACGAGCTGTTGAGAATGCTGAATGGTCTAAGCGCTCTGGCTGTAAATGATTTTGAGGCCCATAGCCTTTGAACTCCCATTCAAAAAATTTCTGTTCGTCTGACCTTTAACAAACTTCATTCACGATCAGCATAGCTCCCCCCCCCCCCCCCCCCCCCCCCAAGTAACCAAAACGGGGCAGGTGACTCCCTCCCAGGCCTCTCGCCTTCTGGGTGTTTTCTATGGTTAACCAAATCGGAAATTTTCGGTTGAACCATACACCCCCCCTGAATCTCCTTCGCTCCTTCCGCCCGTCCTGTGGAACTGTTTGTGCTTTTGCGTGATGGGGCAGTTTTTTACAAACCCGGACATAAAATCACTTCTCTGCTCGGAAAATATATAACATCCAAGTGGTAAATTCGATACATCAGCATTGGATATTTTTAATGTGCGAAGGTGCCTATTGCTTTTTGTTTCGTTTTTCGTTCCTTTTCGTAAAAGAGGCAAGCCTGAGAGTGATCGTATCTGTTGGTTCAGCAATTCGCCAGGTTGAATGAGGACGACCGTTGAATGTCAGGCCAGGTAGCAAGTAAGTATTGCCATGCCTTGGTTGTCTTGGAAAAGTTAAGCCTAGTACGCACTGGGATTCTTTGTTCGGACTCTTTGTCGCAGAGCTGCGTCTCGGACTCATTTTCTTGCATCCGGGACGCTCCGCGACATTGAGTCTTGCATCTCGTGTGTTGCGTTTTAGTATTTTTTGAGTCCCATACGGAATGGGATTCTTTACACATTGTCGCGCAACATTGAGTCAGTGCGTACGTGAATATCGAACAAAGTGGGCCTCTCACCGGTGTATTTTCGTTGTTATCGCTTTGTTGTTATGCTTGTAGCTGAAAACGGGTAAAAATTGTTATTTTTTATTTATTTTTTTTTTTTTTTTTTAAGCAGAGTTTTAGTCAAAAGAACTTTATCAACAATAAAGTAGAAAAACAAGAAATTTGTGCTGAAAAAATTAGGTACCTACTTAAATTTCATTAATATTTGTCAAAAATGGATAAAAACAGCTAAAAAAAAGCTAAAAATCAAAAAGCTTCATTTTTTTCGAAAAATTTGCTAAAACATTTTTTGAATTGCCGAAAATTATTTAGGACAAGTTTGTTTGCCACAAAATCGGTAGTGAACATTTCTTCCTAGTTAAAATCCGAAATTTTCAAAACAATTTAACAAAATATAGGTAGGTAGGTACTAAGATAATTTACGAAAATCCGCTCATACGATCATGCTGCATGACTGGAACTTTTTACTAACTTATTAAGTCGTCTTAAAAATCGATTTGACATCAAACAGCGTTAATTATGCAATTAACGCTGTTTTCAACGGTGGTCATATTTTTGATTTTACAGTGATCTCAAGTGGATTTTCGGTCGTTTGAAGGTAGAAAACATATCTTAAAAATGAAATTACTCAGAAAAACATAGCATTAAAATAAATTTCTAACAAGTACTTCCGATCAGAAATGAGCTCTAGAATTGACCCATGAAGCACCATTACACCCTTCTTAGTGGTTGGCGCAGATGGGCTATTTAATGCAGATATAATAAAACATCATGTAATAATTTTTTGCCTTCTTCTTCTAGTCTAGACAGTTTGCTTCAGTTTAGGTCACACTCTCATCTCTACTCTAGACACTTTCGGAACCTCTTCCCCCCTTGTCTATGATGTAATGCAGGCTGCAGCAGCATTGTGGCCCTCCACAAAAGATGATAATGGCCTCACGATATGGAAAAAACCGTTAAAAAACCGAGTGTTAATGAAGGGTCCACGCATCCACCAACGCGGTGGCTTTTTTTTAGTAGCATTTTTTTTTACTCCGTAGAGCTATGTAAAGTGCTACTGCAATCCCCGAAAGCGCGACCTCGTTCGACATGGCTCAGGTTCAAACTAGATGCGTACACGATTTGCAGAGCGACAATGTCGCGGGGCAAAGAATCTGAGACATGAATCCGAGCGTCTGCAACAAAGAGTCCGAACAATGAATCCCAGTGCGTACTAGGCTTTAGATGAATGATTGAAATGAAAAGATTTTGTATGGACCTTTCCTATTATCTGACCGCCAGCGCTCCTCTAGTGCTGCCTCCAGATAGCATACGCCCGCCAATAGTTATCTTTGTTATCTAGTCCTACCCTCCAGAGATCGGGGTGCGAAAATGAGTGTGAAGCATGAATGTAACCAGCACCGTGTATTAAAACATTTAAATCGAACCCAAAATGAGGAACTAGTAGGTACCAAATTGAAATATAACAAATTAACTAAAACTCACCAGGTGGCCAAAACGCTGCTACCTAAGTCCTGCATTATTGTTTCGAATGGGTCCCGTTGCTGGCTTCTTGTTTTCTGCCTACACATAAAATTAATTTTCAAAAGAAGACACACACACGAGTGAAAACGACCGAGTGCCAAAAACGACTGAACCATATAGTTTACCTATTTTTGTAGACTATGTTTTGAATAAGATCATGACGCCTGTGTTTAATTACCTAGGTTATTTCAATTTTGCAACACTATAAGGGTCAGCTACGACCTGTTGTAACCTGCCATGTAGGTATACCAATAAATAAATAAATAAGTAATGAGGGTAAGACTAGATAAACAAAGATAACGATTGACGGTCGTATGCTATCTGTAGGCAGCGCTGGTGGTCGGATAACAGGAAAGGTTCGATTTGGACGTGATTTTTGTATTCTTAATGGTACCTACTCAATAATGTAGCAGGCAAATTCATCATTTGTTATTGTCAGCTCAAATCGGAATCACATCGTTGTGTGGCAATCAGTAGCTTCCTTGTTTCTGGAGTGTACCTACTAAATAATACTGAAAAAACTTCTTTTTTTTCCTGTCGCCTACCCACGATTGACCCATCAGAGCCGCCACTGACACTCTCACAGCCTCGGACAATATGTGCATTCTTCTTCTTTCACAGAAACATCAAGTCAATCAGCTCATCGCATTTCGTATCAAGGCATCACCAGCTACTCAGCCTCCTGCCCATGAAGCTGGTGTGCAGATACAGATAAACAATCATCAGGGATCCTCCTTGCCACGCTAAGCTCAAGAGTCTGTTTTCTTATTCCATCCTTAGGAGGAACAGCTTCCTCACCCACCACTGGCGATTGCGTCGTTGATGTCTTCCTAGCAAAATAGCAAAAGCTTCGGGGGCCAGCGGATTTAGAACAGATACAACCAGAGTTGTTGTCGCCATCATTGTGTTGTAAAACTGAATCTCGTTGTGTCCCCATCATTGCGTTCTTAGACTGAATCTTGCTCACCCTTTTCCTCGTCCTTGGTGCTCGTGAGGCAGATTTGTGCAGTGTAAATCGACCTTTTGATAGAGTATTTGAAACAATTTACTTGAGAGCTGTTATAAGTAATGGACTCAGTTGCGGGTTTCTTATAGCTACTCATCCGGGTTTGCTGCATTTTATTTAGTTACGGTATAATGTTATATTGCCATCAAAACAATACCTTGATTACTGTTTTCAGGTACCTGTCAATCATCCATCGGAAATCAATGAAATATTTGACGCCATCTCGTACAGTAAAGGAGCATCAATCCTGCGAATGCTGCACAATTATATTGGTGATGATGTTAGTAATTCAGTTAGGCAACTGCTAGTAGTTCCTAGTTTGTAGTTCCTTACATCTGGCAATTTTTACGCCTACCTTAATTTTGCTCCCTCCAACTTTATTTCAGTTAATTTGTCTTTAACTGTATGCAGGAGTAGAATTTTTAATGTAGTAATTGTGGCTTTTTGATGTGCTTGCTAATTCCGCATTTTGAATGTGGTATCTTGATGAATACCATTTCAGGATTTCAGGAAAGGGATGAACTTGTATTTGACTCGTCATAAATACAAAAACACTTGCACTGAAGACCTCTGGACAGCTCTGGGAGAAGCATCCAATAAACCTATAGGTGCAGTCATGTCCACTTGGACGAAACAGTTGGGTTTCCCTTTGGTCAAAGTGTCTTCATCTCGGCAAGATGGCAGCTCCCGAGTTATCCACGTTTCACAAGAAAAGTTCATCGCTGATCCTTCCTCTAAACGTGAGCTCTTCTAACTTCCATAAAAAATGTATTAATGAATTATATAAATAAATAACATTTAAGATTGTGAGTATAACTGTATGGCTCTTATGCGTTGTAAATAATGGGTTTACGTTTTCAGTGGCTCCAACCCTTCTTTAAATCAATTAATAATAGTAATAATCCATGTAGATCGTATTTTCAATTTACAAGGGATCAGTCAGTACCTATCTAGAATGTCATTTAGTAGCCCATTTTTGGATTAGCCGCTAATGAAATTTGTTTTGTCATCATGATTGAAAGGATTATACGTTGAGGACTAAAGGACCCATGCATTACCGTGTTTTGTACTTACACAGCCCCAAGCTTTTATATATGTTGAAGGTTCCCTACAAGTGTTATAGTCATCGGACTTTCATTGTGGCTTGTTCGCATGCGAGAACCTAAAATTCGATACCAGAGTAAACGCTTGTACTTTTCAGTTTGTGTTGATGATGATTTCTGGAGTTAAACTTGTTAGCCCTTGTAACCCTTACTAATGTAATCGCCGGTGGACCATTAGTAGTTGCATTCTTTGAATAATTTCTAGCATTCTAAGGCCCCGTTTCACATAGTGGGACACTTTGGACTAGATGATGTTTTCAAAATCAATTTGCTCTTATGATGAATTTTGACTTTAGTCACCCATCTAAATATATATAAAGAGAAAGAATGTGGAGTAGCAGCGGATTTATCACCGAAAAACTTAGAAAAAACAAATTTAAGATAATTTTAGTCACAGTATTTTAAACTTTCCTAAGTTGTCGAAAATCAATAAGTATTCCTTAAGTTGTATGGAAGAAAATGCTGTCCAGAGGTCAGTGCAGCAAAGATTGGTGTGAATTTTGAATTATTGACTATATTTTTCTGAATTTACCACGAACATCACAACTTTGACACTAAACTTTTCCTCTGGTCAAGAGAAATTTCGTTTTAAGGGTTATTGGACTTAGTTTGTGAATCATGATGTCATATTCTGGTCGTGTTTTTATTGAGTATTGTTGAAATCTGAGCCGAATACATGGTGTGACCAAAATGACTTAACTGTAACCAAAATGATAAAAACAGGGAGACTCGTGATATCATGGGGGATGAATGGAAAACTGGAATTAAACAGCAAAATCTATACACATAAATGTGAAACCTTTGTGTGTATGTTTTTTTTACAAATCCACACCGTTTGACGGCTTTCGACCAAATTTGGTACAGGTGCTCTTTAGGTACTGGGAAGTAACCGCGTGAAAGTCTCAAGTCATGAGCCTGATCAGCAGAGTGAGCCCTGAGGCTAATTTCTTTCCTATTCATCCCACGATGCTGAAATTTGAAACGGAGCCTCTTTAGGACTGTTGGGTAATAATGACAGGGTACGGAGCCACCCTGATCAGCAGAGTGAGCCCTGAGGCTAATTTCTTTCCTATTCATCCCACGATGCTGAAATTTGAAACGGAGCCTCTTTAGGACTGTTGGGTAATAATGACAGGGTACGGAGCCACCCTGATCAGTAGAGTGAGCCCTGAGGCAAATTTCTTTCCTATTCGTCCCACGATGCTGAAATTTGAAATGGAGCCTCTTTTGGACTGCTGGGTAATAATGACAGGGTTCGGAGCCACCCGGATCAGCAGAGTGACACCGAGTTATTTATGCACCCCAACCAGGGCAACGCCCGGGTAATCGGCTAGTTTTTATCAAACTCAGAATTAGAACATCGGCTTTTGACCACGTAGAAATGATACGGTAAATAAGTTTATAAACGATACTTATAAACGTAATATAATACGATAATTTACGAAAATTCACTTATACAATCATGCTGCATGACGGGAACCTATTTATTTAATGCAAATATCGTTTTTCAAGATTTTGCAGCTCAGTATTTGGAGTTTCCATCATTTTGGTCATAGGGAACAATTTTGGTAGTGTGACTAAAAATAAGGTGCCCAAAATGATGATTTCGTGTTGAGACGTCATTCTGAAAATGAGGAAGGGAATATCGGTAAACTGACTTAGCCTCTTGCCACTTTGCAAAGGAAGCGATCGCCTCACCATGTTTGAAGGGCTTGAATTCACCCAATCTAATAAAAAGAAGTGTAACATGAATGATGCACAGAAAAAACACTCACTAATTATTGACCAGATAGGTAAATGAAGATAACAAGAAACACAATTATAAAACCTTACCTTCAACTTTCCATTCCCATGGCCACGTTGTAACCAAAGATGAAGAAGGGCGCAGAATTGCTATTTGTTGGCTCCTTTAACAACTACCGGGCGCGGAATTCTTAGTTCGAAAACTGATGCTGTATTTCGGGACACGAGTCTCTTCTTCGTATTCCACAAATTCAGTGACTCGACTCATTCAGGATGTAATTCGAGATAAGCAGTTAACATTACCATCTTAGGTGTCCGAACCCCACAATCTCATTCTCAATGCATTGATTTTCAAAATTGAATATCAGTGCAGTTGTGAAGTTTTAGGGTGTGACCAGGGGACCAAAATGACGAATCTCAACTTTGAAGTCAAATTTCTTGTAATTTAGCACTTTTTTTTTTTTAATGGACAAGATTGATAGTGTTAAATTCTAAATAAAAAAAGTCCAGTCATGCAGCATGACCCCATGAGCGAATTTTTGAAGAAATCTTAGACATTTCAGTCGCTATTGATCGTGTTGAGAAATTTTAGTTTATGATTTTGATAGACAAACATGGAATCAAATTATTAACACATGCACAGAGTAAACTCATCAGTTGTGATTACATTTATTTATTTATTTTTTTTTTTTAAGAGCACCTACTACCTACGTTTTAAACAGCATGGTTCTAGGATTGGTTATACAGGGATACTTCCATAAGAGTAGTTCAATCTGAATTTGGACAATGTTTCATGCAAATATTACCGATTTTTACAACTAGCGAACGGCATTATTTCGATTTTTGACTGATTTTTCAACTTTGAAATTTTTCAAAACTTGATACATATTCTTATGGGAAATTTTACGCTGATTCCGAATATACCACATGTTAGTATGCTGAAAAAATTATTTCGCACAAAAAATCGCAAAAAACGGGCTATTTTGAAATTTTTGACTACATTTTTGAAAATTTCAACCCGAAGATGCAATCCGATCATGCTGGCCAACGAACTTGAGCTTTCGTTTTGTGTCCTTAACATTTTAAAATTTGTTTGAAGTTTCTAGCACAATTCTACGGACAGTTATCGTCTGGAATGACACATACATACATACATATATACATACATACATATATACATACATATATACATATATACATACATACATAAAAAAATGCGTTAAACTTCAGAATATGATTCAGAATAGCCTGAAACGGATTTCTGCATAATTTTTTTTCAAAAATTCACATTCTACAAATTTTGAGGCGAGAGCAATAGCTTAATTTTCTTCAAAAATTCGCTAACACATTTTTCTAGAGATTTTGATCAAAATATATTACCAAGTGTACTGCGGACATCAAAATGTCCCACTATGTGAAACAGGGCCCTACACATCTGTGTTAGAAAAGGTGAGGAAGCTGCACTCCCCACCCAACTTGACAGATTTTTTTTCCTCCAACTACAATAGTTCATTATTGTAAACGATAAACTGAAAGAAGACCTAATAAAAATTTGGTTATTTTAATTTCAGAAACAGTAGCCCCAATGAATTTATTATATGTCTTTCATAACTTACAGCGGATGATTCTGAATGGCTGATACCACTCTCGTTCTCAATCCAAGGGAAAGAAAACGAAAATGTACATTCAGAGGTACTTGGCAAAAAATCTGCTGAGGTAAGTTTGTATTCAACGGTATGGCATTTATTCGTTGAGAGTAATCTGTACATCCAGACATTTAAATATCATGAGTTGCGCTTATAATTAATTGGTTGTTAATTTTTTGTTATTTTGTGTTCAAGATTTCCATCCCGAATGTTCCAACAGGAGCGTGGGTGAAGCTTAACTTTGGGACCACAGGGATGTACAGAGTGATGTACCCCCAAGACATGCTGAATCAATTTGTTCCTTCTATAGTTAACAAGTCCCTTCCACCATTGGATCGACTGGGTATTCTAGATGATCTTCTTGCATTGGTTTGTCTATTACATCATTTGCAGTGTTTTAGCGAATTTTCGTTGGAAAATAAACTTTTGCAATGGGTTGGAAAAATTTAAAATTGAAATTTTTTTAAATTTAAAAATTGAAATTCGTTTTGAAGCATTCTGCAACGAATGTGTGTGTGTGCTGGTTTGTGTGTGTTTGTCATTCCAGACCTTTAATTCTCCTTAGGATTGAGATAAAAATCCCATTCTCGCGCCAAACAAGTTTTCTATATGAAAGAATGAGTTCGTTGGCCAACACTTTTTGAACACATTAAATTGGTCAAATTTAAAAAAAAAATGTACTAAAAATCTCTAAAAATGGCTAAAATCGGCCAACATTTGTTAAATTTTTGATTTTTAGTAGAATCTTTGTCAAAACAAAATATTAAATAATTAACACACATTCAAAATTTTTGAACAAAATTATGCTGAAAAACGTACATTAATGCCATTAATATTTGCTGAAAAATCTATATTAACTGCAGAAAAAAATCCAAAATCTTTTTGAATGAATCGCTGAATTTCATTTAGTCCGAGTTTTTTTGTCATAAAATTTTTTTGACATTTGTTTGTACTGATACACTACCATATTATAATACGATAGGTATTTTGAAAAAATTCGCTCATACGCTCATGCTGCATGACTGCAACTTTTAAATTGGAAAATCGTGTGACTCATTGGGGGTTTTCTTATGTAATTACCATTCCAGGTCAAAGCTGGAAAAGCAAGCTCAGTTCAGTTACTTCAAATAATTGGCCAGTTGAGAGATGAAGATGATATGACGGTTTGGCGGGTTATAGCGAATTGTCTGGACAAACTGGATACCGTCCTGGCAGTTACCGATTTTTCCAGTGAACTTAAAAAGTTCGGGTGCTTTGTTTTTAACCCCATTTTGGAGAAAATTAAGTGGGACCCTAAGCCTTCGGAAAGTGAGTACCTTCCTATCACATAGTAATTCAACCTTAGCAGTGATTCTGGCTACTTTTGTTTTCTTCTAATACTTCCTGCCGTTTTACAATATTCTATATACAATATGCAGGAAAGTTGGGTAAACATATAGGGTGTTACCACTTTTTGTTGAGAACCGTCTAGGGATCAATTCTACATCTAATATGGAGGTTCATCTTGGAGATTTTTTATGGCTTGTTTACGCGTATTTTTACGTTTGATTTTTTTCTTGTTTTTGGCTTTGTCGTAAAAAAATGGTCATATCTCTCCTTGGATTCGCTGTAAAATTAAAAATAAGAACCTCTGATAAATCAGAATGCCGATTTTCACTCAGTTGCTATTCCACACTTTTGGAAAGCTGAAGTTTTGAGAAAGTGTGTTCCTGTTACTGAAACGGAAAAATTAGTTTTCTGAAGAGCCATTTGAAAAGTGCAGTAGTTTCAGAAATGCGAGAAAATTTTCATTTCGGACCTAGGTTTCTCCATCTGAATGAGCTTATAACTTCATACTTGATGGGGTAATATTATGAAAGTAAATTTGGCACTATTTCCAACGGTGTGCTAATTTTTGATTTGATAGTGAATCTAAGAGGAGTTATGACCATTTTTACCACATTACGTCAAAAACAGGAGAAAATATTCTGAAAGCATTAAAAATACTCCAAGAAGAACTTTTTGTTGGAAATTGGTTGTAGAATCGATCTCTAGAAGGTTCTCAACCAAAATTGTTTACATCCTGTGTATAATTTCTTATATGAATTTATGTGTGCATTATTTGAGTTCCTTTCTCATAGTAAAATATTGGAGGGAGGAATTTTGACAGTGAAGAACTCATTATTTTGTATCACTCAGATGACGTTTCTCTATTTTCTTAATTTTTCTCCCATCTCTAATTCTTGCATCGTAAAATTAAATGCACTAGTTTGATCAGATCATGTGATTAATATGGCCGTTGGAATCTGAGATTCATCCAGGAGTACGACTTGACGATGCTAATTGGACAGCGTTATGCAAATACATACCAAGCGACAGTGACACTATTTTTGAAAAATCATGATAAATGATTGTGTTCCGGTTCCCTCTAGCTTGGGTTGTTTTCGACCGATTTTGATGAAACTTCGTGCTGTGGAGTGTTATAGTAGGATGAGAACGTCCGAAAGGAAAAAAATCTCAAATCAAACTGTTTGTCGCTTAGTTCGTATTTGCTAATTCGAAAAGTGATACAATGCAGTTATGCAAAAACCAACTAACCGCAAATTTATTGCTTATTCGGTAACTGCATATCTACATCTAGCTGAAAAATAAAAAACCAATAGCAACTAAGCGCCTTTCATCAACCAATAAATGATATGATTTCAATTTTCCCACCCTCATCGTAACTTTTAGTGAATTTTCGTGGAAAATGAAGCTATAGTTAGGGTTCCAAAACTTTTAAATCTAATTTTTGAAAATTTTCTTCATTGAAATCCGTTTTGAGGTATTCTGAACCGAATCCTAGAGTTGAACGCTTTTTCACATCTACACAGTCATACAGACAGACAAGGAACCAAAGTTAATAACTATGTCATATTGGGACACATAGCCTTGGTGAAATGTAGAATTGATACTAGTTTTCCTCTTTATCGATTTCAAAATAGAGGACCATTGAACCCGTTAATATCGTCCTCTATATCTCCTACAGAATCTAGATATCCGCGATTCAATAATTTGAGAGATCTAAAATGTATAAGCTGCAAATATAAAAGCTCACGAAATGAAAACTTGCTCAACTGAGGAGGAAAAAAAAGTTAAAAGGGAAAAGAAATCTGACTATCAATAGAAGATGAGAAGAGGATGTGAACGTTTTTTGCTGTAAGCTGTCTCTCGAGCGGGGATTCAATCAATCGTTTCTGATAATGAATTTGTCACGCAAAACCAAACTACCCGCCATTCATGATGTCGCTTGTTTGGCTATTGCATAATTATTTTTGACATTTTATGTCTTTACTATGGCACATAAATGAAAAAGCGGGGGACCGTCACGAGGAGAGCGTTACGCGGAGATTCCCTAATGATTCCACGATTCTGAGATTTGGTATGTAGCCCCTTGAGGGACTTCTGAACACAACTGACCGATCCCAGATCAGCTAACAAATCAATTGTCGATCTTTTTCTTTGTCGGTTTCTAATCAATACTTTTAACGAATAAATAAGAAACAAAAGATAGGATTGTATGGAATACCCTCGTATTAATAATTAACTACAAAGCAAAATATAGGATTGTATGGAAAACCCGTCTAAGTCTTCATAGACAGTCAATCATAACGGAAGGGTTTCCTTTATGGAATTAAGGAGGTGCTCCGCCGAGCGCTGCACCCTAAGGCACTGCGCCCTCAAACCCCGGAATGTGTCAAATAAACAAACTCTAGCCTACACATCGTACTTTTCTCATCATCGGCCATTACTCAGCGTTACAAATTCTGATGATAATAATGATGTAATTATGGAATGAGTAAAACAAAATTGTATTTTGAAATTTATTTGAATAAAAAATTTTTTTTTTTTTAACGTGTTTTTGCAATAAATTTCCACAAACAAAAGTACAATACGGGGTTTTATAGGAAGGGGAAAGGGGGCGCAAAGACATAAAATGTCTCTCGTGGTTGCGTACTTGTACGAAAGCTGTATCCACCGTATGAGTTTTCGAGTTTTTTTTACCCGTATATATACAACAAATTTATAACAATAACAACAATCAACTTAGTTTAGGAATGTAGCCAGGTACGTAAGGAGGGGGAAATAGGTAGCTTGAGATGTGAACATTTATCACATAAATCAAGCGCTTTCCAACGAGTGGCGAACGATTTTGTGATGAGGCGCTTAATAGGTTTAAGCGAATTTCAGAATGTTCTTTCAAGAAGTTTTCGCTTATTTTATCCCTTTAAGGTTCTTTTAATAATCAAAATAGGAAAATTAAACCTAAAGAAACAAATTCTACTCAACTAGAAGAATTCATTGATACTAAAAGTTCAATTTTGAAATAATTTTTCGCTTAATAGGTATTTGGGTAACACCATCAATTTATCTAGAGGTCCGAAGGGACCCCTATTGCTTCAATCACAAATTTTAGTTTCTCTGGTTTTATGCATGAGAAATTAGACCTCATGATTCTTACTTGTATTTGACAATATTTAGCAATTTAATGGATTCTACGTATAAAGCATTTCTATTTTTTGACTCTAGCAATCATGTACAAATGTATGTCCAACATCGTCTTTTTTTTAATTTATTTATTTTATGTTATTTATTTTAAGGTCACATGGACACTCTACTTCGCTCCCTAATAATTGGAAGGTTGGCACTGTACGGTGATGAGCAAACTAGAGTGGAAGCCCAAAAAAGGTTTTCATCGCACTTAGCCAAACAAAATGTACTCCCAGCTGATCTTCGTGTTCCCGTCTACAGATCAATTATTTGTTCTGGAAATTTAGACACATTCAATACAATGATCAAGGTAATTGGTTGAACTTAACTCTACGCTCAGTCTGAGTTTCTTCTCAAATTTGAAAAAGCAAGTGTTCTAGATTTTCTGATAAATTAGTAATTGAATCGTGGGTCTTGATCCAATCTGAACAATTATTGTTATGCAAAGAAATGTATTCGTAGGTACGTCTGTCAGTCGATGTATGTGCCATATGTGAAGATAATTTGCGACCCCTTTTCATAGTATAAAATGATTATTATTTCTGATTTTGGTTTCTCTTTCTAGTACATTATAATCTTAACAGTTAGAATAATTGTATGTATTTATGATCAAGGCTGTGGAGAATCAATATGAATGAAAAAACATTTTTAGTGATTTATGGCGATTTTCTTCGCAACTCCATCAATGAATTACCTAATTTCCGAAGAAAATGAAGCTATTGCAATGGCCCCAAAAATTTTAAAACAAAAAAGTTCGAAACTTTCTTCATTGAAATCCGTATTAAGAAACGGAATCCTAGAGTTTAACGTGTTTTCATATACAGGGTGTCCGCAAACCCCCCCCCCCCCCCCCCCCTCGTCCCCCCTGTTAAAATCGTTAATGGGTAAAAAAAAAATTATTTTTTTCCAATGTTAATGTTTTTTTATAAGGATCTCAAAAATGACAAAACTGCGCATTGGGTGCACAAACGTGTACAATTGACATCAACTTCGTTATTTTAAATGGGAACCCCCATTTTTTATTGCATATTTGAATTCTACGTGACATTTCATGAAGAAATGACCCATCACTCGATTTTTTGTGCGCCCAAACGGGCGCACTTCTGCTGCCAAAGTGCAATAAATGTGAAATACTGAGTTTAAGAAGGTACACAATTGCCACATATAATACCTGATTTTGGACTATCTTTTCGTGCTGAACCTCGTAATGATGTTCATTTATTGATATTCGCAACACTAACTTGGGAAAAACCGACAAATTGACCAGACTTTCACTTTTCCAACACATTTCCACAATGTACAGTGCGTACCAAAATATCGGGTTTTCGGTGTTTTCCCAAGTTGGTGTTGCAATTACAAAAAAATGAACATCATTATGAGGTTCATCACGAAAAAAATATATATATATACTCCAAAATGATGTATTACATGTGGCAATGGAATATCTTTAAAAACTCAGTATTTCACATTCATTGCACTTTTAGAGCTCCCGTTTGCGCACACTTAAAAAATCAAGTTAGGTATGGGTTATTTCTTCACGAAATTTCACGTAGAATGCAAAATGGGGGTTTTTCTCTGCAATAAAAAATGGGGGTTCTCCTATAAAATAACGAAGTTTATGTCAATTGCGCACGTGCGCAATGCGTATATCAAGCTTTTCAAATGAAAGGATGAATTTGTTAGCCAACACTTTTTGAGTACATCGCTTCCAATATATATGCGTCTAAAGTTCTGAAAAGAACTCCCTTAAGCAGTTGATCAATCCGGATGAGGATATTGATCACCTGGCGGTTCGGGCGGCTCGGCTCGGAATATCCCAGTGGGCGTTCAGGAGGATCGAGGATCCTCTGAACCGGGTGGTATTCCTGACTGAAGAACGTTGGTAGTGAGTAGTATAGAAAGTACGCTCGATGCTACGCGTCTGGCTTTGTTTGCCCTTGATATTTATGTAGCAGAATTTTATTCTCAGTTGAAAAAGCTCTCGTGTTGGATCAACCCAACGAACAAGAATATTCTTAAAAAAACAATTATGCGCTCAATTATGCTAAAATCACCCTGTACCACGAAATTCCTTAGGATTAAAATAAAAAACAATTATATATCCTGAAAAACCAATTTTTGAAATACTGCCAAGAAAGGTAACTGTTATTTTTAAATTTATTTTATTTTTTAGTTGAAAAAATGTTGATCAACTACGAACAAGAATATTCTTAAAAAATTATGCGCTCAATTATGCTAAAAATGTACCTAAATTTCAATTATATATCCTGAAAAACCATTTTTTTTTTTTTTTTTTTTAAGGGAATTTTCGTAGGGTGAGTTCGTTGGCCAGCACTTTTGAGCACATTAAATTGGTCAAATTTCAAAAAAGTGCTGAAAAAATATGAGTAAAAACTGCTAAAAATCGTTACATTTAGAATCTTTAGCAGAACATTGCTCAAATAAAGTTTATCAAATTTAAAATAGAACATTAGGAAATTCATGTACAAAATTAGGCAGAAAAATGTACTTAAATTTCATTAAAATTTGCTATAAAATCGATAAAACTAGCAAAACGCTAAAAATCCAACATCTCTTTTTGAACAGCAGATTGCTATTTAGAATACGTTTTTTGTAATAAAAAGAATAGTTATCCATTTCTTTGCACTCAAAATGCTCAAATTTCAAAACAATTTAACATACGTTGTCTTATTGTGCGATAACAACGAAAATTCGCTCATACGATCATGCTGCATGACTGTTTTTTTTTTTTTTTTTTTTTTTTTTTTTTTTTTTTAATTTAAAATTATTATTTAGAATGCGCATTTGCCATATAATTGGTAGTTAACTAGTCCATTGTTCTCAAAATGCTCAAATTCCAAAATAATATGATAAATAAAATAAAATAAAAGTCACACAAGTTAGGTGCGTCTATCTCCCGCTACTTCCTCTACTCTACCTTGGAAAGCTGGAGAAAAGTTTGAAAATATTATTTGTTTTTACTTCATTTATTTTATATGCTTGAAAACCTAAACAAGAATTTATTTTCAGCTTTTTAGGGAGACGTCCCTCCAGGAAGAGCGAGATAGAATTATGTCCGAATTGGGTTTATTTGTGGATCCTGAAATTTTAAGAAAAGTTCTTGAATTCGCGATGTCGGTAAGCGTGGTTCTATTTCGATTTCGCATGTATATATAGAATAGAAAAATCCGTTGCATTGTTACCAAACTCCTATATCATTACCTAAACACACACACCCTTGTATGTTTTTATATTTTTTTTATTTTTTATTTTTTTATTATATGTTCCCCCTTTTTATCTTCAATATTTATTACCTTTATTCAAGAAAGCTTTTTTAACGAATTTTCGAGAAAATTAAGCCATTTCAATAGCTTCATTTTCTCAAAAATTCGCTAAAAAAGCTTTATTGAATAAAGGTAATAAATATTGAAGATAAAAATGGGGAACATAGAATTTTAAAAAATACAAGGGTGTGTGTGTTTAGGTAATGATATAGGAGAGTTTATGTGTGTGTGTGTGTGTGTGTGTGTGTGTGTGTGCCATTCCAGACGATAACTCTCCTTAGGATTGAGATAAATATTCCGTTCTTGCGCCAAAAAATCAAGCTTTCCAAACGCATATCACTAAAAATTGTTAAAATTATATGTTTTGCAGAATATTGCTCAAAAAAGTTTATTAACTATAGAATAGAACATTCAAACATTTATGTACAAAATTATGCCAAAAAGTGTACTTTAATTTCATTAAAATTTGCTTTAAAAAAAACTAAAAATTCAACACCTCTTTTTCAATAGCAGGTTATTATTTAAAATACTTTTTTTACCATAAAATTAATAGTCAACAATTTCATCGCACTCGAAAAGCTCAAATTTGAAAACAATTCAACATCATACAACACGATAATTGACGAAAATTCGCTCATACAATCATGCTACACGACTGGAACTTTTAAATATCAAATAGGGAATTACTTGGTTTTCATGCGTATTCTAACTTGAACTTAATTTAACAATAATCGTTGTAAATGATCCCCTGTACAGATTTCGATGATGTATTGCGGTATTCTTATAGTGGATCCTTCTTATAGTGAAATGTTATTGTACTAAAAAGTCTTTACGGAATATTTCAGGATGAAGTAAGAGCTCAAGATAAACTTAAAGTCATAGTTTCGGTGGCGAGGACCAATGCGGGGAGAGAGTTGGTGTGGGACTTCCTAAAGTCCAATTGGGAAAGAATTTTGAGCATTTATGAGGTGAGTTTCCCAGCTGTTTTGTTTTTACCTAAGCCTAAATATCCTTCAGTTTTCAGCTAGAAAAATTGAAGAAGCTGGCGATTCTACTGCGAAAACCTGTCATTGCATTTATTATATAAATTATGCCAACTACACTAAGGTAGGTATAGATAATGGGCAGTTCTGGCAATTTGTTCCAAGTATCATGTGAAGCAACCATGGGTGCAGTTATAAATGTCTATATGATTATCGTAAATGTATAATGAATTTATCATGATCAAGAAAGCCAAACCAATGGTGGGAGAGTGTAGGACCTTTGTCTGAAAATGAGCAGTCGACAGAAATCAGTAAACTGATGTTCAGTTTCTACACTATATGCAGATGCATCGGTACATGGATATGTCTTATTTTTTCCCCCTGTGAAATGTGTTTTGTGTCTCAAGTTAGAAATGTCTCTATTAAATTAGCTCAGTCAGCTGATCAGAAAATACCCAATCATTTCAATTGTGTCTTAGTGTCCCAGAGAGTATCCCTGTCTTATATCAACTTCCTTGGATGAACAGGAAAGAAAGAGGATAATTTCAATCTTCTTTTAGTGTCTCAGAAAGTCTCCTTATCGAATTTCAACTTCCAAGGAGTAACAGGAGAGAACTTAGTTCACTCAGCTAATTAGTAATGAACCTATCATTTAGATCGTCTCTTAGGTGTCGGGTACTTTAGCCGATCGCGACAATCGGCATGGATTTGGTGAAAGGGGGGGGGGCTACGATACGAGCGACGCAGGTAGGCACTACCGGGGATCGCACAGTTTAATCATGCCTTCGGATAGTGAACTTGTGCGTTAACCCATGCTGAGTGAAAATTCATTTAGGGTTTCTCAAAGGTCTTTTCAAAAACGTGCGCTCAAAAGGCGGTTCAGTGTTCACCCCATTCATTTAAAGAGAAAATCTGAAGACGAATACCACCTGCTGTTTCTCAAACTGAAAGAAGCTCCGGAACGATTTTTTGAATAGACGAATGTTGATTGGAACTTTCAATTTTATTTTGGGTACTTATCCATTGGAGGCCCTCAAGTCCGAACCTGGCCGGTTTTGAGATATAGCAAAATTCTAAAACTGCCTCATACAAAAATTCGCCCAGCACAACTGGTACTTCATTATATTTTTCTTTTGATATATTTGATTCTTCTGCAACGTTTTTCTTTTATTGTGTTTAATATTTGACCAAAATGTATAAGTCAGGACCTACGTCATCAAATTTTTTCTATTTACAGGCTGGGTTTCTCCTTCCTCGATTATTGAAATGCTCACTAGAGAATTTCGCATCTGAAAGCAAAGCTGATGAAATTGAACACTTTTTCAAAACTGTAAACTACACAGGAGCAGCTCGCAGCATTCAGCAAGCTACGGAATCGATTCGACTCAACGCTGCCTGGTTGAACCGTGACGGAGACCACATCAAAAAGTTCCTTACTGCTTACCAGTACGCTTGAACTAACGTAACAATTTTTTGTGACGTATGTATCGAAGGACTTGTAAGAAGATGAATAAATGATTTTTTTGAATATTTTCTCGCTAAAAATGGGAAATGAAACATCAAATTAAGTGGTATTAAAAAATGAATAAATAAACAAAAAACAATTACGCAAAATATATATTCTTTATAATATGAGGTGGTAGGCATTATTGTATGTATATAATTATAAAAATAAAATAATATATTGTTATATTAACTTTTTATTTGAAGAATGTGAACAAGTTTATTGTATAAGGGTAAAATTCAGATTCAATGGTGAGTTAGAGTCCTGTCCATTTGTAATTTATTTTTTATAATTTAAGTCACATCTTAATCGGAAGGGCCATTAGCGACATTGCAAAATATGTTGAAGTGAACACTGTACGACTCTAATGGGGTAGTTCAGAATCTCCGTTGGTAGATCGGAGGAGTAGGTAATAAGATAGTCATATTAGCCTTCAGAGCAAGGCATCTCCACTCTGCCTCAAGGGATACAGTGATGACCACTCTACACTTCTTAGCTGGCCTTGGAAGTCTACAAGGGCTGGACAAGCTTTAAGAAAGTGGAGGATAGACAGATCGTCCTCACTCTTCCTACATTTATCACGAACTACTGTACTAAAATTGATGAATAAACGAACTTCCTTGTAAAGTTCATTCATAATTATGTCTGGAGCACTAGAGCGTATTTAACAATGTAGTGGCCCTCTGCCACGTGTCGGACAGAGCTGGTTTCAAAGGAATTCAAAGAATAGCAGGACGGGCGCCTGAAGGGAGATCGTAGCAACCGGAATTTCGCTCAGCCATGTTGGCAGCTCTGTCCAGGCCATCTGCTACCTCATTAGTTTAGAGAGTGCCCAGGCACGTCCATGACGGTGGGCAGGGTAATGGGTGGGCGTAAAGTACCCTTTAGTGTTCCTGACGTAATTATGAATGAACTTCACTAGGAAGTTCGTTTATCCATCAATTATATCTAGGAGCACTGGAGGGTGTTTTAACACTAGATATTTAAAAGGAAAAAACTACAACAACATCATAGAGTGCCGGGTCCAGACCTAGATAGCTTGCCCCTTGACGGAGAGCCAAGGAAAAAGCCCTTTGCACTCCCTCACTACCTCTCACATCGTGGAGAGGAGGAAGTGCTGGTCTTGGCCCATACTCCCTGGGCCTCCATTACCCGCCACTCTCTGTCGTACTGCACCCCCTGTCACTCCTCCTGTCCAAAGGCTCCCAGGGTGGTTGGGATGGTATTGAGATGACTCCAGCTGTACCACTGAAAGGTGTGTGGGCCAAAAAAAACAGCTGCAAGCGCATAAGCCAGGTGCTTACTACTAGGAACCTAAAATAGGTGTGTGAGTCGAAAAAACAACTGCCAGCACATAAGCAAGGAGCTTACTACTAAGAACCTGAAATTGGTGTGCAAGCTGAGAGAACGGTTGCAAGCACGGGATGCTTTGCGGAGGAGGGTGTTCAGCATGCCACGCGGAATAAACTGTGTCCAGGGGGGGCTTCCCTTTTGTTTGCCACAGAGGCTGAAGTATGAAGCAGGGCCTAAAGACACCATCAACTCCAGTGTTGGTCAATACCTCACAAACCCACTCCATCAACATTAGCATCCATCCCCCCCTCCTCCCACTCTCCTGGTGGTCAAAGACCCCAGGGGGGAAACAGGGCTAGGGTGGATTTGAAGAAGGATCCTGGATGTACACAACCTGTAGGGGTACGCAGCTAATGACAATCATTGTTAAATCAGGAATCGACCATAGGTTGACAGTATAAGAAATTCATAATATGAATGATGAATGACTCAAGATTTAGGCTGATTTTAATTCTGAAAAGGCTTTGTACTCAGCAAAAACATAGAATTGATTGTACACTCGATTTAGAATTTTAACATTCAAATCTACATTAATAAAATCGTAAGTATGTCTGTCTGTACATTGATTAGAATCATGAAATTCTGTGTTTCTTTTCCGTTTCATTCCATTTGTAGACGATTGGTACCATTTTCTCAATTTTTCTCCATCTCTCTGTCAGTCTGTATGCTTGTCCGCTTTTCGCGGTTCCAGGGTCATTGGACAACTGATATGAGTGGGGGGAAATGTCTATATCAGTCCAACTTGAATTAGAGGCTATTTGAAGTTTTTTAAATTTGAGCCAGAGGGGGTGAAATGGGGTATCTTGGACACCATTGAACTAACTGGGGATCAGATTGGGCAAATATGTTTGGATTATTCAAACTTAAATCACAGGCAACTTGAAAATTTTCAAATCTGCCCCATAGAGGGTGTTTTAGGGGAGGAAGAGGGAAAATGGGGTATCTTTGACATCACTGAACAAACTGGGGATCTGAGTGAGGGAATGTGTTTGGATTACTCTAACTTGAACCACAAGCTACTTGAAATTTCACAAATCTGACCCATAGTGGGTGTTTTGGGAGAGGAGGGGGTGAAATGGGGTATCATGGACATCAGTAAATAAACTGGAGACGTGATTGTTGAAATATGTGCGGGTTGTCCAACTTGAATCACAGACTAGATACTTGAAATTTTCAAACCCGACCCATCTGTGTTGGGGGGGGGGGGGGGGGGTTGAAATGGGGTTATTTTGGAATAACTAAATGAACTGGAGCTGATTGGTAAGAAATGTTTGAAATACTCTTACCTACTTGAATTGTTGACTACTTCCAATCTAACCCATTGGTGGAGGGGGGGGGGGGGGGGGGGAGTATCATGGACATCACTGAATAAACTGGGGACCTGATTGCTAAAATACGTTAGAATTACACTAACTCAAATCACAGGCTAATTGAAAATTTTAAAATCCGTGCCAAAGGGGATGTTTTCTTAGTGGAGTGATGTGGGGGGGTGATCATGGACATCACTGAATAAACTGGGGACCTGATAGTTGAAATATGTTTGGACAACACTAAAAAACCTCAGCCTACTTAGAAATTTTCAATTCCGACCCATAGGGGTGTTTTTGGGGGAGGGGAAGAGGAATCTTTGACATCATTGAACAAACTGTTGATCTGATTGGGCGAATATGTTTCGATTACGTCACCCTCAATCACAGGCTATTAAAATTGTTTCTAGCCTCAACCATAGTGTGGTGTTTAAAGGCCTGATCTCACAGGACGCGTTATAACACGACGTTAGGCGTTCCAGTAACGTCGCGTTACCGAGATACGGTACATTGCATCACCCCCGTCACACACACAGCAGTACCTCTCAGCGATATTTTCAGTAACGCGACGTCAGCCAAGCGGGTTGTACAAAATTACAAAATATCGCGCGCTGAGGGCGTTCTCCTCGGTCCTTAGGGTTATCTTCTGGATATTCACCGCTAGCAGTTCATGTAGGTCCTCGAAATATTGTCTTGACATGTGGAAATAGTTCTCAAAACGATCTTCATGTGAGCGCAACTCCCAACATAGACGGTGGTATTCCCCAAGCTCTTCCCTCCTTTGATTGATTGGGTGCACCCAATACCGTCTATTCCTGCGATCTAATAGCGCTAGAAGAAGTAGAGCTTCTTCCTCATCAGAGTCATTGTCAGAAATCATTATAGATTATAGACATGTTAGATAAATTATAGACGCTGGGAACCGCGAACCCCTTGAGTAGCACAGACAAGACTGGGTCTCGCGCCCTGATAACGCCCAATAATAACGCGGTGTGTGTGACGTTGCTATATCGCCGAACGTCGGGGGGAACGCGCGTTCCTATAACGTAGCGTTATAACGCGTCCTGTGTGATCGGGCCTTAAGGTAAGGAAAAGAAGGGGGGGGGGGGGGGTTAAATGATATAATTTTGTCATCACCGAACGAACTGGTGATCTGATGTTCGGACGAATGAAATTGGATTAGTCTGAACGTTCTTTTGGGTTACCTATCAAGAATATTTTTATTCTGAAATATGGGGGGATGTTTGTGGAGAGAGAGTGGGAGTTGATCTCAGTAGTTTGGTCATAATAGGGAATTCATCAGTAAGTACTTTTAAGTAAGGACTTTTTTGAATCAGATCTATAGGGTCTATAAAGTTATATATATATATATAATTCAACACATTTTCCAACATCTAAATTGGATGATCACAACTGTAAAAATACTGTCTCAAAGTTTCCCCCTTGATCTTCTGGGAGGTGCTGCCCTTCACTCGAACTACTTCCCCCTTCTGAGAAACTCGTCCCCTTCCGTCTGCAGGCGAATTTTACCTTCATTGATCACCTGAAAGGTCCTAATTTTTTTCCAAGGTGGCAAGCATTGGTCATCCAGCTATTTTCTCTATTTTGAGGGAATGCGCAGTGGGCCAGATTCGACATCTAGTAGACAATTTTGATTTTATGAGCTATTCTCATAGGAAATTTCTCGATGATATACCCCATGTTCCTATACCAAAATTTGATGTTTCTGGCGTCTTTGGCCAATAAAAAACCAAAAAATACGTTTTTAACGTATGCCTATCTTCTTTTTTTTTTTTTGCCCATAATCACCTTTTGAACTATTTTCCTTAACTCAGAAATGTTATAGGGAATTCAATTTTGTGTCGTTTGAGATCACCAAGAGGAGGCTGAACAATAGAAAATAAGGAAGTTATGTCATTTTGAGATAATAGAGAAAAATTACCGTCGTTCAAAATTCACCAAAGATTGAAAAATTGGCTACAATTGAAAAAAAATATCATGTTATGATGGCTGGTGGAGCCATAAACGCCCAGATGCTTATCCCATCGAATTCGTAGAATAATACACAGCTTAAATATTTACTTCTGCTTCTATTGAACACCAAGATTAACAAAACACTTAAAAAATATAAATTAAAAAATGTATCACATTAAGTTGCCAGATAGCCTAGAAATGTGTTTTAGAGTCTTACGATTCACCAACAGTTTCGAGGGAAGGGCCCCCACTGCCCAAAATTGACCATGTTATACTCAAGATTGACCCCAGACAAGTGTTGTATAATTACTGCTCTACCCAGTTAATCTAAACAAATCTGGGATTAAATTTTAATTTTTAAGTTCTTGCATACCTCTATATTTTAGTTATTTAAATACTTCAAAAACCATCTCTGTGGGTTTTAAATTTCACAATTTTTCCAGGAGAGAGGTCCCCCCCCCACATTCGACCTAGATCCACCCCTGGTCTCAGGATGGCATCCTAATAATTTTGTTGATATAACTAGGTAGGTAACCATTGCACATGTCAATCCTGAAATTGGTGGTTATAAAGGGAGCTCCAATACATACATAGATCGATTTTTATGAAATGGGTACCTAGGGATTGTGCCACTTAACCCTTTCGATTCTAAGCCCGTATATATACGTTGTTCCATGAGTGTCTTTGCAGATCTAACCCCGTATATTTACGGGGTCCTCTGAAAGGTCTCACGGATCTATGCCCGTATATTTACGATTTTCTGTAACGCTCTTGAGGATCTATCCCCGTACATATACGTTTTTCTCAATGCCTCACCTCGCATGACGTTAAGTAGTAGGTAACAGCGCCCCTCCGGTCACTAAAGAGACTGCACTAAACAAAAGAATTTAATCAGGTGAATGAACTGGAGAAATGAATTTTTGTTTGAGGCTTATAGATTATTGCCGTGCGCTCTTGCCTCTTGCTTCAACGATCAACGTTCTGAGTTCAAATTTCATATCTGCTTGCGATGTGGCATTGCGTGTTGTCCCATGTTTTGAAATTTATCATACTGTAGTGGATTTATATATGTTTTACTTGGTATCGGTAGACCAAGTGGGACATTTATATTCTGATTATGCGGGTTAGTCCCCGTGTTATTCCTGTAAGGAATGTGAGCGAATCCGTCAAGGTCAGCTTGCTTGGCGGGATGAACTGAGAGATAGTTCGTGTCGCAGCCGCGTGGAGCACTGGGCTCGCATAGTGGGTGCTGGGTTCGATCAGTTCGGTACTGAGCCGTTTTGTAATATTCCGGCCTAAGATTTATATCTGTAGGAGGAATATGTTGAGCTTGGTTGAGGTACTGAAAAGTATCCTTCGTTTTTTGTACATTTGGAGTGTATTTGACACTCGGATCGGCCGGGTAGGCTTGTGTCGAATATCGTGGGTATTCGGACAGCTTGGTCGAATCATAATGATTGACTTCAGAGCGGGTCTGAAAGGTATCCTCGATCTTTTGTATAGGCGAGGCTTGATCTAACGTTTCCTTCGCGAATACGTTAGGTGAGAAGGCGATCTCGTCGTGAGGATCGAGCCTTGCGCCGTCGCTGGGACCGGCGGATTGGCCGGGTAGCATGTAGGTAGCGCTACGGGGGCTAAGAGGCCCGGCTTCGCCGTCGTCTGTCTCCCCTTGCATGAGGAAATAAGACGGCCGACGTTCCATCGAAATAGCCGAGTTATTAGCTCGTTTCGATGCCTCTATGTATAGAAATAGAGGGTTTAGGAAGGTGGACTCGCTTGACAGAGCTTCTTTCCTTTGCTCGTATGTCAGGGTCCTACCTTGTAGTCTTGAAAAAGACTTCCTTGGACGGTAAATTAGAGCGGATGAGCAGAGTAATTTACCGGCGTGCCCCAGCGGTCGGTGACGAGCCTAGTGCTACGAAACCCGGGTGACACGGCTAGGAACGTCCCTCGGGCGTACGATCTAAAGAGAATATCGATAGATGTACCAGGTGGCGTCCTGACAGATGAACTACGTTGGGCAATGAGCAGGATTTTTTTGTGACATTGTGGGGCAGAATGTTCACTTCTGCTCCCGTGTCGATGAGAAATTCAGTGCCATTTAGTTTGCACTTGAAAAAAAGCCTTTTATACTCAGTAGACTGCCGGTGTATAGGCTCAGATACACTGGCAGTTATTCGTTTTCCGAACTCTCTACGTCGGAGGTTGGAACGGTACTTTCTTGTACCGATCTCTGAGTATTTTCGTTTGAAACCCAGGTTTTAGGCTGGCTTATAGTCGCTGCCTTTTTGCTAGTTTTGGAAGCAGTGTTTGCCTTCCAAGTGCAGTGTTCTGGGTCTGCACATTTGCGAGTTTCGTTACCGAAACGTGCGTGGTTTCGACAGACATAGGCCGTTGGTTTGTGAGGCCTACTCTCTACTGGTTGGGGTTTGAACTCAGCTTGTTTTGAGAGGGCCTTTTTGAAACCAGTATTCATGGGTTTCGGAGTAGATTCTACTCCTCGTATGTTTAGAGAGGTATTCTCTGTTTTGTACGCGTGTAGCGTATCAGCTAGGTCGAGCCGGGCGGTCGTGGTAGGCTGAGCTGCGACCATACCTCGTGCTTCGATGGGTAGAGTCTCGATCCACTTTTGAGTGATCAGAGCTTCTGAAAAGTACCCAACAGCTTTAGAGTACATTTCGTGGTACTTGGTGCTGGGTTTTTTGGCGAGAGATGCGGGGTCCTCGAGTGCGAGGAGCCTGTCCTGTAAGGACAACCCATATTCTCGCTGTAGGCGCTGTTTGGCCTCTTCGTAGGGTGCGTGGGGTGCCGTGAGGTAAGCTGAGTCGATAGCTTCCCTCATTTCTTCTGGTACCCACTTGTATATAGCTGAGAAGCATTCGTTCTGCGTTCTCAGGTGTTTTCGCACGCAGTATTGATCGAACTCGGCGAGTGCACGATCGATATTCTTCTTTTGGAAGATTGGTTTTTGGTAATCTCCCATCTCCTCTAAAAGTGCTCGAAAGCCACTTTGTGTAGAGGGTTGTTGCGTGAGATGTGGGGCGTAGAGGCCCGGCGGGGGTCGCACGCCCGCAGTGGTTCCCTGAAATCCACTAGCTTCATAAGAGGGAACGAAATGCTCCGTGTTAAGCCTGTTCAAAGGCGGGGTCACCATTTGTAGTGGATTTATATATGTTTTACTTGGTATCGGTAGACCAAGTGGGACATTTATATTCTGATTATGCGGGTTAGTCCCCGTGTTATTCCTGTAAGGAATGTGAGCGAATCCGTCAAGGTCAGCTTGCTTGGCGGGATGAACTGAGAGATAGTTCGTGTCTCAGCCGCGTGGAGCACTGGGCTCGCATAGTGGGTGCTGGGTTCGATCAGTTTGGTACTGAGCCGTTTTGTAATATTCCGGCCTAAGATTTATATCTGTAGGAGGAATATGTTGAGCTTGGTTGAGGTACTGAAAAGTATCCTTCGTTTTTTGTACATTTGGAGTGTATTTGACACTCGGATCGGCCGGGTAGGCTTGTGTCGAATATCGTGGGTATTCGGACAGCTTGGTCGAATCATAATGATTGACTTCAGAGCGGGTCTGAAAGGTATCCTCGATCTTTTGTATAGGCGAGGCTTGATCTAACGTTTCCTTCGCGAATACGTTAGGTGAGAAGGCGATCTCGTCGTGAGGATCGAGCCTTGCGCCGTCGCTGGGACCGGCGGATTGGCCGGGTAGCATGTAGGTAGCGCTACGGGGGCTAAGAGGCCCGGCTTCGCCGTCGTCTGTCTCCCCTTGCATGAGGAAATAAGACGGCCGACGTTCCATCGAAATAGCCGAGTTATTAGCTCGTTTCGATGCCTCTATGTATAGAAATAGAGGGTTTAGGAAGGTGGACTCGCTTGACAGAGCTTCTTTCCTTTGCTCGTATGTCAGGGTCCTACCTTGTAGTCTTGAAAAAGACTTCCTTGGACGGTAAATTAGAGCGGATGAGCAGAGTAATTTACCGGCGTGCCCCAGCGGTCGGTGACGAGCCTAGTGCTACGAAACCCGGGTGACACGGCTAGGAACGTCCCTCGGGCGTACGATCTAAAGAGAATATCGATAGATGTACCGGGTGGCGTCCTGACAGATGAACTACGTTGGGCAATGAGCAGGATGAATAATCACTGGACTCGTAGATGCCAATGTGAGATCTGTGTGGAGAGAAGGTAGGCCTTGTAGAAAGCAGTAGGAAGCCGTTCTTGAGATGAACTCGGGATGCAGAAGGTTCGTCAGCGTAGAGCGTGTAGAAATCTTCGTACTTTGAGGTGTCGTCGTCGAGAGCGGAGAGTAGAATGAATTTCGGAGGGCTCCGAGCGGGGTCTTTATAGGGAGGTGGCCGACTCCTGCCGCCTCCTGATTGGTCCGCTTAATTTCATTAATTCGACTGTGTAATCTCATTGGCTCGCACATTGTTTTCTCAGTATCTGCGAGTATGATAGCTGAGCTGGTCCTCCGGGGTGCTTACGAGCGTCCGTCGCGGAGCCGACGACCTTGAGTTTAGCCGGGGACCTCGGGTGCTTTCTCTGCGTCAGTTGTTCAGACGGGGTCCCCGGGGTGGCTGCTGGACCAGAGGTGGTTGCTTGCCGCCTCTTGGTTGGTTCGCCTATTGTCTCTCGTGTAATCAGTGTTTCTGATTGGCGAGTAGGCTTGTTTGAATTGTCCTTGTTAGTTTTAGAGGACGTTTGATTTTCTGTTTGAGTTTTCTCGTTCAAGGCGACTTGGTTCGAGATACTTGTCGCATCTCTCTCGCCCAGTAAGTGTCTAGGGAGGTCGCCTTGTATGTTATTAGTTAATATTTCACTTTTGAGAGAGAAATTCGTATTTTCTCTCTGGTGAAATATTTTGTTTGACGGAGTTATAACTCGACGTCTTGTAAATATTTTTGTGTTGTGTCTACCTCTTTTTGGTAGCCCTGAAAAGGGCTGTTGACAAGAGGGGGTGGTTTTCACCACAGGCGCCCCCCTAAGACGTCGTGTTATTAACGACGACGCCGGCTGGGGTGTTTCGAGCGCCGTCACCCATCTCTCGTCGAATTTGGTAGAGGGGACGTGCCTTCTGGCAGATTTTCGGGGAGTCTCCTCCTTATTTTCTGCCTGATTTTTGTTTAGTGACACAGCTTCGTCTGTTTTTAGAGTGTAAGCTGGTTTTATTTGCTGTTTGGGAACTTTTTTTGTATGTTCGCCAATTTGCACTGTAACCGAAAACTTATCTCTTTTAACCACTTTGAATGGTCCCGTGTAAGGACATTGCAGAGAGGTGAGCTGTGTGGGCACTCTGATATAGACATGTGTACATGTATCCAAATTTTTGGGCATGTTTACGGCATATTTCGTATTATTATGTTTAATATGCGTAGGCCGGAAGAAGAGAGGCTCCGAAAGGTTTGTAGAAGTTACGAAAATGTCTCCTGGGAGTGGTACGTCAATTCCGTAAACTTTTTGGAACGGTGTAGTTTCCGTTGCTGGGTCTACTGCCGTACGCATGGCGAGTAGTACTTTTGGTAGGGCGTCGAGCCAATTTCCGTTTTGTGCTTTGAGAGCCTCTTTCAGAGATCTATTTCTGCGTTCTACCATTCCGTTTGTTGACGGTTTGTATGGTAACGTGTGAGTATGTTTTACTCCGAGACGTTCCATAATGGAATTAAACAGATCTGATTCGAATTGTGTGCCTTGATCACTTGTGATGTATTTAGGTACGCCTTTTGAAGCTACCCAAATATTGATAAAGGCGTTTGTGATCGTGGCTGTTTCGATGTTGTTAAGAGGGACTGCCTCTAGCCAACCCGTTGCTCTATCGACCATCATTAGAATGTAACGTTTCCCTCCTTTAGCTAAAGGTAAAGGTCCGGTAATGTCAACGTGTACATGTGAGAATTTGTTAGCCGTTTCAAATTCGGAGTAAGGGAGCTTCACGGAGCGAGTGATTTTTGCTCGTTGGCAAGTCTCGCACGCTCGGACCCAGTTGGAGACATCTGCACGGAGTCCGTGCCAAAAATATCTTTGTTTAACTTTATACACTGTAGAGTGTATACCTGGGTGTCCCAAATTGTGAATTTGTCTGATTATTTCTTGCCTTATTTCGTTTGGAATATAAGGTCTTGGGTGTCCTAGGTCTAGGTTACACCAAATTTCTCCTTGAGGAAATTCGACTCGTGTGAGTTTCAATTTGTCCTCTGCGTTAGGAGGAGAACGAATTTGTGCATTTGAAATGTGCAGTAGAAGATTGCACTCTATTGCAGCCGTAATTTGCGAAATTTCGGCTATGGGTGGACCCTCGTCAGTTTGGGTTGAAATCGATTTTGTTTGAATTTCAACTGGATCGAAGGGTCTGGAGAGTGCGTCGGCGACGACGTTGTTCTCTCCGGGTATATGACGAATGTCACTCGTCATTTGAGAGATGTATGTTAGCCATCTTAATCTCATTTTAGAAAAATGTGCATTTTTCTTAAGCATCGTGCCTAGCAGAGGCTTGTGATCTGAACAAATATGAAAAGATCGGCCGTCCAAGTCATTGTGCCAATGAATGCAAGCTTGGTAAACGGCGAACATCTCTTTGTCGAATGATGCTTTATTCTTCCATTGTTCCGGAATTTCTTTACTGAAAAATCCCAATGGTTGGTAAGATTTCGAGCCGTGTTTGTCTGTAATTTCCTGCTCTAGTGCCGCTCCGATGTGTGTGTCGGATGCGTCGCAGACTAATCTCCACTCTGCTGTAGGGTGTGGATGAGCGATATTATGTAATGTAGCTTTAATCATTGCTTGTTTTAAGCTGTTGAAAGCTTTTTCTCTCTCTGATGTCCATTCGATAGGTGTTTTGTCATTTTTTTTGTTTGACTGAATGGAGTCATACAGAGGTTGTGCCGTGTGAGCGAATTTACTTGAGCATGCTCGGTAGAAACCACACATACCTAGGAATCTGCGTAGACTTCGTACGTCTATTGGCCTAGGAAATTGTTCTATGGCTTCTATTTTATCTCGTTTAGGAATTATCCCTTCTTTCGAGATAGTGAAACCTAGGAAATCGACGGTAGGTTTTGAAAAAATGCATTTATCAAAACCTACTCGAAGTCCGTGTTCTCCTAGCTTGTCAAAAATTTGTTTGAGGTGGTTCATGTGTTCTTTATAATTTTTGGAAGCCACCAGGATGTCATCTAGGTATACAAATGCGAAATCAAATTTTCGCATGATGCTGTCCATGTATCTTTGCCATGTTTGAGCCGCTCCGGCCAAACCCATGCTCATTTTCTTAAACTCATAAAGACCGAAAGGTGTAATAATTGCAGTTTTATGAGCGTCATCTGGGTGCATCGGAATATGATAATATGCCGATTTTAAATCTATTGTCGAATAGATTCGTGTATCATGTAAATTCGCTTGGAAAGAGCGAATGTGAGGAGGGGGGTAGGCGTCTTTCTTCGTTTTTGCGTTCAGGAAACGGTAGTCGCCGGTGATTCTCCATGACCCGTCTTTTTTCGGCACACAGTGTAACGGGGATGCCCATTCGGAATCCGATGGTGCAATTATGCCTTCTGAAAGCATTTTGTCAAAAGTACTTTTGACTTGAGCCCGTTTTTCGCCCGCCATGGGTCTTGCTCGGAAGTGTACTGGTGTTCCTTCCGTGGTTATACGGTGGTAAACCCCGTTGTTTTTCCACTTTCCTTGAAGTTTGCTCATTTTATCATTGTATTTGTCAATGATAGAGCGAATGTTTTCGTCCTCCGTGATTTGCACGTCCTCTGGTTGAGGGTTATTGTCACGATGAGGGATAGTAGCTGCTATTTGTTCGTCAGTGAATTTTTTGTTCATGACTGCAGCTATTTTTTGATCGGCATAGCTCTTTATTTTATCTTTATAAATGTACTTGTGTTTGACCCGTATTCCGATATCCCAAGACTCGAGGAATGGTATACCTAGGATCGCTAGATCAACTTTCGTGATCATAAAATCGGTGGTCATGTCTCCGAGGCCGATGTTAATTGTCGTGTCAGCTCGCCCTAGTGTGTCTATAGGGGCTCCGTTAGCTGCTGTGAGCTTAACGTTGGACTTACGAATTTTTAAGCCCAATTTTTTTGTGACATTGTGGGGCAGAATGTTCACTTCTGCTCCCGTGTCGATGAGAAATTCAGTGCCATTTAGTTTGCACTTGAAAAAAAGCCTTTTATACTCAGTAGACTGCCGGTGTATAGGCTCAGATACACTGGCAGTTATTCGTTTTCCGAACTCTCTACGTCGGAGGTTGGAACGGTACTTTCTTGTACCGATCTCTGAGTATTTTCGTTTGAAACCCAGGTTTTAGGCTGGCTTATAGTCGCTGCCTTTTTGCTAGTTTTGGAAGCAGTGTTTGCCTTCCAAGTGCAGTGTTCTGGGTCTGCACATTTGCGAGTTTCGTTACCGAAACGTGCGTGGTTTCGACAGACATAGGCCGTTGGTTTGTGAGGCCTACTCTCTACTGGTTGGGGTTTGAACTCAGCTTGTTTTGAGAGGGCCTTTTTGAAACCAGTATTCATGGGTTTCGGAGTAGATTCTACTCCTCGTATGTTTAGAGAGGTATTCTCTGTTTTGTACGCGTGTAGCGTATCAGCTAGGTCGAGCCGGGCGGTCGTGGTAGGCTGAGCTGCGACCATACCTCGTGCTTCGATGGGTAGAGTCTCGATCCACTTTTGAGTGATCAGAGCTTCTGAAAAGTACCCAACAGCTTTAGAGTACATTTCGTGGTACTTGGTGCTGGGTTTTTTGGCGAGAGATGCGGGGTCCTCGAGTGCGAGGAGCCTGTCCTGTAAGGACAACCCATATTCTCGCTGTAGGCGCTGTTTGGCCTCTTCGTAGGGTGCGTGGGGTGCCGTGAGGTAAGCTGAGTCGATAGCTTCCCTCATTTCTTCTGGTACCCACTTGTATATAGCTGAGAAGCATTCGTTCTGCGTTCTCAGGTGTTTTCGCACGCAGTATTGATCGAACTCGGCGAGTGCACGATCGATATTCTTCTTTTGGAAGATTGGTTTTTGGTAATCTCCCATCTCCTCTAAAAGTGCTCGAAAGCCACTTTGTGTAGAGGGTTGTTGCGTGAGATGTGGGGCGTAGAGGCCCGGCGGGGGTCGCACGCCCGCAGTGGTTCCCTGAAATCCACTAGCTTCATAAGAGGGAACGAAATGCTCCGTGTTAAGCCTGTTCAAAGGCGGGGTCACCATTTGTAGTGGATTTATATATGTTTTACTTGGTATCGGTAGACCAAGTGGGACATTTATATTCTGATTATGCGGGTTAGTCCCCGTGTTATTCCTGTAAGGAATGTGAGCGAATCCGTCAAGGTCAGCTTGCTTGGCGGGATGAACTGAGAGATAGTTCGTGTCTCAGCCGCGTGGAGCACTGGGCTCGCATAGTGGGTGCTGGGTTCGATCAGTTTGGTACTGAGCCGTTTTGTAATATTCCGGCCTAAGATTTATATCTGTAGGAGGAATATGTTGAGCTTGGTTGAGGTACTGAAAAGTATCCTTCGTTTTTTGTACATTTGGAGTGTATTTGACACTCGGATCGGCCGGGTAGGCTTGTGTCGAATATCGTGGGTATTCGGACAGCTTGGTCGAATCATAATGATTGACTTCAGAGCGGGTCTGAAAGGTATCCTCGATCTTTTGTATAGGCGAGGCTTGATCTAACGTTTCCTTCGCGAATACGTTAGGTGAGAAGGCGATCTCGTCGTGAGGATCGAGCCTTGCGCCGTCGCTGGGACCGGCGGATTGGCCGGGTAGCATGTAGGTAGCGCTACGGGGGCTAAGAGGCCCGGCTTCGCCGTCGTCTGTCTCCCCTTGCATGAGGAAATAAGACGGCCGACGTTCCATCGAAATAGCCGAGTTATTAGCTCGTTTCGATGCCTCTATGTATGGAAATAGAGGGTTTAGGAAGGTGGACTCGCTTGACAGAGCTTCTTTCCTTTGCTCGTATGTCAGGGTCCTACCTTGTAGTCTTGAAAAAGACTTCCTTGGACGGTAAATTAGAGCGGATGAGCAGAGTAATTTACCGGCGTGCCCCAGCGGTCGGTGACGAGCCTAGTGCTACGAAACCCGGGTGACACGGCTAGGAACGTCCCTCGGGCGTACGATCTAAAGAGAATATCGATAGATGTACGTCCTGACAGATGAACTACGTTGGGCAATGAGCAGGATGAATAATCACTGGACTCGTAGATGCCAATGCGAGATCTGTGTGGAGAGAAGGTAGGCCTTGTAGAAAGCAGTAGGAAGCCGTTCTTGAGATGAACTCGGGATGCAGAAGGTTCGTCAGCGTAGAGCGTGTAGAAATCTTCGTACTTCGAGGTGTCGTCGTCGAGAGCGGAGAGTAGAATGAATTTCGGAGGGCTCCGAGCGGGGTCTTTATAGGGAGGTGGCCGACTCCTGCCGCCTCCTGATTGGTCCGCTTAATTTCATTAATTCGACTGTGTAATCTCATTGGCTCGCACATTGTTTTCTCAGTATCTGCGAGTATGATAGCTGAGCTGGTCCTCCGGGGTGCTTACGAGCGTCCGTCGCGGAGCCGACGACCTTGAGTTTAGCCGGGGACCTCGGGTGCTTTCTCTGCGTCAGTTGTTCAGACGGGGTCCCCGGGGTGGCTGCTGGACCAGAGGTGGTTGCTTGCCGCCTCTTGGTTGGTTCGCCTATTGTCTCTCGTGTAATCAGTGTTTCTGATTGGCGAGTAGGCTTGTTTGAATTGTCCTTGTTAGTTTTAGAGGACGTTTGATTTTCTGTTTGAGTTTTCTCGTTCAAGGCGACTTGGTTCGAGATACTTGTCGCATCTCTCTCGCCCAGTAAGTGTCTAGGGAGGTCGCCTTGTATGTTATTAGTTAATATTTCACTTTTGAGAGAGAAATTCGTATTTTCTCTCTGGTGAAATATTTTGTTTGACGGAGTTATAACTCGACGTCTTGTAAATATTTTTGTGTTGTGTCTACCTCTTTTTGGTAGCCCTGAAAAGGGCTGTTGACAAGAGGGGGTGGTTTTCACCACACATACCTTGAAAAACTTTTAAAATTTATGGTTAGATTTGTTTTAAATATAACCTGAGTGAAGAAAAATTTCCAGCGCTGAATTTTTTTTAGTACCTAACTGCCTACCTACCAAGTAAATTTTCTCCAAAATTTTTCATTTTTTTACCCGTTCTTTTGTTTATAATACATTATAGATGACATACAAAATTAAAAAATGTATAACCAACGTAAAAAAGTATTCAGTACAGCAGTGCAGACTGAGCGTCAAAGCATGCAGAACCAGTAAATCACCCGCGCCTGAGAAGCCTCAGTGTTGGCGAGCCACTCACGCGAGGTTAGGATGTAGAAGCAAAAGGGTTAACAGAGAAGATAGACACTGACAGAAACTGCTGTCTAAACTCTTTGTCACGTATTTTAGCCGGTATCTACATCTTCAATCATGGTTCATTATTTTCAATAATGAAACGTAATTGTCCAAGGGAAAAAATTGTAAAATATCGTACTTATGTAGGTAAATTTTTCTCCCAAAACTTTGCATAACTAAAACTTGCTCAATAATTGCACTGAGAATGCCATGTCTTTATGACAACAGACATGGGGATGGGGGACTTTCCTTCTAAAGAATGAATTTCAAGGTTTTTTCCTTACAGCTGGTTTTTAATTCTTGTAGCACATTTCCTGATTAGATATTCGACAAGCTTGCTAATCAGCAGTTGTATTCTTCGGCAGAGCAAGAACCTACCAAATTTGTTTAACCAACATCACATCTTGTAGGCTATACGTACAGCCTACACCTACCTAAGCAGTTTCGTTTCTTGCTGTAGCAACAGCCTGCCTTGTTTACTTTATCCTTTCATTCATTTAGTATTACAAGTAGGTAAAGCTTCCTCAGTTATAGTAATACAAACGTATTTATAAAACGCTGATGAAACTGCCTGCACAACAGTGATGTACCTACGGACATCTAAGGAATTTTCAATTATTTTTACTACGTTATTTTTCAGGTTATTTATTCTCAAAGCCTCAACGAATGAAGTTCTTCAGTTTTCAGGCACTGTTTAACTATAATAGTTAGTATCTAGTATAACTATTAGATCTACAGTTGGCTACAACCAATAAATAATTGCGCTGGTAGGCTTGATTACTGGACTATTTAGTTGAATTGATAAATTACTTTCACAAAACAAAACTGTTGAAAAATGTCTTTATAACAAAGTATTAGGTTGACATAACTCGGCAAACTTCTTGTGAAAAATATGTTGGTTGCGTTGCGATTCTACTGATATAGTGCCGTTATGGCGGACCTTGGTGGAAACACTAACCTACTCCAGTCGTGACGTCACGAGAAAATGGGCAGGTACTAAAGTTCCAGTCTCTCGTCCCTCTTCAGTCAGGACTCTTTGGCATCATCCATATAGATCCATGTGTGCCATGGACCTCCATTGTTACAGGTTCATGATGTTTTAGTACTGACAGTGTTGCCCAACCTTCTGACCACAAACCCTTGGCTTTTTAGTTTTTTCCCTTGCTTAAGGTTTTTGGCAACACTTACGTTATCTTTACTCTTGTTCTGTGTCAAACCAAACGTCAAACGTTTTTCTTTACACACTTGTTTTGAGTCGTTTATTCCACTGTGTTTCTCGAAATATTTAATTTCAGTGGGGCCCGACTTGTAGAATAACTTCGGAAGAATGTCGTCGTTTTTAAGCGCCGTGACGGGTAATCCGTTTTCTACACCAGTTGGCTCGAAAATCGGTAAGTGTCAGAAGTGTTTGTCACGCATTTTCAGTTTGAATCGTTCATAAGTTGGTGTTACATAACACTTAAGAAATTTGATCCTTTCTCTCGTTATCTCTTTTTCAAAACGATCTAAAACATAAAACTCTTTTCGCACTATCACGAATTCCATGTTGGTTCAAACTTTGAAGATTGCATACTGTTGCGATGAATATGATCATGACTGTTAAATCATATAAAATTGGGGTTCTACAGAACAATATTTACCCTACTGTGAAATGTAGTGGGGCTCAATGAATCATTATAGTCTGCGTTAATTAATTTGTTGTTACCGTTATCTACCTGTCCAAGGACAAATGACTCACTGGCTTCTGAAGGCGTACTTATATTTGAATAGGCACACAGCGACAATTTCTTCTCAACCATTACCCGCTTTGTACATCTTCGAAGTCATCTTTTCTTAAAATAATGTATTTAAGTACTTTTATTCTTAAAGATGGGAATATTAATTATACGTTCGCCTTGCCTCTTGGCGTTTCTTCCTTATCTCTTAATTGCACGCCTTACTATTTCGCAACAAATTGTGTCGGAGCAACCGTTCATTTTGTCATTGTTGGGGGGGACCTGCCCTAATTTTTACGCTTTCGCGCGGATTTCATCGCGCCAGTCCACCTTCTTTGAGGCTTAGGTAATTGTTTTGTTCAAAGCTTTTCCTCAGCGCTGTCTACATATTGATCTTTAGAGAGTTCCTACTAGATACAGTTCCTAGGTGGAAAATCCATAAGAATTAATATGCTAGATGAATATTCCTAGAATTTCTTGAAATACCTGCAATTAATTATCAAATTCGGAGTTTATGTATGTACTAACTAAATTCTGGCATACGATTGTAATTCTTTCCTATAGGTTCCCTTGTGCTAAAAAAAAAAAATTTAATAGCCTGTGATTGAGGTTGACGTAATCTAAACAAATTCGCCCAATCAGATCCCCAGTTTGTTCAATGATGTCAAAGATACCCCTTTCCCTCCCCCAAACACACCCCTTAGGGTCAGAGTTGAGAATTCCTAAGTAGGCTGTGGTTTTTTAGTGTTACCCAAACATAATTTATCTATCAGGTCCCCAGTTTATTCAGTGATGTCCATGGTACCCCCTCCCCCATAACACCCCCTATGGGTTAGATTGGAAAACTTGAAGTAGTCTGCGATTCAAGTAAGAGTATTTCAAACATTTCTTACCAATCACCTCCAGTTTATTTAGTGATGTCCAAGATAACCCCATTTCACCCCCCCCCCCCCCCCCCCCCCCCCCCCCCCATCAGCAACCCTGATGACCGGGTTTTAAAATGTCGTGTTGCTTAGTGCAACCCGGACCCCAAAAAGTATTGCACTGTGCACCACGCCCCGTCTTTTTAACACTACACTCGATTTCACAGTGCACCCAGGAAATCGGATTCTCCCCTGACGGGGTTCTTGCATAGTACACCCGGACTCCAAAAAAAAAAAAAAAAAAAATCCCATAAATTTTCCTTCCCACTTTTACAGACTTATGAGTCTGCGAGCCTGCAGGTGTGTTTAAAAATTTAGGATGCCTCATAATAATGAGGAATTGTCAAACCTAACCTAGGGACGCAAAAATGAAGATAGAAGAAATGGAAACAAAAAGTTACCTTAGTTAGTTAGTGCCTAGTTAGTTAGTTAATGTTGGTTTAGTTAGGGCCGGTTTCACCAAGCTTTTGATCCGAGTTCAAGTCGAGGTTTGGCAGTTGAATGGAGGTCGTCCTCAATAATGGATTTCACCATGGAAGTCCAAGGCTGTGGAAACTCAGTTCATCTGTGAGGGAGTGCAGCTGGAACATCCGCCATATCTTTCCTTTAAATCTGCAAACAAGTTGAAAAGTAACTCTCTCCCTCATTCAGCAAAGCTAAAATCTATAGTGTTCACCAAAACAAAATAGCGAAAATCGCAACACAATTCTACCTTACGAGACTTTGTGTCACCGCGGCTTTCAACATCACATCTGATACTTCATCCATCGGCTGATGGATGTGCTCAAGTTGGCTAAAATGGTTCTGAGATAACTTTCACGCCCGTATTTCGAACGCCCTGGACAATCCACCTACGCTCCCCAGATTTGAGCACATTCTGGAACAAGGAGCGGTATCCATCTTTAAAAAACACATCTTTTCCATCTCGAGAACCGCCCGCTACACACACTTACCGATCTCGCTCATGGTTTAGTAGATGCTGCCGAGTTTGTTTCATTGGAATGATAGGGAAGTTGGATATGTTTTGATTTCGCCTGGATGCACAGTGCAAGGGTTTGTTGAAACAGAAACCGACGGCTCGGGTGCTCCTTTCACTTTCGCCTCTCGACTCTGAACCGCTGGGTGCACTGTACCTGTGCCCCCTCGGAATCTATAGGTACTAACAATAATTTCTGATCGAATGTTCCTCTTAGTGATTATTTTTAATGTTTTGTTTTCGAGTCATTCAATTCTTAAGATTTTTTTCGTGTTTTCGATCTTAAGTAATTAAAACGGTCATAACTACCTTAATTTTTAGAGTAAACAAAAATTTGAGGATACCGTTGGGAAGAGCGTTGAATTTTCTTTCGGATAGGCTATCTAACGTGCGACTAGATTATGCAGGTGAAATAGTCAGGAATCTTCCTCTATGCTCAAAAATGAGAACTACGTATTTTTTAACCCACTAGATAATCTCACAGAATTCTCGCGCACGTGATTGGAAAAAACTTCCTCGAACTGTCAGCTTTCGAAAGGTTTTGTCAATTTTACTTTTACTTTGCTAATTGGGGGAGAAAAGTACGTTTTTTTTTTTTTTTTTTTAATGAAATGAAGGGTATTTTTGAAAAATGACACCCTAAAATACGAGTTTGGGGCCGGTTGCTACTTATTTTCTCACGCTGAATCGAATGTTTCTCACTAGCAGATCTCCCCAACTCGTTATAACCTAGTTTTACCCTTTTACTAACCAGTTTTACCCGTAAAAACACATTAACTTGAACATAACTAAAGCCCTCAGTTAAAAAAGAAAAAAAAACCTGTTTTTCAACATAAGTACAACACATACTTTTCTCCCCCAATTAGCAAAGTAAAAGTAAAATTGAATAGATCGTTCGAAAGCTGACAGTTTGAGTAAGTTTTTCCAGTTACGTTAGCGAGAATGACCTGGGATTATCCATGCCGTCCAACGTTTTTCATTTTTGACCATTTTTAAACTTTGGGGTAGATTTCTGACAATGTTATCTGCATAATCTAGCACGTTAGGTAGCCTATTCAAAATTAAATTTAACGCTCTTTCCAACGGTATCCTCAATTTTATTTTACTCTAAAAATTAAGGTAGTTATGGCCGTTTTAGTGACAAGGGTCGAAAACTCGAGAAAAAAGCAAAAATTGAATAACTTGATAACAAAGCGTTTAAAAAAAATTGCTAGGAGGAAATTCCTATCAGAAATTAGTTGTAAAATCGACACCTAGGAGGTTCCGGGCCAAAAGTGTAAACACCCTGTATACTTGAATACACAAGTTCCTTGGAAGTTGCGGGTGCTTGACTTATCCACGACACTCCTCCATCTCACAATTATGTGCTCCATCTCTACACACCATTTCACCACTATAAGGCAAGGTTTCCTTCTGACACTATAAAAGCCCGAAGCCTCAACACTGCAAATAACCTGCGATGTTCTGATGGCTGTCAGACTGGGAGTTGGGAGTACTTACCCCAGAAGTCTTGAGAAACGAACTATGTCACTTGCGACGAAGTTGTGGAAAACCGGAAAATTTAAAGAGAAACTTTGTCTGATTCTACGAAAATAAAGCGTTACACTGTTAGATCATTTAGACAGGTCGGTCATTATCAGTAACAAACAATAACTAGTTGGGATAATGTAACTCTATTTTCGTGGAATTAAAAAAGTTCTTATTTTACTTTCGTTTTTCATAGTCTTGAGACGAATTTTTGAACCTAACCTACTTTTCACGTGCTGTCGGAAGGAAAGTGGCATGCTGTAAATACTGGTAGGAAGCTGAAGAGGGTGGCGCCTCGTTCCCAATCCGTAGAACCAAATTCTACGAATTCAAATTCGTAGAACCAAGGTAAATCTCCAGAGATAACGCGGTCCAAAATGTCCCCACCCTCTTCAGCTTCTTTCTGGAGTTCATAGGGTTTGCTGTAAAAAACAGCACCGAAATCGGTTCATAATATTGTGGTTGCACATAAAGGACATGCAAACAAACATACATACTTTAATTTGATTTTTATAGATATAGATTTATCATCGAAATTCGGGGCTTTGCTCCATGGGCAAATGGGTTCACTTCATTACAGCACCAGGACCCCACAATTTAACTGTATTTAGTGAAGTTAAAAAAAAAAAATTTTATGACAAAAACATCTTCCCACCATATAGAAGAGTTGCATACAGTTTGTATCGATTTGAAACTATGTTTGTTTTTTAGCACATAAAATCCTTAATTACAATTAATGTATTTCAGTAGATTGATTAGTGATTAACTCAATCTCAGAGGACCCACAGCTGATAAGTTGCTTTCCGTATTAGTAACATGGTTTTCAAGGCGTTCAAAGGCGCTCTATTCCAAATTTCAGCACCGCAGGTCGACCTGGACAAAAAGTAGCCCCTCAGGTCACTCAGCTGATCTGTTCGTATCCGTACCTACATTATAAATACCTCCGTGTTCTGCAGGCGCTCTGTATCAAATTTCATCATCGTAAGTCGATAAGGAAATTAATTAGCTTCTCAGCAGGCCCCTCAGTTGATCAGCACCTAATTGATTTCGAGGTATCCTATAAGAGCTCTATCTTAAGTTTCAGCACCTTCAGTGGATTAGAGAAGGAATCAGCCTCAGAGGTCCCACGGATGATCAGAGCTCCTCCATTCTTTGTTTATTGTATATTTATTTATTTAATCTTTATTAAGTTAAACAACATTAATTTAATAATTGAGACGAAACCAAACAAACTCGGCCCTTCGGGCCTCGCAAGGGGCTCCGCCCCTTGACCCCGCTTCGCCCCCCTGGACCCCCCCCCCCCCCCCGGATGTTATTACTTTGAGCCTGGCTGCTAAAATGTAAAAAACATGGAATCATGTTTTAGCTCCTCGCTCTCACTTTATTATAGAAATGATCACGACGATTGAGCTCTTGTGAGATGATGATCTCTTAATAGAAACTCGCGAGTAAACATTCACTTTATTATAGAAAGAAGCTACATACGAAATTACAGCTTCCTATAGTGTAAAGTATAGAAATTACCTATTAAAATTATTTAACCACCGCTTCACAAATCAAACCGTTCTCGCAATATTCGGATCACCTGCTATGAATCACATAATCGAAACACCAGCTCAATGAAATCATCAGAAATTAACAAGCGGTTGCAATCATGTTCACAATATCAATAATTGAGAATGATCGCCTGTGTGTAAACAATTATTAATATAACCATGCTCATAACTCAGCTTGTTGGCCACGCACTTCGCAGTAGTTAATATAGTATGGTTGGATAAATCGAGAGCTTTCGAACGAATGGTCAACGAATTTTGTGGGATGAAAAACGACGAAGTATCATATCCCTAGCAACGACTCGGTTGTAAGTGGAAATCATCAAAATTATTGGCGCTACTTTCATCTCACTTTATAGTCTCACTTTTCGGCGGGGGATCCATCGCTAAAACATGATTCCATGTTAAAATAAATAATCTGACATATTTAAATGTCTGGGAAAAAACGTATAAATAATGGAAAAACACGTTTTGTTGCCTAGATTTAGATTGTTGTAGGTGGTTTACGTTTCAAGATGCGTAGAATCCACAATGCAGAACACTATGATAATAATCATTTAACGAAATCTATTGTACAATATCTTAATGTAACTGCGTAGGCGTGAGCACAGCCTACCGAGGAGACGTAAATTAAATTTAGAACGCCTGCACATTACTACTCTTGAATTTAACAAGTGCTCCCCTGCCAACTGAAAATTATGAATCACCTACCTTCGCTTCACAAGTCAATCTATAAGTAACAGAAGTTATAATTAACTCAATTTCGTGAATTGAGAATTCCATTGGAATATATCAGCTGATACAGTCGTCGTAGTTTTCAAGGCGTTTTTTACTATACCAGTTGTGATTCACTCCCTTGTTGATGTATTTTTTCCTTGTCAATGTATCAGTCCTTAGGAAGAGTAAACGAATGAACCTACAGCGACCCGGATAGTTTACCTACTTTAATTCTATGGGATGATCTATATAAATGAAACTCAGAAAACATTACTGTTGCCTTAAAAGTGCTCGCGATCTCGATTTTTTAATATTTTAGCCCTTAGATTCCACCCTATAGGGTTGATTGAACTTGTTGCCGATGTAGCTGGCACATACCCGGCCAAAGTATGATTTTTGAGACAAATTTCATAAAGTTTAGTTCAGAACTTTCGGATAAAAGCATCAGGCGGCGGGCGGATTTTATTTTATTCGATTTTTGGATTCTACGCATCGTGAAACGTAAACCAACAAATTTTGAAGGGAGGGTTGAACTTTTTTTCTTGGTCAATTAAATCAGTACCACCTATGTACCGTCGGGAGAGGGGACTTTACAGAGCTGCTGGATATAAACAAAAGTTATTTTTGGACTCCCAAAGGTTCAAACATCATGCTTAGCAATCAGCATGATTTCCTTCAGTTATGCTCGTGCAGTGGCCTGGATCCGAGCCTTACCCCCTCCCCAAGAGGAACTCCCGAGTTTGTGTTTTGCGGTTTTCTCAAATCTTCATGTTTGAAGAAAAGGATGTACAATAAATTATGCATTCGTCATTCCTAAAAATTATCTTTTGTCATATTTCGTAGTATAGATGTGTAGGTACTGAAAGAACTTGGATGAATAAGGTTTCATCTACGATCATCTTGAATGTATCCTTATGTATATAAAACTCTAAGTTTGTTTCTATCTACATATGTTTCTATGTATGTATGTATTTTCCCAATAGACGGCTAAACGGCTGGACCGATTCGGATGGGAGCGGTCGTAAAATGATCAGCAAGTTCCGGCACAGAACGTAGGCTAGGTCTGAACCTCCAAAACATCTTTCAACTTCATAAACGGCGCTACCCTTTGCAACAGATTTGTTTAGTTCCTGAACTTTTGTTATTATGGTTGCTAACACGCATTTTGTTAGCGGCGGAAATTCGTGACTAGTGGAGAAGCCTTGACGGGCTGCTATACGAGTGTTTCGAGTGAAGCATGGGTTGCACTATTGATTGTTGATGGAAGGGAATTTGATATTTCGTGCGAAGGACGGAAAACCGATTTTTTTGGCTCCTGAAATTTTATAATGGTTGCTAACTAGCAGTTCGGAGCCTTTCTTTGCGTGTTTAGTTTTGACGATATCGATCAGCTGAGTGAGCTTAATTCTCTCCTGTTCACTCTAGGAAGTTGAAATTTGATAGGAAGACTCTCTAAAAGACTATCGAAATGCGGGCTCTTTCATTATCAGCTGAGTGAGCTAAATTGTCTCCTGTTCACCCTAGGAAGATGACATTTGATAGGGAGACTCTCATGTCATTAAAAGACGATTGAAATGATAGGCTTTTTCATGATCAGCTGAGTTGCCTAAATTCTATCTTGTTCACCCTAGGAAGTTGCAATTTGACAGGGAGACTCTGGGTCATCAAGAGACAATTGAAATTAAGGTATCTTTTCTGATCAGCTGTGTGAGTTTAATTCTCTCCTGTTCACTCTAGGAAGTTGAAATTTTATAAGGTGACTCTTTGAGACAATTAGAGACGATTGTAATTATGGGCTCTTTCCTGATCAGTCCGGGCCTGATTTTGCTTCTTTTATGCTGTAATTTGGCATGTAGCCTTCGTAGTTGAGAACACAGTCTGGATATGGTTGTTTCAGTAGTCTATGCTCCGACTTACCCGTACAGGTGGGTCCGTACAATTTGTTGGTTTACATTTCAAGATACGTAGATTCCAAACATCTTAATTTAAAAAAAATCCATCTATATATATGCCTTACGCCGTCTGAAGCTTTTCTCCGAAACTACTGGATCAAAGTTTATGAAATTTGGGTCAAAAATCATAAATCAGCCGGGGATGTGCCTATAATCTCGGAATTACTTTCAATTCGCCCTAAGAGATGAAATTAAAAGGTTGAAATATTTCAAAAATCTAGATACCTATCGAAACATTCGAAATAAAAAGGTATTTTCGTTTGATTTATGGACAACGGAGGTCATTGAATCAAATGAGACCATCCAGGTTGCTGCATGTTTATCCGTTAGTTTTCTATAATAAAGGGGAACATTACTGGATTCATTGAGCCCAGGCATGTAGGACTTGAAGGAGACAATCTATCATGGTTTTTGCTAGGCGTCGGTAGCTCGTGTTATGAAATTGGACTGCCGCGCGGGCAGCTGGAGTTCGATTCTGGGGACAAGTAGATTGAGGCTTTTCCACAGTCTCTTGTTAAACTTTTTGAAATGAATTTATCTATTTTTGTTGCTTAGATTATTCATATGTTTTCTTTTGGTATGTGTAAACGTCCATGTACTATATTATTCATTTCGATAATGCACCATAGACTCAGTTTAATAGGTAACTTTCTATAGACCAGTGATCTGTGCAAAAGGGCTATCAACAGAAATAATAAACCTTTGTGTAATTATTTGCACAGTTTTTTCTTGGTCGATTGCAATGGTTCATTATTGAAAAATATAAACCGGAAATGGTCCTGGGCTCCCGAATTTTAGAGATTGTTTTGCCGGTCTATGGCCAAAGTTGGAGCATTAGAACAATCTTGATATTTTCCGGAATGCACCAAACTTTGCTTTTACCAAACAAAGTTGGTACCTTTGATTTCCTTATGCTTTGAAACGTTGGAATAACGTATTATACAATCGTAGAACTATGAATTGAGCTTGGTCAGTTAATATCTTGAAGTCTGTTTCCACGGACCTTTGAATTATTCATGTGAAGTGGTCATCTTGTTTGTCCTTTAGTGAGCGTCAATGAGGCTTTAAATTAGTAGAAAATGGGATTATGTGACCTTGATGTCCATTGTTATACCTATTTTCTCCACCATTGTATAAGTTTGTCAGATGAATGCAGAGAGCGATTGATGCGACCCAAGTAATTCTGTTATTTGAACCATGAAAATATTTCAAGTCCCGAACTTGAATATCACTACTCTTGCCGACGCTATTCATGATTGAGCTCCTTCAGATACTTTTTAGATGGTATATGTATATATTTGTACAAAACAATGTATTTATGGGTTAGAAAAGTCTTAAACTAGATGTTCTTTTAAATCTTAAACGTTTTTGTTTCAGAGCAAGCGACCGATGGGAGTTTGGCCTCGGAGAATTGGGCGCTCAATATGGAAATCTGTGATTTGATAAACGAAACTGAAGATGGACCGAAAGATGCTATCAAAGCTATTAGAAAGAGGCTGCAGCAAGCTGTTGGAAAGAATTACACTATCGTTATGTTCACCTTAACGGCAAGGAAATTTGGAATATTACCTCCCAACTTACTATAATTTTCCTGCACTCACGTCTTTCGAACTTATTAGTCTCTTTCCCAGGGCCAAAAAATAATGTTGTTAAAGTTCACTACTAGTGCATTCCCTAAAACGAATCGTTTAGTATTAATAACAGAAACTGTATATTTTGTAATGGGCCCAACAATAAAATACTGTAGTGCGTTTTTATAGATTTTCCATAGCAGCCGATCTCTTATAATGTAACGTATGGAACTTAATTCTGGAAATTTTCTTCAGATTTCAGTGCGAACAACATAATCTTTACAGTCAAACAAGTATACTCGTGTACTAATATTGATTTCGCTCACAATTTACCTTAATAATTTTTAATTATCTTTATCTACATCTCCTAGTACTTTATAAAGTTCCTTTTGGCAAATAATAAGTTCGTTTGAAGTATTTAAATATATCATTAGTAGATCAGTGATTTTTTTCCCCCAACAACGATGAACGATAGGTTGGTTAACTCAAATAATGAAATAAACCCTATTGTAAACTGAACTAGCTGTGCATGCCGATCACCATACTATGTCAGCACGCTTGCCTTCACATTTTCCTCTACTTTTTTTTCGGGTAGTGTGGGACAACCTTAACATGGGAGAAGAAATAGCCAAATACAAATCCGTTTCAGACCATTCCAAGACCGAATCCGAAAAACATTGTACAGTTACCTTTGTGGTGTGTGTGTGTGTGTGTGTGTGTGTGTGTGTGCGCGTGTTTTTGTGTGTGAGTGAGTGAGTTAAATTTTGTAATTGCTGCTCAGGCTACAATTCTTAACTGATTTTAGTTTTTTCGATCCCAATTTTAGTCTATAGTCGGGTCAGTGTAATGCCGGTTTCACATGGAGCGGTATGAGCGTACAACCGGAAAGACGGAAGTCCGAAAAATCCAGTGGAGGGGGCGGCGGAATGCGGCACATTGTTCACATGAAACAGCACCTTGGTGAACGGAATCATAAACTTTCCTACTGAAACCCTCTCTGATCTGAAACCTCTACTTGAGGTTATCAACATTCCTGTCCAATGAGCTTGCGCAACGCTCAACGGCAAGCGGCGACGGTATACAAATTTCTACCTCCTACCGCCCATACCGTCAACATGGCAGCCACCATCCTCAACTGTTGTCCCAACAGCCAATCACATTGCGTTCCGTCTTTCCGTCTCCGGACATACCGCTCCATGTGAAATCGGCTTAAGAAGTTACGTGAGATGGTTACGTGAGACAGCGGGCCGTGGGAAGAGGGGAAGTAGCAGTCTGATACCCCTTCCCTACCTCCTCCTCCGATCCACCACCCACTTCCTGCTCCTGCCGTTGGCATGCAGACGGTGGGCAAGTGTTAGATAAGTGTAGAGGGGGTGACGGACTGCGGTCAGCTGATTTCCCCCACCTCCTTGCCTTCACGTAACTTCCTAAGCTGGACTGTAGTTGTGCAATGAATCTCGTAAATTTTGAGTTTCATGACGGAATGTAATGCCGAAAAAGAGTGTTTTCGAACAAATGTTGTCGATTCTACCCAGGTTAGAATTCTTAACCCATTTTCGTGATTCTTTTTTTATTCAATCCCGATTTCAGTCTGGTTTTGCAGCAAATCATGGAAAGTTTGAATTCGCTGTTGAGAGAGGGGGTAATTACCAATCCTTTTAAGTTTGCCCAAACTACAATTCTCGATTTTCTTTTCTTTCTTTTTTTTCTTTTTCGATTACGAATTTGGTCTAGTAATCATACGGTTTTGCAGCAAATCATGGAAAGTTCGATTCTCCATCCAAAAACGTCCATTGAAACGCAGAGCTTTCATCCCCAAAATCGTGCCATTGCACGATTGTTTCTTGATACTTCCATGTTCCCTTCCTTGCTTATTGAAAAAAGGATAAAAGTTTGCCAATTGAAATCATCAGGCAGCGAATTATTTATTTTATATAATTTTTTAAATTTATTCATTCTTTTTTTTTCTTGTGATTTTTACTTCATAGTTGATTCAGATTGATAAGAGGTAATTGGCGTAAGAAGATAATTTATTTATCATCACATTTTTGCTGTTCACAGGTGTTGGAAACATGTGTGAAAAATTGTGGAAAGCGATTCCACGTTCTTGTGTGCAATAAGGAGTTTGTCAACGAACTCGTTCGTCTCATTGGTGAGATATTTTCATATATTGTGAGGCATTGTATCTGTTGTATTAGTTCATTCTTGATATTTAGCGGTTTTCCTTTGCACAAGAAATGGAAATAAGTACCTAAATTTTAATTTTTGTGTTTTTGAGCAGGACCCAAGAATGGCCCACCCCAAGCAGTCCAGGAAAAAGTCTTGTATTTGATTCAATCCTGGGTCGATGCTTTCCACCGCCACCCAGATCTCCGAGGCGTCGTTGAAGTCTACACCGAGCTGAAGGCAAAAGGAGTGGAATTCCCTATGACCGATTTAGATTCCATGGCTCCTATACATACTCCTAAAAAGGTTTGTTCACCAGTTTTAGGTTCAATATAATCCATCCATTTGTGATAATTAAAAAAGCAAACCAAGTGCAGCTTATTCCATATAATAAGTGGATATACAGGAGAAAAAACTTTAATGCTTTAATGACGTTTTAATCCATTTCCCAACTTCGTTGCTTTTTTAAGGGGATTTGTAGGTCGAATTTTTGAAAAATGAAGGTTTTTGAGGTTAAATTTTAAATTAAACTAGAGAATCTGCTGAACAAAACAGCGGCCCACTGCCACACTAATACAATAACTAATTTTTCCTTTTTTTAAACAATAAAAAAAAAAATATATATATATTATAAAAAAAAAATAAGTAGGCAATAAAAACATAGTCAATCATCACGAATAACTTTAAGCACACAGTTTACTATAAACAATGGAAAATATTACACAATATTCCAGCCTTATTTTGTTAGGAATATGTTGGACTTGAATTGCTTTTTTTTTGTGATAAATTAATTAGAAATTTTCTGGAAAATCGAATGCGATTTCCAAAAATAGGTGTCAGAAAAAATTGGTGGTGGTGTGATGAAAGGTTGAGTAAAAGATGATTTGTGGGTGTATATAATGAATTACAGTAAAATGGATGTCTTTTGACGATGGAATCTCTGCCCTAATGATGTTTAAAGCTGTGTGTTTAACTTGAAAAATTATGACGAAAACGTATTCCTTTTTTGTTCCTGCTTCATAATCGAATGGGGACTTTAGCAGATTCAAACTTTTTTGTTTATATCATTCACTAATCATTGGCACGACGTTTTGCCAAATTTTCCAAGAGACACAACATGGATCGTACGAAACCACACTAGTTCCAGACCAGTTCTTTGCAGGCAACGGGGTGGTGCTCATAGAGGGATGTGGCCCTGTTGAAGCAAGACATAGGGTCAACAAGCCCTAGCTATTATTGAGACGTGGTGCACCGATAAGGGACTTTTTATTAATCCAAATAAAATCGACTTAGTTGTGTTCACCAGGAAAAGAAGAAATCCACCCATAGAACAACTAGTATATGTGTGTCCGAATTTAAAGATAAAAGAACAAACTAAATACCTAGGGGTTATTTTAGACAGGAAATTAACTTGGCAACCACATATTGAGTGGAAATACAAGAATTCTCTCAACAGCCTCTTCTGTGTACTCAGGGCTGTAGGTAAGACTTGGGGGCTTACTCCAAAAGTCATGCTATGGATTAACTGGGTCATCATACTGCCGAGATTATTGTTCGCGGTGTTGGTTTGGTGGCCAGGGGTTAGGACGAGAAGCATCCTGGACAGGCTTGACAGAGTTATCTGCCTGCTTGTGACAGGTGCTTTCTGGACTACTCCCACTAGGATTTTACAGGTAATTTTGGGTCTTGCGCGTATAAATACACAAGCTATGGTACAGTCAATGCATGTTACCACTAGGCTAATGAAGACAAGTGAGTGGAAACACAACTACCATACACTTACTCATAATAGACAATCAAGTCATACCCTAGTAGCACCAACTACACTAGAGTTTATCCCAGAAATGAAAATGCCACATGACGAGTTTGGGAAAACTTACATGTGGAAGGATCCCACGTCCTACATCATAGGTGATAGAGAAAATTGGAACAGGATAGTCCCGCGAATACAAAGGACTTGACTGTCATGCTTTACAGACGGCTTTAGCGTTGAATCTGAGAGCACAACCAGGACTGGCGCTGGCATATAAATACCTGAATTGGGTATAGCTGAGTGCTTCACTCTGGATGCACACACCACTGTCTTCCAGAGTAAGCTGTATGCCATTATCAGGTGAGTTGACAGCTTAATAGACAATAGCATGAGAAATAGACATCCGGTCACAACCTCAAAAATGTTAAAAGAGACTAAAGATAAACTGACCAAATTAGGCACTCAATTCGATGACAAAGTGTATGTCAATTGGGTGCCAGGTCACGAGGGACTCATGGAAAATGAGGAGGTCTTGCCAGGTTGGGGCCGTCTAGAAATTACTATAGGCCACCCCCAGCCCTAGGCATAACGCGGAATGCGTGCAAGGCCAAGGTAAACACCTGGGCCATTAAAGATCTAAAAGAGTTATGGAGAAAAAAGGACAATAGGTATAGACCATCTAGGATGTGCATCGCTGGCTGTGATAAGAATCGCTCAGATTAGATTATATCACTGCCTAGAACACTAATGAGAAAAATAATTGGGGTCCTCACAGGGCACTTTAGCTTTAAGAGGATCCTTTTTATCATGTCCAAGGTACCTTCTCTGCTCTGTGAATGTGGAAATGGAGAGGACATAGCTGAACACTTTGTGTGAATGCGATAGATTCTGGAGATCTAGGCAGGAGGCCCTGGGATATCATATAATCGAAAGGGCCCCACTTAGAGATCTTGATTGTAGAAAGATAAAGAATGCTGTTGCACTAAGCAACAAATTTAGGGACAGCGCAGCCGTACAATCCCCATATCACAAGGGGCCCTTTTGGGGAAATATGAGCCATAAGGCCTGGGATTTGGTTTCTGCGGAAGCCCTATGCAGTCAGTCAACATGAAAAATATTTCGCAATCAGTGAATGGTCTGACTGTCAGCTTTTTAACTGTAGTTTTATTTCAACATTCTGGTTCTTTCCATCTTCAGACTCTTACACTGATCCATTTCATTCTAATCATTCATTAACTTACACACACATAAGTTCAATAAACTCAAAACTTTTTTGTGTTAGGTATTATACCTGTACAGGATTAAAACTCCTTGTCATACTTCAAATTTTAACATGTAGCCAACATTACATAAGACATATAGGTTATGTAATACTGATTAACTTGATTGTCAATGGACAGACTGCTACAACAAGATTATTATTACCCGTGTTAAATAATTTCTCATTTTTTCCTCAGTCTGTTTCAACTAAAAGCGAGGTCGACTCCAGTGTGCTTAGCAAATCGCCTGGTACTGAAGCAGCAGTTACTTTGCCGACCATTCCTTCTTTGACTCCTGATCAACTGACGAAGCTCCGTGCGGATTTGGACATATTGCAAACTAACATGGCGGTTTTCGGTGAAATGCTAAACGAAATGACACCTGGCAGCGAACATCCATCTGACATTCAACTCTTCAAGGTATCATCTACTTACTCTATTCTTTTTTTCGAATATTCTCCATCTACATGTTACGGGTAATGCCCGCCAACCGGATAGTGCTAGCTTTAGCTGGATAAAGTCAGCCTTAACCAGCTGCAGTGGGGAAAGCGCGCAGTGAAAACATGATTACGTAGTTCGCGGGGCTTAACCAGATAGAGCTGGCATTATCCAAGGAGTCTTGGATAAAGCTGTCTATTCATGTTTGTTCAGGTCGATGTTTGTGTTCTTGCTTTTCCTATTTTATTCCATCCTCTCCTCTCCTTTCCTTTAGTACGTGGTTGACCTTGATCGTTGGAATCATTGATATATGCAATTACCAATTATTCATACTTTTGAAAACGCTGGTTTCAATTAAGAGTGAAGAACATTCGCTGATGACATAGTACGGAAAATGTATGGTGATTGGTGACTAGTGACTAGCTGATTAGCGGCTAGTTTGATTTATACGTTTGCAGCTTTAGGGCTGCACAAAGCTGTTCAAGTAATGGAACTGGAAGCCCGAGGTATTATACTCTATTTACTTGAAATATGAACAATCTAATACCAATCTACACTGCTTTCTACGTAAACGTGGCCATTGAAATCATTATCATGTACGTCTAATTATTAATTAATTTTTTAAATTGAAGTTTAGTTTAATTGTCACTTATTTCAAGCAATAATTAATAATGTTCAATGTATTATATAACTGAGAAGTGGGGTATCTGTTCGAAATGAATAGACTCCACCCACTGGGCATGCAGAGAGTGAAAGTCACCTTCGGCCTGTTTCGCTATGCTCCCAATAACTCCGTTCTCTCTGGATTACAATCCCATGTGATTGAGCTTAGTAAGTCTGTGTCATGAACTCCTTCCAACGGCAGAAAACGGGAAAAACTGGAAAACTTGAATTTTATTAAAATTATCCCTAACTCAACACCTTCAATAGTATCATTATTTGACGATTATTTCTAATATGAGAACTTGTCGACCACCATATTTATTGTTCAGACTATTTAGCTTAGTTGTAGTTATGACAATATTTCATCTGAGGTGCAAACATTACAAATTTTTAACCACACCTGCAAGCTGTAAGTCTGCAGACAGTCCTCAGCCTATGGAAGTGAGAAGGGAGCATTTGGCAACTGCTGGAGCAGTCGAAGGACCTCAATTGGGACGTGAGCACTTTCACCATTCAGGAACACTAGGCAAAACTCTCCACCCACCCACCATTTATAGCCCTTTCGTTGACCTTTTTTTATTGACATTTCATTCATTTTTCGATCTGTGGGTTTTTCAAGATCATGGAATCTGATGAGCAGTTCTAGGTGTCGACAAAATCTATTTTTATCTATTTTCCACCGGATAACGGTTTGTCTAACTGAACTAACTGAAGCGCCAGCTAGTAGCCACACATTTACAGCAGTAGATATGTCCCTTAGCGATAAATTCAAATTCTTCTGATAAATTTATATTTCCAAAAGTAACGATGAAAAGATTTCTTAAATTTTTCTCAATTGTCTGAAAGAATAATTATATTGACAGTTAAATTACAATGAGGTATTCTGAAAGGTAACAGCAACCAATGAAGCCACTCGAAAAGAAAAACAACAAAGCCGGGCTTTGCTTGGTGTTCTCATGGCTGATTAATGACTGGAGAGTGAAAACAGGAAATATCCAGGTTTTTCTGATTGGAATTGAGCAAATTGAGCACTTCGAATGCCTTGGGACGTCAATACCTGGTTGGCTCTCCTTGAGCCACTTCTATCACATTAAGAGCCTCGAGCCATGTGCTTGTTGACAAAGTGATCCCCTCCTCAATGGCGCTTCAGAGTGCTATGTGTGGAGACAAGCTTTTTTTGCCTCGTGAAGTAGCAGAGGGGGTTTCTTTAGCGATCCATGTGTTACTTCTGATGGTTCATTAGCTTGTATTGAACACTAGAACAATCTGAGGCAGATTGGCGAGTTATGCTAGATACAAGCAGCCTCATACACGTTGTCGATACCTGGCTTTGTTGTTGAGATGCCTCCAGCAAACAATGACATTTGCCGAGCTCAGATGATTATTTATTTATTTATTTTATTGGTATCATTTTTTCGCAGGGATTTAGTTTTTATTAATAAATTTCATTAGTGTTGGCCGTTCCCTTACAAACAATTGTCTTATGCAGGATAAATGCTCATTTTGGTGAAATGATTTCCAGGAATTGCACACCACACTAATTTCCATGCAGGAAAGACTTGTCGAACTGATTTCTCGCCTATCCAATGACGAAATGACTGCTGATTTGCTTCGCATTAATGACCATCTGAATAATTTGTTCCTCAGGTAGTATATTGCAATTAAATAGTATTTTTAATGAATAATCTTCTGTATTTATGAGTACAGAATATGTGACAGAGATGATGGAATTGATTAGTTACCTCTTTCAATGTCTTAGACGATCAGCCTGTACCACCCAAAGTATAACCAGGTTACCTTTTGGCTCCAGGTTATAACCTCTGGGGAGACAGTTTAAAGAATCGGAAAGGAAGAAACTATCCATGTCTATCACGAACTATCCACATCTATCACAAATAGTGTGTCTCAATTGCAATAATAACAACTCCATAAGCCACGTACGAACTTGTAACGAATGGCTGTTCCATTTTCTGGTACATAGTTTATTATTAGTCATATGCCATCTCTTAATTTGCAGGTATTCAAGGTATGAAAAGAATCGAGGTGCTGTAAAAGATGATCTTTCATCTCGTAACACTGCTGGAGCTGGTGACTCCCTTATCGACCTGGATGATGAAGCTGTTGGTGGTGCTGGTGCTCCAGCTTCTACCATTCCTGCTCTCACAAAGCACATGGAATCCATGGGTATAATAGTTAATTATAGTATTGATGTATGAATAATATTATCATTTTTACAACACACCAACTGTGGTTGAAACACGATTCACTTTGTTTCATGACCTTCTGAATTGTAGGCAGCCATCGATTGACCATGGTTCGAGTCATAACAACTGTTGTAGGAACCTGCTAAAAAAACTGAGCTCTTAGCGTCACATATTTTGGTTGCCATCCGTGCCAAAATCAAATAATGAAATGGAAGAGCCTCTAGATATTGTTAATTCGTTTTTTTGCGTTTTAATGGCTACGTGATCCAATTTCAATCTCCAAATCTATTGAGAATTAAGAAGCTATGGAAGTCTATCTGAGAAATAACACACGTTGAATTACCTCAGGTGTCCAGTGGTATGGTAGAAATTATGTTGAAACTCTGATGAGTTCTCTACCAAAAAATTAATATCTCTTCTTTTTCATTTTGAGCGTACCTACTACTATTTGCCTCTTATGCTGATCAGTTTTTGTTTTCTAGGGCTAGGCAGCCAGTTGGCCAACATCAGCAGTGTCAGTGCAAAGTCTGGCAGTACCAAACCTGCTGACAAAGACGATTCAGATTTTGATATGTTTGCACAGTCCAGGAAAGTGACATATGAATCTTCTAAAACTGGGTACGTTTTCTTATATTCTACCCATTATTCAAGTGAATAAATTATAATTGTGAATCCATGCATATTTAGAAGATGAGGGATTTTAGTTATAGGTTGATACATATTAGATTTGGAACAATGTAATTGCGCCAAAAATGACAATAAATGGATACAACCAGTGCTGACAACTTCCATTCAACCCGATTCAGATGCCTTCTGAGCCACCCTCGGAAAACGTTTGGGGTAGGCAGTACGTCCCTGAAAACCCTTAGGTTGAACCTAGTGATACCCTCCATGGGAAATGCTCTTTTCTAAGCTCCCTTTCGATCCTATTGCCTGTGGGAGGACCCTTTCTCTTTTCAATCAACGTGCCCTTTACTTTCTCTTGTTCGTCAAAGTGTGTGGTTGCTAACATGTGGCATCATGACTTCTACTTCCTGACCAATATTTAATACATTTCTATTCGTTTATTGAAACATCTATTACATGTTATGGAAATGTTGCAGTACTACTTGGTGGCTTTTTGAAAATGTCTTTTGCTAGAATAGAAAGAAAACCATTGTTGAACGTGTATTTTTAGTTGAGGATTTATTATGAATTGGGGTTTATTAGTTATTCCTTGGAAATCCATAGGCATTGGCTGTACCAAGTGTGGTGAATTCACCACCTAGAAAGATATCAAAGATAATCAAAGACGACGGGCTGCCTCCAAGCCATTGCCCCAAACCACAGCGCGAGAATGCCCTATCGACAAAGCAGGGAAAACAACTTACCCGCGGAGGCGGACAGATAGCGCCCAGCCGCTTCCACTGCGCGAACCAATCACAGCCCCCCAGAGGCGGAGCGAGTCGTATAAATACGGGCCCCCATTCCCAGTGGAGCCACTCACATCCTGGCCTCCATCTGAAGAACACTACTCCTCAAGAACCAGCAGCGATTCGAACTCCACTGGAACTAGCAGTGAGTACACTCAGAAGAATGAGCCACACTGCCTACAAGGATCAACAGAACTTCCAGACCGTCGAATAGGAAGGTTGGACCTTTTATCGCCTTACCTATTAGACTCCGTCTAAAGCCGGAGCCCTCGGTGGTATTGGATTTCGCTACACGACCCTGGACCAGTAAGCCCTTGCCCCCGGGTTGTAGAACTAGCTTCTCTCAACCAACCGCGGGATGAGGCCGGGTGACTATCAATCAGGCTTATACGTCTTGTCGTCTCGACCGTGGAGGACCCGCGCTTGTAGGAGGTTTCACCTCCTCGCCCGGTACCCCCCACATAAAGTCCTTTTCAGCACTACGTCTCATATACTATAAGCCGACACCAACATCCCCAAGGATGGAGAGAACTCTGAGTTTTCACCCCCTTGGGTCAATGCAAACAAGAGGTCCGGCAGACACCAGCTTTCACACGCCCGATATGCCCTCTCACGCGGACTGCCTTACCTCAGACAAGGCCAGCATCCCGCAGCTCGAGCTCCCATGGGACTCGAGATTCACTCGTCCGTCTATGCACAAAGACGCGACCACCGACGAACTCGCTTTGTCCAAGAGATCACAGTCTCCCCCGCACGGGGGTCCTCTCGCAAAAACAGAACCCAGCGTTCCGCTTTGGGGTTTTTGACACCCCTACAGCCAGTATAGATCCTGAGCTTTTCACGGCCTCCCGACCTCTACACTCCATGTACCATATGTGGCCTCTCGGCCCTCTGGTATCCACCTCTCTGAACTTGGGGATACAACGTACTACAACAGTCCTTCTAAGGACCTTTCGATCCCCACACTCCGTGGGCCAAACTCGGTCTATTGACCTTCCGAAATACCCATCTCTGAAACCAGAGATACACTACATTTCAACGGTCCTTTTGAGGACCTTTCGGCCACCACACTCTGTGGACAAAACCCCGCCTGGAGGCCCTCCGAAATACCCATCTCTGAAACCAGAGATACACTACATTTCAAGATTCCCGCTCAGGACTACGACTTGACAAAAAGTAGTCCTCTGGGAATACTCCCCTGTCAAACGTATATAAATCCACTACACCAAGCATTTTGTTTTTCAAAATTTTAATGTCCGCCTGAGTAAATGTCTCAGCGTATTTTTTCACGCTGAACCACGTAGTGATGTTCATGTAATGATATTAGAAACGCCAAGGTGTTGCAAATATCAATAAATGATCATCATTATGTGATTCAACTTGTGACAGTTCCCGTGAGATCCAAGGGAATGCGCTGCCGTCGCTCCGTTGTTTCCCAATGGGCGTCTCACGCCTGTTCTCGTGTTCTTGAAAGGCTGCGTTTGGCGATGGATGGGTGATCCTAGAACTGGAAAACCAATCTTCTCCGAACGTAGCATATATGCTATTAGTACGAGTTATATCTCTTATGGTACTGTCACTCTCCTCTCTCTCTCTCTATGAGTGTGGATTTAGGCCCCGATTGCACCATGGGGCGCCTAAGTCCATTACAAGCTTGAAAAAATACCCTAAAACCATTCATCGCAGTTGGCAATTGAATGTCTTCATATCTCAGTATTTCACAATTTGCTCACTTTTAACGCGGAATCGCGTCTGTTTTTGTGCACTCAAAAAATCGAGGTATGGGTAATTTCGTCATGAAATTTCACGTACAGTCCGAATCTCTTTCTTCACCTTCGGGGTAATCAATGAGAAAGAGAAATTGTACTACGCTCTGCGTTGTATAGAAATGAGTAAGAAAAAGTGCAATTCTTACCGATTTTTCGATATTTTCCCCAAATCGGTGTTGCGAATATCAACAAATTAACATCACCTTGTGATTCAACGTGAAAAATACGCCAAAATCATGACATGGCAACAAGCACCCGCCACACCTGCCACTTTGTCGCATCATCCATGTGGCAATTTTAATATCTTCAGAAACTCAGCATTTCACAATTCGCGCACTTTTAAAACGGAATTGGGCCCGTTTTCGCTCACCCAGAAAAACGAATGAAGGGTCATTTTTTCTTGAAATTCGACTCTGCACTAAAAAATGGGGGTTCCCATTCAAAATAAAGTTAGTAAGCACGCACGTCCACAAAATGTCGTATTTGAGATTTACGAAAACAATAAGAGGGTAGAGGGAGGGGGGGTTACCATGTTATTGTTCTTCTAACCCATTCATTGAAGGTAGTTAAGGGGGGAGGTGGTCTTCGTTATCTGGGTTATGTAATATATATATGTGTGTGTGTCTGTGTGTATATGTATATTATATATTATTTTGATCATTTTACAGAGGAAGCACGTACGAAAGTAATAACAAGCCAGACCAAGTTGATGGAAGTCTCAGCGGTGCCTTAGAATCAAAGGCTCAAGGAGTTGCTCCTGTCTCAACGGTAAGACTACTTGGTTAATGATTTGTTGTCAAGTGCTTTTTCAATGACTTTGCGAATAATATTTATCTAGTTTCAAGAATCATCGCCTTTCCGAGAAATCATTGTATTCTTCCATTCTACGGAAGGAGTTGAAAACAATAGAAAATTCGGATGGTTGTGAAATTTCTCTGTATTTTATTATAGTTCATCCGTACATTTGTGCCTGGTTACTATCCTATACAATTTCTGCTTAACAGTGTTTCTTGTATTTTTGTTACCGGTGTGGATCCATTGTGTGTGTATTCAGGATTCCATTATGATGGTAAGCCAACAAAGTACAGGGCATCGTGCAGACTACGTTCGATAATGCAATGAGCTTCTGCATGATTTATATTTTACCTTAAACTTTTGTTTTGTTTTTTCTAATTTTACTAGCTCATCCGTGTACAGAATCAGACATTTTTCTTCTTATTTAAATTGATTAAAAAACTCTTCAAACACACACAACGTTGTCATCTCTGAAAGAAAAAGTTCCAATCACGCTGCAGTATGAGCGAATTTTCATAATTTTTTGTTGTATTTATGTTTCATTGGTTTGAAATTTGTTGCACTGTTTAGAAATGTGAGCACTTTGAGTGCAAAGAAATAGTTAACTACCAATTTTATAGCTACAAAACTCCTTCAAAATAATATTCTGTGATTGAAAAAAGATTTGGAAAATTTAGCATTTTTAGGGAGTTTTTAAAAAAATTTCAGCAAATATTATTGAAATTTAGGTACATTTTTCTGCATAATTTTGTGCTTAAATTTTATAATGTTCTAGTCGATTGTTAATAGACTTTTTTTAGCTAAAGTTCTGGTTTATAAAAAAAAAAAACACAATTTTTAGCCGTTTTTAGTGATTTTTTAATACATTTTTTTGAATTTGACTAATCTAATGTACTCAAAAAGTGTTAGCCAACAAACTCATTCTTTCGTTTAGAAAACTTGATTTTTTCTTACAAGAACGGAACACACACACACACACACACACACACACACACATATATATATATATATATATATATATATATATATATATATATATATATATATATATATATTTGAAAAAGCTTTAAACTCTTGAATTCGTTTCAGAATGCCTCAAAACAAATTTCAATGAAGAAATTTTTCGAAAATTTTTATTCACATTTTTTTAGAGCAATTGAAATAGCTCCATTTTCTACGAAAATTCGCTAAAAAATGAAAATTGGCCAACACAGAATTTAAAAAAAATAAAATACTTAATCTAACTCTAAAGCAAAAAAACAGAAAATTTTTCATTTTATTTACTAATCGAATTTATTAATCAAATTAGAAATTGAATTTAATAACTAGAAGTCTCTGTTTAAATAAACTTTTAACCGTAACTGTTAATTTACTCAACCTAGATACTCAATACCCCATGATAGTCAATTCCAACTGAACCCTTAACAACCACGCTTCAAAATTAATAAGGATGACAACAAATTTTATTAAACAGTAGATGAGTACTATAAATAGTAACTTAATACTTTTAACTTCTTTACCCACTCATTTATTACAGCTTACAATAAATAAATAAATCCTTCCTCTATTTTATTTATATTTGGACTAACTAACATACTGAGTTATTTATTATTTTTGGCAATGTGTTTATTAAACTGTGCCAGTTTTACCCCCTAAATCCAGAAGTGTTACCTAGAGTAATTTTTTAATGGAACATTCTTCAATTAATACCATCCTAAACTGGGTGTGCTTACATATGTTGGGTAATAAATAATAAATCTAGCAATGTTTTATCAAATAGTTACCTATCTAGTGTTTTCATTGAAGCTGGTGAATGTGGCTTGAATGTGAATTTGCTTGATTGAGCCGAACTGTGACCCCTGGGCTAATAAAAAAAACCAATTCAACATTGGATACATTTGGAAGTAATAATTTGATGAGGAATGAACTGAATTTGCCCCAGTATGCTTGGTCTCGCTGAGTCAGGTTCAGTGAGTACGCATAGTCCTGTTGGGTACTTGTAGAATGTTGCAGCCCAGTTCTTTGCTCCCATTGGCTGAATGATAGGATGCATTGGGTACTTGCACTTTGACGTGGTACACGCAATCCCATTGATCAAAGGGGAGAGGATATGAGGTAAGGTAGGTTGGATGTGGAGATTGAAGTTAAAAGTCAATGTTTCAAAGCATGAATTTGTAGCCAAACCGAGCTCCTGCTCTTATATATCCTGAAGGTGCCCTTTCTTGTTGAGGGTCAGGTGATGTTGATGTAGACAGCACCTGCTTCCCTCATTGGGTACCTGTTGGTGTCTTTTGGAGGTCGTATCGGCTATTGCACTTCATTTGTGATATCTCATAAAATAGGTACAAGTCTGGCCATGACACCTAGTTTGTTTCAATTGTCTTTTATTTATATAGTTTTCAATTACTAACTGTACGACGGGGAAAATAACACAAAAAGAGTATTTCTTTTAACGTTTAAAGTTATGCTTACGGTTTCCAACTTTTTAAATGATATAAAATCCAAACATTTCAGAGGGCATTTGCTACTTAGTAGTCTACAGCTAATTATATCTTGCAATGAATGTTCTTTGTAGACCTTGAAGATCGTTGCAAGACTGTTTTTGGATAGAGCGGAATGGTCCTACATCAGGCTTTACCAAAACTTTCAGATTTTCTTTATTGGGTCACCCAATCTTTTCTCAAATGAGGTACAAAAATCAGTGCACCAGCTCGTGTAATTTTACAACCAAGCAACATTGGTTAACCTTTGGAGGTGTGGCTAATGAGGAAAATGAGGCCTTAAAGATGAACCGTTTCGTCATTCATATTCTCTGGTGGTAGTGGAGGGGTGAATTATACTCCTTAACATTGGACGTACAAATATTGAGCGATAGTGCCTCTTCACACAGTTTGAAGATTCAGATTGGTAGCCTATATCTCCATATTTATTAATGGTAGGTACCCATTATTTTTTCTGCCTGAAAGTCTTATGAACTTTTTTCAAGACTACCTAAGTCAACCCATTTTCCTTCACGTGTTGATGGATAGTATACGTAAAAGACCATCAGTGCGGGCACCTCTTAGTGGCAACCGGGAAAAGCCAAATGTTTCCTGCGTATACAATTCTTTCAACATTGGTTAGGAGAATGGAGATATAATTTTCAGTCAGATGTGATTTTTGTTTTATTTATTTTATTTTCAATCTTAATTTTGTCAAATTTTTTATTGAAACTTTGCTGTGGTATGGGAAGTGCTGTCTACAAAATGAGCTCTTTGGATTTTATTAATCAATTTAGCCAAAAATAACAACAAGAGTGAATATAACCTAACATTAGGGCTATTTCGAGTTTGGGTGGTACACTGCATTGATTTTTGATTACTGGTCTGATCTATGGTAACTCAGTAGGCATGTAATGTACTGTTAAAATGTTGGATTGTTCTTGGAAGGAATCAAATAGTTATGTACTGTACCTACTTGCAATAGTAATCTGGGAGCTTGCCCTCTCCCATCACATGTCTGGAGCACTCGAGTTTGTGGTATGTGGGTTAAAATAATTATTGGGAATCTAACATAACAGGAATTTTTCAAATGAATTTTGGAATATTCATCTTTGTTTAACCGTGCACTTCAGTTGGATCTGCACTATAGAAACTTGGCTTACTTTGTATGAAAGAGGTGCCTGAGTAGGTATGTATTTGATTGGGAGTTCAGTAATTTTATTAATTTATGTAATACCCACCCATACCGAGCCGAATTCTCTCTGGCTTTGAATGTGCTATATGTTTATTTTGTGTTCAAGTATAACATTGTTTACTTTTCTTTATTATTAATATTATTATGAGATATTCTTCAACGAAATTACGGTTAATTCTATGTGACAATCATTACAAATGGTTCATCTTTTTACTTCAGTTAGGCTTCCCTTTCAATTTCAAAAATATCGCTCCAGAAGACCCTTGTTAATTTATGGCTATTGATATCGGTTGGTCACTAGGTAAAATGGAAATACCTTCAATATGCAGTGTGCCAATTTTAAGTAAGAGACCATTGTATTATCCAGGGACTATACAAATAAACGAAGCTTATGAAAAATTGGTATAAGTTTTCACAAGATGCAATTATTGTTGTAATAGGTTTGGTTTTGATAACAAATTTTCGAAGTTTTGCTTCCTCACTATCGAAGGTTCGTTTTCTACAAGAGGTAGAAAATGCATGTCCTCCATAATCATATAGTTTTGGATTTTTACATTTCACAGCATTCTGTACATTTTCGATTTAGTACCTGTAGAAATGCCTATTTCCATACCTACTTCTGCTCTATTTGGATAAACTTTTCTGGGATAGTGCAGATGGTCTACCATCAAATCTTCCCTGAGCGGTTGGTAAGTGAGAGTTAGGAAGTAATCAGTCCGGTGCTCTCGATTGACATTATCTTCCCTCGATCAAAGAGAAGCTAAGTTTCAGTTCGGAAAATTTAGCCTGAATCAGTGTCACGAAGATGGATGTGTCAGGGTATGATTTCATCACTTTTATCTAAGGCAGAAACCAGAAAAATTGCGGAGTGTTTTACAAGAAGGTTTAAAGTATCAAATGTTACCATGTCCTCATTTAGTAATTTATAGAATTCAGTCAAAATGATGTGACTTACTTTGGTTGCGTGGTTCCTAAGTTTTTACATCAAAAGTCCCTCGCCAGTGTGGTTGCTCGTTGGGTTTGTGCTGTCAAAAAGCGATTAGGTTGTATGGCACATTTAATAGCTATGGGCAAAGCACACTTAAAAGCTATGGGGAAAGAGATAATCGAAGTTGATGATGCACACCTTACAACTAATATAAAACTAATATTATTACATTTGTTTTATTCCTCTACTTGGTTCGGGGAGGCAGAATTGGGCGTAATTGTAATCATAATTGGGAATTCAGCGTAACTTTGGGGAAGTTCGACTAGAATTATTATAGTAGGTTGAAGTAGAAGACTGTTTACTCTTGTGCTCACACTGTGTTGCGGTAAATTTCAGATAAATAATTTTTAAAAACCTATGAAGGTGTGGTTTTTCAAACTAAAACGGAGTATTCGTTCTGTTCCGTTGACCCCCCTGTGTCTCCCAAGGCCTGACCCTCCCGATCGCTGCCATCACACTTCAGTTCAAAGACCGGTAAATGTTGCAGATGAATTACTGGGTGGCGGGAAAAAAGGCTCCAGCCTGGGTGGGCACTAAACAGTCTTCCACTTCGACCTACTATAATAAATTTTACTCAAACTTTCCCAAATGTAAGTTGAGTTCCCATTTATAGTACGGTCTTTGTAGAAGACTGTTTACTTTGGCAGCTCGTTCAAAAATCTCATTTACATGTTTGTAAGAAAGGAGGTGGTAGTGGGGGTACTAAGCATGACTGGTTTTACCCCGGATAAAATGTAAAAAGGGAGAAAATGGAGCTCCTTTTACTCACTTTTGTGTATAGGGGACCTGTGAAACACCCAACTCCCCCATACACACCTATGCCATTAGTGAGTAGTACCCCCCTTTGGAACATTCGGGAGATGTGCCACAGGTGAAAATCTGACTGGCCCCGAGGGAGAGGAGGCGAGATCCGGATTTGCCTGTAAATAGGATTAACGATCTGTAGATGTCTCCGTAACATGTCGAAACTATTCTTCCAATATTGTTATACGGATATGATTCTGTCAGATTCCTTCTCCCTATTCTGACATTTTCCAAGTGTTTAGGAAAATCCCCCAAAAAAATCGAAATTCATGTCAGAAACAAAAAGATTGTGGTCACCAGGGGGAGACTGAAACCTGAGTTTTTGAACACACCTATTCTACCCTCGTTGTCTGCTTCTGCAACCACCACCAGAGGATTTGAGGTTTCCTGAGTACTACTGGAATCCACCCCTTTGGATACTCTGGTGACCAGACAACTAAGAAATTCAAAAAGGACTTATTATTGTGCCATCACCTGCCGCATTTTGCATTTCGCTGGTCCTCCTTTTGCGTTTTGTCCTTTCCGAGTTATCGATATACAATCTGAGTGTTTCGTACCATAAATAATTACGTGACTTAATCGGTGTTAACTAACAAAATTATGACTCAGACAAAACTACCAAGATATACTGCCAATTTGTCATTTTCTGCACTTTCGTCACTTGTTAACCTTTCAGAAGAGTTATTATGGGGGCGTTCGTTGTGAATTTCCATGAAGAATCCAAATTTGCAATATAAAAATTAGATTCGGCAATAAAAAACAGAATGTTTTCAAATTGCCCACATTCCTGAATCATCATGAAAAAAAGAGTTTAAGTGGGATTCGTAATTTTTTTTAGAAATTGGGCTAGAACCAGCATTGTATCACAAATTTCAGGCACCCCGAGAGTAATCTAGAAAGTACCTGGATTGAAAACATCTCTTGTACTATTTAAGGGAGAGGCATCAATAGCCTGGCTACCCAAAATATTGAAAACCGTATATTATGTAACGATGAATTTCATCGTCTTTTCCAGTAATGGTACTCAACACATTCATTTTACAACAAAAGTTATACTAATTTATTTTCTGGAATTCTAATAATAGAAAATGAACGCATGGAAACTGCTAATCTTCTGCATTTGAACTGCCCGTTATTAAACAGTTATTCAATTCCCATTTATAAATTAAGAAAATGGAGTTACCTAATGAAAGCAATGTCTAGTTTCATAAGAATGATGAGTTACTTTGTTCAATTAATATCGACCTAGAAATGAGAGATCATCGTTAGTGATTTAGTTTATCCATTCATCGTCTGCCCTCTTTTTAACCAACCCCTTTCATCTACCTTCATCTCTGGAGCTCTCCCCTTGTAATGAAGATATTCTTCAAAGTATAATGTGGCAGATTGTAGTTTATTCCCGTCAATTTTATGTAATGGTCAATTCAGACAATTCCTTAATCCTTGTAGGAACATACCACCTGTGGACTACCAAATTACTGAGGTAGCCACTAGTTTGTGTTCTTTGTAGTCATTATTATAAACTAGGTACCGCCTATGTAGTATCCACTTATTCATTGTATAAAATTGTTTTCTTACTTTAAAAAAAACTGTAAGTATATGCGAGTAGAGCATAAATCTCTCTCCCTGTGCTAGGCATGCTGATGGCTATAGCATGCCATTAATTCTTTTAGTTGATCTAGGCATGTATTAGTTTTTAGAATGTTTCATTCATGTGCAAATCTTGAAGCATCTTATCCGCATGCCTTCTGATTCATTTTGGAATCCATCTTGAAGCTATTGTAATATTGTTTGTTTCAGATGCATAAAGAGAGCGATTTTGACGAAATGGCCAAATGGTTAGGAGAAGGGGTAAGTTCAAGATTCTCATTGTCTGAAGTACTTACTGGAGAAAACTGATTGTAAAATTAAGTTTACAAACAAACAGTATTTTTTGTCAGGGGGATCTCAATACCGAAATCTTGGCTTTTGTTCTGAAGCCCGTTTTTTCCTATCTCATCAGGATTTTGAGATATCGTTCAATTTGTCCACATTTCGGTCCTATTTTTCCAATGTTTCTTTTCCTGATTTTAATAAAGGTTTTTGGCTACAGAAAAAATCTAACACAACGTTCTTTGGATCAAAGGTACTACAGGAAACAATGCCTCACACTCTTCAAATACAATGATTGGAAAATTGGACCAATAATGGACAAATTGAACAGTACCACTAAATCCTGATGAGATGGGAAACTTTGGAGTGTTCTGCACACTCTAAGATTAAAACCTCTAGATTTGATATTAAGAGACATGACTTTTTGTGGAACCTGTGATAATTACCTAATTATAAATAAAGATCAAATGGGAAAACTGCTGTTGAAAATGAGTGGCATGTATCTACAAATGATAACTGAGAGAAATTTATCTTCAATGAAATACGTTTTGTTCGCCAATGGGCTGCATCAACGAACTTAGTCCCTTCTAGAATTTGCAAATCAATCCATGAACCTTTTCATGGATCAGTACTCTACTCTTATTTGGTCAAGAACGGCATAATATCACATACGGCATATTATTGACATACCTTTCGGGGGAGTCCGTCAACACTAGCAAGTTGAGTACCCGGGGCAAGCTCTTTTGAAGTGTCCACCCCCAGTGCTCGATTTGCTAGTGACGACAAACTTCTCCGAAAGGTATGTAAATGATAATTTTACTTTTACTTCTAGCGGAAATAACCCTTTAGATTTAATACCAAGAACGGCAGATGTCTTTTACCACACACTGCTGGATAAGTATAACCTTAACTAACTGAGAGAATGGCCAACATCATAAACAGCCAAGATTAGAACCTTGCTGTCACAGTTGCCAACATATACAGTGAGCAAATCGCCCTCTTAAAAACCCCATTGATCTTTTCCCCTAAAAACGTAATTTCTGTCATTTGTAAAATTCAGAAATGTTTTTCACTACGTTGATTGGAAGACCTGAATATAAGCCAAATGAAACCTGTATGGTGGCCTATTAGCAACATTTTTAGATTGCGCTCGCTCATGGATCATATTTTCGTATTTCAACAGATTTTTAGTACCTATAGGAGGACTGGTCAGTTGGATATATGTGTAATGAATCAGACATTGAGGATTTAAAAAAACAATTTTATTGGTATTTTAAATGGGAAATAATCTTTCAAGGGAACTGCTGTGAGTCATGAAATTACCGTATTAAAATGGTTTAGTAGAAAGCTTGCCTATACAGTCAATCATCACAGATGCTGATGTATTTTTTCTCGAAAACTGAATTGTGATAGGCCCTGAAGTGGAAACGCCATTATATCCTAAACTTCTCATCTTTTCATTTAAATCATACATCCACTGTAGGCTCACAGCTTCTTGTTAGAGGATTTTACCTGTTTCTTCATCATTTTAACCTCATTGGCAAAATAACATGGAATCATTCCATGGCTTCGCATATATATTATATAATGAAATTAAATTAAGGAACCCACATGACTTCGTATTCCTTGCATTCTTGCAGAATATGCCGTCTCTGGGAGGGGAACAAGAATCCTTAACAAGTTCCGAGTTTGAGAGATTCCTGGCTGAAAGGGCTGCTGCAGCCGAAGCTCTACCATTGGCCCATTCCGCTAGTGGTAACCAACCCAAGAAAAGCAGCAAGGACCCACACGACAGTTCGTTGTATGCGCTTTAGGTAATTCTTCTTCAGTTTACCTATAGTAATTTGGAGCAAAATGGATGTAGCTATTAATGAGGGATAGCCGCATATTTAGTTTTATATTTTTAAATGAAAGCAGGTGAAATGCTAAGAATATACACACCAACCACTGTTTTTATTTCGGCAAAAAACTTCGTCATCACACCTCTGGTGTGGACTATTGGTGGCCTCTAGACGTCACAATTTGCCAAACTGAAAAATCATAAAAATCAAACCCCTCATAGTGGAGAAGTAAGGATGGTGTCAAAATTCCCAGAATGAAATCTACTTTAATTTAAAAATGTTGAACACAACATTTTCAGACCGATGAGTACTCCTCAATGATAGTTGTAAGATTTTTGAGCAGCTGGATTGGTTCCATAGTAGTTGAATTTTATCTAGTATCTGAGGTGGGGGTAACTAATTTTCTGTTGAATAATTTAATTTTCCAAGTGTTTTTCATCACTTTCTATAATCTGTGTATAGGTACCTATTGTCTAGCTCTGTTAGGCAACCATGTAACAGTTGAACAGTCTGCAGGTTAAATAGAGGCATCAGGTGATAGCTCCATTATGATCCTTCATGTCCTTTATTTACTAGCCAAGGTTTTATCTGTAAATGAAATTATTATTCCAAGTATGTCTTTACTAACAGTTCAACAATTTTTATCCTGTAGGAGCAGCTATGGTTGTTACCATGATTCCTATGTTCCAGATGTCTCTATACCTAGTGTTTAATAGTTTGTATAAATAAGTTTAGTTTTTTTTTTTGTATATATAAGTTTAGCAAATTTGTGCTGTATAAAATGTGAGGCTTCAAGTATATGAGGCAGTCGTGTCCTTTTACAAAGAAATTTGGAGTTAGATTATGACCCTACTGCTGGCAAACAGTATTTTACCTTTTTGTGGTGAGATGGTGTTTGAGAACAAGGGTGTTGTTGCTTTACAGTAGGTACTTTATCAGTTTGTCCAACTCAACTTGGGTAGTATGGATTTTGTACTTCTTGATTTCAAAGTTTTCCAACAATCGTTACTTTTGGCTTACAGTGACCTTTACTATAGTCCTATAACAAGGAAGACGGCGACTTGTTGTTTCTGTGCATCAGTAGAGGTTGTGTGACTTTGAAGGGATTCTTAGGTTGTGATCCAACTCTGAATGTGGTGAAATAAGTAACAACACAGTTATATGACCAATTCGCAAGATTTTTTGGAGAAATAAAGAATTATCCTATTAGAGTTTAGTGCCTTTAGTGGTTATGGGAAAACCAATACAGGTCCGTGGAAATTCGACATTTCTCAGGATTTCCGTTGGAAGAGTTTCATCCATAGTGGTTTTTATAGATTCCCTCATATCTTAGGTCCCTTTTATATGAATTGGGGAGTCCACAGGTTACTCTGAGTTGGACTCATCACAAGTAAATTTCTTGCTCAGACCAGCAAATTTTGTAATGCTCTTCCATGAAATGTCTTGGAGAGAAGTGTGTTCAATTGTGTGATAACCAAATGCTTCCTTTCTTCGATCCATTTCGCATCTACATAGGAAATGGCTTGGTGGAGTCTTCTTCAAGACTACTGGGACATATTGGTAATTTAGGTATTTTGAATCTTTTCGGTTAAATGTGTCGAAATTTTTTAAAATATATACTATACAATGCCTTACAATACAAATGAAGACAATGGTATGAATTGCTAAGTGAACCGAATCAAACCAATACAGAATCCAACCACCAACCAATATAATTGAATGCTGAACTTGGGCCCTCACAGACAAGATATCAACTGCATAACTTATCAAGCGATAAAGATGAGCCTGGAGCGTCTGACTACTGCCAGTTCAAATAAGGTTATAACTACCGTATTCCCATCAAGCATTCCCAGGCTTGGGGGAGTGTATTTAAAGATGTCTGAGTTGGTGGTAACAGTGAAGATTCTACGAACTTGTGAGTTAGAGCGCACTAATCTCGATAGTGCTAATGGAGTACTGGTATGCCCTGTCTAACCCGAACCTCCTACTGAAGTAGTGGATCGAACAGTATATTCAATACCATCTTTTCACTAAGCATTATGAATCGGTTGAGTCTGGATGGAGTTTAATTTGGTTGTGGGTGTTAGGATATACATAAGTTTATTAGTACTACCTATCAATGCCAATAAATAGCTATGTTAAATATACTATGATTGTTTTCTAGGTCGTGCGAACGTTTTCAGCTGATACAGTCGTCTTGGTCTCTTGTTCGTGGAATTTGAAGAGTACCTTTGAGAACATGGAAATCCAGGGCCGTTCTGACGCATACTCTGTGAGGTTACATGCATTTGATTCAAAATACTAATGTAGCTAATATGAACATTTTATTTTTTTAAACATTCTAATTGTTTTATATTAAAAACAAGCACGATCGAATAACTATTTATCTGCCATTTGCAAGCTGTTATACATTTGATATAAGAGGAACGACTCAATTTCACTTTTAGCGAGTATCACTTCACACCTAAGTGCTGTTGCAGGTACGCTTTTGGATTTCAGTCGGGTTGTTAAACCCATTGTGCTTGTAGCAGTACCTAAAAAGCACTGGTATTATTACTGGTTACTTGCTACTGTTGAAAATGTATTTGTTATTACTGTTCACATTTCTAAGTCTGTTGTGTATTATTGTTAGTTTAAATCTAAACCTTTGGTCGCTACCATTTTGTAATGGTTGATTGGAGTATTTTATAAATTGGAGACTGCCCCCCCCCCCCCCCCCCCCCGTCTTTTTTCTGCTCTTTGTATTAGTTTAAAACTATTGGTTTCTAATTTTTTCCCTCACGTAAAAACTGAAACCTTTGCAAATTGCCTATCTGCGACGTTCTCTCCATTTTACCTAATTATTGCGGAAACTGAAAAATCAAACTCATTTAACTTATCCTACCCAAGCAGCAGGTGTAAGATGCAAGTAAGTAGAGTAATACGATTGGGTGCGACATTATCAGGTGTATGACAAAAGAACATGAAATCCGGGTTTCAAAACATATTGGACAAAAAGGGAGCAATTTAGTGACGACAGTGTGGGAAATGTGGAGTGATTGGTGTTGGCCAGCTAACTAGGTTAATAATCGGGTTGATTAACCCTAACCACAATTTGCCGCCAAATCCCTGTGCGTTATGGCATTTAACAAACAGTTAAAATTATCATTTTCTTTGAATTAATTCTAAAAGCAACTTATTTCTCAACTTTTCAATTTTATTTATGTGATTAGAAGGGTAATAGAAAATTAAGTTCCTAAGAATTTTCGTATGCCTGATAGTTATTCTTTGTTCTTAATGTTACGCTCCAGGAAAATAACTCTCACAGTCGAAGAGGTTTGGTCACCCTGGCCTCTTAGCTCTGGTCGTTAGAGCATTGCAACTCCGGGAAATTAATAATAATTTCTCGTAGTTGTGACGACGCGAGTTCGAACTCCTGTCGAGGTATCAAATATTTTTAGCCCGTTGCGTTACACAGTCGAAATAGGACCCGAAATCATACGAAACAATAATTAATTAAATCCCTCTCGAGCCAAAAGACTGGAAACATCACATTTCCTGTTGTTATGCCTTTCATTTCCTCACTCACTTAAGTCAAAACACACCGTGACAATGACCTCGCGCGACTGCTGACTTGTTCCAGCAAGCATCTGCTGAGCCAGCGGCCTGCAGTTACACTTCGTCATTCGTCTGACCCCAAACCAACCGAGACGGCTGGTATTTGACTCCGGGGAAATGTTACGCTCGAGGAAAATAACTCTCACAGTCGAAGAGGTTTGGTCACCCTGGCCTCTTAGCTCTGGTCGTTAGAGCATTGCAACTCCGGGAAATTAATAATAATTTCTCGTAGTTGTGACGACGCGAGTTCGAACTCCTGTTGAGGTATCAAATATTTTTGGGCCGTTACATTAAAAACGCATTCTGTCCCGCTAGAGACGAGGAAATTGAAAATCGTGGGTGTGCTGGAAATATCATCTGATAGTGTAGTGTGCACCTCTCCTGTGGAATTTTATCACCTGTTTTAGCGTTACTCTCTTTTGTCCCCAGTACACGCTTGCCAAAGCGACCAGAACTCAGGTGAGGGCAAGCATGTACAGACATTGCTTGTGTGGGCTTAATTGTCACCATTCTGCTTGCCTCCAATTCCTGTCAATTTATTGGCACGAGTCAGAGAACCCGAGGCAGCACGGGCCTGATAGGTAGGGTGAGGTTCACCTTCAGTACATGCTGTTGCGCCTCATGGCTACCTGTTCTGCAACCTCCCGTTTATCTTTTGATTTTCGTGTGTATTTATGTGTTTTATTGTAGTATAGAAATAGATTGGTAATGAGGTAGATTGGAGTAATAGTCCGGCCACCTGCACTTCCATATTTGTCCACTGTACTGTAGGTACGCATTCGACTTTGTTACAATGCTCGTGTCGCCCTGCTTACTGAACCGGGGGGCGAGCGTATACTTAGCTCGTTTTCCAAGCCTTGTCGCCTTGCTAACCAGCAGCCTCGATGGACCTTACTGTGGTATTATTAAAAGATCCGCTTGTGACATTGGAACTAACGTATGTTAAACCAGTGTTCCATATTCATAATGACCTTTTCTCACGTGTGACATCATCTGCTCTACGAAAATGCAAATTCCTACTTTTTTTCTGGTTATTCACTTTGTCATTTGAATCTCATGGTATGCGTTGACTGAAATTCGCGTGAATTTTTGCATGTTTGATATGAGCTGTTCGTAAAGTAGGCGGGACATGAGAAACTACCGATTCTATATTCAACACGGAATCATATAGCAGAACACCATTCAAGGCAACTGCTGTGGCGGCTGACGTCATATGGCATCAGGTTTCCTCTCTGGTTCCCCTTTTATCTGTGTTGTGAGGGCTGGCAAATTCACTTGTACACGTTTCATCTGTAAGATTATGGTTATCTGTTATCACCTCAATTTACTCAACTCAAGACTATCAATATGAGCTGTATGTGTTATCACTTGAACCTCGCATGGCTATGATCCCCCCAGTATTAATAGCATTGAATATCTTAATTATTTATTCTTGCCATGCAATGTCAGAGATCTGCCTTCTGCAGTCAACACTCAATTTTTTTCCGTTGTAATTCTTGATTCCTTCAAAGTTCTGAAAGGTATGAAGAGATTTTTTCTGACTTCCTCATGTCTCTCCCGCTTTCAGTAGACCTGTTTGCTTGCGGGTGGAGTTCATTTGCTTGTCTCCGAAACCGCATATGGGCTCTGGAGCAGATTTGTTGGAACAGATGATGACAAATTAATCTTCTATCCCCTTCTCGTACATGTTTTTCTCTATGCCTATTGGTTGATCAAGGTAAAAGTCGGCAGACTTCTCTTGTTGGAGAACGAAATATCGCCTTTAAAAAAAAGAAGTGAAATGGCAACTTTCAATTATTTCTTATTAGCCCTTCGCATTTACTGCATTCCAAATCCTTATAGTATTTATTGACATGTATTCACATGCTTTCAACCTTCATTGAAGATTCGTCTCTATCATAAATACTACTTGCAGCCTCCATTCTTCGAGTAAGCTTTTTATCCTGGACTCTTATTAACCAGGAATTGCTACAAAATCACCAGGATATTATGTGCCTGTTTGAAGTATTTCCAAACTAGAATTAGTAAGTATCTGGAAATTTTATCTCTCGTTACTTACTTAACAGCGATAGTGAAGTACGTTCCACAACCGGATTTTCCAAGTTTAGGATTCATAAGTATACTTTTTTTAAAGTCTCAGGTAGAGTTAATTTTGTAATTTGAAGTTCTTTCAAACTGTATTTATCTTACAGATGAAGTTGAAATGCCATACAAATTATATGTAGTACTTGATGAGTTAGCTAGTCAAGAGTTAGTTATCATTTTATTTTTTTACACACCTTTTTTGGAATGATCGGGCTGATTTACGATGCTTAAGTTCATTGGGTACTGTATATATGGTACTCCGCTTCAATGTTACCTTTCTCCATGATGTAGAATGTACTTTGTATTACAGAATGCCTTTGTTTGATCTTAGTTTTGTCTTCGATCAGTATCAATGAAAATTATCTAGTAAAATATATCATAGTTAACTATAAATCTACAAAAAAAATATGCACCATCCTTACTAACCAGAACTTTAGTTCCAATGGTTACTTTTGTTTGTGACAACGTCTATTTGGTTCCAATGTAACTTTTTACATTTAGATTGAGAACGAAATAAGGAGATATAGGCGAAAAAGAAGATTGAAAGAATAATCAATTAGTTATTACTATTGTGATTACTTCAAAAACAAATATATATTTATAATCATTATCGTATTTACAAATGATTTAATACTATTTTGGTTTGATATAAAAAACAAAATCAAATTGAGTAGGGTACCCTATCCATTCTTTCTAAGGAGACTAACATTGTAATATTTGACATTAAATCATAAACAGCTTTGATGATTTAATGTATCTTGAGATGATTTAAGCTGTTCTTGACAAAATAAAGCTCATTACCTGATACTATGTCTCGTTCTACTATCAGATGAATTTTTAGAATCCACCTGTTTTATATTTGATATTCTGTACTTCAGCAAAAGGCAATAGACACAATAACCATGCCCTAGTATATAACGGTACAGCATTCCAACCCAAATTGTATTCAGCCAGTATTCAATTCAGACCACTCTGCTTCTACTTCATCCATTGCATTTAATATTTCAATTTATTGGCTACATATTTTTGGCTTTGACTTCCGTGAATGGTGAAGTAAAAGTATGTGATGTGCTCAGTTTAAATCTGTGTGGCTTGAAAAACAGCCCTTAGTTTATTATAATTATTGTAAAGTATAGGAAAACGAGATTGGCCCTTGCAGTGAGGTTAACTGTTAGCTGCAAAAGCACCTAGACCACATCATTAACCTTCATCCGATCGTGTGGGCAGCAGACTGTCGCCAATGATTTATATTATACGTAAAAATATAACTGACGGGTTAGAAGCAGTATGATACAGATGTATTCTCCGGGTATACCATTATCCGTTTGCAGTCATTGGATTCTTACTCGTGCGTTCCATAGGAAGCCACAGTATGTGTGATCTATGTTAGCGACCTGCAGTTCAGCGTCACGCGTACCTATGACTGTCACATAGCAGTTCTGCAGAAGAGTCAAGAAGGGATTGAAACAGGAATTAGAATTGCCTTTATCCCTACCAGGTGGGGTGGATCTCTCTGTCTGCAATTGTATTTGAAACATTATAGTTTCAAATTGTACTTGAAAGTAAATTTTGAATTAACTATTCTTATAACAATTTTCTAATTAACAATGTGCATTCTAAACACAGCTTATAAACTTATCTGAAAGATCACCAATCTAAACCGCTGTCATTATTGATGTTAAAATACAAAAATGCATTGAAATGAAAAATGTGACGGGTGATTACTAGCCACCATGCGCGTGCTACCGTGATACAATAAGGCGTGAGCGGATGAAGGTTAAGCTGATATAAATTTAAATTTGAAGAAGCTTCTCCCACAATACTTTATTAATCTTTCCTATTCGGGAATATGGAATTATGACATAGTATTGTAAACATTCTGTAAGTATTTCTATTTTTATTAGTACAATGGGGTTTGGGTGGGGGATGCTACTTTATTTGATGTAGTTAAAATGAACTATAGTGGATAAGTGCCGCCATCTTTGCATTGGTTTTTTTTTTTTTTTTTTTTTTTTCGGGGTGTTTTGTAGGGGGTTCGGATTTTCACTCCCCACTCTACAAAAAACCTGCGTTTCACTCCTGACTGTGGTGGCGTACGCTCTGACTCACAGTAAAACGAATTGGCGTTTCACTCCAAGTGACTTAGTCTGTCGCTACCATTAGCGGCATGGGGGGGGGGGGGGTTCACTTCCCTCTCCAAAAAAAAAAAAACCGTTGGCAGCACATAGTGGGCACTGTTTAGTAATCGTTTTCAATAGTTTGTATTGAGTAGTCAGCCTCAATTAATGAATTTTTCGAAATCTGGAATAAGTCAATTGAAAAACATTGCAAATTATTACGCAAAGGTTTATTATTGGAATAGTACACCAAAAATCACTCTAATGACATTTCATTGTATCGTAGGAACAGGATTTATAATGTTGCGGTATTGCTTTTTTTTTCCAAAATAACAAAATTTTCTTTAAAATCGTGAAATTAATTGGAGCCAAATGCACAATTATTTCGGAAAGTATTGTGAAACTGAGATTAATAAATATCATGGCTATGTCGAGCTGCGAGCCTAACATACAACCACCTGACGAAACATGATCAGAACTTTGAAAGAGGCTCGGATCTAGGGTCCATTGAACGGAAGATTATTGTCATTGTAATTCTTAAAACTAAAGACACCGAACACCGATCAAAAAGTTGGGAGTGAAAAGCCAATTTTGAGGGCCCCGCATCATCAGAATGGGAACCCACTCTGTTCAGTCGGAGTGAAACCCTGGCCGCCCGTTTTGTATGCCTTAAACTTGATAATTGCAGTCATGTTTTGCCGTGATATATTTGTCTAGCTGTTCTGTAAGGCGTTACTCTTTTTAACCTCCTCCTTATCTTACCACCTTCTTAGGTCACACGGTCTACAATATTTGTAGACACAAGATGGTCACAAGATTTACAAGATGAGGCTAGGCGTAGTTACATTGAGATTTTTGAGTTTTCTCGTCCTAAATCACTGTGTAATTCGTCGACTTATATTTTTTATGATTCAAGTATTAAATTAATATGGATGACTCTATGAGTTAAGTGGTTATTGGCAGCGAAAAATGTTGAAATTTGTTTTATTTGCCACCACAAAAGTTTGCCCCTGGTGTAATGCATGAAACTAATCAGTCTTGGTTATTTGAACAACTTGTTATTAAGTGCTGTTTTGCTTGTTCAGCTTGAGTCATATGTCCACGGTTGGCTATATCTCAATAGTTACAGAACACCCCAAAATCTAATTTTAATCGATTTGTAGGCAATAATTGTATCTTGTTTGTACTTGGAATAGCTACACTAAAATCGTACAGAGGCATTTCACCAAATCACGGAAACTTCTTTCACTAGCACCTGGCCCAGAAACAAGCTTGGCATTCAAGAAAAATTTCGACCCCTCCTTGTTCAACTCAATAACCTAAAATTGCAATTTTAATCGCTCGCTAGCGTTCCTATTTCTCCCTAATGATTTTTTTTTTTTGCAATACACCCACGTGTTATGGCTCGAATACTACGCTTGATTTTTTTGTTTTTCGTACCTTTGAAACTTGTCATTTGTTGGAACATCATTAGTTTTGCCTGATCCAATATCGATATTTAGAAATTATGTGCTTATGGCTTCTTTACCATGTTTCAAGCCATTGTGCAATGAAGGAATGAATTGCACCACCTGTTACAAATTATGCACCTACAGTTGATTATTCTATTCGAATGCGACAAAAATTGCAATGCGGAACGGCTCTGGATGATTTTTTTTTTTCTTCTTCTTTTTGGAACGTGATAGTTAGGGTTTAACTACTTAATTCGTCGTTGTTAATTTTCTCCGGGTTGGACGAAAAACGTTTATTTATTAAAATTTTATCATTATTGTGATCATATATTAAAAATAATGTTAAAGCTTTAGAGGTGGAGTACCCTACGATTCCAGGATCTACTGCCTAATTGTTGTAACAGTGTATTTTGTTTGTTCTTTGTATATAATTATGCAATATATAATGAATGTAAATGCATTTACTTTATCTTTTTCACACCTATATCCCCTTCAATTCCCAATTTTTAGGCCGATCAAATCAAGTATGTTGATGAAATTCTTTTATTATGATATCATAACTTGGGAGGTGACATCAATAGACCCATCACTGAGCAAATCAATGCTCTAAGAAGAATCCGACTTGAGGCATGGCAAACACAATATATGTTCCAGAGAGACTCCCTATTACATTTCAACTATCAGGGGTTAAAAGGAGAGAAGTTGGCTCATTCAGCTCGTCAGGACGTAGTCCATCATTCGATTTGTCGCTCAGGCACCCCAGAGAGTCACCATATTAAATTCCAACTTTCTAGGGTGAACAGGAGAATTGTGCTCACTCAACTGATAAGGAGCCTGTCATTTCACTCGTCTCTTGATGTTCCAGAGGGACTCCCTATTAAATTATAACTTTCTGGAGTGAAAAGGAGAACTCTTTTCAAGCTTCCTAACAAGTGGTGAACGATTGTTTTGGGATGGAAATGATCAAGTTACAACTCCCTTGCAACGATTGGTTGTACATGATATGTATTAGAAAAGTACAATCAACTACATCTTTGACATCATTTCCTTGTACAAAAGTCGTTCACCACTTGTTGGAAACCTCTTGATTTGTCTGTCACGTAACTGCATCTCATGCTTCCAAATTCCGCCTATATAGGGTGTCTCGACTTAAGTAGGTAAGACTTCAGGGATCGATTTTACAAGTAATTTGCAACGAAAAGTGCCTCTTAGACTTTTTCTTTTAGATACTTCGTTTCCGAGTTATTTCTTTTGCAATTTTTTTCGTGTTTTCGACCTTATGTCCCCAATCGTTAGAGTTTTCTCAAATTTGAAGATACCGTTGGAAAGAGCCTTAAATTTTCAATCTTTCTGATGTAAATTTTAATTTTTGTTATTAGTTTTAGTTAGTGAAAAAAATGGCTAAAGTTAAACATTTGAAAAAACGCTGCAAATTATTTCACAAAGGTTTATTATTTTTTCAATTGAGTATGATCGTTGTTTTAGTTGGCTTGCGTACGTCATAAGGCCCGTCCAGACTCCTCGGCGTGTCCTATTTCGAGTTTCCACAACCTATACTTCTATAATTATATACGCATGTTTATATTTCTCGATTTGAGCTCCCATCTATTCAAATAGTTATTGCCTTAATAATATCATTATCTAAGTACGTACGAAAAGTCGAGAGGATATGTTATTAAATATGCGTAGGAAAACCATTGGTATTAACACACAAATATGACCTAGAAAAAAACATATTATTTATGCCTCGAAGGCCCTCCTACCCACCACAAGGTGCCGCGGCGCCTCACTCCACCCCCCGCTCACCCCCCCCCCCCTCGCCACCCACCGTGACCCCTTGCCAAGCGTGCCAGGCGTGTGTGCGTGCGTAAGTCTAACACACGAAGCCTTGAAAAAGACACTTTTTCGGCCGTTTTTGGCCCATAGCATCTATGCGAGTAAAGCGATCGGGATGGTTAAACGTTAGGACCAACTAGACCCCAAATGGAGTCTATGTGCGAAAGAACGGGTTTTTTAAGTCAATTCTTAGGCCTTTTATGGCCCGAACGGCGGACGGACATTTCAAATTTGGATTCTACGCACCTTGAAACGTAAAGTGACAAAGTTTGAGGGGGGGTTATAAAAATTTTTTGCTACACGATCACATAGGCTTATTATTGGAAATAATAAACCAAAATGTAACAATTGTCGATTTTTCTTCGTTTTTCTGCTTTCAGTATGGAAGTTTTTCGGCGGGCGCTCTTCGGGAAAAACTTCCTCAAACTGTCAGCTTTCCAACAGTATACTAAAAAAAAAATTTTTTTATATGGAAGTTTTGGGAGAAAATAGCGTTGGAATGACAAACGTCGACGTTTCATCTTTTTATTTTTATTATGCACAGCGGTATTCGATGATAATAAACCAAAAAAAAAAAAAAAAATAGTGTCTTTAACTAACTCATCTTCCACCTGCCTCATCTACTTGAGCAAAATTAGATAATTATCGGAAGTGCAGGCGGAAAAATACGATAATACGATCGGCTAACTTAGTCAATTGTGATTCATACCTAATTATTCCTCGGATATTTATCTTTAATTTGAGTTGGTACCTAATAATACGGGGTGGATTGGCAATGAAAATGCTGTTGTGTATCAGAGATCGCTCGTGTTATAAAAAATAATAATTACTTCTTGGGGGAAAAAAAATCAAAGCAGGTTCTCAAAGTGCCTCCCTCCTTCCTGTATGCATAGGCGGCATCATGGCGACATCACGGCCTCTTCCTCGCGGATCGTGTGACGTTACGTAAGGTATGTGCATTCTGCATACAGGAAGGAGGGAGGCACTTTGAGAACCTGCTTTGATTTTTCTTTTTTCCAAGAAGTAATTATTATTTTTTTTATAACACGAGCGATCTCTGAAACACAACAGCCTTTTAATTGCCAACCCACCCCGTATTTTTAGGTACCTAATCAAATGAAAAATAAGTACTTTCCGAGGAATAATTTTGAAGCACAATTGACTGAGGTAGCCGATCGTATTTTTCCGGCTGTCCTTCCGATAATTATCTAATTTTGCTCAAGTAGATGAGGTAGGTGGAAGATGAGTTAGATTGATACACTATTATTATTTTTTTTTTTTTGGTGTATTATCATCAAATACAGCTGTGCATAGTAAAAAATTAAATTAAATTAAATTAAAAACAATAAATAAAAAACAGATGAGACGTCGATTTTGACCAACAAAATCACGTTTTCTGTCATTCAAACGCCCACAATCTCGCAAAACTTCCATATAAAAATTTTTTTTCAGTAGACTGTTGGAAAGCTGACAGTTTGAGGAAGTTTTTCCCGAAGAGCGCCTGCCGAAAAACTTCCATACTGAAAGCAGATAAACGAAGAAAAATCTATAATTGTTACATTTTTTTCAAATGTTGAACGTTGGCCATTTTTTTCACTATTTAGAACTAATAAAAAAAATTGAATTTACATCAGAAAGATAGGATATTTAAGGCTCTTTCCAACGGTATCCTCAAATTTGAGAAAACTCCAACAATTGGGGAGTTAGAGCCGTTTTTGTGACGTAAGGTTGAAAACACGAAAAAATTTTTGAAAATGAAATAACTCGGAAATGAAGCCTCTAAAAGAAAAAGTCTAAGAGGCACTTTTTGTTGCAAATTACTAGTAAAATCGATCCCTGAAGTCTTACCTACCTAAGTCGAGACACCCTATATACATCTGTGAGACCGTTACCAATGTAGCAATGCTAAGCTCAAATGACCGTTTGGTTTGGTCAATAAACGGGTAGGAAGATCACGCGTACCAAGGAGCTGAGGGTTCCTCCAGGCAGGCGGGGGCTGTGACTTCATAGGGCAAACGAATTTACTGCTCAGATACCCATCATATGGCACCATTTCAGAAAGCTCTCGCTCAGATCCTTCCATTGAGCAAATAAAAAATTACCATGAAAATTCTCCATTAGTCAATAAAAACAATTGAAACTTATCACTCAAGAGCACCAAGTACATGGCAGTGATCTTTACCTACTTAGCAATGTTGAGCAAAGTATGTAAGACATTTTATTTGGCAACTACAACAAAATCATCATATTTGTCTATTTCGGGGCTATTCCCGATACTTTTTTTTTTTTTTTTTTTGAAATATTTTTTAGGGTTTTGTAAAACATTTTTACTTTTAAAATTGTCAGTCCTTTCGAAGGGCCTGAAGTTGCCGTACCAGAATATTTCTCTTACTTGCCACAATCTTCTCATCAAACTGTTTTGAAGAGGTTTGTCCCTCTTCTGCAGACAGTAACTGGTATGTTTGCGAATAAGATTTAGAACTAAATTTTGCTACGTGTTATTAATAGGAACCGAAATCCTTGGTAAAAGGAATTACGTGGAATGTTAAACTAAACCATAGAGGGGGGGGGGGGGGTATTAACGTTATATCATCGCAAATTATATACTTCCTAGTTTGAGCAGGAGAGAATTTAACTCGTTCAGCCGATCAGGAGGATTTAACTCGTTCGATTTCATTCGTCTCTAGACATCCCAGAGAAGCTCCCAATTAAATTTAAACTTTCTTGGGTGGATAGGAGAGAATTGAGCTCACTCTGCTGATTAGGATTGAGCCTGTCATTTCATTCGTCTATCGATATCCCAGAGAAGCACCATACAGCCCAGGCCATAATTATCAACCGATTTTCGAGATTCTTTCTTTGTTCGATCCCAATTTCGGTCTAGTTGTGTAACAAACCTCGGAAATTTTGAATTCGATTATAGAGGAGTTAGAATGGAGTGGGTAAAGCCGAAAAAATGTGTTTTTCTTTTCGTCGAATTTTGTCGACGCTACCCAGGCTATAATTCTCAACCGTTTTTCGTGGTTCTTATTTGGTTTGATTCCAATTTCAGTCTACTTGTGCAGCAAACCTTGGGAATTTTGGATTTGCTGTCGAGGTGGGGGATGGAGGCGGTAATTACCGATTCTTTCAAACGCTGCCCAAGCTACGAATATCGACCGATTTTTGTGATTCTTATTTTGTTCCATTACAAATTTGGTATAGTTTCGGAACGTTTGTCAGGAGTTCCGAATTTCATCATAGGAGAGGGCGAATGAAGGGGAGAATACTGATGAATCATGGTGTTTCAACAATTCTTGTCCGATTTTCGTGATTCTTTTTTTGTTCAACTATGGATTTGTTCTAGTTTTGGATCGTATATAAGGAGTTTCAAATTTCTTTATGGAACAGGTAATACTATAAATCATGATTTTTTAACTAATCTTGTCGGATTGTCGTGGTTCTTTCATTGTTGAACTACCTATGAATTCGGTCTAGTTTTGGAAAATATGTCAGGAGTTTCAAATTTCATTATGGAAGGGAGTGAATGGAGGGGGTAATAGTAAAAAATCATGATGTTTTGACTATTCTCATAGGATTTTCGTGTTATTTTATTCATTTATTTATTTTTATTCTAGTTTTGGAAAATATGCCAGGAGTTTCAAATTACAAGAGAATTTTTATGATGGAAATTTACTGTCGGCGGAGGGGATTAATGGGAGGAAGGGTAATTCCAAGAAGTCGTGATATTTTTGTTTTTTCTCTTTTTTTAACTCTCCAGAATTATATAAAACATATTCATGAGGACGTCCCTGTAATGCATACTTACTAACTGTGGTGAAAACCACCCCCTCTTTTCAACAGCCCTTTTCAGGGCTACCAAAAAGAGGTAGACACAACACAAAAATATTTATAAGACGTCGAGTTATAACTCCGTCAAACAAAATATTTCACCAGAGAGAAAATACGAAATTCTCTCTCAAAAGTGAAATATTAACTAATAACATACAAGGCGACCTCCCTAGACACTTACTGGGCGAGAGAGATGCGACAAGTATCTCGAACCAAGTCGCCTTGAACGAGAAAACTCAAACAGAAAATCAAACGTCCTCTAAAACTAGCAAGGACAATTCAAACAAGCCTACTCGCCAATCAGAAACACTGATTACACGAGAGACAATAGGCGAACCAACCAAGAGGCGGCAAGCAACCACCTCTGGTCCAGCAGCCACCCGGGGACCCCGTCTGAACAACGGACGCAGGGAAAACACCCGAGGCCCCCGGCTAAACTCAAGGTCGTCGGCTCCGCGACGGACGCTCGTAAGCCACCCCCGGGGACCCCGTCGCAGCGACGGACGTGGGGAAACCACCCCGGAGGACCAGCTCAGCTATCATACTCACAGATACTGAGAAAACAATGTGCGAGCCAATGAGATTACACAGTTGAATTAACGAAATTAAGCGGACCAATCAGGAGGCGGCAGGAGGCGGCCACCTCCCTATAATTACCCCGCTCGGAGCCCTCCGAATTCATTCCACTCTCCGCTCTCGACGACTACACTCAGAAGTACGAAGATTTCTACACGCTCAACGCTGACGATCCTTCTGCTCCCGAGTTCATCTCAAGAACGGCTTCCTACTGCTTTCTACAAGGCATACCTTCTCTCCACACAGATCTCGCATTGGCATCTACGAGTCCAGTGATTATTCATCCTGCTCATTGCCCAACGTAGTTCTTCTGTCAGGACGCCACCCGGTACATCTATTGATATTCTCATTAGATCGTACGCCCGCTGGGACGTTCCGAGACGTGTCGCCCGGGTTTCGTAGCACTAGGCTCGTCACCGACCGCTGTGGGCACGCCGGTAAATTACTCAGCTCATACGCTCTAATTTACCGTCCAAGAAAGTCTTTTTCAAGACTACAAGGTAGGACCCTGACATCCGAGCAAAGGAAAGAAGCTCTGTCAAGCGAGTCCACCTTCCAAACCCTCTATTTCTATACGTAGAGGTATCGAAAACGAGTTAATAAACTCGGATATTTCGATGGAGCGCCGCCCGTCCTATTTCCTCATGCAAGGGGAGACGGAACACGGCGCGGCCGGGCCTCTTAGCCCACGCAGCGCTACCTACCCGCTGCTCGACCAGTCCGCTGTTCCTAGCGACGGCCCAAGGCTCGATCCTCGCGACGAGATCGCCTTCTCACCTAACGTATTCACGAAGGAAACGTTAAATCAAGCCTCACCTACACAAAAGTTCGAGGATACCTTTCAGACCCGCTCTGAAGTCAATCATTATGATTCGACAAAGATTTCCGAATATCCACGATATTCTACACAAGGCTACCCGGCCGATCCGAGTGTCAAATACACTCCAAATGTACAAAAAACAAAGGATACTTTTCAGTACCTCAACCAAGCTCAACATATTCCTCCTACAGATATAAATCTTAGGCCGGAATATTACAAAACGGCTCAGTACCAAACTGATCGAACCCAGCACCCACTATGCGAGCCCAGTGCTCCACGCGGCTGCGACACGAACTATCCCTCAGTTCATCCCGCCAAGCAAGCTGACCTTGGCGATTTCGCTCACATTCCTTACAGGAATACCTCAGGGACTAACCCGCATAATCAGAATATAAATGTCCCACTTGGTCTACCTACACCAAGTAAAACATATTTAAATCCACTACACTAACCAACATGTTTAAATGAATCGTAAATTCTACAAGAAGTTATTGTCCTTGTGATATCATTGAGCTTCTTCGACATTGTACAAGAGACGTGGTTTTGTTTTTAGATTTTATTAATTTTTAAGTACCTATTATAATTTCATTCATGCAAAATACCTACCTATTTCCTTTATAATTTAAAACACTGAATTTATTTCAAGATTTTTTCTGAATCCTAGTTAGGTACCTACCTATGTACTGTTAATTTTCTTCTTTAATTCAAGCATGTAACCTAGCCCGTAGTCATGTTTGGAAGCAGGCCGCTGTATTTTGATTTATGAAAAAAGTAGTGATAAATCAAAAAATCTTTTTGAAAACATTGATTGCTACAGAATAATGGTATGTACTCCAATATTACCAGCTCAGATGTGATACTATTAATGTCAAACATTCACTACCTGTACCGAAACTGCACTACCAAAATTCCTCTTCACACTTTACCCATTCTTCCTCAATATTTAACCTTTAAAAGAAAAAAAGTTGACCTCCGGCGGGGAAGTTTCTAATTTGCCAGTAAAAAGTTCAAAAGCTGCAGTTGACCAAAGACTTGGAAAATCAGCAGTCAACCGGAGTGCAATCAGGCGATCGTGCTGAACATTTTAGTGGAAACAAATTTAGGTAAAATCTAAAAAAGGCTCAGAAAACCCCAAAACGTTGCTTTCCGTTCATATAAAACAAATTTCAGTAATTTTTTCAACTTCCGCGTGTAAACTGTATAAATTTACAACTTGCCCGCTCTCCGCTTCAAATTTAACTTGTTCGCCTTTGTCCGCCTTCTGTTTGACGCTCGTAAATGTAAGTGCACACTAGTTTCCGGAGAGTTCTGGTTGCCTTGCATCGCATCGCAGCTCATTAATTTGATAAGCGCATCAGCTGTGGGTTGGGCCACAGTTCATTGTAAAAATGCTCATTTCCTCCATCGTTCAGTGTTTTGTCTGTCATGGATTCATTTTCGGCTGTGCACTGACGATGGATAAACCGGCTGGATATCGCTCACAGCTTGCAGGGGGCAGTCAGAGAAATATAAATATGCCTGGGGAGCGATGTTTAATCATCTCCGTCCTGCTACCCTAGGCTGAGGGAGAAATAAGCCTTTGGAGCGGTGTTTCAATCCTCTGTGCACCGGCTGTAGTTTGCGCCTCCATAAACAATACACCAAACTAAATGTAGCGTATTTTTCCCCTTGATGTGGCCCATCCTGCTGTGGCACGAGTGTGAGCAATGCAACATTCTCGTTCCAATTTTTGCGGGTGTCGGACGGCCGGTCCGCACGGTCAGTCTGCCCTCTGTTCGACAGAGCCTTTAATAAAAGGATCTAGTACATATTTTGGTCAAATGGTTGGTTCATTCAGAAGAATTACGCCTTCCTTCAGATCATATTTGGAACTTATACGAAAAAAGCGGTCGGTGCTGAAGGTATGGAACCGGAAATAACCAGTTATTTTGAAACAACCCGTATATATCGCACCCTTGCTTCAATAGTGTTACAACTCAAAATATGACGATTTTGAGTTATTGGTATCACTGGATTCAGAAAAAAAAGCTCTATCAATCTCAAAAAACCGTTCTAACTTGAGGGAATTCAGTGGCCGCCAGATAGCAGTTGAATCGGTGTAGACGATTCACTTGCTATCCCCACCACTCGTCTATTGAGTCACATCTTCAGTTGTGACATAGATCTCGATGAGATAACGCGTATCGATTTGCTCAGTTGGTGTGTTATTTTGAGTTGTAACGTTCTTGATGACTAAAGTTCCTAATTTTCGATGCGTTATTCCTAGATGTAACGCTATTGGTGATTGAAATCGCAGATTTTCAGCCAGGTAAGTCGAAATGTTTCACTATTGGTGATTGAAAAAGCCGCCTTTCATCCAGCCAAGTCGAAATGTTGCACTATTGACGATTTTTCAGAATGAATCTCAACACACGAGCAGCAAAAATTTTAGGCCTCCTTGAACAGAAAACGCCTCTTGTTCGGGAACGAAATGTAGTGGATACAGCCAACTTTTCCCCACCACCCTCAGAGTCCTTACATTCAGATAAGATTCCTGTATTCTCCAACAACGATGACGTCCACTCTTCGAGCCCACTCGTCCACGAGGCCGAACGCCTTGCTCAGGAGCTGCATGATTTTCCTCAGTTTCCAGAAGAAAAAGTTCAGACACTGCCAACCACTACTTCTTCAAATGTAAACCCATCATTTGAAGACCTTATACAACAAGCAGAATTTTTTATAAACACCGATGGAGTTTTCGATCCAGAACTTGTGGAAGGTGAAGGTTACTCTACAGGTGGGACTTTTCGTGATACTGCTTATAAAAACTATGACCCTATTGAAGGACCTTCTTATTCAGTGGTAGTCGACAAAGAAACTCCAACCATCATTCGCCTCACTAAAATTCACAATCACTATGGAAACGAGCCTTCAGCTTCAGATAGCAGTGACACCGAGCAGGTTAATGATAAAAACCCAAACGTCAATGACGACAGTGACTGGCATGAATCCAACAATGGTGCTGAAAGTTCACACTCAAGACATTCTTCACCTCTGGAATTTCCCAGAATCCCTAATTCAGCTTCCCTTGAAAATTGTAGTCATGAAGAAGATGAAATGAGCCAGAAGAAAGGAAAAAAACGGCCATGCAACCCAGACAACTGGGTTATGAAGAAATCAAAAACCCTTCGAAATAGGGGTCTTGGATACGTCTCCTACAAATCCAAACGTTCAGTCAACGCCAGGAAAATCCGACCATCTTGTGGATCAAAATGCCGTTTAAAATGCTCGGAAAAAATCAAGGAAGAAGTTCGTCAACAGCTATTTTCTGGATTTTGGAGTTTAGGCGATGTCCAGCGGCAGAGGGAGTTCATCGTATCATAAAGTGACGAAATAAAACCAAAATACAGATAATCCAGCACTCAAAACTTCCGTGCCATGAACAGAGCCTTCTATTTCGACGTGCATAACGTCCGCATGAGAGTTTGCAAACAATTTTTCATGGCCACTCTTGACATAAATGCTCGAACAATACAGACTGCATTCTCAAAAAAATCCTCTACAGGATTCGTTGCCGAAGATCGACGCGGGAAACACAATAATCATCCAACAGTTGACCCAGAAATCAAGGAAAGTGTCCGCCAATTCATAAATTCGATCCCTCGCATCGAATCACACTATTTGAGGGCTCAGACCTCCAGAGAGTTTATCGAAGGTGGCAAGAGCCTTGCAGACCTATGCAGGGACTATAAAGCAAGACGGAAGCAAAAAAAGTTGCCCCCTGCAAATTCTGTCATGTTCAATAGAATATTTAATTCAGAATTTAATATTTCCTTTTTTAAACCGAAAAAAGATCAATGTGATGTCTGTGAATCTTACAGTAATGCCAATGATGAAGAAAAGGAGAGCATGAGAGCTACATTCGAAAAACATAAGAAGGAGACAGAGCTGTCACGAGCAGAAAAAGAAAGGGACAAGGATAACCCATACGGAGCTATAGTCGCAGTCTACGATCTACAAGCTGTCATGCCATCACCAAGGGGGCGCGTCTCATCCTTTTATTATAAAAGCAAACTCAATTGCTATAACTTCACCATCAGTGATTTGCATGCAAGTAACGTAAATTGCTATTTTTGGAATGAGACAGAGGCAAAACGAGGAGCCAACGAAATCGGAAGCTGCGTCTACCTCTACCTCAAGGACCTCAAGGAACAATGCCCTGATGCTGAACTGGATGTTATATTCTATTCTGATAATTGTTGTGGCCAACAAAAAAATAAATACTTGGTTAGTTTGTACATGCACGCAACTCAAGAATTGGATATCCGCAGCATCACACACAAATTCCTCATTAGTGGGCATTCCCAAAATGAAGGAGACAACGTGCACAGCGTTATCGAAAAACAAATTTCCAGACATGTACGTGTATCACCGATCTACGTTCCAGACCAATACGTGACCTTGATTCAATCGGCTAAGAAAACAGGCCTTCCCTACAAAGTGCACGTTCTTAACCACGAAACATTTTACGATCTTAAAGTCCTTGCTGAGAGTTTGGGAAGCAATTTCAATGTGAACACCGACAGATCAACGGTTACTTGGCTTGACATCAAAATTATTCGTGTAGAGAAACAGCACGCAAATTCCTTCTTCTTCAAGACATCCTACGAAAGTGAAGAATTCAAAGAGATTGACGTCAGAGGAAACAAGAGAAGTCGTCCCAGAACATCTATGCCGTCACAGATCCCAAGCCAGCTAGTACTAGCTTATTCGGAAAAAATTCCTTTAGCAGAAAATAAAAAAAAGACATAAAAGATTTAATTAAGAGAAGGATTATCCCTCCGTATTACTATGATTCTTTTTACAAAAATATTTTGGATCTGTAAGTCAGTTGGAATGTTTTCACTCCTCAAGAGAATTATATTCAATGAGGTTTTTTATTAACTTACTTTCAAACTTAGTTCATTGTTCATTCTACTTATTCCTAATTTGAAGTTCAGTTGGTTCTCATTTTTGTAAATTTCTTGTATTTGCTACCTCGAATTAAGGTTGTTTTTTCACTTTCGTTTGTTCAAATGTTCCTAAATAACTCATGTGAGATTAGTTAAGCCTGAGAAACGTCAAATAACGTTATTTTTCATTAAGACTTTGGAACGTGATAAAGAACTGTTGGTAACTAGTTCCTACTCATCCTTAAAGTTTGCTCATACCTACTTCTATTTGAATTTATCTGTGATTTTTGAGATCAGATTATAAATCTGGGATAGTCGTCTTGCCTCTACTAATCTTAAAAAAGGTATTTAACAAATTGTGATTTACTTATTAAATACAAGAAGGTATAATTTCTGTTATTAAACAAAAGTTTTTTTACGTTTGAAATTTTTCTTCTTTTTTACCAATTTTTCACATTTTTTTATTTATCGTGAAGCAAGAACGAATCTATAATAAGGTATCAACTCAAAATAAAACGCAGTACTCACTGCAGCTTGTGGTTGTTGTTGTCATCAAGAGAGTGACATGTCAAAATATTTCCATCAATACCGTAACAACTCAAAATATTGAAGCGTCCAATGCATGGGTTAATCATAAAAACCGTTATAACTTGGAAAATCAGCTAATTTTCACGATTACCGTATTTTTGGGTTACTTGTAACATGTGGGTTACTTGTAACACATGGGGGCGTGTCCACATTCGTTATGTTGGCAGCATTGGGGAGCATGATACCAGATTCCTTATCAGCCCTATTTGTTCGGTGGCGTTTGTGGAAGGTCACAAACTAAGTATCTAGGAGTTATTCTAGACAGGAAACTAACCTGGAAACCACACATTGAGTGGAAATACAGGAAAGCCCTCAACAGCCTCTTCTGTGTACGTAGGGCTGTGGGTAAGACTTGGGGATTCACTCCAAAAGTAATGTTATGGATAAACAGGGCTATCATACTGCCGAGATTGCTATTCGGAGTACTGGTGTGGTGGCCCGGAATCAAGGGGGGAAGCACACTGAATAAGCTAGACAGAATCATCTGTCTGCTAGTGACGGGTGCTTTCCGGACAACTCCTACTAGGAGCCTACAGATAATTTTGGGTCTTGCACCCATAAGCACAATAGCAATGGTACAGTCAATGCATACTACCATTAGGCTTATGAGAACGAGAGAGTGGATACACAATTACCACACACTAACTCATAACAGACAATCAAGCCATACCCTTATAGCACCAGCTACACTAGGGTATATTCCAGAAATGAAAATGCCACATGATGAGCTTGGGAAAACCTACCTATGGAAGGATCCTACCAAGTACGTCATTGGCAACAGAGAAAACTGGGACAGGATAGTCCCTAGAACTCAAAGAACTCGTCTGTCATGCTTCACAGACGGCTCCAGAGTCGTATCTGAGAGCGGGACTAGAACAGGGGCTGGAGTGTACATACCTGATCTGGACATAGCTGAGTGCTACACTCTGGATGCACATACCACTGTATTCCAGAGTGAGCTATACGCCATTATCAGGTGTGCAGACAGCTTAATAGAAAACAATACAAGAGGTAGACAAATAGTCATACACACAGATAGCCAGGCTTGCATCAAAGTGCTGATGAGCCCGGTTACTACCTCAACAATGATTAAAGAGGCTAAAGACAAACTGACCACGCTTGGCACCCGGTTGGATAACAGAGTGTATGTAAATTGGGTGCCAGGTCATGAAGGTCATACAGAAAACGAAGAGGCGGATCGCCTGGCCAGGCAGGGGTCGGCTAGAAATTACTATGGACCGACCCCAGCCTTGGGTATAACACGCAATGCGTGTAAAGCCAAGGCAAATACCTGGATCAGCAGAGATCTAAATGAGCTATGGAGAAAAGAGAGCAACAGATATAGACAATCTAGGATGTGTATATCTGGCTACGAAAAGAGTAGTTCAGACTGGATTATAACACTTCCTAGAAAGCAAATGAGGAAACTAATAGGGGTCCTCACAGGGCACTTCAGCTTTAAGAGGACCCTTTTCATCATGTCTAAGGTTTCTTCACCACTCTGCGAGTGTGAAAGAGGAGAGGACACAGCTGAACATTTTCTATGCGACTGTGACAGATTCTGGAGATCTAGGCAAGAAGCCCTAGGACACAACACAATCGAAAAGGCCTCACTCAGAGACCTTGATTGGAAACAGATCAAGAAGTTTGTTGAAATGAGCAACAAATTTAGGGACATAGCGCAGCCGTAGAATCCCCAATTTCCTAAGGGGCCCTTTTGGGGAAATATAAGCCATTAGGCCTGAGATTTCTTTCTACGGAAGCCCTATGCAGTCAGTCAGTCAGTCAGTGGAAGGTCATCCATCGTTCAACAAGTGTTTGGTAAGTTCTCCTGATTTTTAATATTTTTTTTAAATTGATGACTGAAAATGGGCAGTTTCCAACACTGAAATATTAAGGTGTGTACAGCCCAAATGGTTGGAGTGAACGAAGTGAGGTTTTTATGGTGTGTGCTTGCACTCACTAGCTAGTAATTCCAAGTCAAATCTCACTTTCAAGTCAAATCATTGATTTTAAAAACAAATCGAAAACTGTGGTCTTTGTTTTGAGGGTTACTTGTAACATGTAGGTGTGATGTTACAAGTTACCTCCTGAATGTATCCCTCGATTTTTATGGACACTTTATGTTGTTTCAAGCCACCCTATGTGGAGTATTGTGTTTATCTCCCTTGTACTAGTGAGGTATTATTATTTTTGTTGTTCCTAGATGCACAAAAATGGGAAAGTACAAAACGAAACCGGGTGCTCGTCCCTGTCAGGATTATAGTGATGAAACCCTGAAAAGAGCCATGAATGCCCTTAAAATACGAGAAGAGGGGCAACTTTTGCTTCCCTGAGGAACTCATTTGAAATTTCCCTGTTATTTTTATATGCGATGACATTTTGTGATTTGATGTGCCGTTTTGTGAATTTAATCTCATTAATATTTTTTATGCTGTATGTTTTGTATTTTTATCATGAGAGTAATGAACAGTTCCTATTAGGTACTCATACCTACTGAATTCTAGCCAAATAGGCCCATTCAAAACTGATTTATGACTAAACGATTCAATGTGTGTGACACGGGAATCTAAAATTAGTAAAAAAGACCTTTTTTGTCGTTCCTAAATTCTCCAATATTTTGTGTGTCATCCTTACCTTTTTTTAAAAACTTAAAAATTGTTACAAGTAAGAGAGAGCTAAGATAACATGATTTTTCGTATTTTTTCAGTCGTGTTACAAGTAACCCAAATCGTTGGGTAACTTGTAACAAGCCCTTTAAAAAAAAATTTTTATTTACTAATGAAGGAAATAGTTTCCTTTAATGGCATTCTGTTCTCTAGGCAGCCTTCGACCTTTTAAGCCCAAATCCAGAATTTTACAAGCTGGATTCCTCCATTGAGAGCTTCTGAAATTTGACAAGTGTTACAAGTAACCCAAAAGTACGGTACGTAATATCAAATAGGGAAGGATACCAAATAACGTCTGAAATTCGATTTTAACGGACTATCACACATTTTGTCATGACTTTCAAGCACAGAATAATGATATCAGCGGCGGAAACAGTTTTTGGCGTTTCCTGAAAAAAGAGGGTTTTTGAGTTGTGACACTATTGAAGCAAGGGTGCGATATGTCAACATCTTTTATCAAAGTCCGTTTTATTCATTTTGTGGGACAATTACCCCCACCCACCGTGTTTGCCTCGTTTTATTTTCTTGCACTCATTACTTTTTTATTGATGTCTAAATGTGTATTTAAACACTCACGGGATAACATCGTCCTCGAACACGCAAATGTGTACTAATGGGAAATTAATACTTGAGTAGAAATCTTTACTTTGGTTGAACTATTTGTGGCCATTGTACGTTTCGTTATGTCAGTAGACCTCATTGCTTGAGTCGGGATTCCGTGATGGACTCAGGATTCCAACAAACCATCTCGATTGTGATTACAGCCTCGAAATGTTTGGGTGTTTTCCCTTCTCATGGTAAATTGTCTAAGTTGCTTAACGGAATCCCAATCTCAATATTGATGTTGTGCTTGGCTTACGAAGGTTATTTATGGTACTCTTCACCTGGAAGGTCACCTTGGGTACCCTCGTCCGTTGGTTGGTATTTCAAAATATTCTCCTACCCCCCTTTCTGCTACGCTGTGATGTTTCACGTTTTTTACTCATTTTTGCGGAGGGAGGTAATGGCAGGTGTATTCTCAACTCTTGTTGAAATTGAATCAACCCTTCAACCGCTGTCAGCTGTTAAATATGTTCACGCCAGTCGGCAGAGGAAAGTTCTTGTATTCATGATGATGGTGAAAGTCTTCAATCTTTGTGGAATTCAGGAGTGAGTAGGTAACCCATACATTGCACTTTCGATAAGTCACTTACCCAACCCATCTGACATTGAATCATTTAACCTTTTTTCTAAATTACGAATAGAATTTAAAAATGCAATTACATCTAAGTAGAAATAAATGTGTATGATTGTGGAAGTTACCCAACTATTTTGAGCTAAATTCACTCAAAAGTTTGTCACTCTGCAAAAGTGTACTTACTAGCCGAAACCAGGCACATAGTCCTTTTAAAATGGGAACCTATTCATTTTCAAACTTTTGACATTTCATGTCTTTACTTTGGTACATAAACGAAAAAAAGCGTTAACAAAAAGCGTTGAAAAAAAAAGCGTTACGGTTGGTTTTTTTGGTGATTTCCGCTTACAACCGGGTCGTTGCTAGGGAAGTGGTACTTCGTCGTTTTTCATCCCACAAAAATCGTTGACCATTCGTTCGAAAGCTCTCGATTTATCCAACCATATTATGTTAACTACTGCGAAGTGCGTGGCCAACAAGCTGAGTTATGAGCATGGTTATTTGAATAATTGTGTACACTCGGGTGATCATTCTCAATAATTGATATTGTGAACATGATTGCAACCGCTCGTTTATTTCTGATGATTTCATTGAGCTGGAGTTTCGATGATTTGATTCATAGCACGTGATCCGAATATTGCGAGAACGGTTTGACTTGTGAAGCGGTGGTTAAATCATTTTAATAGGTAATTTCTATACTTTACACTCTAGGAAGCTGTAATTTCGTATGTAGCCTCTTTAGGACATTTAACCGACGATGCCCAGGTTCCGGATCAGCTGAGTGGCTCTTAGAGCTTGCATACAAGTTTGCAACTAAAGACATAAATAATGTCCCAATGTGATGCAGACTCGTATGCAAACTTTTCTGATGATTATCGAATACAACCTTTTGAGGACAAGATTGGTAACTTCATTCGCCTCTTAATGTCCCAGTAAGCCTCCCTTTCTTCTTCATTTTAAGCAAGATGTGTTGTAGGGACTACGCAATGACGCTCATTAACCAAACGTACTACCGATATATGTAAGTTAAATCTTTTGAACTAAAAGAAAAATTACTTCTCGCGCCCAATTTGATGCAGCAACAACCTGGTAATTTCATGTTCGCTTCCATAGCAATGGACGCTTTCGGAACCCATATGAACGTATCTTGACTTTATTTGCTAATATCGCAAACCCTATACGAGATCGATGAGATACAGGAGGTCTCTCAACTAGGCAGGAGGAATGAGTGGTAAGTCAGTAATAGAGTAAATGTTCCGCAAGAGCGCCTTCAAAATCATACTTGGAAAGATTTCAGCCTGATTTCTTTGTACCTACCGAAAATTCCCATCTGAAAGTAGGAAGTGCTGCCATCAACATTTAAACGTCTTTCGAAATATTCGGTCAACTAATGTTGTTCTTAAATCAAGGGCAGTGAACATTTCCAAAAAAAATTGTGTGTGTAGGCAACTATCGCATTGCCTTATAACGTAGAGTAGGGCTAGCCCCCTGGACCCCCGGTTACCGATTCGAATGTATCTTATCATGACTTTGTTTTATTTATTTATCGCCGGCGCAACGACTCACCACCAGCTCAATGAAATCATAACAAACGGTTGCAATCATGTTCACAATATCAATTATTGAGAATGATCACCTGTGTGTAAACAATTCGTCTAATAACCATGCTCATAACTCAGCTTGTTGGCCACGCACTTCGCAGTAGTTAATATAGTATGGTTGGATAAATCGAGAGCTTTCGAACGAATGGTCAACGATTTTTGTGGGATGAAAAACGACGAAGTATCTACTATTTCCCTAGCAACGATTCGGTTGTAACCGGAAATCATCCAAAATTGTTGCAAAACATTTTCGTTGCACATGAACGTATCGTTTTCGGTTGGAGATGCCAAGGCTAAAATACTGTGTTAAAATAAAATACGTAATATATGTAGGTACAAGAAGTTATCGTTGCATTGTGATCTCCGAAGCTAATTTCTTTGCTACCTATTCATTCAATCTTTGGAGGTAATTTCTTTGCTACTCAACCTATGAAGCTGTAATTTGACATGGAGAACCCTTGGGGAGTCCAGAAACGAATCATAAAAGTCTTGAGCCCCCAGATGAGCTGAGTGAGATCCGGAGCTAATTTATTTACTATTCAACATAATGAAGCTGAAATTTGAAATCGAGGATTCTTGGAACATCTAGAAATGAAATTATTAAGTCTGAAGTCCCCTAGACCAGATAAGTGAGCTAGAGAGCTAATTTCTTTATTATTCAACATAATGAAGCTGAAATTTGAAATGGAGTATTCTTGGAACATCTAGAAATGAAATTATAAAATCTGAAGTCCCCTAGATCAGCTGAGTGAGCTCGAGAGCTAATTTCGTCACTGTTCAATCTATGAATAGACATTTTTCACGAAGAAAACGTAAAACTGTAGGATTATTAGCGCAGCCTAGCTTTTTATTTACTATTATTTTAATTACCATCATAACTAGGAATAGGTAGTTACTTGTCATGTGGTAAGTTATAGTCTCGGGAACTACAAGAAAAAGGTGGATTCAAGGTGGGCGATTCTGGTCTACCATTGAATATGAAGATTTGTAAGAAAATAAACATTGATATAAGCATGTATTTATTTCTAACACTTCACTGATTAATGATTATTATGCTTTAATTCCAGCTGCTGGACCTACGAATGGTCCTATTTAAAAGTTACAAAACTCATTGTTCATATTATAGGCAGAATTACGTTGGTACTAATTCAGTTACAGTTTGCCACCATCATTCAAGCTATGAGAGACCAAGTATGCACCATGACAAAAATTATTCGAAGCGGGTAGGTGAACATATTGTACCTAACTGGTAAATCCACTCAATATTCTACCAGTTGTGTAAGTAACTAGAGGTAGTGATGGCTGTTAATTCAATTTCACAGATCAAATCGATCCGGGCATCCTGTTTCCAGTCACGATGTAGAAAGACTCCTTCGGCTTTACAACAGGATTTGCACTGAATGTCATATAGTGAACGACTTTTACTCTAACCAGCTTCTGGGAATCATCGTGATGGATTATGTCAATATAAACGTCAATGCTTATAGAATCGTGACCTATTTCAGTTCGTTTTTCAATGATGAAGAGCCTTTGAGTTTGTTTTGGTTATTTGTCAGATTTATGAGTTTCGCCCAATCAAGCATAGTTCTGTTCCTCATCGTTGGTGCTTGTTCTGCTCTGCGAAATGCTGTTAAGTACCTACTAGTATAAACTTTTCCAATTTGCACTGCTTTTACGCCTCCATATATTATGGGAAAACACATGAGGATCTCTTCTACTAACTTGTATTACTGAGGGCGATTCAATCGTTTGTTCAACTTGGAAATATCAGTGATAACATTCAGCATAACATTTACAATACCTACTTCAGGTCCCTAGTGAGGTAATAGGTACCTATACGTACTTCAAAAATGATTGTTCAAGTAATATAGTAAATACAACTAGAAATAATAGGTACATCGTGATTTTTCATAAAGTTTTATATTAACGATTAAAGATTTATATTAAAACCCTTAGTTGTATTTATACTAGGTAGTTACCGAAAATCTTAACCCTTTCAACCTGGCTGAGAATCACGAGTTACCTACCTACTTTACTTTCTAAGGGCGGGTAGGTACCTAGAAACTGATCTAACCCTAAAGGGCCCCGCACACTGTCAGTTTAACTGCAGATTATCGTGAGCTCGTGGGTTGGGGTCACCCACACACATCAGTTCATCTCTTCAGTTTTGGACAGTCCATTTTTACCTCGATCTTTCTGATGCTCTTTTGGACTGACAGCAGTTATGTACAGCAAGACATTATTGTTTGGGGAAAGGTAAGGATTATCAATCAAAATTCCAGTCATGCAGCATGTCGTCTTGGCAGCCTATCGACCTTGGCTCTTTGTGTGCAAAAAAATTGTTCACTACCAATTTTACTTATGGGAAGAAAACTCGTTCTAAATAGTGTTCCACAATTCAAAAAGTTCCAGTTATGCAGCATGATCTTACGAGCGAATTTTTGTAAGTTATCATATTAAGTACATTAAGTTGAATTGTTTTGAAATGTGAGCTTTTTGAGTGCAAAGAAAATTATAACCATTAGTTGTATGGCAAAAAACGTATTCTAAATAGTAATCTGCTATTCTAAAAGAGCTTTTGGATTTTTCTTTTTCGCTTTTTACAAGTTTTTATCGATTGAATAGCAAATTTTAATGAAATTTAAGCATTTTCCATCATAATTTTGTACATAAATTTTCTAACGTTCTATTTTATATTACTACTATTATTTGATAAACTTTATTTGATCAATATTCTGCTAAAAATTTTGAATTTGACCATTTTAGCCGTTTTTAGCCATTTTCAATGATTTTTTCAGCACATTTTTTGAAATTTGACCAATGTAATATACTCAAAAAGTGCTGACCAATCATCCTTTCGTTTGGAAACCTTGATTTTTTGGCGCAAGAACGGAATTTTCATCTAAGGAGAGTTATCGCCTGGAATAACATGTATATATTGATATGAAAAAAGCGCAAACTTCAGGAATAGTCTCAGAATGCCTCACAACGGATTTCAATGGAGAAATTTTTCAAAAATTTTGATTTTTACAATTTTTGAGCCATTAAAATAGCTTCATTTTCTACGAAAATTAGCAAAAAAAAAAAAAATACTTATTTCAGTTTTATTGATTATTCAGCAAATACTAATGAAATTTAAGTAAGTTTTGGGCATAATTTTGGACATAAAATTTTTTAATGTTCAAGTTCATCGTTGATAAACTTCTTTTGACTTAATTTCTGCAAAAAAATGTAAATTTAACGATTTTTAGTGATTTTTAGTATATTTTTTGGAATTTAACCACAGTCCCATATCTCTTTGTCGGAGGATTCAAAAACGTTTTCCAGACTGATTACAAAACCTACTCTATAGTTACCCTTTCAGAGCAATGGGGAACTTAGATTTAAATTTAATCCAATTTTACAGATATGGAAGTTGATTGTTGAGAAATCGAAGCAATAAGCAAGATGTTGCTGGAACAAATTTGACCCACCAAGCTAGGCACTTCTTGGGCGTACCTATATGTCCCATTCGTGATGAAAGGGTTAAATTTATGTATGAAGGTGTTCCAGCATAGAAAAAGACACGACTCTTGAGTTACGCATCCCCTATTTAGAATGAGCGTTACCCACATATTAATTTGATATTTGTAAATGAAAATAGATTCCATTCTAAGAAATTTGATACCATCCGCACTCACTCTCCTACGTTGAGTAGTTTTCTTTCTATGATTTCTCAAAGTTTGAGTTGTAACTGGTGACGTCACACTGGTAGGCAAGGGGGTCCCGCCCAGGCGGGAGGGGTGCTTTGACGTCACCAGTGTGCAAAACTTTGAAAAATCATTGAAAGAAAACTACTACTCATCTTAGGAGAGTGCGGTTGATGCCAAACTACTTAGGATGGAATCTTGTTCCATTTAAAAATGGTTAAAATACATTTTTCGCACCCATTGTTAACGCTCATTGTGAAGAAATAGGTAGGTAGGTATTTCATTTGAACAACTAAAGTTAGAATGACTTTTTCTTCCAGGCAGAAGACTTCAACAAATCACTATATCGACAAGTCATTAGTGAAGTTAATCTTGAATTACAATACAACGTAAGTTAGTTTTAGTACTATTATTAGGTTTGTTCGCTGAGGCGATTGGCAGTGACTTGCAAATCATTTCAAACTGATTGGAGACTGCTCAAGTGCGCATGCGCGACTTTATTCAACTTTAAAATTGATTTCAAACCGGTTGGGGATTGGAGTCTGTGCGAACGATTCTGACGGTTTTGTAAACATGGAGCAACCTTCCGAGTGAAAAAACAACAAACCACCGCTTTGGCGCTTTCCATACTTTATTTTCCGCCCTTTCTGCTTTGTGCTCCCATTCACTGGTTTGGTATTTAAAATTTACTGTTATAATTTGTTCTGTTGAATTTAACTTTTAGGTCCCTACTAATCAAAGACACCGTTAAGAACTTAGGGTAAAAAAATATTGTAATCGTACACAGAAACTGTTGGGAATTATCAATAGAACCAATCCTCTTAGTTTTGTAGGTACATAGGAATACCTATCAGTAATACCTATATACAGGTATATAGGAATATCTATCCTTCACCCTCCTATAGCTTTTTGTCACGTAGGTAGGTCCCTATTTCTAAAATCTTCATTTCTAGGTACGTTTATTTACTTAGGTAAGGTGCGTCGGGGGAAGTGCAGAAACGGGGTAAGTGCAGAACTCGCCATTAAAAGTCAAACTGTTCCACTTACAACATTGCCATCTATAGGCATAATAGTAAACTACATCGTACATTTCATGAATCTACCAGAGTGCGTTTGCATGATGTGTAACCTTCAGGCTGGGGTTATAAAGTATCACATGTTGATTTCACTCTGACGTTGAGTGGTGTGTGTTTTTTTCATCCGACTTAATCAGCGTTGGGTTTCGTTTTTTTCGCACTTTGAAGACGGTAAGTACATACTTTGAATGTTGTAGTTTCGTTGTATATCACTGAAATCGTTGTACCTTTTGTAGTTTTAAGAATAATACCTACTCTGCACTTCCCCCAGATTTTTTTCCTGCTGGGGGAAGTGCAGGGGTAAACACGGGGCTAAGTGTGGAGTTCTACACTTTCCCCGCTGTGGAAGTTCAAACCCTCTGCAGTTTCTCCACATTTCGCTTACCATTCGTTTTCAAATTTACATTCATCATATTCCAGTGTGTAATTACTTTTAAGCAATTTTGTAGTAGTTGGTCTTGGATAATAACGTTTCATTACTTATACCAAAGTGCTTGTTTACTTAGCTACTTTAGTGAATAACTAAACAAACATAGCTATGTATCCACCCAGTGACTGAGGTAGGTAATGTATAAAGTATAGTAGGTAAATGTATTCTGAAGCCTGTGACAAAGAAGACAAAAAAAGAAATTAAGAAATCGTCCTGAAAGATCAAGTTCAGAAGATGACAGTGACTACAGCATTAGAAATACAGACGAAGAGGATTGGGAAGAGTACATGGAGCGAATGCAGAAAGAATCAGAAGAAAGTATCAGAGAGGCCGAAGAAAGTATCAATGAAGCCGATCAAACACCAGGAGAGACAGGGTACCTAGAAGAAGAGATGGTTGAGGAAATCTTAGAAATAAAATGTATGTATATGACTGGGTGGGTATTGATGCAATTTTTGGGGATTAAATCAGTGAAGTTTTTTGTAGATCAAGTTCTAAGGTTTGAAAGTGGGGACCCCATAGTTAAATACACAAGGAGACTTAGTCTGTCTCCAGGGGAATCTAAATTCATATTTCCTTCAGCAGACGACATAAGTTCAGTTGATAAAACTGATGTCATTTGCATTCTACCTCCACCTGAGGTTGGAAAAAGAGGGGTGGTAGAGTTTAAAAAATTTGATTTTTCAGGTTTTAATGTACAATGAGTCTGACTAGACTGAAGGAATATTTTTTCACAATATTTTTCTCTTTAAAAAATGTAATGTTTCTAGTTTTATTGTACAATAAGTTCTTCTCTAGTCTGAAGGAATATTTTTTCACATTTATAAAGTTTATTAATAAAGTTATAAGCAATTTTGAATTTTGCACTTTTTCTGTTTTTCCTGTACCCTCGCGTTTTCAAGTATAAAAAATCCCATAACTTGGTCACTTTTTGTTCGATTTCAAAAATTCAAAAAGAAAAATAAAACTTAGAATCTGGATTTTTATACACTTGCCCTAACGCATCTGTAACTCAAACTACAAGTGGAATCACGGGCTATTCTACACTTCCCCCAGTTCAGCGGGGGAAGTGTGGAACAAAGACTAAATTACTTTGTTTACTCATACTAATTAAATCGTTTAAGGAATAGAAGGAATCACCACACAACATGAGAAAACAGTTCCCAAAAGTGTATTATAAAAAAAGAAGTAAAATCTAACATTAAAAATGAACAGCTCAGAGTTGATCAAAGTTGAACTTTGCAAAATATACTCCGCACTTCCCCCGACGCACCTTACTTGGTATATAAATGCTTCCGAAGTTTCGTACCTCGATGCCAACCCTTCCACAATTTTCCGGCTCACTCGAAATTGGCTCAGAAACGTTTCATCGTCATAATTCGGTACAACTTCACTCAAATATCCTCCGCCGTTTGCTTCAGGCACATCTCCATTTCGTCTTCGTTGACGAAAACGTTGTAAAGGAGGAGAATCAAAAAGTTGGTCACACATTTTATGAATGTTTGATAAATACGCGAAGGACAGCGGCGATAACAAATGCTAAAATTCGAATGATTTCACTGGCTGTGGAACGGGGGGGACAAACAATCAGAAAATAGTCAATGGGAAAAAGCTCTGATCGATTTGAAGATCCGCAACCGGTTGAAAACCTCTGCGAACGGACCAAGACGAGGGGGGGGGGGGGGGGCTGTGCGCGCTCTAATAGTCAGAGAACTCAGCGAACGCCTCAAGTGGGTTGCGACTTGGTTTGGTGGTCTCAGCGAACAAACCTATTACCATTTGGTATCTCAGTACCAACTTATTTGATATTGTCCTGTAAACGTTTAATTATTCAATTAGGCAGGTACCTGATCTTTCAAATTGAATGATTACATCGAATAAACAAATGTAGGTACAAGAAGGAGTGATTCAATCAATTTCTATTATATTGTTTACATGTTCAATCAGAATCTACAGAACCTACCTTCTGTAAGTTAAGGTACACAGGCAGAAAGCGTGTGTGTTATTTGCAAGAGCAATATATTTCCCAAAACCAATGCAAATTATTACAAAAAGGTTAATTATTTCTTTATTACATAGCCCTTCTTCGTGGATCAGTGATTTATAATTACGGAGCGGTCTTTGTAGAAGACTGTTTACTTATGCAACGATATGTTACACACAGTTTGCAGTGACTTTTCAGAGAAAATATTTGAAAAAACCCGCAAAAACGCGGATTTTGAAAAGACATCAGAGCTTTCGCTCCTCCGTGTTGTCTGCCCTGTGCGCCTAACCACGCTCTACCATCTTGGGAGAGATGGGGATTTGCTTCACTTTGTATGTTTCCCTGCGGGCAGCTTCCTTCGATCAAAAACTTTTCAATTTTCTATTTCTCTTTTTCAATTCGAAATCTCAGTTTTTCATCTGTTTCGGTGCTGTTTTGGTTTCTTATGAGATTTGCTGGTGTGATCTGACAAGGGGCGGGATAAAAGACAATTGTAGCGTTCGAGGCATCATCGTCACAAGGGGGACGAGAAGCTGAAACGGGGGCTTCATAAAGCTTAGTTCAGGTCATCTTCCTCTCCTCGTCCTTGTCATCATCTATGATGTCATCATCAGGGTCCTCCTCCGCAGTGGCCGTGGCTTCTTCCTCTAGGGATTTTAATGGCTTTGAGGTCTAGCCGACACCACCAGAAGATCCGCCGCTTGTCCAGTCCTACTGTCCGACCTTCAAAGTCTCATGGGACTCAATGCCCCGCCTGCCACAAAGTCAATTTTTATACATCCCACCATGATTGAGAAGTGGCAACGGGCGATGCAGACTGGTTTAGATCGTGATGCCGATCTACAGAAAAGGTATAACCCTGAGTGTGGTGGATTCGTGGCTGTGAGTTCACCACACTGAGATTCAAGCTCCGGCCTTGCTACCCCCGATTCTTGAGCCTACTATGGCCGAGTGCTTCCCTTCCACCCAATTGGATTCCTCCACTTGGCGGGCCCGGTTAACTTCGGTTCAGGCCCTGATCGCCGTGGCTGAAGCTATAAATTTAACTTCATCATCATCATGGAAATCAGGGAAACTCCTGGCGTCCAGCGGGCCTATCCTCCAGGGGCATCACCCACAGAGGCAGACCAGAGGCTGTCCCCGTACAGGGATGCAACCTTGGCATCATTAACAGATCGCGTGAGTTCTATCATTCATATTATTAATCCTTCCCCCTCTCGCCCTTTGCGGGGAGGCTTGCTTCATTTTTCTATAATTGGACGAAGATCACAAATTCACCTATTTTGTTATCATGGGTTTCTAGGTATAAACTAACCTTTTCACAAGAGCCTCTTTTGAGCCTACCTCGAATTTCCCCATTCACCACTCCAGAGAGGGGGTCAAGAGTGGAAACTCTAGTTCACAATTTGCGGGATAACAGGGTTATAGAGATTCAGCCACCTAATTTACCATGCTTCCTCTCTCCGATTTTTCTTATCCCTAAATAATCGGGTTCGGATTGTCTAGTTATTGGAAATGATTTAGCATGTTTTCAGTTAGTCCCCAGCTCCAAAACATGCTAAATCATTTCCAAGAGGCCTGCCCTCCTATTATTAAAAATCGTTTTATTCTACCCATTTTAGACATATAACTACGACTAATTACTATATAGTAATGATTATAAATACCTACAAGCCCGTTGCGACACACTCCCCATGAGACGGATACCAAGTAAACATATGGACATTAACGAATTACTACAACAAAATGTTATCTTAAACTCCCTGATGAGGCCCATTAGGGCGAAAGCGCTAGGAGTGATTCAATAAATGAGAAAAGCAGCCTAAACTATTCTCTCATCCCCTCACAAAACCTTAGGTTACGACAGGCTTTCTTGGTGTCTTGTACCCCTGCAGTGCCTTATAGTCCACTATATTTACATTACTTGGAGAAAGTAAAAGTGGACTCCCTCAGGCTGTCCGAGGACAATTTTTGTGCCAGATGCTATTTGTCGACCCAGTCTAGGTTCGAGTTACATTGGTGGGAATCATCTACAGATAGGGCCCCCTCACTTATTCAGAGTGACCAATATGACTGTACCATTTGGACGGATAGTTCGTCATCAGGCTAGGGGGCCCTCCTCATAGAGTCAATGGGTGGTGGGGACCCGAACATAGGGACTTGCATATCAATGTGAAGGAGCCGTCTGGCTGGTCCTACTGGTTCAACGGGAGTTCGGATTTTCATAACCTCCTTACTGAAATCACTCCAGAACTAGCTGCTTGGGCAGCTCTTGAAAGAATCGGTAGTTACCCCTTCCACTCTCCATTTTGTCGGCAAATCCTAAATACCCTAGGTTTTTTTGCACAACTAGACTAAAATTGGGATTAAATGAAATAAGAACCACGATAATCGGTTGAGGGCATTGAGCCTGGGCAGTGTCGACAAAATTTGTCACAACTATAGTTTTTTCACGGATTCGGTCTTAGAATAGTCAATGGATTCGTATCCCTCCCCCCCCCCCCTTGCTTGGGTTGTCCTACACCCCCATGGACCAATTCAACTCTCAAAACCAACTAATCACCTTTCCTCAACGGCTACTAGAATGAGTTGGCGTCATAATTACTCATTCTCATGCCAGGAATCTGATCAGGTATGTTGGGTGTCACACCTAAGGGTGGGGTACAAACAGAACCAACTACTCTGTCTTCCTCAAACTGCTACTAGAGTGAGGTAAGGTCACCCCCTATGAAATATGAAGCCTCGCCTATAATATTACCTCGCTTCATAGGGATATCCTAAAAAGTCTGCTGCCCCCTGCCAGACGGAGCTTCACAAAGGTAGGTACAGCCAAGAGCCAAAGTTTAAATTTGGGACATAAATCACATAAGCCCTAGTTGGTCCAGAATCCTCGATATTAGCTGTGATACCGAAATAATAAACCTTTGTGTAATAATTTGCAGCATTTATTGTTTTGTTTCCAGGAAATTCTCAACGCTCACTTTTCTGTGGCTCGCTTTCCTGTATTCACAGTCTGTGGATTCTTTCATATAAACTACGAGATGATTTACTCAGTAGGTAACTATGTATGATCCAGATATTTTTGAATATCATAATGATAACTACCATCGAGATATTGGTGGTTACAGATCTCCTAACATGTTGCTATTTTTTCTAGGTCTGTGCCTCAAATGTTACTTTTATAGTGTTGGCACTTCAAATGTTCTGAAACTAGGATGTTTATCAAGCAAGTACTCTCTTCATTTCACAATAAATAATAATGTCTACATATTAACTGTGTGTCATTCAGAGACCCTTTGCTACTTAAGTACCTACCCATTTTCATTTAGTTTCCATCTACAGTAATTTATCTCTTTGATGGTGCTGTCATGAGGTTGAACTACAAACTGTTCATAGGTGCCAAAATCGGTCTTTCTGTTGAGTTGCTTCCAAGTGTGTAATATACATCTGTAATACGGTGTAGTTTCACAAGAGCAATGAGAATGATGTCACCACATGATACGGTGGTGCGATGGAAGGAACAGATCCCATAGCTGGCACCAAATAGTGATACGGTGTTGCATTAACCAGAGTAACCTAATGCTAGTAGTGTCAGAAAGATTTCGACTGGTCGACTTAAGATAATATAGGGTCCTAAAATGATATTAAAAGATCCATGTTTCCGTGTGTCACCTGAAAACATGGAATGAAATTCAGTGTCTTTCTGTGATCGTCTTGGGCAGGTCTTTGGGGGTACTTCCTGACAGGTCAAAAGTACCTACCTATCTCTCACGAATCAACTCTAAACAAAACTACTACGTACTGTAAAATGATAATTTACATACCTTTCGAGGAGTCCTTCGTCACTAGCAAGTCGAATATCTTGGCGGTGGGGGGGGGGGGGGGTCGATGTAAGGGCCAGCAGATAGGAAATCCTCATCCATGAAAAGGTGCCTATTAAAAGGATAAACCCCACAATGCCTGAATCCTGATGGACCTTTATCCATTGTAGCGCACGCAAGTAGGCCTTGTTGAATAAAGATGCCAAATAATAATTAGTTATTCTACTGTGTTGAACACCTCTGAGAAACAAATCACACTCCTCACTGAAATAAGTCTTTAAAGGACCAAAACATACGAGATCAAGAGGCTGCAGACGATGTGATGTATGTGGAGGAAGACTGATCATGTGAATACCGTGTTCCCTGCAGTAGTCAACAGCACAGAGAGAGCGATGGGGGAGTGGTTATTTAAAATCAACAGCGTTGGTCCATCTTTAGAAGAATCGGTATACTCTTTGAAGTGAATTAGCCACGATAAGAATAATTTTCCATTTATCCATCCATTTTTCGAGCATTCTTACTTTGCACCAGTAGGACCACCTATTTTTAGGAGGAGTCATTCTTTTGCGCAGGTAAATGACCATAGGGGACACGAAATTGCCTGAGGCATTTAAACAACACACTACTGTAACATTCTGTCCCCTCTCAGCACTAGACTAGCCCAACTTGTTTTACTCCCTTCGGTCCAAGAATTTTTTGTTCTCTTGAAACCGTTGTTATCCCGGTCTCATCGACATTAAATATCCTCCCTGGCTGAAAATCATACTTTGTTACGAGAGCCTCTAAATTGTCATAAAAATGTAGCACTACTTCTTTATTGAACCCTTTCATTCGGTTTATGCTAGTGGGCTCTGTCTTACGTAAGGATATATCGAGGTTCCTTTTCATGAATGCTATGCTAGTAACCAGTCAGCACCAGCCACCTTTTTTGCTAAGTCAAATGTATGATTTACTTTATTTTGTTCAGCGTATGCAAACGCAAGGCGTCTGAGTTGCCTGAACTGATACCATAAAACATTTTTGCGGAGTGAATCACGAAATCTCGTAATTCTTTCTCCTGTTCAGGCTTAAAGATAGGTTTTCTTCCTAATGAACCTCTCTCCAACAACTTGTTTCTTAAACCAGATAAATATCCCTCCAGATTCTCTTTTTGATTGAAAATTCGGTGGCTACTGATTGAGAGTGATCTAGGAATCGACCGCTTGGTATGTGGGGGATGGCAGCTAGTGTAATGGAGATATAGCTGTTTGTTTGTACTTTTCACATGTACTCCTGTGACGAATTCTCAATTGTTCAGTGTTATGTCAACATCGAGAAATGTTACCACCGTTCTTCTGTATGACCATGTGAATGTTACAGAGAATTGAGAATTTAGTGCCTCCAGGAATATTAGCAATCTTCTTCGCCATGTGTCCATATCAAGAAAATATCATCGATGAACCGTTTCCAGATTAAGGGAATTTTATCTCTGGACGATAGAAAGCTGTTCTCTAGACGTGCCATAAAGAGATTTGTATAGGATGGTGCCTGCCATCTGAGTTCCCATTGCAGTGCCACTTTTTTGGAGGTGTACTGATTTCCAAACGTTTTCAAGTTGGTTTTGAACTTTTCATTTTGGAAGTTATTCATTCCTTCTTAATTTGTTTTCAGGAGTCAGTTAGAACTGCAGGAGCCACTGAATCCCAGGGACCCCTCAAGAAACGTAACAGCAAATTCGGTAATATCAACAAAGCGCAAGACATGTTAGAGACAGCCAAACATCTGTTAACTTGAGAGGAGGATGAATCTAGTTTGGAGAGAAGAGCGATTGGTCTGCAACTGAAAACGCTGGCTCCATTTCAGCGAATTATTGCCACGAAACTAATTTCTGATGTAATGTATTATGGCAAGTTGGGGCAATTGACACATGATTCAGCGATCCATGTGGCTCCACAGCCTCCTTCCTCCCACCCGTACACACAAAATTTTATCCCCCGCTCGACCCTTCCTCTGCAGCTCATCAGGTTCATGGCATACATCTCCTCCGGCTTCTCCTCGAGTAGTTTCATACGTGCAGGAACCTGTCAGGTCACATGCAGACAATTATCACGTTAGCAACCCAACATTTCCTCGTCCCGCTCCAAGGACACACCCAGGTATGCCAACGGTACGTCACCAGTGAATGAGATATTTCTATTGTATTTGTATAATAGCACAATAGTAGTGGTAACACTGTCTTGCATCCTCTTCTATAGTCTTTGAGCCGCTCTCAATGCATCTTGTGTGTGATAACGTCTTCTCTTGTAAAGTTCAATACATTTCATATTTGCATTCTTTATACCTACTGATTGTTTTCACTCGTATCCCGTAATCAACTGCCGTTAAACTCAGTCCAGCTAGAAATTTCTTGTCTAGGAAACCGTCGAAGCCGATTCACCATTGCAATGGAGTCCTGCAGAGTTAGAGTCCATTTAATGTTTTCTCAATTAATCTCGATATTTTTGGGTACCTATGTTCCACAATTTTCTTTGATTGATAGTAACTTTCACTTTTTTATGCTTTCTATAATTATGGTCTTTTCCTTCAACACCATTGTGATACCTGGTTTTTGAAAGCAGGGTTTTTTAAGTATTTTTATTTCAAAGTCTGATAACTGTATGTGATAGGTAATGATGGACAAGTCAATTTAATTGATGTGATCTCCCTTTAATGTTTTCTCAATTAACTTCGATATTTTTGAGAATATTACACATTTTTCTTTGATTGTTAGTAGGTAAGTTTCACTTCTTTATAGGTACTTTATATAATTGTAGTCTTCTCCTTCAACACCATGTGATACCTTGTTTTTGAAAGTAAGGGTTTTAAAGTATTTTTATTTCAAAGTCTGATAACTGTATGTAATAATGTTGGATAAGACAATTTGATTGATGTGATTTCCTGAATAAACACCTACTTATTGAGTTTTACTACATACATTGATTTTAGTGAAGTAGATACCCTATACAACCGTTTCCTTGGATGAATGATAAGAGGATGGCATAGTTGAAGAGCCAAAAAATCAAAGTGAACAATTTTTAACTTATTTTGCGAAAATGGTGTGTTGTAAATACACAAGTATACTAAAATAACTTTTAAAGCAGTCCAAATGAGACTGAACATTGAACTTGTCAACGGAGTTTTCTTCAGGTTTTTCCTTAGGAATCTTTTGTTGCCTCATCCTGTTGGTCACAATGCTTGGATTCCATGGGAATAATCCACAGGTTCTGAAACCACTAACAATAGCTGACGAGGGAATTTAATCCAGAGCTCCCTTCAGAAGAGGGCAAATAAATGAAATTTAAGTACGTTTTTCGGCATAACATTGTTTAATGTCCAATTTAATCATTGATAATTTTGATTTCACTGAAATTCTGCTAAAAATGATATACCTATTTCACGATTTTTGGCCGTTTTTAGCTATTTTCCAGATTTTTTAGATAATTTTTTGAAATTTGACAAATTTAATATGCTCAAAAAGAGCTAGCCAACGAACTCATCCTTACGTTTGGAATGCTTGATTCTATGGCGCAAGGACGGAATTTTTATCTCAATCTTAATCCTAGTCTTGAATGACATGACTAAGGGTAAACTTTGAACCCGAATATCTCGAAACTTTGGTATAGTAAACATTGAAACTGAGGTTATGTTAACCCTTCAGAGACCTTCCAGCCCCCCTTCACATGAAAAACCCGACAATAGGAGGAGTGCGGGAACCTTGCACAGCCCGAATACTTCATAATAGAAGGTGGCTCGGATCCGGGACGGCTGCATGGCTGGCGAATGTACGCTGGCGTCCCGGATCCGGGACAGCAGCACTGAACGTGTTTACCAAACAGCTAACACTAAACGTCCAACTTGAAGAAAACGGAACTGGTCACAAGCACTTGCGTCAGTTCAAATCCTGTTGACTGGTTAAATTTTTTTTTTTTTATCGTACAACTCCCAAAATATACTTTTAAAACGTCATTCTGACCTGCATGTCCAACTAATTTGAATTTTCACTAAGGGATTGACTACTTGATGTTATGTATTTTTGAGATGCAAGCTTGCGAGCATCCAGACCACCAAACTATACACTTCATTCTGATCTACATGTCCAACTAATCTGCATTTTTACCAAGGGATTGACTGGAACTTTTTCAATTTTGGCGCTCAGGTCAGTTGATTTCAAAATGAGCAAATCGATGTGTTGGGAGGGTGAATCGATACTATCGAGAATGGCTATTCGAGGGCTGTAAAAAGAGTGGGGGTTCCCTATATTATCCGTAGGTTTGTATGTACAGTGAGTCCTGGACCTGTTCAGAATCGAACTAGGTTCGAAGGAGGACCGACAGGGGAGGGGATGAGAACTGGTTCATTACTAATCGCAGTCCATACGCGTTTCGAACCAATTCGGAACTAATAACCTTCACTCCTAACCTTCTTCTCAATAGGATTCTTCTCAAAATTAAACGGCTGAACCATTGGAGTCAAAGGCAGCCAGTCTTTTTAGTATTTTGTTAATCTGTGCTGTCAAACTGACATTCCGAATATACCTTGGTTCCAAATCGGATAGCCAAGGTAATAAATACGAGTCGTATTTCAGTAAATTAAAAATAAAAACAAATGCAATTATAGCCGAAAATATTTTTTAAAATTCGCTAAAAATGAGAAGTTGTTTATGAGCGGTACCTAAGTATGTGGGGGGGTGTTCTTCGCACCCGTCAACTGAACATGTTGCTCCCCCAACTTTTTAGGTGGAAAATATAAGTAATATTGAAAGAAGAATAAAATAGAAGAGGCTTGGCTCACAAGAATTTCTATGAAGTAGCTAGTAATGGAGTAGGTACCTAACCTTCGGGCGGTAATGAGTTCCACCAATTTTCGATTGAGACTGTAGGAACTTAATGAGCCTTTCTAGTTTGGGAAAAATCTCGGAAACAAAGAGTTTCAGGAATTTCCGAACTGAGCCCTACACAGAAGAGAACAGAAGTATTGAAATCCAGGAATCGTTTCAAAATACTTACCTCGAAACGGATTTTCACGAATTTAAATTAAATTTGTAAAATTTTTCTAGACATTGCATTAAGTAGTTTCATTTTCCTCGAAAATTCACTAAATGTTCCAATTGTGCAGTATGACCAAAAGAGCAAATTGACATAAGTCAATTTGTGTTATATTTGATTATATAGCACTAGAATTTTGTTTGCTGTCAAACTTATGACTAAGGCCGTATCACACTAGCATTTTTTTCGCATTTTTTCTGCGTTTTTAACGCAAAAACGTGAAGAAGAAGAAGTGCGTTTTTCCAAGGTCAGCTTTTTCGACCATTGCGCATCCTGGCGGAGCGTTTTTAAACTCACTTGGGAAAATTAGAACACGTTCTAATTTTTACCTTGATGCAAGAAAAATGCTAAACATAACCCTTGGGGAGGTTACAATTCAATGAAAAACCCCTAGGAGCCCTAACCTGACAGATTTAATAAAAACGCATTTCGCCAGAATGCGCTGTTTTTGCAGTTATTCCTCTTCAACATTCGCTACTGAACTTGAAAAAACGCAGTTTGCCTTCTTCACGTTTCAGCGTTTAAAACGCAGAAAAAATGCAAGTGTGATACGTCACAATATCAGTTACCGAAAATCAATGTAATGACGCAAACATTATTGCCAAAAACAACAGCAAAACTCCACTTGCGAGCCCACAGGGGAAATCGTAGTGGGCGGAGCGTAAATATTTTGCTGCGCATGAGCGGGACTAGAAGTTCCGAAAAAAATCCCGGACCGATAGAACGTGTTCTGGACGGTCCCGCACTGGCTCTGTGAACAGCGAACTAAAAATCCCGAAATCATTCGGTCGCTGTGCATACAGCCAAAAAGGGGCGTGGCCAGTTCAGAACCGTTCCGGACTCACTGTACATCATACAAACCTCCGTACTGAAAACAATCACAGTACTTCACCACTTAGTAGGAAATGCTTTTGAGGGAGGTCTCCAGAGCGCTCTGAAACGACTCCTATCACTTCATCTGAATACATCGATGTGTTAGGAGGCCGAATCGATACTATCGAGACTATTCGGTGGAGAATTCCTATATCCCCAGCTCCACGGAGTCGCAAGTGTCTCCAACCAGTTCGAAACGGTTTGCAAGTCACTGTCAACCACTTCAGCGAACTAACCTTTTACTGTTTATAGGAAGACTGTAAATAGTTTGTTTTAGTTGTTGTCCAAGATTGAGAATAAATCGAATATAAATTATTATGATATTATAACAATTATGGCAACTTAAATTATCTCCGATTAAAGCAGGTAGTAGTCATTAGATCATATTGGATCAGGCATTCTATGTTGTGGTATCTGTGTATTGGCAGCACTAGACCTATTGACGTGATTTCTGTTGTGTTGTGCTCTGTTGATTCTCAGCAGCTCAGCAGCTGATCTGGTAAATATACTTTCCTTTTCAATTTACAATCAAATTCTTTTATTTACATTGAAGGTAAGAAGAATATAAAAGCTAGAATGCAATCAGACAACAATAATTCGCCTATAAAATCAAGAATGAATAAATAAATTTCCATTAGGTACATACCATGTCCGTTTCGAAAGTTGGTGGAAGGTACGTATACCCTCTTGATTTTCCATACATTCCCAGGTATAAGTACCTACTTCCAAATTCGATTACTGGATTAGGTACTAGTCCTTGATTATATTTGTTGTTGGAGTCACTTGCGAAGGATTGAAGAACGATGGAGGACGTACATTTCTGGTTGACGTGATTGTTTTGAATTCCCTACTGCCCGTCTTATCATCATCGGAAGTAGGTACTTGAAAATGGGATAGGTAATTTTTTTTTCACTACTGATGATTCATTAATTGAATGTGAAAGTCGTAAATAATCCAGACGTGCGTTTCCTCGGGGTGCGTTCAATGGCAGACGCTCTCGGCTACCTCCACTTGTCCTTCTCCATTTCACCATAGAATGGAGTAGGAATCTGAGCAGCGTTTCTTAGGTCAGTCTGTCATAAATATTCGAATATATTAAACGTCAATCGAATAGAGTATACATACCTACTCAATTAGTTTACCATATCACTCGTCGAGGAATGATCTTGGTCATGCCATACTCACACCACACCTTAAAGGGGTTATAGCTTATAAAGGGTGTTAAAGGGGTATATTCTTGTGTATTGTTGTCTAGTGGTGTAATCTTGTTTCGCACAATGCTGTTACTTGTCCAAGACTCCCTTGACTGAAGTTGTATTGACGAATTAGAAAGTGTGGTGAAAAATGAAAATGATTCGGTACATTCCTATTGAAAGTAATGCAAATAATGGTTTCGAACGATCAATAGTTCATAATCTTATGTATAATCCATCTTGGAGATTGTATAATTACGAAAAATTCATCTTAAATTTATAAGCCTTAAGGATTTCTAGACGACCGTACAACTAGCACCTGAAGCTAACGTTGAGGTCTAGGCATGAGATGCCTTGATTAGGGTTGCCAGATCTACTTTAATTTAAAGTATCCTACTCTATTTTTGTTCAAAATACTGTATACTTTATAAAAAATTTAAATTAGACCAAAATACTTTATATTTGAAACGAAGAAGAAAAGTTCAGCCCCTGCACCTCCTTACTAGTAAAGGACAAGGTTCCCATACCTACCTAAACCAGAACTTCCTACCTGCATGGACGAAAATCGGTCTAGGGTCGCTCTCGTATACTCAAGAAGTTGAGAAAGCTGACCATCTTCCGCCGGGCGCTCAATCCCATACCACAACAGCAACGAACGGTTCAATGATTCTGTTTACTTTTTAGATGTCATCTGTCATGGTAATGTGATACCCTGCGTCTGTTCTGTATTATATGTGATACCTATGTGATGAGGATTCCTTCAGCTATTTTGGTTATTTTTAATGAGTAGGTGCCTATAATATATATGATGTTGTTTGCTTAAACTAGTGAAAAATGGCTCCCAAAAGAAAGACTCGGTTTTTTTAGAACCTCTTCTTCTTTTGCTGTGTCATCGGTACCACTGACACACCGTCCCCAAAATTTCTGATGTTCCTAATTACATTTATGTATGTAATACAACCTAACTGAAATATGGACTCGTTAAGATTGAAATGTCTAGTAATGTTTTCTTCGGAATAAAAATTTTGTGACCTACTTACAGTAAAAGTATTACTATCCATGGTTCTTTTTTGATTCCTCAAACCGAACTTTATTATTTTCAGTAATCTGACACATTCAAGCTCTTGTGTGCAGATGCTGCATGAAAAATACCTTAGTGTGTAAGTCGAAAATGTTAACTTTAATGTATACTTAAACTTTCATTGAAATACTTTACTTTTCCTTGGTTGCAGCCAGGATATACTTTATATGATCCGAAAAAATCTGGCAACCCTAGCCTTGATACAAGTCCTCAATTGAGTAGGTTGTGTCAGCGAGGTCAAGAGACCGTGAATGGAATACAACTAGTTCGATGCGAGAACCGAGGTGGTGGGGATCCATTCAATTCAATTGTGCGAGCCCGACCTAATCAGGAAGACCAATGACGAGGTGGTGGGGATGAGTTCACAAATTTTCAAGTTCATGTTTCATGAACTGAATCGCTGGAACGATGTCGGTAAACCCATTCCTAACCTACCTTCCTCAACCTCAGCTGTCGGGCATGACTGTGACCAAGAAAAATAATTTGCCCTGTAAAGCCGGTTTCACATGGAGCGGTATGTCCGGAGACGGAAAGACGGAACGCAATGTGATTGGCTGTTGGAACAACAGTTGAGGATGGTGGCTGCCATGTTGCCGGAATGGTCGGTCGGCGATAGAAATTTGTATACCGTTGCCGCGTTCCGTCGAGCGTTGCGCAAGCTCATTGGACAGGAATGTTGATAACCTCAAGTAGAGGTTTCAGATCAGAGAGGGTTTCAGTAGGAGGGTTATGATTCCGTTCACCAAGGTGCCGTTTCATGTGAACAACGTGCCGTATTCCGCCGCCCCCGCCACTGGATTTTTCGGCCTTCTGTCTTTCCGGTTGTACGCTCATACCGCTCCATGTGAAACCGGCTTAAGTCAAACTACAGGACTTCTTCCTGCAAGTCACTACAGTTTATTGTAATAGTGTTAAATACACGAAGCCACATATACTCGAGGCCGAGTATCAGCTTGGTAATATGAGAAGAGGCAACAAATGAATGAAAGCTGGGATGGTCTCAGTGAGGTTAGGTTTAGTAAGGTACACAACCGGGGGGGGGATAAACACCATTTCCACAGGGCTATTTCTCCACCAGCAGGAAAAACAACAGTAGTAAACTAACCAAGAGTACTTAGTTTCTGGCATTACCATCAAAACTGCCGGGGGTTAACTCCTATGGTGGCAAAATGAATAATAAAATTTCATCTTTTTCACTTCAACATTAACGACCACTAAACTCATAGATTAAATTTATATTCAATACTTGTATTTAAATATTTAAAAAAAAGGTCATTGAGTTACAGAGTGATGTAGGGTGAGGAAACATTAATAGGTACGCTTAACCTCATCTTCTAAACTTTTGACCATCGATGGAGGGGGTAAAATATTTACTAGAATGAAGCTTTAGAGAACACGGAGAAATATTCCACGGCAAAGTATGGCAGCCTTTATTGAGTTGGAGGCTTACAGAACACGAGGAGAAGTTCTCCAAGGCAAAGATGGCAGCGTTTCTCTACTGCGGTAATGTTTTCACATTGAAATAAAGTTATAGACACCCCCTCCCCCCTTGCCTTCGTTTTGGAGCGAGAAGTTCATGACCCAACTGAAGAACTGGGGGTGCTGAACACTGAGCAGGGTTAATACAGTACAAGAACTTTACAACTCTGGGACAAAACTGATACTGTTGACGAGGAATTCCCATAGTAGTACAAAACCTCACTGACAGATACTTCTGAAGTGTGATTGCACTTTTTTCCTGTTCTCATTCAACCCACTTCCTTGGAAGTATTACTGCCCAAAAATTACAGATTGGTATAGATCGCAAGCTGTAATCTTTCCAATTTTCTGAGAGGTGCCCTGAAGAGAAGGGGTCTGCAGTGTGATCTTCTCCAGCCCAAAGTCTGTCCCCGTTTCCGTTGTCAGTGGAAGTGTGGGCATGGAGCAGACCTGGCGGTCTAAGATAAATAAGTACATGTAATAGAAATGATCTGCAGCATGCGATATCGCAATTAAAAGGAGTGGTGACAAATAACATCAAGGTCATGTCCGCGATAGTGTGGGAAAAGTGCCACGGAGTTACTCGAGTAGGGCATCTCGGTGGGAGTGCTCCATGGTATCACCACCCCTGTCCAGGGATGTTCTTCTTACTTATTAAGGGTACTTCCTTTCAATCCCACTCTCACTCCATCTTCAGCTTCCTTGATCCCAAGGGCCGGCATTGGGTGAACTCAATTTATTTTTTTCGTTCTTTTGTTTAATGGTGTCCACCCCCCATCTTTGGGGGGTTTTATATTAAAAAAAAAAAAAAAAAAGTGTACGTGTATAGTGTGTGCCATTTCGGACGATAACTCTCCTTAGGATTGAGATAAAAATTCTATTCTTGTGCCTAAAAAATCAGCTTTCCAAATGAAAAGATGAGTTCGTTGGCCAGCACTTTGGAACACATCAAATTGATCACATAACAAAAAAACGTGCTAAAAAATCAGTAAAAAGGCTAAAAATCGATATAGGTATTTATATTTGTTAAAAGAAGTTTATCAACGATGAAATAGAACACTAAAAATTCAAGTACCAAATTATGCTGAAAATATGCTCAAATTTTATTAAAATTTGCTTTAAAAAATCGATAAAAACTGCCAAAAAAGCATAAAATTTAAAATCTTCTGAATCGTGCAATAGGTATTACTTACAGGGAAAAAATGTTTGCCATACAATTGGTTGTTAAAAATATCTTTTCACTCTAAATGCTCAATTTTCCAAACAATGTGACTTAATATAATGCGATAATTTACGAAAATTCGCTCATACGATCATGCTGCTTGACTGGAATTTTTAGATATTGCTGATTCTTATGATAAGGTCAAATTCGATAAAACTTGAAGGTTATTTTTCAAATAACTATTGTGCTTTCCCTTTAGTCGCTTTACAACTCAGGAAAATATTGAACAATTGTTGAATGTCCCTAGGACTTTTAATGAAGAAAAATAACAATTATCAACAGCTGAACGAAAACAATGATTAATTGAAAGTTCGGAATACATTTTTTTCAAATTTTAATCTGCAATTGAATTTTGTGACCCATGGAAGGTTCCATAATGTAACAAGCTTCTCTGAATTAGGTTAGGTTTTCTCTCTCCCTTTTTTCTTTATTTTTTTCTTTAAACACCTACGTCGTGGACTGAATTTTAGATTTACGAAGTTGTCCTCCAGGCATGGTTTACTGAAATGAATAAAATACAGTCGTTGAAGCTGTTTGTTATTGTAAAAATTGGCACGAGGCACATGGATTTAGGATTCACCAGTTTAAAACGTTGAAACCTGTTCTTGGTGTTGTTCATTCACCGTACTTGTTCATATTCGTACTCATTCAGTTAATTTTGTGCCATCACCTCAAACTCTATCTAAATTTTTGGCCCTATTGTTAGTTTCCAGATAAGTAGGCATACCAAATGGCTGGCCGACCAGGGCCCCCTACTGCTATGGACAAACAAGGTGGTGAGGCCGGCTCTAGTTTCGGATCCAACGGTGTAAAGCTTCTGTTCGAGACCTTCTCAAAACAAGCAGAATCTAAGAACATCGTGATCCCGCCTAGTCCGCACATAGGTCTACCTCCGTAAGTAATTACATATCAGCCTTTTCAAATGTGTTATAATTCACTCGGATAAAACTGATCTTTTGTAATTATTGGACAGGCCATTTGTGAAGCAGAACGGTCCGCTCCCTTTTAGAGAATCGCCATGTAAGGATTCATTTGTCGGGATACCAATCGGTAGGGGGTGAGTGACTGGAGATATTTTCTTTCAATTTCTTTCCGCTATTTATATTACTAGTTAGTTATTTATTATAACAGTAATATAAGATATAACAGTTCAATTTTCTTAACGTTTTTAAATCTAAGTTTATGTATCTTACAGTCCGCCACAGAATGCATTTGCTGTTGCGCCTGGGCCACCCCAAAAGATATGGATTCTCGAACAAGAAATGATTAGAAAGTAAGCATGTAATTATTATTATGTGATATTGATATAATAATTGTATATTGTTCATAATAGTTATACTAGTTGTACGAGTATATTTATAATTGTAATGAGGAACTTGCACCATTTGAAATTCAGCCAGCAATGTTGTTTTACTATACTCGAGAATACCTCCTATTCAAAAATATATATTGAAACACCAAAAATAAATGAACTTTCATAATTTAAATTGAATTTAAAATTCATGAAGAAGGGAAGGAGTTGAAAGCACTCCGTGTTTGGCAGACTAGTGTGTGTGATGTGATGAAAATATAGCGTAAATAGTTGTATCTTTCTCTAATGCTTGAGTACAAATGTTGAATCACTTGAAAAATAGCTCACTGCTATCGCTCCTGGCAAAAATAATTAAAAGAAATGGTTCCACCTCGTGAGGATAAAAGCAGTTTGTCCACTAGTCAAAGTAGGTCCATTAGCAAATACTATATACGTATTTCAGTGGAAACTCTACCCAACTACTAACAAACCTACGTAGGAAGTTATGCATCTGTAATCAAAATATTTTAAATAACCGTAGAAAATAAAATTTCCCTATTCATCTGTTTGATGTTCACTCTTCGTGAAACTATGCATTGCAGTTCATACTAAGTAATTGTTCAACAGCTGTCTGGTGTGAGCTTCGAGACAACATGTACTAAGTAACTAAATCAAAGTGTTCGTGGCTTCTGATCGTAGGATAACGACTAGAAAATAATGAAAGATTCAAACACAAACTTCAAAAATGTGCTTTAAAAAAGTTCCAGTCGTGCAGCATGATCCAATGAGCGAATTTTCGTTGACGATTGTATGATATTAATTTATGCTAAATTGTTTTCAAATTTGAGCATTTTGAGCCCAAAGAAATTATTAACTAGGTAAGTACCTATCAATTTCATGGCAAAAAAAAAAACCTGTTCCAAATAGTAATCTGCTATTTAAAATTTCGGTTTACAGCATTTTTTTTTGCAGTTTTATCGATTTTTTTGCTCTTGATACTGAAATTCCAAGTATATTTGTGTGCATAATTTTGTGCATTTTTTCATACCTCATTGATAGAGTTCCATTGAGTAATATTCTGCAAAAAATATAAATGTTGTTTTTAGCCGTTTGTTGCCACTTTTAGTGATTTTGTCAGCACATCTTTTGAAATGTTACCAGTTTAATGTGCTCAAAAGCGCTGTCCAACGAATTCATCCTTTCTTTTGGCATGCTTGATTCGTTTGCGAAAAAACGGATTTTCAATCTCAATCCTGACGCGCGCGCACACACACACCTCAGGAATCGTTTCAGAATGCCTCAAAATGGATTTCCCTGAAGGAAAATTTGAAAAAGTTTGATTAGAAAATTTCTAGACCCAAAGCAATAGCTTCATTTTCAATAAAAATTTACTAAAAAAACGTTCAATATACGTGAAATTTATATTTTTTAGCACAGTATTACTAAAAAAGTCCAGTCATGCAGCATGACCCCATGAGCGAATTGTTGAAGAAATCTTCGACATTTCAGTCGCTATTGATCGTGTAGAGAAATTTTAGTTTATGATTTTGTTAGACAAACATGGAATCAAATTCTATCTACAGCATGGTTCTAGCCTTAAACAGCATGGTTCTAGGATTGGTTATACAGGGATACTTCCATAAGAGTAGTTTAATCTGAATTTGGACAATGTTTCATGCAAAAATTACCGATTTTTATAACTAGCGAACGGCATTATTTCGATTTTTGACTGATTTTTCAACTTTGAAATTTTTGAAAACCTGATACATATTCTTATAGGAAATTTTACGCTGATTCCGAATATACCACATGTTAGTATGCTGAAAAATTATTTCGCACAACAAATCGCAAAAAACAGGCTATTTTGAAATTTTTGACTACTTTTTTGAAAATTTCAACCCGAAGATGTAATCCGATGATGCTGGCCAACGAACTTGAACTTTCGTGTTGTGTCCTTAACATTTTAAAATTTGTTTGAAGTTTCTAGCACAATTCTACGGACAGTTATCGTCTGGAATGACACATACATATACATACATAAATACATACATACATTAAAAAATGCGTTAAACTTCAGAATATGATTCAGAATAGCCTAAAACGGATTTGTGCATAAAATTTTTTCAAAAATTCACATTCTACAAATTTTGAGGCGAGAGCAATTGCTTAATTTTCTTCAAAAATTCGCTAAAAAATGTTGATCTACAACTGGAACATTAAAAAAAATCGCACAAAATTGTGCTAAAACAAGTAATTACTTGAATTAATTGAAATCCGTTTTGAGGCATTCAGAAACGATTCCAGAAGTTGGCGCTTTTTCAGATGGTGTGTGTGTGTGTATGCGCGCGCGCGTGTGTGTGTGTTAGAGATTACCTGCAGCAGGCAATTTCCGAGCTAAAAGGAATGGCGACCAATAATATCAAGATCATGGCTGCAACCGTGTCATGGTGTGGGAAAAGCACCACGGAGTTACTCGAGTTGGGCATCTCAGCAGGAGTGCTCCGTGGTATGACCACCTGCGTCCTGAGGGGTTCTTACTTAAATTGGTGGCCATTTTATAGGGGCACTTCCTTTCATCCCATTCTTCCTCCTCATCCTGCAACTTCCCTCATCAGTAGAGCCGGCGTAGGGTAAACCTGGGCGTCCTCCCCACTTTTTTATTTCATTTATTTACTTTTCAATTTAATGGTGTGTTCCCTCCGCCTTTGAGGGGAGGTTTATTAAAAAAAAAAAAAAAAAAAAAAAAAATGTTTGTGTGTGTCTGTGTCATTCCAGACGATAACTCTCCTTAGGATTGAGATAAAAATCCCGTTCTTGCGCCAAAAAGTCAAGCTTTCCAAACGAAAGGATGAGTTCGTTGGCCAACAATTCTTGAGCAAAATTGGTCAAATTTCAAAAAATGTACTGAAAAAAATCACTAAAAATTGCTAAAAACGGCCAAAAATCATTACATTTATAATTTTTAGCAGAGTTTTACTCAAAACAAAATTATCAACAATTAACTAAGACATTAAAAATTTTTCGCACAGAATTATGCTGAAAAACGTCCTTAAATGTAAATAATGTTTGCTAAAAAATCTATTAAAACTGAAGAAAAAACCCTAAAAATTCAAAATCTTTCTTGAATCACTGAATTTCATTTCTTATGAGTTTTTTCGCCATGGAATTGTTTTTTAACAATTTAATTCTACTGAAATTGCTTAAATTTCAATTCAATTTAACATATTTTAAACGATAACTTAAGAAAATTCGCTCATACGATCATGCTGCGTGACTGTAACTTTTTTATTTGATAAACTCTCAACTTCAGATTTTCGTCGAATCTACTGCGAACCGCATATAGTATTCTTTAAGTAATGATTGCTAATGGCAACAGTCGAATCTACTTACGTACCAGGATGGATCGTATTTCGTCGTTTCGTAATCACTGAAGTACTTTAACGAATGATGCTGAAGTACTAGCGAAATGCTCAGGTGCTCACCCGTTTTATCATAACACTGCTTCAAACCTGTTTCCTGTTCAATTTGTGTTTTCTCATTATCTCAGACGTTCGAACTTCAGATGGCTTTTTGTGTTGAAGGCCCTGTCCTTACTGGTTACTGAGTTTAAATGAAGTCCGTTGTCATTGAAGTCCAAACTGCACTTGTCTCCCATCAACAAAAGTTACCTCCAGATATCATTCCCGGCTACTGATAACTCCACATGAATCGATATCCAACTTTGATACCAGTCTTCTACGATTCATGCTAAACGTAGTAGTATATGAACTTAAAATGCGGACGCTGGTATTATTACGTACACATTTTTTTTGTTGTATACACAGTTGTTTTTATTTATTAATTGGGTCTACTTATTTTTGGGTTTGCTTTTTTTCAATTTGTAGTTAGGTGTGCACTTTCTAGTCGGGTTTTAATTTGCAGACTTTTTACACCAATTGCTCTCTGTTACAGTCAATACCTAGTTATTTTTCCAAGATCCACTGTATCGACATTTCAGAACGTTACATTATCTATTTAGGTGTCAAAATCATAAAATTTGTATTTTATGATATGGTTCCATTAAAAAATAAAATTTCGCCACCCTTAAACGCATTTAAATTTATTTTTATTCGACACTCCCAAAATTAGGACAATAAGCAATAGAACCTTTGATCGGACGCTATACAAACCAATTACCGTTTCCGAGATTTCCAACAATCAATAGCTCTGATTATGAAGCTATAATTGCAGTAGATCATTCAAAGTATCAACTGAATAGTAGGTACCTATCGATTTATCTTCGATCAATATCATCGATACTTAAATAAAATTAAATTGATATAACGCATTGTTATTCTGAAAACATATACAAGTTCACCAGTTCGTCCTCTTTTACGAACGTTGAATGTAATTTTATTAATATTTTATCAACAGAAGTGTTGCGTAATTTTCATTTAATTTTGCTAGGGGTATTCGTTTTTATTTTACACCGTTTTGCCGGTACCAAGAACGGAGCGTCACATTATCTGATTTTTATTTTTGAGGCTTCAGTGAGTCTTCATGATGGTGATTGTGTCTTTTCAAAGTTCCCAAAGGTAAATATTTGTTCTTCTCTTCATAAATGATATTCCATTTCATTTTGAAATTATCTGATAATAGTCTAATCCATCTAAGGACATCTTGAAGCTTGATGTAAGAATGGAATGCTTTTGAGTGTTGGGATTTCTCATTTTTCATAAACGTATTTAGTCTTCGTCCTTGAAAACCCCCGGCTGCAAATAATCAGCTCAGAACTGGTTTGAATAAAAGCCGACAGGAAGATATTGAATTGATGCCATCTATGTGGACGGTGCACTGAGGCCTGAAATGGCCTAAAAATTGAAAAACTCTGAGCACAATACAAAAATTTGAACGAATACCTCGGCTAATTTTCTGACAGAAGGTCATTCCTATAGGGTCCTGACTCGCTGTCAAAATTCAATTCAATAATTGTCAATTTTGTCAACATTCAATTGTCAATTTCTCAAAATTCCAAGAGTTTTATTGAAATGAAGCTGTTGCCATGGCTCCTACTACGTCTTCAAAATGAAAATGTTACTAATTTTTCCTGGATTTTAATGCTTTTAGCGAATTTTCGTAAAAAATAAAACTATTGCAATGGCTCCCAAAATTTTAAAATCAAAATTTTCGAAAATATCCTTCATTGAAATCCGTTTTGATACATTCTGAAACGAATCCTAGAGAGTTTAACATTTTTCATATATATATATATATATATATATATATATATATATATATATATACCTAATACTAAAAATACTCTAAATCTTTGGAGAAAAAAAACCTACAAAAATTAAAGAATACTCTTCTACATCATATGGCGTATGCAACAATTATTCAAAAAATTGATCAATAAAGTACATAAATACAAATCTATATATAAGTACTTTACTACAGGAGTTTCCTGATTTCATCAGTGTTAGCAGCCTCCTTGGGATGCTAACATCAAACATCAGTTACTTCTGTTCAGATTTTTCGAAATTTAGTGCGAACTCGCATTTTGCCGCAGTTGGTCTTTGGATTTCCAGATAGCAGACATTCTACTTAAATCAAAATCAAATCGACCCAAGCGTGCGTAAAGTAGGTACAGGTACCTTCTGGTTCTTCAGAAAAATACTCCCAATATATGTGTTATTAAAAATATTACAACCTCTTGTATTGTAATATTTTTAAAATATGTATTTAAAATAATATTTTTTTTCATTCATTTTTATTCCGGAGAACTTGAAAAAAAAGGAAGGAGGATATTTATTCACAACTTACACGACTTCACTAGGCTACGTGAACTTACAGAAAAAATCCTTAGGTTTTCACACTTCAGACGCTTATGCGATTTGGGGAAAACTTCATTACTTCTTTTTAACCTTGGGTTGTTTGGTATCGTGGATTACGGAAATACGATTCAATTTAAGCTTTGGTTTTTCCCGCTCTCCATAAATTTTATTGCGCAAAGTGGAACGGAACAAGTAATTTACTGGAAATGGGGTTTTCTCCTAGATATCTCCCATAAAAATTTTTCTGTATGTCATATCCTACTTTTTATTGATTTTTTATTATTTTTTATTGAACTGTAACTTTGTAGCTGTTGAATTATAACTATTGTCTGTCCGGAAGGACTAGTGGAGCGTTGGTTGGTGTTTTATTTAATCTCATATATTTTCAGTTGGAATTTTCAACTTAAATGTTGTTATGCTTAGATCGGGGGGACTAGTAAAATACCTATGTATAGACGTATTATTTTAGAGGAAGGACAAAGTTTGATTGTCGAAAATTGAAACTTTTCATTTAACAATGTATAATGTTGTGCAAATCACATGCTCTAATTGAATTTGAAAAATAAAATAAAAACAGTATCAGTCATGCAACGTAATCGTATGAGAGAATTTTTGCAAATTATTGTATTACGTAGCATTGTAAATTTGAGCACTTTGAGTGCAAATAAATCTGTAACTACCAATTTTATAGCAAGAAAATCGTTCTAAAATAATGTCCTACGTTCAAAAAAGATTTTTGATTTTCAGAATTTTTTCATAGTTTTTATCGATTTTTCTGATGGAATTTAGGTATATTTTGGTTTATCATTTTCAGTAATGAACCTTTTAATCGACGAAGAAGAAATTTTTCTAACCCCCCCCCCCCCCCCCCACTTCAAAATTTTTGGTTCGCGTTTCAAGATACATAGATTCAAAAAAAAAAAAAAATGATGCATACATGTATACTTGAATATAAAGTTCTGAAATGCGTTAAACTCTAGGATTTGTTTCCGAATGTGTCAAACAAATGTCTTTGAAGAAAATTTTGATTTTAAAATTTTTGGAGCCATTGCAATAGCTTCAATTTCTACAAAAATTCACTCAATTAAAAAATGAAATAATTTGATTGCGGATGTGGGACTGGAAATTGGAAGTCTTATGTCTGTGAATTGCACACTTTCGTAGGACGCCTTCCCGGTGTAAGAGGCTTAAGTAGATTTCTGGATTATTGTTATTCCAACTATACTGCTACTGTGAAAATGTCATCGTTTCAAAGGTTTAATCCTATTAATTTTGCAGACGTTCATGACCCTGACCATGAATGGTAGCAGATTATCCCTTCAGACGTATTGATTGCTATGGATATAGAGTAAAGCAGAGCAGAGCACTTGTCGACAATGAGTGCGTGTCGATTAGCACACAAAATAGCTATACGCGCTATAGTAGGAATCACCTTGTTGGAAATCGTCACTGTGATGTCATGCATGGATAGAATTATTTTTAAGGAATTTAAAAACCTCTGAGGCTCTGGTAGCTTATATTTATTTTATTTGGTGTTTCATATTTATTAGTTTAGGTTTTATTTACTGTTAGTTTATTATATTTGGTATGCTTTCATGATGGAAGTGCCAAATCACTGTTTTTCTTTTGCTGTGCCAAGTTGCTCTGGTTCGGATTCTTATCTTCTGTTATCAAAGACATCTATGCAACGAATTCAATAATTAATTCAGTATCTCAGTAGATAGGGAGGTATGTGCCACATAGTTAGTGATATAGTTTTGGTAACCATTATTCATATCCTCTGTGTCCATGTTTTAGCAGGTGATATGTCCATGTTTTAGCAGGTGATACTTACTGCTCCTCGGGATCTTGTGGGATTCGTAACTTATCCCTTTGTTATTTCACAGGGCAGCTGCAGCAAATACAGGTGGTCGTGCAGATAGTCCACAGCGGACAGTCACGCCTCCATTGAGTCGCCCACCAGCTTTCATTCGTCAGGCAAGCGCTCCTATGCCCATTCATCCTAAGCGTTTGGATCCGCCATCTTTGTCTCCTTCACCTCAGAGCTCACCTCAAGCAAATCGTGTTTGGCAACATTTGTTGTGAGTATGCAAATGCATTCAAAATGACTAAAATTTTTATTCGTTTCTTAAAAGGTTGAATATGTTTTTACAGAGACCTATTTGCCAAAAAATCGAAACCGTCATGGAAACTTTCTGATCATTTTCACATACCCCAGAAATCAGCTGAGTGAGATTCGGATTTAAGTTCTTCACTATTCAACCTATGAAGCTGACATTTGAAATGGACGCCTCTTGGAACATCTAGAAATAAATGATAAATTCTGAAGCCCCCTACATCAGCCGTGTGAGCTTCAGAGCTAATGCATTTACCATTCAACATATGATGCTAAAGTTTGGAATGGAGGCCTTTCGGGTCTAGAAACGAATCATTAGGTCTGATGCTGCTTAGAACTGCTGAGTGAGCTCTGGAGCTAATTTCTTTGCTATTCGATCTATGAATAGCAAATTTTTACGTTGAAAACGTAAAAACGTATTCCACATCGAAAACAAAAACTTATTCCACGTTCATCACTGTTTTAGCCTTTAGGCGCAACAGGTTTTAGCCTTTAGGCGTTTTTTCAGGTTTACCTAATTGTTTTTTTTTTTTTTCAGGTTTATTGTTTTTAGTAGTTATTGGTACTAACATTTTGTGTCAAGACTTAGTTTTATGTGTGAACCGTCATAAGTTTTCATGTATAATATAATATATCTTTGGATTTATTTTCAAAAAGTGTTTTGACATGGATATGTCTTTTTGCACCGTCTTTCATTCCAAAAATTAGGTCATGAACATAATTAATTTCAAAGTAGGCAGTATTCACTGATGATTTAAAAGTGAATTATTTTCTTTATCATCACAGAAAATCGTTCTTATAAAATTTAAAAGACGCTGTACGCTTTTGAATTTAAGTGGATTCCATCCTGAGAGTTGTGATTCCAACTGCATTCTCTCATAAGTGTTTTTATCCAACTTTTCGTAGAAAGAGGGTATTACACCCTTTGGTAAGATGGCACTTGGGGGTGGGGATGCATTTCCATTGCGTTTCAGAGGGTGTAGAACACGTTTACAATACTCATTCATTTTTAGATTTCTTTATATATATATATCTATATATAAGTATATATATATATATATATATATATATATATATATATATATATATATATATATATATATATATATATATAAATTGCTATGCAATTCTTGTGCTAAAAGTTATGTTATCTGTCTGATTACAACTATTCGAAAAGTTGGTTCTGCTTACACAAACTGCGTGTTTTTTTTCTGGTCATATGGCCTATTGTATTCTGTATGACTCATATGTTTACACTATTTTGATTTCTAGCCCAAATGCCAGGATTGGTGCTACCAACCCAGGCAGTGGAATGGAGTCCTCACCATCCCAGGGTGAGCTGGTCAAGTCCACTGATCTCAGCAACATGGGTCTAAAGCAAATTTTGTAAGTATCCTACTCAGCTCCTTTCATTGTGCAATGTGTGATAGGTACTTTCTTATATGTGTATAACTACTATGACTTATATATCTTTTTAAACATGGTTTTGATTAATTATACTACTCGTGATTTCCGCAGAGGTAAAGTAGTCGATGTGACAGAGTTGGAAGGGGTTCTTTGCCTGAATCAACCATCTATCCGTCCACCTCCGGGCTTTGAGAACTTCCCGACACCCCCATCACATCCGGAAAATCAGTCTTGGCTGCTGCAGAAGGGAGGAGCATTGCCTCCAATTAGTGTCTCCGGTTCGCCACAGCATGGTGTGTCTCTTCTTTCCAAATGGAGGGCACCTTCCCTAGAGTCATCTCAAATTGAGCAGAATAATCTTCCGTATGCAATGGAAGTAGTTGGAGGTAAGTTGCCTCTCAGATATAGATTAATTGATTTTGATTCTTCTCTACCGAATACAGGGAAGCTTTGTGTTGATGCAAGAAGTCGAAACAATTTTGCCATCCAATATAGAGATTTATGCTTGTTGATCAATTTTGTCTCGTCTTGCATTTTTTCAGTATATGTATTGTGTGTGTTCAGATTTGTCTTTTATATTTAATGGTGTTTCTGCCCCCTCCACCTTTGAGGGAAGTTTTGTAAAAAAATAAATAAACAATATATGTATATATACATATATATAAGTTAACAGGCTGCAATTTTAATGCTATTGACTTGAAATTTGGTAGGCAAACTCTTTAGACGCCCGGTATAATATATGGTGTATAATATTTAGGGCTGATCCAACACGATGTGGCGGTGATAACGTTGATGCCGTCGAATGAAACACCTCAGAAATACGTGTTTGGTACGAATTTCAATAGTTTTTTGACCCTGACTTTTAATCCGATTCCATAAAATGATTATATGATTGTCAGCAATCTTGAATAATACGATAATTATGATAAATATCAAAAATACGTTTTTATTGTGGTTTTCCATGTTCTTGGGATGCTGACTCAGATGTACTGTATTGAAATTAATATCTTTTGGTTCCTACAATATCAGATATAAAAGTAGATTCTGCTATTTCAAACTTCGTGATGTCAGCGGACCCAGTAGTAGATAATGCGCCATACACAATTAAAAACCACCAGAGGCTAACAAACTCAGCACCATTTTACTATTAATTATAAACCAGTAATCTTAGTAGAAGTGCTGTATTACGGAAATGAACCTTTGTGCTATAATGTGCAGCGTTTTGATTTGGTATAAATAAATCATATATGCCACTCATCAAATGGTGGGCAAGTATGAAACTTGAGAGAGAAACGTGTTATTAAATGTTCACCAAATGTCTTTCAGGTGCTCTTGGAAATCCCCTCCTTCCAGCAGCCAGCAGTCCAGTGGTGGGCGCGCACCGGGAACATCAAGCTGCCAGAGGCTTCACACTTTATAACCAAGAGCAAACGTTAGGGTAAGATTGCATTTTTTAGATTTTAAATTTAATTTGTAATGCTAATTTAATTATTGTTTTATGACTTTGTTATTGAAGAAAGAAAACAATTTAAAACCATCATCATAAAAATATAAAAAATTAAGGGCTTTTGTTATTTGAAGACTTCATCTTTTTTTCTTTGTTGAAGGCCAACTGTCAAGGAGAATTTCCAAGGGTTTTGGGACAACTTTACCGATCCGTTTGGAAGAGTGAAAAACAAGCGGAATAAGGAGTTCCAGGACAATTCAGTCAGTGAAGCTTCCAGTAAACTAGAACATCTTGTTTTGAAAGAGAAGCTAGAATCAAAGTAATTACGTCCTATTCGCTTATATCAATATTTAAATAAAACTCGTTATTCCATCATGGCAGTGAACCTGATTATCGGAGATTCGTCGTTATAAAGAATACGAATATTTCAAATTGCTTTGTCCGAAAAATTGATATGCATAAACTTGTTAATGTATTACATATGTTATTACGCACTCCATTTTTTTATTCAAACAATTTGACATGGATATGTCTTTGCTCTGGGGGGTCAACCAAAAATTTTCGTGACGCAAAAAATATGTCACAATTTCTAATGATGTTCACGTACAACCAATCCGTTGCTAGGGGAATGGAACGTTCGCCAGTCGTTGGAAAGCGCTTGATTTATGTGATAAATGTTCACATCTCAAGCTACCAATTTCCCCCTCCTTATGTACCTGGCTAAATTCCTAAACTAAGTTGATTGGACTATAAACAATTTTAATAAGCCGGTTACAATATTCTTAACGTAAAGCAATAGCATCATTTACTCCACTCCATAGGAAACATTATCATCCTCTTGACAACAGTCGACTGTAAACAACAACTCATTGTAGTGGCTTCTCTCCACAGTTATTTTCAACATATCTATAAGTAAACCGTTGTTTTGTTGGAATTGGAATTAGTCGGGATGCGGCCCAGGGAAAATAAATGAAATTATTTCATTTGTTGTTTTATTTGATAACGTTTCGTCCTCTTACTGAGGACATCTTCAGATCTTGGTGTGTCCAGGAAAAAATTTATAAACATCGGAATATAACGGATTTGTCAAATAAAACAGTGGCTCACCAAGTCAACTCAATGTCAAGAAAGCAAGATCTGAAGATGTCCTCAGTAAGAGAACGAAACGTTATCAAATAAAACAATAAATGATATAATTTCATTTATTAATGAAAAATCAGGCTATCATGAACATAAAAATGATAGCGCCTGTATTGGGGAAATAACTTTAATAGTATGTATAGTATGCTTATTGTGTCTCCAAGAATAATAGATTAAATTCTTTATCCTACATTTCGTCGCCTACAGTCCAAAGTTAAAGGATTTTTTTACAACTCTCGAGGACAACCGTTATGAAATCCCCAATCAAAGACATATCCATGTAACATGGTATCTGCTTGTAAAGCAGATAGTGGAACTCGTTTACGAGTTTATAAGTAGGTATGTAGTTTTTTATTATATTTTTCTGCTTATTCCGTTACCTGAGTGGATGCCACAAATGAAATTAGGTTGTTTATAAATTACAATTCTTATAACATTCTTCAAGATTTCGCTTGTGATTTTCCATACGTTATTCTTGTGTTCGATGCAGGCTAGCTCCTGAAAAAGTGGATGACGACAAGGAAAAAAAGAAAAAAAAGTCGTGAGTATTGGTTTTTGTCTTACTTTGTGGTGTGTATCTCTACAATGAGGTTGATGATATAGTGGATTCTCTATAAATATTGTTATTCTTATGATAAATGATGAATATTAAATGTTGTTATTCTCTATAGTTATTCTTCAAATATCTGGTATTAGAATCAAAACCCATCAAATGTAAAATACTGCTATGTTTTTACTAACCAATTATGTGGACGTTGCTCAACTCTGAGAGGGTAGATAAGCCTTATGACACATGAAGCAGTTTTGACCAAAGTGCTTACCGACTGGAAAACTGAGGCGCTGGGTGATTCATGTGTTTTGTAGGGTGCTGATAGACGAAGCAACATGAACCGCCTGGAGGTTGAGTCAAGGCATGGTAGAGACCGTGGTGGGAGAAACAAGGGTGTGCCAATACACAGGTCTGCTGTGGGGATTTCCCGAGAGCCTAAAGCTGGTTTCACATGGAGCGGAAGGACGGAAAAACCAGCAGAGGGAGTGGCTGAGTCGGAAAGATTGTTCACATGAGGCGGTCTCCTTGATGAGCGGAATCATAACCATCCTACTGAAAGCCTCTCTGATAACCTCTACTTGCGGTTATCAACATTCCTGACCAATGAGCTTGTGCGTAGCTCGACGGAACGCGGAAACGGTATAATAATTTCTACCACCGTCCGCCCATTCTGACAATATGGCTGCCACCATCCTCAACTGTTGTCCCAACAGCCAATCAGATTGCGTTCCTACCTTCCGCTTTCCGCGCTAGTTCGGCTCCATGTGAAACCAGCTTAAGGGTCTGACGTCACGCTCGAGACAGATAGCACATACGTAACGCCCATTCCTGGTGATGGAAAATTAGTTGGTTCCTGGAAGTAGTGTGTATATATTTGGCTCCCTAGTCATGTCTAGCCTCGTAATGCCTAATTGTGCAGTTTTTAGGTGCAATAGAAATTCCTGGGACTTTAAACTTTACAGCTTTTCAAAGAATCAGCGTTTTAGCGAAAACTTGAGGCGAAGGAAAGATAATATTTATGTACAAACTGCAACTATTTGCTCTGTTCATTTTCCTAAGGACAGCTTTGAGCTTCCACTAAGAATGTACACAGAAAATATAAAACATAATATAACACAAAAGTTCCAGTCATGCAACATGATTGTATTGAGCCCAGTATAAGCGAATTTTTGTAAGTTATCGTTTTATACTATGTTTCATTGTTTTGACGTACCAATTTTTCGGCAAAAAACTCGTTCTAAACAATATTCTGCGAATAATTTTTTTTCTCACATTTTTAGTTTTTCTTTGCAGTTTTTTATCAATTTTGTTACAAATAATGATGAAATTTAAGTACATTGTTCCAGCATAATTTTGAGCATAAATTTGTTAATGTTCTAGTTCACCGTTGATGAACTTTTGATTTAAATTAATAATATAAATATATAAAACCCCTCAAAGGTGGAGGGGAGATACCATTAAATAAAAACATGAAAAATTAAATCTAAAGAGTGGTAGGACCCCCCCCCCCCCACCCTCTGGCTTACCCGAGACCAGCTCTTGGGATCAAGGAAGCTGAAGGAGGAGGAGGGAGAGTGGGTAGAAAGGAAAGGAAGTACCCCTATAAAACGCCCATCAGTTTGAGTAGGAACCCTTCAGGATACGGGTGGTGGAGCACTCCCGCCGAGATGCTCAACTCGAAAAACTCTGCAGCACTTTTCCCGCACCATGATCTTGATGTTGTTGGTCGCCACTCCTTTTAGCTTGGAGATTGCTTGCCGTAGGTCATTTCTGTCATACTTATTTATCTTGGCCCGCCAGGTCTGCTCCATGTCAACGGTACCACTGACAACCAGGACGTCTAAGCATGTATATAGGAATATAGCTCCATTAATATTTGCCGAAAAATAGATGAAAGCTGCAAAAAACCTAAAAATCCAAAATCTTTTTTTAATTGCAGGCCATAAAATTGATAGTTAACAATTTTTTTCACTCAAAAGACCTCAGTTTTCAAAACAATGATGCATAATGCAGCACGATAGGTAATTTACGAAAATTTGTCCACGTACTGCATGATTGGAACTAGTATTTATCGATTTTTTTCAGCCAATATTAATGGAATTTAAGTACGTTTTTCAGCATAATGTTGTGTATACATTTTTAATGTTCAAGTTCATTGTTGATAAACTTCTTTTGGCTAAAATTCTGATTAACAAAAATATAAATTTAACGATTTTTATAGTTTTGAAATTAGAGAAGTTTAATGACCTCATAAAGTGCTGACCAACGAACTAATCCTTTCATTTGGAAAGCTTGATTTTTTGGCGCATGAACGGAATTTTCATCTCAATACCATAGAGAGTTATCGCATAGAGTGACACGTATACCTAAATACATATCTACATTATATACATATGAAGAAGCGTTGAACTCTAGGATTCGTTTCAGAATGACTCAAATTGGATTTCAATCGAGAAAAATTTCAAGAATTTTCGGAGCTATTGCAAAAGCTTTTTTTCCACGACAATTCGCTAAAATGGACGTGGAGACGTTAATTTAAAAAATGTGAAGTCCAAAAATGTGAGCTGTGGGACATATGGAGAGTGGAGTACAGCGATCACATTCACAGGAAACAGTGCTCATTTTTGGGAAGGGGGGAATGATAGCAGCAGAGATCACCCCAATTTCACTAAGAAGTACCTAACTACCTTGCACAGTATAAGTGACATAGGTATGAATAATGATCGACTTTAACGGAGAACGTCATGAAGTAGACAAGTCGGCCTCAGTAGAAACCGACTGTACAAACGCTTGGTGAAACCGCCACGTCTGTTATCTACGAAAAAAAGAAAAAGTTCCAGTCATGCAGCATGATTGCATGAGCGAATTTTTGTAAATTATCGTACTATATGTTGAATTGTGAAAATTCAGGACTTGAAAGTAAAAATAAATTGTTAACTACCAATTTTATGGCAAAAACCGTTCTAAATAACATTCTGCAATTCAAAAATTAATTTGTATTTTTAGCTTTTTTCAGTTTTTATCCATTTTTCGGCAAATATTAATGAAATTTAAGCACATTTTCAACATAAATGTCTGCACAACATTTTTAATGTTCTATTTCATCGTTAATGAACTTCTTTTGACTTAAGTTCTGCTAAAAAAATATAAATTTAACAAGTTTTACCTCTTTTTTTTTAATAAATTTTATGAATTTAAAATGCTCAAGAAATGCTTGCCAAGAACTCATCCTTTCGTTTGGAAATCTTGATTTTTTGGCGCCAGAACGGAATTTTTATCTCCATCCTAAGGAGAGTTATCGTTTTATATTGTATTTTATATATATATAACTAGTCGTTAAATGCTTTGGTTTTAGCGCTCTGTGTCACTGGCCTTGGTGATCAATCAAACAAGGTGGCCTGCAAAAATATGCCTTCGAAGTTGCAGTCAAGATATCAGTATAGTAAATCAGCTTAGAACACGAATTCTCTTTGTGGTATAGCTCATAGTTAAATCTGTCACTTGTAAATTGGAAAAATGAGTAATTGCTCTATTAGACTCGGATGTTTTTCAGCAGGAAAACCAAAAAGAGGAGTAAGAAGACATCTGAAAGTGCAGATAACGCGGAAACACCTGCTTCGCCTCCTATCGACAGCTTACTATCTGCAACTAATGGAGATAAAGCTCCTGAGAGGAAACGGTAAGTTACTACCAATACCGGATCTGTAGCAAATAATGTCTAGCGTAAAATAATCTTCATGCATCATGTATTTAATAATAATTAACTCTCTCCCCTCCCTTAAATGAGTGAATTAGAGGGTAATATATGATTGGGCCATCAATCAATTGAATCTGACTGAATGATAAGATGTTATGTACCCACTATTATGAAATTGGGTGATATAAAGTGTTTTATGATGCTCGTGGTATGAGAAATTTTTGGGTCAATAGAGGTGTAAAGGTGGAGGTCTCGAATAGAGTGGCAGCGTCTGTATCTAGCGTTTGTGTTTGAACAATGCTTGAACGCTGCTTCCAGGTGTGGAATGGCATACGCGTTCTACTGAACGATTTTACAGTTCTTGACAAGCTGTTGTTAGATAACTACACTCAGGTGCAAAAAATTTGGCCCACTCTCTAAAATGGTAGGTTTTATAAAGTTGCGACTAACAGCCTCTTTTTTTTCGACTGGGTTACTGTCTGAACTCTTTCAGAGGCATTGTTTGTTGTTTTTTAGCCAGACGGATGAAATTGTTTTGATCTCTCAATGATAAGGAATATCGGAACGTGATCATGTTTCATTGCCTCCTACTTTCACGTTATCTTCCAAACTGCGATTATGTTGTTCATCTCTCCCACTCTTCTACAGGTCCTCAGCTGAGAAGCGAGTGTTTTCCTGTACCTTGAGTGCATAAAAAAAAAATTTAAGAGATAAAATGTCTTTCTCACCGGAAATGGTCACGCAAGCTGTAGCTCTCATTAATGATGGAAGGTCACTGAGATATGCCGCTCAAATGCTAGGACGGCCTTATGAAACCGTCTGTGCCATTTTAAGACGTTTTTAGAGATGGGATCGTACTCTACAAGGCAGTGCTCTAGGCGCCTGTGAAAACAACAGCCGCTCAAGACAGGTACTTGTACAACTTAGCTTTAAGAAATCGACGATTAACTGCTTCACAAGGTCTCAACTGACTTGAAAATGCAACGGAGGTGAATTTAGGTGTTGGGACAGTTTGGAGACGATGGTGGGATCAGTATTTGTCTGCCAGAAGACCCGTCCGCGTTCCAAGTTCAACCCATTAGCACAGGATGTTGCGCCTTCAGTTTGCTCGAAATCACAGTGCTTGGAAACTTGAAGAGTGGAGGGATGTCATTTTCAGCGATGAGTCTAAGTTCAGCCTGTGGGGCTCAAATGGTCGTGAAAGAGAGTGGAGAAGGCCTGGAGAAAGGTTTGTTCCTGCCACAATGACTGGAAGTGAGCCCGCTGTCCAAGCATTCGAGCTGCATATCTCAGTGACCTTCCATCATTAATGAGAGCTACAGCTTGCGCGACCATTTCCGGCCAGAAAGACTTTTTTTTTCTCTTAAAGTGATTATTTTGGATGGAATGCACTCAATGTACAGAAAAACACTCCTGTCTCAGCCCCTCGGCTGAGGACTACAGTGCAAGAGATGAACAACATAATCGCAGTTTGGAAGATAACGTGAAAGTGGGAGACAATGAAACATGATCACGTCTCGACACGATTCCCTATCGTTGAGAGATAAAAAAAAAAAATTTCATCCGCCCGGCTAGAAAACAACAAACAATGCCTCTGAATGAGTTCAGACAGTAACACAGTCGGAAACAAGAGAATATTAGTCGCAACTTCATAAAATCTTCCATTTTGGAGAGTGGGCCAAATTTTTTGCACCTGAGTGTATGTAATGACGGATGGTTACATGATGAGTGAGTTGTGTTATAACTGGAGAATCAGTCTAAAATATAAACACGGAAAAATGTTATATCAAAAAATACAACTTGTAATTACTGGTGTTCTACTATTAAATACTTTGTGTACTCTCGACCTCGTTCTCTGGTGGAAATTTAAAACCCTAGCAACAGCAAAGTACATTGCCCTCTTCTTTCAACAACAAAAATATTTTCACTAAAATGACACGTTCTAAACGGTGTTGCAATTTAAAACTGCATTCTACACACATGCATTGTTACATACTGATACGGAATATGTATAAATTTTAAAACATAATATAAGGAAAATGTTCACAAAACAAATTACAATAACTAACGCAAGATGACAAACCCTCAGACCAGGGGCGGCTACTGATAGGAGCATAGGCGCATGTGCACCTCCAGTCAAACCAAAATAATAATAATGTTTCAAAATTTCTCCACTCTCATTTAAAGTTAGCCAGTGACAGAAGACGGGATATCTAAATCTACGCGCGAAACAGAGAAGGTTGCGGTAGGGAGGGGCTGGAGGGGGAAGCTCACCCAACCTGACCAATCAGAAGCGAGCGGGAGCAACAACTCCTAAGTGCTCAACCTCAGACTTGACCGCCTATCTCCGGACTGAGGATTTTCAGTTTGAATTGAAGCGGGCATGTGTGATTGACCAATCAGAGAGCCTTTTACATCCAGAGATGAGCATACGTAGGGGCATGCTCTTCCGCTAGTTAGCGACTTTCCGTTCTACTTATCATTTTTATCAGTAACACTTCTATTTTTCCCGGTGTTATTTCATTTAGTGTTACGATTTTTTGAAGTTATTGAGTGTTGAGTAGATACTTTTACGATGAATAATTCAGTTGAGTTCATCAAGTTCTGGTCCCATTTGTCAATCGAAGAAAAGTGCAGTATTTGCGATGCTGGCCACCCCTTGCTACTACTGGGTCTAACGCAAACTTTGAAAATCAAAAATCGTTCTGATTCGGTCCGTGTTCAACCCCTATAATGTGATAGATTTTATTTTTATATTCCCCATTATTTATCTAGATGATGACTAACCCTTCTCTTTCCCCATGAACCTCTCCTCTCCCTTTCCTTCCCCTCCATGGCAAGATTTGCTTTCACCTCCACGATGGTTCTTGCTGGGCGGGTATACGATCATTCCTTGGGTTAACTCCTTTGATGGTTAAGTATTTCAGAATTTCTGTCTTCCATTTGAGAACATTTCTCGTGTCCGGTGTACGTATTTAGTATAAAAGCACCTCTACCGCCCCCGCGATAGAGTATGTGGAAATAATAAAACCAACCAATTCTATACGCTCATGTTAAAATATAAGAAAGCTATTCTGCCCATCCAACATTTCAGTACTAACAGAACTGTCGGATGTTGAATTTTTGTTCTTCTACTAATTCTATATGTCCATGTACAGTAAGTGAGAAAGTTATACTGCCCACCCAACTTGGCAGACTTTTTTTCTGTTGGAAATTACTTACAAACAAGTTAAATCTTATAAAACTATGTGGAACCACGGAAAATTTATTAGATTTGATAAAGATAGGCCATTATTTATTACTGAGTAATAATTTGCTGCGTTTCCTATGTGGGACCACGAAAAGTTTAGTTTTAAGTATATTTCAATTCTTCAACTAATTCTATACGTCCATGTTACAATATGTGAGGAAGTTATACTGCCCACCCAACCTGGCAGACGTTTTTTTCTGTTGGAAATTACTTACAAACAAATTAAATCTTATAAAACTATGTGGAACCACGAAACATTTATTAGGTTTAATAAAGATATGCCATTATTTTATGTGCGTAGAAGGGCAAATGGGAGACCTCCCCGAGATCATGAGATTTTTAGTACAAAGTTCAGAGTAATTATGTTTAGACGGAATAGGGAAGACCAAAAACAAATGGTAGCTCGAAAGACTACATTTTGGTCCACATTTTTGTTCACTACAATTGGAAAAAAGAATTTCATGTCTCGAAACTCGCGTGGGATCGAATTGGAACTTCAACAAACATTTTAAGACCAACACGAGCAAAAACCGTCGAAATTTACTCGATTGAGGCGGAAAAAAACCATAGCGGGGAACGCATTTTTTCCATCATTTTCCGCATTCTTTTGCTGATTTCTCTGGGAAGACAGCATCTATCAGCGATTTTGACGCACCATCGTGTTCTACGGGTCCTGAAACGTAACTTTGTCGCTGACACACGGAGTGTTCTCGATCAAATTTTAATGTGGCAGCGGATAAAAGATTGAGGGCTAGGGGAAAAAACGCGCATTAAAAAGGGCTCCCACCTAACTCCCGCCGTCCAGCCCATGGCTCGGGTGAAATTAGAAATTTTTTAAAATAGCTTGTACACTATTCCTGAGAAATCCAAGCAGATCCCCCCACTCGTCGACTGCCGCAACTCAGTAGTTTGACCTTGCATAGATACGACGGACTGACCGACGGAGTTTCATTTTTATAATATAGTAGAGATAGAGTATATATAATATAATATTTATATTATAATATCTCGACATCAGATAATCAGTGAACCTCCGGGTATACCTTTCTTGGAGCGCAAAAGAAATTGGCATTAAAATACGAAGTGATTTAATTTCATATCTCATTTTATAACTGTTAATCTCGATAAATATAACATAGAGAAATAAGAAATTTAATCACGACAATCACTTAGATATTCACGTGGTAGCAGTGTGTGGTTACGATCCACAGACCTCTGGGTTTATGGGCCAGTACGCTTCTTCTGCGCAAAACACAAATCACAAGTTTGCCTAGTTGAACCTTTCTTGCCTCCCCTACGCACACGTTTTGGAAATTACTCTTCCTTAAAAAGCAAAAGGTCGTACCTACACCGTTATTCATGCTGTCTTGCTTATATCTGGTCATGGTATTTTTAATTTTTTAGACAACGTCGAAAACCTCGTAGGAAGTCAAAAGGGGACAGTGGCACGTTTGAAGATTATTGGGACATAGACAGTGTCATGGCTGGTCTCCAGGATAAGACACTGATCAAAGGAGAGATTCGAATCAACGCCAAGAACTATAAGGAATGCTACATCAATGATCCCGTAAGTTAGAAATATGTTCTTCCCTAAGATAACATTCTTAGTTTAAAGTAACAAATGGCCTTGCTGTGACTTCCAGTATGTGATTGAAAACTTCTATGCTAAAACTAAACCTTTGTGAAAATAGGAGTAGTATTATAGTAATATACAACGGACATCATGCTCATAGAATTGCGTATATTTCAATGAAATGTATTTCGAAAAACCGCTTGAGCTGATAGTTTTTAAAAAGAATACCTACCTAAGTTATATAATGTTTTCCTGGCCATCCTCTGCCCACCGACCTCCTATCTGGAGCGACAGCTTTGCCATCCAAAACCCGCTTTAATGAGTAGGTAATTCTACTTTCTAGCATAGAGTGCACTTTCGGAACGCAAACCATCTCTGGTCTACCAGAGAGGTTTGAGGTTGGCGAAACAACTGAACTGTTTGTGTAAGACGCAAAGGAATAACGAACCCCAACTCGACTCGCGATATCGAAAATAAGTCGGACCTTCACCGTTATCAGGCTGCGATTGTTGGCACTCACTGGTGGAAGCCCGAACTTCATAGTTACACCAGCAAAGTGAAGGACTTTCACTTTAACATTATATATATTTATTATAGTTTTCCTAAACCATTTTATACGTTTTGGACAGTCCTGAACAATTTTGGTTTCATGTCTCCCTTTGTCCCTTAAATCTCGAAAAATACACAAAACTATTGTGGTAGTATGAAGTTAATATCGATGGAATATTCAGGAAAATTATGTGCAGGGGTTATGTAGTTTGGAGCCCAGATATACGGAATTTCATTATCTGCACAAAAGTAGCTTTTGTATAAGCACAAACATAACACTATCAAGTAACGTTTCAGCAGTTGTCATTCTCAGAGCTTGGGGTCAAGGTGGCTCCCACTGAATTCCATTGTTTCCAGCCAAATTTAAAAACTGATGAACAACAATCTGCTAGATAATTACCTACTACTAACACTTTCTAGATGATTGCTAAAATTCATGTTTTCATTATTCCTTCATGTTATGCTCTCGAATTACAATTTATGAATTGATACATTCTAAATACTTCCTATTAACGCTAAATGATCTATACAACTATACCATGTATTTGAGGAAGCTGTGTGCTAAACCCAACTTTGTAGACTTTTTCGAAATTAAATCATTCTGTTCCTCTTAGGCCTCAGCATGTGCCTTACTAGGCCTTGCTGAAACATATGTACATTCACTCCCTATTTACAATTATTCAATTTATTGTTTTGATCCTCAAATACTTCAGATAATAGTTACATATAGGTAGGTACTTATACATTTCCGTAGTCCTCCTTTGGTTGAAGCTTGGAATCTATTCGACTGCAGTGGGAATTAATCTATAAGTAAAGAAGTTTATACGAGTACCATTGTTATATTTGATTACCTTTGATTCTTTTTCAAAACTTCGAGATATAGAACTTATGAAAGTATTGCAGTGCAATATAATGCTTTCAAGTTATTTTGGGCTTACACTCTTTTTTCTATGGGGTTTATAAGTTGATCGATTATGGGATCCTTCTTTCGGTTATGAACCAAAGTTCACAGAAGAAGAGTGTATTATATGAATCACCTACTATGCACATCATTGATGATGATAACTTCTTCCAATTTTTTTCTACTAACAATGTTATAGGATGACAAGAAGGATATCCTTATTTCCGGGATGGTTGACAGAAACCGGGCTCTTGAAGGTGACATTGTTGTTGTTCAGCTGAAAAGCGATGAAGAATGTACTAATGTGGTAAGTGGTTTAGCAGTTAATTCATCTTACGCATTCCTTTCAGTTCACACAATTGATGCCTCGAACCTGAAAATCTGGTGACGGGGGGTTGCGCTGGAAAGTGCCTACATGTTTCAATACCTAAGGTTTTACGTAGTTTTCATCTATATCATAGTTTTCGTATATTTTTAATTTTTAGCTGCTAAACTAGAGCCCTATCTAATTTCCATCAAAGATGAATTATACAAAATTGAATTATTAGAGAAAAGTTTTCATGAAGAAAACTTTTGCTCCGTGGAGTGCTGCCTATTTGAAGCCTAATGCCTATAATAAATTTCTTCCCAGCTTTAGCCTAAGCTCACCCAGACAGGTTCTGGACATTGTCAAAGCAACAAAGTGTTGAGGGCCGTAGTTACACATCAAATAAATTCAATAACTTCAATAAAATAAACGTATGCTGAACGAAAGGCTTGGCTCTCTTGAGTCAGACCCTGGGGAAAACCCGTTAAGTAAAGGGACCCCCCCCCCCCACCTTTTCAATATTCACCTGGAGAGGCTTCCCAACTCAGGCGGTGTATTATCACTCTGACTCTACAAGAAATTCGTTTAGGCTGTCTATACCTACCATCCTTGTTCATAACCTATATCAATGCCATTCTCATTCCTTACCCAGGAAAGTCACTTGTTCACGTCTTTGACAGTTAGCAGAGATTGATCACAAGTCAGATTCCCAATACGAGTTCTAAGCTTGCTGAGAAATGCTTATCTAGAAAAGTTAGCAGAAGATCCCCTCTCCCACAGCCTCCTGGGCTCCATAGCCATCCTGGTAGGCCTGTCTGTTGATTTCGTTGACATCTATTCAGGGCATGCCTCAGTTGTTGCTTCCTAGCCTTTTTCACTGGCTTGTTGTCACCCTAAAAGAGAGTTTTTGATGACTTAAAACTAAATGCGGCCCCTCACCATAGTCTTAGGAACCAATTGAAGATGCTACTCTTTTTCTATTCTTTATTTTGATATGGAACGCCGATTTTCCATCCTGAATTCGAATTTCATGTTAGTTTCAATAGAAATACTGACTGATTTCTCATTTTAGTTTTCAACTCGAAAACAGAGCATGTATTTAACGTAAAGGTAGTATGCCTCAAGGGAGAAAAACCGCGGTTTAGTTGCTACTTATAGGTAATTATAGTCGTAACCTCAAGTTTTTGGGTTTTCCACTGTGTAAATCATCAACAAGTAACGAAAAGTATTTACTCTATGACTATGAACCAGGAATTTACCTGATAGTCATCACTGGAGGCAGCACTGTTCACAAGAAAACATAGCTGAGAGATCAGGCAAAGTAAGAACAACATTGCGTATTAGTGTCTTAAAACTCAGGTTTCTGATTTAAAATATGTGTGAATAATAAAAACAATGCTCTAATCGACCAAATAAAGCCTGAGTGAAAAAGGACGGATTTTTTTTATCCAGTTGAAGACTAGTTAAACCCTGGACGGCGGAGTCGGATTTCAGATTGCAGATTCGGATTCTACACGACTTGAAACGTAAAATAACCAAGTTTGAGGGGTGCTCAAAAAACCTACCCGCTATATCAATATAATTAATGGGACACTTGAAAAACTAATAATATTTAATTCAGCTTAAATCCGTTTAGTTCTTAGGTGACCAGTTACTATCGTCCCTTCATAGTCATTCACTCTTGAGCCCGTTTGGGTGACGTTAAAGACCAGTTAGTGTCACCAAAAACTCTCTACTGTGACGTTTCTCTTGTCTATCGATTGACTATTGATTACTTCGACGTTGTACAAGGCTCACCTAGGCCATTAAGGATGCTGTCCAGATTACTGGGCCTGGGAGAACCTTCCTAGAGCGTTAGCTAACCACAGTGCCGAGAAAGGAGGGTGATGGGGAAAGAAAGGTTGGTAAGACATCGTGACAAGTCAAAGCAAAGTGTTCAGGGAGTATTATGTAAACATAACAGAACCATTTGAGGTCCAAAAAGCATTCGATTTTTGAAAATGAAGCACTTCTATGAACTGGAAAACCCTTGTAGGGATTCAAAAATACCTACTGTACGAATTAGCAAATCTCATTCAGACAATGAACAACATTGTAGTTGTGCAGTGGATTCTCGGACACGGTCCGATAGATGGTCCCCAAAAACTTTCATTGCCATCGCATAAATAGTAGTCTATGCGCATGAGAAATCGTTAATTTCTTATAACATAGATTTCTTATCATTTATTGGTCCGATTTCGTCCACACTCGAGGAGTAGATAGGGTATAGGTTCCAGGAAAATCCCCCATGAATTTTATCACGATTGGTGGTGCAATAACTATAGCGCATGCGCAAAACAAAAATTTATTGACAGACAAAACTCCGAGAATAATGGATTGATTTTGATGAAATTTTCTAATATTATGGGTTAACCTCTTGACAATATGTGCATACGTAGAGATTAATAATTGCCCTATTTTGCATTCTATGGTGTACCATGTATACATTATATACATTATGTTCTATTTTGCATTCAATAATTTTGACTCGTACTTTTTCCTTCAACTAATTCTATACGTCCGTGTTACAATATGCGAGAAAGCTCCCCCAGCTTGTTTCCTTTGGGTTACCTCATTGATAATAAATCACAAATAATTCACCAAGAGCAGTAGGTACCTACTAATATGGGTAGATAGATCGCAATTACCTTCATAGTTTTGCTTGTAAATTACTAGCGGTTGTGTTGATATTGTCTAGTTATGATTTAATAGAACTTGAATTTTTACAGCAAACCCCTTCAACGCAAAAGATGGGCAAGGTATGTACCATTTTACACTGTTTTTCTTTTATACAAGCCATTGAACTGCAATTAAATAAATAGACGCATTCTCTTGGGAAAGCAGCTCTTATGAATTGTTACTTATTGGCAGGTGGTCTATATTCTGGAAAAAGTGCACAGCCGTGTCTGCGTTGGCCACCTTTCCAAACTTCGTGAAAAAGACTACGCCACGCTGTGCCCAAGGGATTCGAGGATCCCCCGACTTCTCATCCCCATGACGACGTTGTCGATGCACATCATTCAAAACCCAGAAGCGTACGAAAATGTACTCTTCAAAGCCAAAATAGTTACTTGGGATTCCACAAATTTTGCTCAAGGGTGAATGTTCTATTTTTTCATTAATTAATGTTTATCATCAATTGCTGCATTAGGATCCGACTGACTAAACAATGAGGCTCTGTATTTGGGAAACTCAAGGCAGACCACAGCACCTAGCTCGGAGCCAAACCATCACTGACCCTACCTATAACTAACAAACAACAGTCCTTACTACTTTACGAATTGTATGTCTTTTGGCTGGGGGTCAAGGAATTTCCCGCGACACTTTTTTTTCCCGACCGACACTTTTTTCCCGACCGGCACATTTTCTATTGATTTTCACGTACAACCAAGGCGTTACTAGGGAAGAGTAACTCCCATGGTTTTCATAGTAGGAAAATCGTACGCCACTTTTTGGAATGCTCTCATTTTACCACGACATTTCATGACCTCTAAGCCATTGTAGTGTCAAGGAATGCTGATTTATTACTCTAAGTTAAAAACTAATATTGTTTTGTAACCATAATGGAATAATCTTGTGAAAAGAAGGCACTACATGGTTGGTATACAATTGAGTAGTAGGTACCTACTGGTAAGCATAGGTACTAGACATATCCATAATCTTTTGTTTTTCCCATCAAGGGAGAAATTAAAATTTGACTGTAATCCCTTTATTTTTAACTACAGGTACCATTCAAGTGCGATTTTTCTTTGTGCGTTTGCCTTTGATAAGTCGTACGGAGAGCGAGCGAGTGTCAATATCTACCTGCAGTGTGCTCCTCAAGAACTCTCCCACTTTAGTTTTTAACGCTTTTTTCGTTTATGTGCCGAAGTATAGACGTAAAGTTTTTCTGAATCCTTCTCTGGGTCTTGAATACCCAATAAGGGTATTGTGAATGAGACTACCTAAAGCAAGTATGGCTATTTGCACTCCATTACACGACTTTCCCCTTGTTGATACCTTGCGTCACCCTTTTTCAATCTCATCAATGCTGGTAAAAGTGAGAATTATATTATTAATAAATAAGTTATTAGAATAAATAAATACACAAACTGAAAAAACAACAAAAACTACTTGTGACAATCATAACTGCCCTTATAACTGCCCTTATAGCAACAAAGAATAGCAAATCGGTAAAGTCATTGTTTACGTGCTGCTCTTTATCCCTAGCTTTTTATGTTCGGAGCCCCATTGTACGATCAGCAGTTTTTGTGTTGGCTTAGCCGATTATTAGCTTTTAGCGTACACATGCTTTATCCATCGATCCCAAACCTGAGATGCCAGGAAAATGAATCAATCGAAATAGTTACAAAAGTAGCATAGTTGATTGAGTATCGCTAGGGAAGAAAAAAACTGTCTCTTGGACACGAAAAACGAAACGCCTTTGGGACTGAATGAATACGATTACAAGGTACGGAGGCACAATGATCAGCTGCGTGACCCCTGAGAATAAATTCTTTACTAATCGACCTACAGTACTGAAATTAGGAATGGAGTGCCTTTGGGACTTCTAGGACACGATTAGAAGGTACTGAGGCGCACTGATCAGCTGTGGGACCCCTACAGCATTTCTTTTCTAATCGAATTGTACTGAAATTTGGAATAGAGCACCTTTGGAACATTTAGTATATTTTATAAGGTATAGACACGCACTGATCAGCTGAATGACCCCCTGAGGCTAATTTCTTACCTGCATTCAGGAAATTAGAATGAATAAAAACAGTATTCAGCAATCAATTCATCAGCTGGCTAAAGAATGTGTATATTTCAATAACTTAAGCTACCAGGATAATGCACTCTCAGTGAAGCCGTCTATCCAGGTAGACGGCAGCTTCTTCCTCACAGACGGGCATCTACTTGGGTAGACAGGGACCTCTCGTATGACTTTTAACTTACTACCATTCGAACAAAAACAACTTGTGTCTATCACTTCTGCCCTTAAAGGCAACAATGGAAGAGCAGATCGGTAATGACCTCGGTAACGTGCTGTGTGCTGCGCTATACCCGAGCTTCGCAACACTCATTACCCATTACTTCCTGAATCTTCACCAGATTTTCATGAAAATTTCAAGGGTAAGAGTGGCGAATCTAATTAGCTGTAGAGCTACTTATAAGGGAAATAATAAACCAATTTGTCATCATTAGCAGCATTTTTTCTCTTCTTTCCCAGGATTATTGAAGAAAATTTAGGACAGAAAGGAGACGTTCTAGTTGAATCAATGGCGATTTTGAAGGAACTCGATCTGGATGGTGAACCTGTTCCCGAGGAACTAAATAGATACATCCCTTCTTTGACGATCACTCAAGAGGAAATAGACCGTCGCCTTGATCTTAGGTAATAACTGATCATCAATTTCTGTGATTGAGTAGGAATTGGATTCATTGCTATGTTGCTAATTTTTTTCACAATACGTGTGTCAAGCAGAATGAAATACAGAACTGCTATACATAAAAGTATGCAATAAATAATCTTTGAGAATCGCTGGAATGTTAAAAAAAAAAAAAATAAAAATAATAATAATAATAATTAAAAAAATGTGTATTTTTAATTTTTCCATAATACAAATGAATAAACTGATCTAGCGAGACGCTAGTCTCGCACTGCCAAGCCTTTAAAACCGACTAGTCGCCACTATACTGCCAAACTAAGAATAGATCCCGTATCTGACCAAACCCCACTTTTGGGAAAATGCGTCTCTAGGTTTTGAGTCGAAATTTCCTGATATTAGCTCCATTTTACGTTGTCTCGATCTCCAAAAGCATTCATTCTAAAGGAAATTTCTCGCTGAATCACGTGGTGTGGCGGGTAAAACATAATTTTGGTCAGAAAATTGCGAAAAAAAAAAGGTTAGAACATATGTACTAAGCTATTTCCTCGTATCTGATGCACATACGAGTTTTCGTTTTGTGATAAGACTGATACGTTCTTTCTAATACAAAATTAGTACCGCTCTATGTAGCGAAAAAAAAAAAAAAAAAAAAAAAAGTCTCGTATATGCAGAATACTAGGAGAAATAATCGTGGTTGCTAACCTCCGAAAGCCGTATCTGATCTGACAAGACAAAATACATTCGTATGATAAAAATACTGAGAAGAAAAATTGTATCTGCCACTGATTCCGATGTAACATCAGACGCCACGATTCCTAAAATACTAGGAAATAAATTCTTATCTGAACTTTCAAGTACTGCTCTATGTAGCGAAAAAAAAAAAAAAAAAAAAAAAAAAAAATTTCTCGTATATGCGGAATACTAGGAGAAATAATGGTGGTTGCCAACCTCCGAAAGCCGTATCTGATCTGACAAGACAAAATACATTCGTATGATAAAAATACTGAGAAGAAAAATTGTATCTGCCACTGATTCCGAGGTAACATCAGACGCCACGAGTCCTAAAATACTAGGAAATAAATTCTTATCTGAACTTTCAAGGGTCACAGTTCGTATGTACCTGAATACTAATAATAAAATAATCGTATCTGACGCCCAGATGCGGGTTTTTGCTCTAAAAAAGGCCAGTTACGGGATTTTCATTAGTATATCAAACCAAAACGTAGTTAATGCGATAATTGTAAGCCGTTTTTGAGGCATTTGCCGTTGTGATCCGACTTCGAGACAAGCTAAATCGAGAGATACCACCTCCCAAAACGGGGGGTTACCATTAGCTTAATATGGCCAAAAATGCAGGTACGGGATTTATTCATAGTACGGCAGTATAATGATCTATATGCACTGAGATAAGTGACAAAGTAGAACTTTGGCCCCCTCTTGGGTACACCCTGTTGGCTTAAACTCAATTTTCATTGCACATCCTGGAAGGGGCATGCCCCTTGAGTCGCCTGATGCCAAATACATGTATAACGTTAAATCTATTCTATATACCTAAGCTACAACACAAGGCGTCAAAATGCATTTTTTTTTTTTTTTTTTTTCGCCCGATTCTTTGTTTACTTTCTTCTACTAGTTCTTCTCAGCCAATTTTTATTAGAAATTTGAAACGTAAGCTATATTTGACCTGACGAAGTGCCTTTTGGGGTTTCGGAGCCGCTACGACCAAATAGTGGGGGGCAGGGGCGTCGCTATAGGGGGGGGGGGGAGAGCCACCTCCCCCCTCAGTTTTCACTGACTTGGGAGAAGTTGAGAAAATTACCCTTAGTTAATTAAAAGAGACCTATTTGGAAGTCTAATCCTAATCAAATGTTGATTTTCCCAACTTCAGGGCCCAGGTATTTTTAAAAGGCTTGAGTTGTTTTAATTTTGTGAATGATCCTGTCATTTTTCATTAAAATTTTCCCAAATTTCCCTATTATGTTATATCTCAAAAATGTACTCAGTGGATCTTTCCTGATCAGCTGAGTGAGCTAAATTCTCTCTCCTGTTCACTCTAGGAAGTTGAAATATGACATGCAGGGCCCAGGTATTTATAAAAGGCTTGAGTTGTTTTAATTTTGTGAATGATCCTGTCATTTTTCATTCAAATTTCCCCACATTTCCCAATTATGTTATATCTCAAAAATGAACTCAGTGGATCTTTCCTGATCAGCTGAGTGAGCTAAATTCTCTTTCCTGTTCACTCTAGGAAGTTGAAATATGACATGAAGACTCTCTTGAACATTAAGAGACGAATGAAATAACGGGCAACATCCTGATCAGCTCAAGTTAGCTTGATTCTCTATTTTCACCCATGGAATGTGAAATTTGAGAGGGAGCCTCTCTGTGACAACAAAAGTCGAATGAAATATGGCTGACTCAGTACTGAGTAGCCTGTACATTCAAACCTTTTCCTCCTAGACCACCAAAAATGTGTGATCCCCCCCCCCTCCCCCAAAGGCCCTCTGTGGACAAAATATACCTAGCCACAAAATACATGATATCACCCAATTTGGGCTAAGCCATAGTCTGATCGCATTCTTCTAGTTCATAGCATTCATTGTCTCACTCTGAAGACTTGAAGAAGTGTCTCACTCCCACATGCATTCGAAAACTGGAGAATGAATGCACTGTACTAAGAAATGGCGATCCTACTACTGGCTTGGCCCGAAATTGATGTCACCATATATTTTGTGCCCTGGCATCTTTGTACGTGGAGCGTCATTTTGGTGGTAGAAAAGAAACTATTAGGCAAAGAAAAATAATAATATGTAATGAATGTTTCGTTTTCATTGCAGGAAAGAATGCATCTTTACGATTGATCCAGCAACTGCTCGGGATCTTGACGATGCAGTTTCTATAAAGAAACTCGCTGATGACTTGTACGAAGTAGGCGTGCACATTTCCGATGTTTCTTACTTCCTTGAGCTCGGGACTCCCCTAGATGTAAAGGTTTCAGAGAGGGCCACCACAATCTATTTAGTGGACAAAGCTATTCACATGCTTCCTATAGAACTATGCCTTCAGTGCTCCCTTCTTCCTGGCCAGGACAAGTACGCAGTCAGTGTCATTTGGCAAATGGATTCTGAAGGTATGATGTAAATGGATAACTCTCACCTTTCCGAATGAGACACGAATTCAGACATTAGATTAATAGATGTATACTTTTAAAGTTACTCTTTTCATGCATAGGTACATAGAGTTGTAGCTAATACTGCAGGCCTTACTTCTCCGATATTTTACCTGTATTCTAAGGAGGGAGCATGTCAATTCATAAATTGCACGTAAAGAAATGAAATGTTTACACTCGTATCTTAATTATTGTTAATATTAATTGTTTCAGGGAACATTAAAGACACCAAATTCGCTCGTACAGTTATTCACTCCTGCACTAAATTATCATACGAACACGCCCAGGTAAATTGTTTGAAAGTAGGATTATACTTTTTTTGACCAGGACTTCACACTTCAAGTTTGTAATCAAAGTTTGAAAAACAAATTTTCCATAGAGCATAATAGAAGGAGAAGATATAGAACTGCCTACTCTCTACAACGGGGTTACTCCAGAAATGGTACACACGTCTATTCTTCAACTATACAAAATCTCCAAGTGCATGACCAAAAGGCGTTTCGACGGAGGCGCCTTGAAAATCGATCAGCCAAAAGTCTGTTTCAAGATTAACGAAAACACTGTGCCAACAGAAGCCAGTCTTTACGAACTTAAAGACAGTAACAGGTGAGTTGAATTTTTTATTACCTGTGTTAAGTAACTGTATCAGTTAGAGGTTTGTCTGGAGAAACTGTCCCAAATCAGATCGGAATCGTACCAGAACCAATGTAACTGAAAAGGGGAGGGAATAGAGGCGTTCAGGACTGTTATAGCCTGTCGGTAATGACAAGAATACGTAGGTGTCGGTGACTGGCGGCAAAGAAGCACACTAAAGCCAAGTGCTCAGGAAAAAAGAGGAACTTTTGTTGTTGTGTTGGCGAAACTGGTTCGCCATTTAGGAACGAGGTTTTCGTGTGTGTATGTTATGTACTGTCGTTTGGATATATTTCCTTGTATTTGAAAGAGTTGTTTTGTGTTTTGAGAGAGGTGTTTTTTTTTTTAAATGGAACCATCAGTTACTCCGGGTACTTCACGAGCAGGGAAAAGTGAGAAGGCAGTTCGGTCGCAGGCTAGAGAAATAATCTTCAGCGTGTTTCAATACCTGAAAGGGTTGAAAGAAGAAGGCATTCTCTGGAAGGCTGTGGTGGTGTGAGAGGAAACCGATAAAGCGACATGGTTTTTCTTGTCAACGGTGAATATATTCGTTTCTGAGGGAACCAAAGCCTTGAAGGAAACGGGATCGACTGCCTTCACAACCCCCAAGAAACCGAGAGGGCATCCTCCCAAATTGGAGTGCGATGGATTTACTGAAGCGGCCATTCGACACAGGATTTCGGAGCTCTATGTTGTAAGGCAGCAGTGGCCAACTCTTTCGTCATTTTCTGTGGCCTTGATTTTTTCTCATCAGAAGACGACTGATTTCTTTTTTACAAAAGGTTTCTGAAAATAAAAATAGTACCTAGGTGCGTCCTGTAACTAAATTTTCTACTGCTTCTCATTCTCACTCACCCCTTTTCGTCCTTTCTCTAACGAAATTCGCTATGGAATCCAAGGTAAGTTTAGTAATAAGGTATATAAATGGGCGACTATTAATGTTTGAATTCGTTTTGAGATGGGAATTACTCATAATCAACTATCAGAGCCGTGCTTATCAATTTTTGTGAGTTGATTCAATGCTGACGTTCCCAGGGAAGAAAACTCCAGAAAAATCGTGCGAACGGGAAAATTTCCCCGCTTTTTGTTTCACTCCCCCGCCGCCAGTCACCGATGGCTTCGTATTCTTTTGATTACAGACAGGCTATAATCAAAGTGTGTTTGTCCGACCATACAAACGGTTTTCGGGAGTCTTGAATCTGTAATAAGCGTGAAAACATCTACTGCGCTTGTCTCAAACTAAAAGTTCTTAACGGTTCTGGACTCCTTGTCTGGACAACGAACTTGAGGTTCCACGACTTCTCAGACCTGGTTCTGAGTCTCTCCAAAAAGGCCAAAACTGTCTTGTCAGTCCCAAACGATTCGGGGCATTTTCTCCGTAACAACCTAAGGATAAACGATATCTATCAATACAATATCAATCCTTGTCTTCGGATACCGATATTTTTGGTATTGATATATTATGTTTGATACCCATACAGTTAATGGAAAAATTAAGCGGTATAGAATAAAAGATGCCCCTCGGGAATGATGATTTTTCTTCAAACTCCCATTTTGAAAGATAAATAAGAAAAACAAGAAGGTCATCATTTAGAGTAACAATCAGTAATTGTAGTCCGAATAAACTTCAACCCTAGAGTTCGCTAGTCCGGTGAAATTAAGGCATTTTGGGTTTGTTAATTATAAGATGTTGTTTCTCAGAAGAGTGGGATGACTTATAAGTAAAATGTGTTTGTGTATATATATTTGACTTATCCCTTTTGGAAATGATAATAGATCATAATATTGTTTCAGTAATGTCGATCATGTTATCTTCGATAGTATCCCTCTTTATGACCACAATTTAGTTATATTATTGACCTAATGGGTGCTCCTTGCGTACGCGCTCTGCAATCTGAGTGCATTCTACAGAATGTTGTTTATCCTTGCGTATGTGCTCTACCATTTATATTGACTTCAGACTTCAGTTTTTGGCATTGTGTATGTCTAGGTACTTGCCAACTCATTGTATGCAGAATCTAGGCAGTTGAACGAGGAAAAATATCGTTGTGGTTGATCACAGCTCGGTGGATTACAGATCGTCAAAAGTCACAGGTTATAAATAATGTCATAACGACCGGTACACTTTCCTCGCAAAATAAATTTGTCACTATCGTCTGGATCTAGCACATCCCAGCATACGCGGTCGAGGTGGGACTGTGCAACATTTCTTTGGAAGTGCCTCTCTTTTTTTCAGGATATTGTACTTTCCTCCCAACCAAGACCGCTCAATATTTTTGGTATGTGCTCCAGTGTTTGGGTCAACGTAGTGCAGTTGGTGGTATGTTTGTACCCCAGGCTGTTGAGGTACCGATATGCAGCCCATTCATTGGAGAGATTAGTAGAGCCCACTTCACATTCCCGCTGAATGATTGGCAAGTTGATCGAAAAAAAATTCATACTATCACGACCCCTTTTCTTTTCTTTTATGGCGTGGGTCGGAATTCTCGGGCTCCTCTAGTAGGTTGTGCCAACCTAGAAATACTACGGAGTTTTACTCGCTGCTTAAAACCATAAAAAAAACTGTACTAGGATCATGGTAACACCAGCGTGATCGATTTGAACAACTAATACTGAAGCTGAAAGGCCTATAAACGTGTTGTAGGCTTTGAACTCTACATGAGATCAACCAGTAGATTATTCTGTCAACACATTCCAGGGCTGAAAAGAAAGGTAGAATGCAACCGGCACCCGTAGAGCACATACTTGGGGAGACCCACGACTGTAGAACGTATAAGCGAGGAGCACCACCTAATGTTGAAGCCGCAAACAGGACCGTAGAGAATGTTTTGATTTGATACCAATACCAGTTGCTATCAATACTTCTTATTCGATACTCTTCTTTTGATACCGATAGCAGTACTCTTATTGATCTTTGGCAGGTATCGTATCCCTATGTCATAAAGTTGGGGAATTCATTTGTCCTGAACATTTTATTTCTGGAAAAGTCCCAATATATGGGCATACCATTTACTGGGGCATACTATAAAACTGGAAATATACCATTACCAATTACAGAAATATTTATGTATATTATGAGTGCCAGTGACGCTGTGACGCACTTTGAGTATAAATAATACCCCAAAAATACACTCCACGTACCAAAGGATACTAAGCCACAAAATGATATCATCCATTTGGGCTAAGCAAATAGCAACCACGGATTCTCTCACACATTTCGACTGCGTTTGGGAGAGAGACGCTTCTTCACAACGGCTTAGCCGATTTCCACCTATCGCACAACCATACTAGTAAGTGTGGTGGTGGGTTCACACATTTCACTGAAACTGAAAATATATTCCTAATTTGAATAATAATATATTTCATTCATGAATTATATGGGATGTGAACCCTTTAATGTTACTGTGGATTAGTAAGTCGCTTTTTACTGCCCACTTTAGCTCTGCATTTGTACGGAGTATACCTTACGCAAATGTCATTGTGTGATATAATTTCAAGAGAACGATATTCACCATGGAATTGGAGTAGTTTCACAAAATGGGATTAGAAAGGTATTAAACAGTGTTAACATTTCGTACTGGTCTCGTGTTAGAAGTTGCACAGCTTTGTGATGGCAATGCAGAGGTCGTGGGTTCAGGTCCATATATAGAAATGAAATGAAAATCAGGGAAGTCCGTTTGAAGGTGATATTCCCCCATCATATTTGGAGGACAACAATGGTGTTTATTGTGTAATGGGCAGAAATCAGCCAAGCTGCTGAAGAAGCGTCTCACTCCTAAACGTAGTCAAAAAGAGTGAGAGAATCCGTCTATTGGCTTACCCAAATTGGATGATATGCATTTTGTGGCTTTGCATCTTCTGTAAGCGGAGCGTCTTTTTGGGGGTAGGTATATCACACATTTTTTATAGTGTAGGGTGAAAATGTTGGAATGTACGGGCTGCTCAGGATGAAGTCAGTAATTTCAATAACTTTTGTTGTCCGAGAGTAGCTTCCTGTCATATTTGAATTTCCTAGGTTGAACAGGATAGAATCCGTAATTTTGTTCATCCCTTGATGCCCTAGAGAAGCTTCCTATCAAATTTTACAATCCTAGGGTGAATATGAGATAATTAAGCTAACTCAGCTGATCAGAATAGATCCCATCAATTCATTTGTCTCATAAGCTTTGTTCTCAGTGCGCGTTCTGCGAGTTCGAAACGGTTCCGGGCAAGCGCAGTAGAGTTTTGTCGTTCGCAGTGCCAGAACGCCCAGTTCCGGAACGCCAAGAACGCCGAGTTCTGCGTTCGCAGTGTTTTGTGAACCCAGTTCCGATCGGTTCTGATAGTTCCCGTTTTTTTTTCGGAACTGTGAGAACTCGAACGCAAGGACGTAGTTAACGCATGCGCATTTCACTATTTTTTGGATCTCTTGGAATAAACAACTTTCTTCTTCATCGACTTTATTCATTAAACAACTTTATTCTCGTTTTATTTCGCTCGCTTTATTTCGCTTCATCGATCATAATAACTTAATTTCAGCTTCATTGATTATAACTAGTCTCTATACGTTAGCAAACTATTCTAAATAATTCGAAATGTCAACTAGCTCGTCAAGTTCAGATAGTGATAATTTTGACGATGGTGTACCGTGGTTTGTAGACGATGAGGACGAGATCGAAGTTATAGTTGGATCTCGTCTACATCCAAGAAACTCAAGTTATTTTGAGAAAATTGTGCCAAGGCTAGACGACGAAGAGTTCGTATACCATTTTCGAATAAGCCGTGGGCTCACGGCAGAGTTAGCCACCGTTTTCAGGCCAGCACCCTCTACCATTACCACTTCGGTCCTTATGGCAAGGTATGGCAAAAAAATGAAGGTTGATTGCAGCGTCGCTCGACCCATTTTTGAGAGCTCTGGTTAATTAATTAAAAACCAAGCTAAAATCAAGTAGTCAATCCCTTAGTAAACTTAGGGCCATTCCATGTCAATTCAACACACCCAATTTACCTCACCATTTTAGATTTTACTCAAATTTGGTATACTCATAGTAGGTGTTGAGACTAAGAAAAATACCAAATTTCAAATTTTTATCTCAAACCGTTTCTTAAATATGGCTATGTAAAAATTACAAAATCTCGCCAAAAAACCATGAACGGTTGTTATACTATTCGCTCTAGGAACTGTCCTAATTGAGCTAGAGAGCTGGGCGAGGTTTCATTTTGCAGCTTTTTTTATGCTCTTTCCAGTGATATACAACAGGACATAGGTTCTAATAAAAAAAATTGTGTCAAAATACAAAACAAATTTTGATTTAATTTTTTTCCAAAAAGTACATAATTTAAAATTTTCAAAATATTCCTATAAATACTTAGTACTGTTGTAAACAATGTGACAAAATATAAATATGGGGTGATGATGGGTTCATTGTTAAAAAAAAAAAAAAAAATTCCTGACAATAGTTTTCCACTAATTGCCCGGTTTTGACTAAATAATAAACATACGTACTTTTACCAAAGAGGTAGGCTATTTAATTTAATATATAAAGGTATACTATGTATAAAAGTAAAAAATATCAGAAATATTAATTCAAAATACTATCTTGTAAAAACAAAACCAATAACCATAGATATATTCTAATAAAAATTAAGTTAATCGCCTATTAATTAGTAAAACAAAAATCGTGAACATTTCTGTAACAATAAATTTGAAAAAGGTATGAAAATAGTCTAAATAGTTATGTAATAATTCTGGTACAAACAGATTAATCAAAATTTACATACTGATAGTTACTTTTTTATACAATTTAAACTAATATTAATGGGTAAAACAAAAACATTGAAGGTTCCGGTAAATACAAATTTTAAAAAACTAAGAAAAAAGTGTAATATATATTTAATAGTCTCATCGTAACATATTAATCAAAATGAACATTCCATTTCCACAGACTTGAGCCAGTCTATACAGGCTGAGCAGTTTGGTTTCAAGTTGAAACAAGCACAGTGTGCCTCCATCAATGCACTACCTGTCTGTGCAATCATTCAGTGACTAGAGCCTATTCTGAGAGGATGTTTAGGGAGACTGCTGTCAACTCAAAACTTAATTTTTCCTCACGTTAGTTTAATCTAGATAGTTGTTTAAACATTATCGTTAGTACTGCACCAATTGTGTTACATTTACTTACCTACTCGTATACCTACTCATCATCATAAATATGTATAATATTATGTAAATTTTGATTACCTAATCTGTTTGTACCAGAATTATTACATAACTATTTAGACTATTTTCATACCTTTTTCAAATTTATTGTTACAGAAATGTTCACGATTTTTGTTTTACTAATTAATAGGCGATTAACTTAATTTTTATTAGAATATATCTATGGTTATTGGTTTTGTTTTTACAAGATAGTATTTTGAATTAATATTTCTGATATTTTTTACTTTTATACATAGTATACCTTTATATATTTAATTAAATAGCCTACCTCTTTGGTAAAAGTACGTATGTTTATTATTTAGTCAAAACCGGGCAATTAGTGGAAAACTATTGTCAGGAATTTTTTTTTTTTTTTTTAACAATGAACCCATCATCACCCCATATTTATATTTTGTCACATTGTTTACAACAGTACTAAGTATTTATAGGAATATTATGAAAATTTTAAATTATGTACTTTTTGGAAAAAAATTAAATCAAAATTTGTTTTGTATTTTGACAAAATTTTTTTCATTAGAACCTATGTCCTGTTGTATATCACTGGAAAGAGCATAAAAAAAGCTGCAAAATGAAACCTCGCCCAGCTCTCTAGCTCAATTAGGACAGTTCCTAGAGCGAATAGTATAACATCCGTTCATGGTTTTTTGGCGAGATTTTGTAAGTTTTACATAGCCATATTTAAGAAACGGTTAGAGATAAAAATTTAAAACTTGGTATTTTTCTTAGTCTCAACACCTACTGTGAATATACTAAATTTGAGCAAAATCTAAAATGGTGAGGTAAAATTTATATTTAAAGTGTGTTGATTTGGCATGGAATGACCCCTTATTTCTGTTCTAGAACCAAAAATTTCAACCATGTATCATGTTTTCTCCTCGATCGAAACACCAGCTCAATGAAATCATCAGAAATTAACAAGCGGTTGCAATCATGTTCACAATATCAATTATTGAGAATGATCACCTGTGTGTAAACAATTATTTATATAACCATGCTCATAACTCAGTTTGTTGGACACGCACTTCGCAGTAGTTAACATAATATTGTTGGATAAATCGAGAGCTTTCGAACGAATGGTCAACGAATTTTGTGGGATGAAAAACGACGAAGTACCATTTCCCTAGCAACGACTCGGTTGTAGGCGTTAATCAATGTAACACTATCGTGCGCGGAAAAAAATTGACTCGCAAAATTAGCTAGGACCCCAGGGCTAAAACATGATACATGTTAAAAAAGTTCCAGTCATGCATCATGATCGTACGAGCGAATTCTCGTAAATTATCTTAGTACCTATATTACGTTAGGTACATAGTTTTGAAATTAGAACACTTTGAAATCGTAATAACCAACTTTATGGCAACAAAATTCGTTCTAAATAATAATCTGCAACTCAAAAAAGATTTGGAAATTTTAGCTTTTTTGGGGAGCTTTTATCGATTTTCAGCAAATAATAATGAAATTTAAGTAATAAAGGGATTTTTATCTCAATCCTAAGGATAGTTATCTTCTGGAAGGTAACACGAGTTGAGTGAGGTTACAAACAACACAGGTTATTCCACTTCCAAGTTCTGAAATCGTTCGCAGTGCAGAATGCGATTCCACAAGTTCCGGAACTCCCCGGGATTTTGCGTCCCAGTTCTGATGAGTTCGAGAACTGTTAGAACTCGCACTGAGAACGAACCTATAATGTCCCAGAGAATCTCCCCACCAAATTTTAACATAGCTCACTCAGCTGAACAGGAAAAAGCCTCTTGAGTTTTCGTATCTTGATGCCCCAGAGAGCCTCCTATCGAATTTCAACTTCTGTGAACCGGAGAGAGTTTAATTCAAACAGATCAGGAGTGCGGCTCCAAAATCCCAAAAGGCACTTCTTCAGTTCAAATGTTCCCTATTCAAATTTCACCGAAATTAGCTGAGGAGAGCTGGTAGAAGTGGGTGGGCAAAAAACCTGGTGAGACGAGAAAAAAAGGGGGGAAAAGGAGAAGGTCCGAAAAAATGCATTTCAACTACTCGTTTGAGCTCAAATATAAAATCGACCTAACATGATGTATTTGGCATCAGGCAACTCAGAAGAGGGCATGCCCCTTTCAGGATAAGCAAAGAAAATCAAGTTTATTTCAACTACTCGTTTGAGCTCAAATATAAAATCGACCTAACATGATATATTTGGCATCAGGCAACTCAGAAGAGGGCATGCCCCTTTCAGGATAAGCAAAGAAAATCAAGTTTGAGTCAACACGATGAGGTCGGGAGGAGGCCAATGTTGGACCAAAGTTTTACTTTGTTACTTATCTCGATTCGTCCTGTTGCAATGGTTTATTGAAAGCCTGACAATGCGAGACCAGCATCTCCCAGGATGGACGACAGTTATTGGTCTGATTTCAATGCTGTTTACTGTCAGAAGATGCGTACCACAGCTACAGACTGAAATTGAACGTGCCAGCTCGTTTCAAATTAAATGACAAGTGGTAACTCCTGGCTTACTTTCTCTCCAAACAATCATAGCTACTTACTGTAATCTGTGAAATCTCTTGGTGTATGAGAGAATGATGTAGAAAGAGAATTGACATTCTGGTAAAGACATTTCTAGGTTCTACTTTTCCAGTTACTCATGGCTGAAAATTTAAAGAACAGTGTTACCTATGAACTTGCTTTCACAGTGAAAGTAAAGAAGAAAGCCATCAGCTCATCAACCATTTCATTTCATTCTGTAATTAAACATAAGTTTATTACTCAAAAGTCACAATCCCCTTCAACCTACAAACGCACTTTTATATTAGATACCTATTACAGGAACTTCAAAACATAAGCTGATCGGAGTACGACCATTTTGATAGTCGTGTAATTTCCATCGGCTATCGCGATAGTGGTGGCACGTTTGACGTCTCAATTACCCCTAATGAGGCCCTATTATTTACACTCAACGATAACGGGGGGGGGGGGGGGGGGGGGGTTGTGACCCTTGGACCAATACTGACTTGATATGTACTAGTGTCGGTTTATTATGTTCAATAATGAAGCTTTGTAATCAACCTAGATTTAAAAAATACAAACGTTCATTATTGAAAATAATGAACCGAAAATGATGTTTACCCTCTCAAAGGTAAAAACTCAACTCGCAAAAAGGACTATTTACCCCTAAAGGAAGTGGCCAACTGGACAATGTGGTTCGGCACGATGTGTCCCCTGATCCTCCTAGCAAGTGATCTTAGTTGCACAGGACTACAAAATCTGATGGGTTGTAAAATATAACACAAAAACCTTTAGTTTACCACTTATATATTTAAATAATTACAAAGCTTTTCGCTCAAATTCTGAGCATCTTCGGTCACAAGAACCACAAACACAGATATCTATTTTTGTGTTTCTGGTGACCTGAAGATGCTCAGAATTTGAGCGAAAAGCTTTGTAATTATTTAAATATATAAGTGGTAAACTAAAGGGTTTTGTGTTATATTTTACAACCCATCAGATTTTGTAAGATGGCTTACCACAGAAGGTCAGTTGAAAAACTTAATGAATTGATGCACAGAAATAATTATCTCGTAATAGGGGACAGTTTCACCGTTTGAGTTAATCCAGAATTAGCATTAACATTAACGCCGCATTACGTTTGAGCTTAATTAGACGTTAGAGCGATTTTTCTTTCACCTACACCCGTCGGGATGATTATCATTAAGTTGTGAGTGTACGGAGCTTTCAATTTCCAATTTTTAATTACCCAAAATGTGATAATATTTAATGATTTTAAACATTTAAGTTCAGCATTGTTTAAAAAATGGCCACAAGTCGCTAGAGAAAAAGAATGTTCACTCACATAACCTCCGCCGTCTGCCTACATTGAGGAGTTTGTAGGTGATGGGGTCGTTTTCAATAAAACGCAACATTTCAAATTTCCCGTACACAAGCTGCTTTCACATTAATATCAAATAAGTATGAAACGCCAGCAGTATTATACGTTAGGTAGTTGTAAAAGTAGACAAGAAATCAGAGATCACCAAGCTCTTATAGGCGGTTCTACAACTTGTTATGTTTGCTCATTTTGAATGTTATTCAAGTGACAATGACCTCGAGTCATAAGGAAAAGAATTATTCTCAAGAGCTAGATGAAAGCGATGTCGACAAAGTACTTTGACTCATCCAGCATAGATTAGTAACTTACTACCTGGTAGGTTGGTACCTAACCAAGTTTGATAACCTGATTTATACGTTTCCTATTGAGAAGTAGAGATTTGTATGTATTTACTTCTTATCTGTCGAGGTTTCCTGTCACAACCCTTCCATTAACTAGTATTCTACTAACACTAGAGAACTAGTGATCCACAACAATAATTGAATTAGTTTTTGTAATTTTGTACGATTATTTATCACACATTTGTATAATTAATGTCACATATGTTTATCATAATTTACCTTTGAACGAATTTCTAGTCAGAAATGATTTGCATTGATAAGCATATTAAATAAATAATTCAAACACAAACGTAGTGTAGTTATAAGTTTGTTCTTTAAAAATAATTATCGCTATGTTTTTCAATTCATGTTCTTATTTATAATGTATACCATTTTGGTGAGGTATAATTGGGGAAAATAATTGACCTGGATGCTGGGAGTGTAACGAGTTTACTGGGCCAACTGATGGTAACATAACGTCCTGGGTGGAACGAACGTGTGGATCTTGGCATGAATGTGCCCATATACTTCTGTGCTGTGTCCAGTGGAGGTACTCATTACCAAGCTGGTGATAAAAATGAGAATTAGATAGTTTTTTTTCTCTCTTCAATGTTAATGTGCAAATTATTACTACACCCAACAGTACTTACTGTAGCTAAGGTTATCCAAAGTATGTACATCCTGTCGACCTCTTCAAACTGGGAGGAAAAGAAAGGGCCTGTTTAAGGAGTCCAGGAGCAGAAGGGAAAACTACCCTAAAAACTACATGCCGAATTCTTATTAGATGCCAAGTTCCTCCGCTAGGGGGGGCAGTGACCTAAAGAAAATGGCCGTTGACATGATTTTCCCCTGTCAGTACCTTGCGTCGACCCTTTTCGCTCTACAATTCTTTCCCTGCACCACCAACCTCATCAATCCTTTTCAAAAATGAAAATTATATATTATTAGTAATTATTGTAAAGAAACACGTGCAGACAATAAAAACGGAAAAATGGTAGGTCCTACTGCACATGAACAACCAGCCTGTCATCCACAGGGGTCCGAGTACGGTTCTTTCATGTATTTATGGACAAAACCAGGTAATTTATCCACGTTGCAAAAAACTCAAAATCAGGCACTCCGTCAAATACTGGGTGCAGTCAAGACCTCACGCATCAACTCTATGCATGCTATCGCCAGCATCCAGCCTCTAGTATACAGGCTAACTGAATACATTTACAGACAAATCTTAAGGCTTATTGCTACTTCACTTACAATTCTGGGAGCTGTCAACAACACACACTGCACCCTGTCAACTAACTGTCCCAGACAACACTACACTAATCACAGAGAGATTCTACGAATAAAACATCAACACAATTTGTTAATATTAACTAAAGAAGAGACGCAGAGGCGCAATACAACACCTCTAACAAAATTATTTTATACTACCATTCCGGGGGTGAGGAAGAAAGATAACAAGGATCCCAAAATGACCACTACACAAAAAGTACTGGATCACCTGCATACCAAATATCCCAAGCATGACAAAATATATACTGACGGCTCCAAACGTAAAGAAGGGTCATGAGCTACCAGGCGGAAACGTACGCCATTGAACTTGCTCTCCAACATATCCACACCCAACATACGAATCCCACTTTGATTCTCTCCGAATCAAAAGCGGTCCTTGATACACCTGGGAACATTAAAATTGGTACGCTACCCCCAATTCCCCACATCAAGACACGTAGCTCTCATACAATCCATCATTGAAAACAATTCATTAAAATTTCAATGGGTTCCGTCACACATGGGCATTTTGGGCAATTGCCGGGCTGACCGTATCTGCGCCCTGACCATCTCCCATTGCTCAATACTTATACGATACACACAGATCTATATCCGATCATCAAGTCACAAGAACAAAAATGGCAAAAAAGCACAATATGCCCAGGTTCATGGACAAGAGGTATCGTAGATAACCCAACACAGCCACAATGGTTCATTGATGAAGAAGATATGCCTATCAAAGACATAACCTACATCAACAGACTTCTCATAGGACACGGCTACGAGAATCCCTTCAAGTGGAGATTGCGGAAACGACAAGATCCACAATACCAACACTGCAACAATGGTGAAATACAGGATGTGATACATTTCCTCACTACAATGTGCAAAAACACAGACAATCATCAGGGGTCTCATAGGCCAAGTTTGGACTACAGATGAACAGGATAAAGCACAACTGATGATGGCATACCTGAAAAGGGGCATAAAACATAAAGAGCTTTTGCTCAACATGAAGAACTCGCTGGTGGAGGCAGGCATGACGATAGCAAACAAATAAAATAATATTAAAGTAATATACACGTATAGCAGCTCAAATAAATTACTACCCTTAATCAACAAATAGAACAGGAGAGGTGAAAATTCACCATAAAAACACGTTTGGACACACATCTCCAATTAAGAAGAATAGAGGAAGAAGAAAACAGTGAATAGTTGCAATCCACCAGGAAAAGAATTTTGCGATTAAAAGCTTAACAATAATGAGCTTTTCTTTTAGCTGCTTAATGTATACACGAGCGGATTTTTTCGGTGGATCAGATCCGCCGATTTTCTCACAGCCCTCACCCACAAATCTCAGGTTTGACGTAGCGAATCGATCCATGAGAATATCCGTCAACCCATTCGTCGGAAGAATTTGATTCGCTCGTGTAGGCGGCCATCCGACGGGTATCCCTCGTCAGATCTGTCGAGCATGTCGGACGGATCTGGGTAACCGACGGCGGATCCTGAGGAGATTTGGGGAAGAAATAAATGCTAGCCACTTTAATTGCGTAATGTAATAAGTATCAAAACGCCAAAAGCATTTTACAAGAAGTGAACTAAGACTAGGTAAGCAATATTATGTTATAATTACAAGTACACTCTGTCGGGTGACATCTTCTTCATCCTTTTGAACCTGTTTCCTTTGACGAACCATCGGTGCTTGGTAGTGTAGGTGATAGACTTGAGTTCTTTAATGACTTCCATCTGATGTTTCTTCTTCATGATTGCTGAGCAATCGTCCGTCCTTAGAGCTTGCGGCAATGGAGGTACCACAACAGGCATCGGCTTTGTGCACTCGTAGGGAACCGGTTTTTCTGGGTGCCAGGCTACGAACATAGAGCCGTCTTTGGTCAAAACTATCGGATCCTCCACATTAGAAATGTTACGTACGTGAAAAGAATTCGAGATTTTCCCTGCCGTGCTTGGCAGAAGACAGCGAAGCGTTGACAACGCAGATAGTTTCGAGGAAAGCATTCTCAACTCAGATTAAAACATCGGCGCAATGTTGAAATTTCCCGAAATGATCTATTAGAGAAATTACTATTCGGTTAATAGTAGCAAACACTTTTTCGTACCAACTTATTTATGTAGGTTCTAAAAGACTAATCCAGATCCAGAATTTTAGAGCCACGCAAAAAATATAGTAGCATAACCTTTTCTCAATATAACCATGAACGTCAGCGAAGTTTGTTGGTTTCGTTTTGCGTCTTTATGTGTACACAGATGTTGTCAGTCAAGTTCCATGGAGGAATCCACTTTGGATCTGGTTACCCTGAACGAATGTCGATTATTATAATTATAATAAATACAATTATTATTATTTTTAGAATTGAGCTCATTTGTTATTTTAGAAGACGACATTGATTTTATTAAAACTATACCTACAAAATGTAATGTAAGAACGAATTAAAGACGTGAATAACAGTTACATTCTTACATCTATGAACTATGCAGGAGTTTTGTTTCTCTTCGCCAGGTTAAATGTGAATTTGAAATTCAAGTTTTTCATCGAAAAATATTCCAAGTTATTTAGGATTGTGTGTATGTACACAGAATCCTCTCTATCACAGTTTATCGAGTGAAATTTGATTTGCTTCTTGGTCCACTGCAAGAGCTATGGAAAAAAACATAAATAGTTAGTTTTATTATAATATAGAGAGAGGCCATTTTAAATTACTTATAGGAGGTCGTCGTACCCAATTGGTAAGTACCTACCTCCATCTACTGGTATAATATAATGGTAATATTTTTATTTATTGCGATAATTATTGTTTCAGGCTCATAGAAGAATTCATGCTTCGGGCAAATCAATCAGTGGCGGAGTATATACATTCGATTTATCCTAAGATTGCTCTCCTCCGCCGACATGCTCCCCCCAAGGCTGAAATGATCAACAAGTTGGAGCTTGCTCTGGCTACAATAGGGATCACCATAAACACTTCGACGGCTGGTGACATTCACAAGTGCATTGTAGAGAATTCAGCCGGTGATAGAGCCAAGGGGGTCGTTCTCAGCAGTCTCTGCTCAAAACCAATGACGGTATGTTTAAATAATATCTATGAGTTCATATTATTAGGTTTCAAAATTTTGTTTAAAAAAAAAAATTGAAGCTATTGCAATTGTTCCAACAATTTTAAACCGAAGAATTCCTTCATGATATATATATATATATATATATATATATATATATATATATATATATATATATATATATATATATATATATATATACTTTGGCACAGATGTATGGACAAAAATAGAACATATACGAGGGTCGTCCAGAAAATAAGTTCCGTTTTTTTTTTTTTTTTTTTAAATCAAGTTTTTATTGAAAAAATTTGAAACTTACAGGTATTTTAGTTGAACATATGTGAGTGAGACTCTTTTTCAATGGCTGATTTGAAACCCTGTGCATTAAGAAATTGAATCACTCCACGCACAACAACTCGAGAGGGAACGGCGATCGAGGTGGCGGGACGCGACGTGGAGGGCTCCATTTCAACTACCTGCTCTGACCTTGGTAACTGACCGACTGAGGTCACCCACCTCTCATTCTATTCCCCCACCTCTCCTCTTTCGTGGCCGATTTTCACCTATCGCACAACTGTACGGGTATGTGTGGTGGTGGATTCATTCATCGCACTGAGACTGAAAAATATATTCCTAATGAAGAATAATAACAAATTTAATTTATATATTTTTTTTATATTTATTACTGGTGATTAGTAGAGCGCTCTTTCATGTTAGCTCTGGGTTAGTAAGAAGTATTCGTAATGTATAAATTCATTTTTTTTTCCCACAGTACTTGTGCTTTGCACAATATTAGTCGTATACTCCTCTTCAACAGCTCCTTATTGGATACATTTGTACTGTTCCCTAATCTTTAAACATTTGCTCTATTTCGCTGCAGGCCATGTTATTTCTCTCATGATTTTTTTGGACTTTTTTCTTTTTTCAGCGAGCTGATTATTATTGCTATGAACCGGATTCGCATCATTATGCACTCAACATAGACATGTACACTCACTTTACATCACCCATCCGGCGTTATGTGGATATCGTTGTTCATCGCCTACTCTGTGCCGCCCTTGATTACAACGAACTCCCTAAATGGGATACACACGATGTAAAGCAGTAAGTTAAATTTAAACTATACAGATATGGTTTGTTTTTGCTGAATACATTGATGCATGTTGGGTTGGGTGAGCAGAGCCTGCAATGTTTTGGAATTCAGAATATATAGTTGGGGATTTTCCAGATCCATACAGCTTCCATGTTGTAAGGGATTATCTGATGTGGTCACAGACCAGGTTGGGAAGGGGTTCACGTTTGATGTTGTCATCCCCAGATATTTTGCTTCATTAGCGTAAGGGATGTCTTTGCCATTTAGGTAAGCGGGCAAGTAGCTGATTTGAAGGTTCGTAAAATCAACATGTACCGACTTTGCCTCATTAATTTTTATTCTCCATTTTGTCTGTCCATTTTTGGATTTGTGAAATGGATTGATTGAGCTTATGAATAGAAGTGTCAATATTATCTCCTACTGCCAGCACTGCAATGTCATCTGCAAAAGTGGCGGTTGCATTTCCACAGATTTCAGGTAGGTCACTGGTGTAGAGTAGGTTCAGGAGTGGGCCAAGTACGCTACCCTGGGGTACACCAGCACCAATTGGTTTAGGTTTGGAGAAGGCGTCGTCAGGTTTAATGCGAAAGTAGCGGTCTGTTTGGTACGAGTCCAACAGCTTGGCATATTGCGATGGTAGAGATTTTCTCAGCGTGTACTTAAGACCTTCATGCCATACTATATCAAACGCTTGGGTGACATCAAGGAAACTGGCAGAGCAGACCTTTTTCTGTTCAACTGCTTGCTCTATTATGCTGGTAATTCTGGAACTTGGTCTATTGTAGAGTGTTTTTGTCTGAATCTGAACTGGTGGTTAGGTATTGATTGACGTTATTCATTGAGCGGAATGAACCTTTTATGTTGTAGTTTTTAAAGTAATTTGGACAATACTGGTAGTAGTGATATTGGTCTGTACGATTTGCATTCCTCCGGTGGTTTTCCTGGTTTCGGAATCATAATAACTTCAGCTATCTTCCAAAGCTATCTGAGACGAGGTGCAGCATTATTTTCGTGATTTTGATTATGGCTTTTCGGGGTAGTTGCTTCAGGATTGATTAGATCATACCCTGGAGCTTCCTTTGTATTAATCCCACTCTTTATTGTATTCTCCACCTCCTTGATTGTGACTGGCGGAATTTTGATGTGGGGTTCTAATGGAGTTGTGTCCTCCATTTCCAATTTCATTTGATATGGCACTGGCCCCAAACTTCGGATTCGCTGCACATTGTTATGTACGCCTTGGAGAGATTCGTGGAGGGAATTCCAAGTACGCTTTCCTGCTTGTTACAAAATAAAAAAATCTACGACCTAGAGCGCAGGACTGACTGGCGAATTTTCAGCCAGGTATTGGGACTCACAGTCCTTTTTGAAAAGAATGTTACCTTTGAAAATCGAATTCGTCGGAAAGTGATGGTGTCATGAGGTTTCTTTGTTGAAACGACGAAAATCAAAATCTAAGAAGTTTCCCTTGTAGGAATTGGTGAAACCCTAATCGGTGCAGGTTACCTCCTTACCAAGTTATACAAAATAAATAACGATACAATAAACGTAAAACCTAACATTCTATCAACTTGATTCTCAATAATTTGAACAAATTTCTGGACATGTTTCTCGATCTGAATAATGAGAACAACAATATTGTGTTACCGATAAGGACGTTTAAGCAGCTGATAAGTCGTTACTAGTTTCGATGATTCGACGTCAAAACTTGATGTCGAAGGCTTCAGCCCATGCTTGATTCATCGTAGAAGAAAACATGCATGCAGAGTGGAACCCGTCGAAACTACTGAACCATGAATACTATTCTGTGATTTTTCGAATACCAGCAAGATGTGTACCTATTTCCCCCAGGTCCCCCAGGTTTGAGCTTTCTCTCAACTAAGATTGAAGTTGAGTTTTCCCTTTTACTAAGTTCCATTGGTCGTGAACTTGTGTGTGACAAGAGGATCTTGGTGAGTGCAAGGGCATGAAATCGGGCATCAAAGCCAACAAGTTAACGTCAAGCCAACGTCTGATGACGTTTCAAAATGAAATGATGTTTTTAAACCTAGATCGATTAACGGTCGTTAACTCAGTATTGGTATTGATATAAGTAAATAACAAATGTACCAAAACTAATAGCATGACGAATGACCACCAATGCAACTATCTGAACGTACCCTTACAATTATTTGCCTGTTACTGTGATATGTTTTTGACTTTTGAATGTTTAAAAATTAAGTTTTTGTTATCAATTGTTTTCTCCAGTTCATTTTTGACTGCTTGCTTATTCGTATTTATAATACGAATGTTGTGTGATTTTGTGTCGCCCGTTCGAATTCCTCCCCTTGCTTTGCCGGGCTATTTGATTGGTCTTGGGCAGCAGTCCCCATTTTGCTTGCATTTGGCTTGCCTCACATGACACAGAGTTGCCTGAGAGTCGGGTCGATTAGCCGGGTAGCTGGTAGTGGGGGGGCTGGTCATATTTTTTTCATGTCTCTCAGCTGGCTGTGGTCTGACAGGAAAGCTACCATGGTGGGTGGGCCCGTGGCCGGCCGAGCATTGTGTGGGTACTTTTTGGGTACCCCACACCACACTCCCTCTCCTATCTCAACATTCTTTGCTGATATCACAGTACCTATATTTTAAAGTGTTATCGACAACTGCCACGCAAAAAGTTTTGTTACAGAAAATAGACATTTCATTTAAAATGAGTGAATATTCAGCAATCTAGTATTCAGTCGAAGAGATAAATAAATATTAGCATCCTCAAAAGTTCTTTTCTCTTATATATCATGTTTTTTGTTATAGATTTTGCCGAACGAGTAATAAGAAGAAAAATGCTGCCAAGCGGGCTGGAGAGATGAGCTGCGAGCTGTTCACAGCCCTTCATATCCGTGAGAAAGGTGGCATGCAGGTCGAAGGAATTGTTCAAAATGTTATCAGTCACGCTTTGGACCTCATCATAGTTCCTCTGGCGCTCAATACTCGCGTGTACCTAGATGTAAGTTTTATTTGCTACACTAATTGTCATTCGAAATCGAGGCAAATAGTTTAGGCTTATATGTAAAAAATTAGCTGGTGTAATTAATGAATTCTTGCTTCCCCACTGCCCTAAGGCTTTGTGCTTGTGCAAGGAGTCGAAAAAACCCAAATTTCCAATTGCTTTTTGCATTTTAGAGCTTGCTGATCTATTTTGGTACCGTGTCTGTCCTTCTGTATGTGTCTTTGGCTAAGCCTTGTCACGCCCAAAACTATACCAAGTTCTAGTCCGATTTTGATGACGTTTTCAGTATTTGTGCGTGTTAGCTTCTAAATGATGTCTTATGAATTTCATTGCCGTCAGATTAAGAGTAGCTTGTGTGCCTGCGTAATTGTGAATTTCTGATAACGTCGATTTCTCATCATCTTTAAGTTTTATCTTGATCTTTATTTATCATTTATCTTTAAGATTTCGTTCAAATTCTGGGCGTAACAGGTAATATGTTTTTCTTGACACAGGCAAAACTCCGAGACTTTTTCTTAGATCGTGCGGGTTAGCTCCTGAATTTCATTGCCATTGGTTCAATAATAGAGAGTTTTTGTTCTTCCCGTAATTTTCTACCCGTGTACGCGAAAATACTGAAATACCAACTGCGCATGCGCGTTTTCGCGTCAACGTGTAGAACTACGTGTACCTATACGGGAAATAGGCCTATCTACTCGTTGGCGGGAAAAATGCTTTCGTTGGAATCCCGTCCTACACGTAGTCATCATAACCTGACACAAATGTGACCTCAGTTTTAAGATTATTGGTTCTCCTTCTGACTGCCGTCTAATAACTTTTCCTTTTTAAAGTTAAACCTTTGATAAATATTATTGTACTATTAAACTTATTATTTACGTGAACAAAGTACCTACATCGTCCAACAGTCAGATATCCTGTTCACCTACTTGGGAGTGAATGCAGTTGTCAATTCTTTTCCGATTTTAAAACAGGTAGGTAAAAAATAGGTACCTGTTCTAAAGACCACTTTTTTCACTTTCAAGATTTTTTTCACGTTTTCGACTTTGTGTCACTAAAACTTTATAACTCCCTAAATTTTCAGTCAAAACTCAAATCTGATTATACAGTTGAAAGGAACATAAGATTTCACAACTTCCTAATGACTTTTAAAAATTTCTTAAATGGAATGAACGGGTGAAAAATAATCCGTAAGTGAAAAATTTGTACAATTCCGAAAATTTTCCGAATCTTAAAAGTTTAAAAGTGGTCTTTAGAGTGAATTAAAAAAGTATATGTTATAGGACAAAAAAAGACACAAATTAGTTGTAGAATCGAACCCTAGCCGGTGGTCCGCTCGTAACTGCGACACCCTGTATAAAAGCTGTTGTCAGTTCAATTACGAATTGAGTAGGTTGGTAATAGAATTTGTGGTAGGTACCCACTCAGATCATGGAAACAACGATTTGATGAAGCAGTGAAGGCAGTCAAAACGAACTATTCCTCGAGGCCTGATTAAGTAGACTTGATGTAGATAGATGAAAAATTGAATGATGAGACAAAAAATAAAAAAGATGCTTGAATCACGGCGCTTCCGGACAGTCACCCATTCAAGTACTAACCAAGCCCAACTTTGCTTGACTTCGGCGATCAGACGAGAACCGATGTATTCAACGAGATATGGACGTTGGTGAATACAATTTTTCTTAGGTCGTAGGTCTGTTGATTACTCGAACCTAGCTATTCAATGCCTGTGAGGATATCTGATAAAGCAAAGTGTAAATGTAAGTTAAATGAATGCAATCTTCTTTTACTTGATCTCGAATTAAAGAGAATCGGACATTGGAATACTAGAAAGACTTAAGCGTGACGATAGTGTTTGGTTATTCGTGTGCTTACGTGTAGAAATACGCAAAGATCAGTTGCAGTTGCTTGCTCTAGACGCTGCAATACGCGTTAACAGGGGAAAATCGTACGGGAAGAACAAAACGTCTCTAATAACGTGTGTGTGGCACGCGTAAACGTTAATTTTTTAAAACATTGATTTCTCATGATCTATTGGTCCGATTTTGTTCAAACTCGTGGTGGCGGGGGGTAGTTGATTTGATGTTACATGATAGTGTCCTGGTTATATGATCGTTTTTTAACTTCGTTGCGATTGGTTGTTGTAACCATCGTACATGCGCATACCTGTAATTGGTTGTTATGAACAAAACTCTGAGACTAATAGACCAATTTAGATTACTGTTATTGTGCCAGTTAACTCTTAGGCCAGGTTCCTAGAAATAGAGCTAATCCTGTGGGCAGCAAACCCTCAAAATATACTCGAGCTAGGGGTTATCTCCTATGTATGTTCTCTTATGTATACCTAGATGGTGAATGCCGATGGTTTAGGGTTAGAGGTAGAGTACATGAATTACATTCCGATTTCGCGTATTAGTGTGTCTACATAGATATTACTGACCCATTTTGTTTTCAATAATTTTGACTTAACACTGTGTATAGTTGCGATACTGCCCACTCAACTTGGCACACATTTTGTTTGCAGAGATTACCTGCAAAGTTGGACTTCAACGAGAATTCTTTCAACTCTTCTCTAACTATCACGTGGAACCATGCTCCCGACCTGCCCATCACCTACCGTCTTTTCTCGACTGTTCAAGTTTTTTTGAGGACCCAAGAAACTCATCTCAGCATCGACACGCAATTGATTCCTCCAGTTCCTATACCCGTAGAGCTGAACACAACGCCCATAAACTAATTCATCTGTAAACTTCCAGCCGCAAGCTACTTACTTTATTTTTTATTTATTATTTTATGATAGTGATAATTACGTGAAGATTTTTATTTTATATGAATCTGACTGTTCTCAAACTTTAAATATTTATAATAACAGAATCATTTTTACGTTTCACATGTGCATTGCACATTTTGTTGGAGGTTAATTTATATATGGGTGATCAGTTAATTCGATTTCTACCCACAGTAGCATGATTGTTTCCCTGCGATGGGGGTGGGAGTTTATTCACTATCAGTAAGCCAAGACTGGTTCCCTGGGATTTCAAGCCAAAAAGTACGAAGCCGAAGAAATTCACATGCCAGTTTTTCTCTCATGGAACCCCCTGCAACTCACTTTTCCAATATGTAAAGTAGCATTCAGTTATCAATAACGTCATAGCAAGGTACTTGGAGCTGTTTTGTTCGAGATCTCAATTCCCACTATCATCATGGAATGCTTTGAGCAAGTACCTTGTGGCGGATAGACTACAAACCAGTAGAAAGAGTCAGTTTTCATCAACTTCTCCTCTGAGTAACTGCGTTTTCTTTAGTACGTACTGTGTGAAATAGACCCATGTGCATCTCTGCCAAATCAATGACTTCTTGTGTTTTGGCAAGTTACGTAGGTATAGTTGCTTTGATCTACAGATCCCAAAAACCACACGGAAAATGCATGAATGCCGAATTTCAAATTGAACTATTTTTCCTGACATTGAGCTCAGAAGCTAATAAATTGTCTGATCTAATCAATCTACAATGCTGAAACTAGGAAAGGATTCATTTGGCAACTAATGAATCCGAATGAAATATCGTTGATTAGCAAAGCAAACACTGCTATTTCTCCTTTTCAACCTACAAAGCTGAAATTCAAAAGAAGATAATGACTCTTTTCTGGGGAAAGATAATTACATATCTTTGATTAAGAGAATAAGGTTTTGAGCTGTATTCTCTTGTTTCCAGCCCATACCTAAAATTCAAATTTGAAGAAGCAACCAGGATCTTATGGAACGAATTGGGTGGAAGGAACGGATAACATACTCTTGATCGGCTGAGTAAGCCCTAAAGTCACTATTTATTATAATGCTGTAATAAATCAGACAATAGTGAAGCCTTATAAAAATGGTATGTGTTTTTGTGCAGTTCTTTGGTCGTATTACTAAGAGTGCTTACATGTAATAGAAATTATTCTTTCCTACACATACTTCCCCTGGTTCGGTAGAGCCTTAGTGTAAAGGCCCTTGTTTTGAAAGCAAAAATATGAAAAAGTGGGGCTGATATTTTCTGCCTGTTGTTTCCCACTCAGCTTAGGACATTCTGGGGAGACTAGTAAGTTGCACGTATCCCACAAATACTGTCATGTGCAGATATGAATGTTACCATTCGTGCTGGCCTAAAAATTAATAGATACCTTGAAAGGATCTAAACTTGTGACTTTTCCTGAGAACCTTAACATAGTCAATGCGGCGTTCAGAACGATGATTTCTGTCTATGACGGCGAAATTTGTGTCAGGCGCATTTAAGACTCTGACAAATAGAATGTGGACTGGACCGGCCTGCTCCTGCGAACTTTGTATCAAGGGATGTTGCTTTGCCCTAGTCAAAAAGAAAGCAGCCTGCCACGGTGGACCAGTTCAATTCGCAGCAAACAACAAGCAAGTTGTGATGTTTTGCAGAGTTCATGCGCAAACAGAGGCAAAATGGGTGCTGAAAAGAAAGAAACCACTCTCTCCTCCCTTTTAGCGAATTTTTGTAAAAAATGAAGCTATTGCGATGCCAAGAAAATTTTTGAAACATTTCTTCATTGAAATTCGTTTTGAAGCATCCTGAAGTTTTCTCTTTTTCATATATAGAAAAATCGGCCAGTAATGCACTTATCTTACTCATTTCTTCTCAGCACAAAGCATACTTGAATGAAGTTTTTTCGGTGTTTTCCCAAGTTGGCGTTGCAAATATCAATAAATGAACATCATTACGAGGTTCAGCACGAAAAAATACCCCAAAATCATGAATTACAAGTGGTAGTTGAATATCTTCAAAAACTCAGTATATCACAATTTTTGCACTTTTAGAGCGGAATTGTGCCCGTTTGCGCACACTTCGAATATCGAGTGATGGGTCATTTCTTCATGAAATTTCACGTAGAATTAGAATCGGCAATAAAAAATGGGGGTTCCCATTTGAAAAAATAAAGTTGATGCGCAAATCACGGATTTCCGCGCTTGCACGCAAATGTGATATATTATTTGGATTCCCCATAAAACATGAAGTTTTTTGGGTTGCCGCTTGACGTTTTCTTCTAACCCTTCAAATAACGGAGATAAATATACATATTTATGTGTGTGTGTGTGTGTGTGTGTCATTCCAGACGATAACTCTCCATAGGATTGAGATAATCGAACCAGCACTTTTTGAGCACATTAAATTGTCAAGTTTCAAAAATGTGCTTAAATCACTAAAAAATGGTCAAAAGTTGTTAAATTTATAATTTTTAGCAGAATTTTAGTCAAAACAAAATTTTCAACGATCACCTAGGACTTTTAGGAAAAAATTCTCTGCTCTAATTATGCTGAAAACGTTCTTAAATTTAATTAATATTTGCTGAAAAATCTAAAAACAACCTACTAAAAAAATCCAGTTTTTTTTTAAATTGCCGAATACATTTAGTTGGATTTTTGATTTGCCTTATATATATATATATATATATATATATATATATATATATATATATATATATATATATATATATATATTTCTCTGAACATACTCGAAGTGCTCAAATTTCGATACAATTTAACATTATTATAACATGATCGGTAACTTGAGAAAATTTGATGCTGCATGACTGGTTTTCATTGATTTTGCATACCTGGTAAGAGTGAAGTGTGATTCATATACAAAATCACATAACGCTAGTCGAAAAACAGCCCTGTTGAATATAAAGTGCTTGTAGACAACTGCAACACCGAATGTGATGAAGGTAACATAACCATTCCCTTTTGCGTATTGTTACTGAGCTGACAGGTAACAAAACAAGCAATTCTTCTTCGTCAGACATGATGGCCGTTCTTGTTGGAGGGAAATTTACCCTGGTTCGCCGTTAGTTTCGCATTCCATTTGCAGACAGTCCACGTTCTGTATGCCTTTGAGGTAGGCGTTGGACACATAAATAAGGTCACCTGGCAGCCTGGAAAGGTCACTTGACCTCATAAAAGGCCACCCACGTTGAGTACATTAACCACTTGGCTACTGAAGCCAATTAATCAAACTCCTTCTACCAAATAATCGAGGCTGATAGTTGGCTGGTCGCAGCTAGAACAGGGCAGTTCAGTTTCCTTGAAATTTCAGTGTGGTACAAAAACCAATTTTTTTAAAAGTAGAATATATTTAAAGCAGTTCAGTGTATAGAATGAAAGCTTCTTGGTGTGATCAGAGAGGAAAAAGTTGTGAAGCCAAGGATGTCGGTAAGGAAATGGATCCGCTGGATGTATGTATAATCAATCACCATCAATGACCAAAACTTCGGTAAAATCGAATTAATTGATCCTGCTGGAAATGAACATATGGTCAGATGACTCTCACAACGTTTTTCTTATGTATAATGAAACCATATTTTAACCAAATCAAAACCTACAATTTATCCACAACTGAGTCTCTTGTTCACTTTTGATAAATTAATGTAATATTATTAATGTATAGAGTTTTATAACTTATTTTTATATTGGGCTTCGATTTTTATCTATTATGGTTTGGTGTTTCATAGGATTTTTCTAGAATTTCATTTCAAATGTAAAACGTAGATTTATTGGTTATGGATACAGGTTTAGATGCGGAAGATATGTTGTGCATAGAATCGGAGAAATTTTGTGGTCTCGAAAGTAACAGGAAGTACTCTCATTTTTGTAACTTACTGTTCAGCTAATTTGGATTTTGCCGATACAGTTATTATTTAATAGGACATGCATCTCACATGGGTAATTTTGTTTTCTAGTGGGCCGCAAAACATTTTAAGCTTCACCATTACCTCCGTAACTTTTACCAGAGTACAAGGCATTCATAATGCGTCAACTGCTCATTTATCCTGGCTGTATTTTCTGGATACCTAGGTATTTATCAGGACTCCAGTTTTTAAAATGTTGAAAATTGTTTACAAATATAGTGCTTAAATATAGTTGTTTTCGCGAATCATGTTTTGTGAGAGCGATTTGATTACCAGGTGTCATATTTCTCATTTCCATCATGCGTATATCACTCTGCCTTCATGAAAATAATGAAAAATACCTACTTACTCCTACAAGTTGGGGAATTTTTAAAGTTCCTATGACAATAGAGTTGGTACTGTTGCCATCCCACGTTGAATACACCTGTTCTCGTCCAATCCAATGTTAAGCATTGAAATGATTTATTGGAAATTAAAAATAATTACAAATTTTTCAAATCCTGTTATTATTATTTTTTATTTATTTTTTCATGTTATTATTATTTTTTGTTTTCATTTATTCATTCTTTCTTATCAACAACCCTTTTATACCTACAAGATTCAAGATAGGATAAATACGCGACTGTATTTCAATCAGAAATATATGCTATCAATAAGTGCCTGGTCACCTTACATAACCACAACACTTCTAACAAAAACATTCACATTTTTACCGATAGTCAGGCCAGCATCAAAGCACTCCTGAACCCCCTTACGACCTCAAAACTGGTCTGGGAAACAAAGCAACACATTAACAATTTGTTTCTTAGTAACAACAGAATATCCATAAAATGGATTCCTGGTCATGAGAACTACGAAGGCAATGTTAATGCGGACGGCTTAGCGCGGGCTGGCTCGGGACAACAGTTTCTCGGCCCTTCTCCTGCCATCTGCATTTCCAAAAATGCCTGTAAAGCAAAAATTAAAAACTGGGTCACACAAGACCTCGACATTCTCTGGAGCAAGGAAACTGCTAGATATAGACAAACCAGAATGCTCGTTACTTCTTTCAATCCCAAACGAGCACGCTGGCTTCTAAGCAAAAGTAGAAATTCTATTAGAACCATGATTGGGATCCTCACCGGACACTATGATTTCCGCAGGATGCTAAATATTATAGATAACAATATCTCTCCTATGTGCCCCTGCGGACTCAAGGAAGATTCCGCAGAGCACTTTCTTTGTAGATGCGACCGGTACTGGAGATCCAGAACGGAGGCATTTGGGCATCATATCATTGAAAGGGCTTCCCTCAGAGACATTGAGTGGAAAAGAATCAAAAAGTTTGCTGATCTAAGCAAAAGGTTTGCTTGCGACGACTCCAACTCGGGGTAACCTGCGGAATCCCCTTTTAAATTAAAGGGGCCTCTTTTTGAGGGAGAGTATAAGCCGTTCATGGTGCCTGAAACTCTTTTCCAATGGAAACCCCGAGCAGTGAGTGAGTGAGTGAGTGAGTGATAGGTACCCAACACTAACATGCTTTACTTTTGTAACCAACATTGGTCCGTAGACGAGAGAAGCTGAGGAAAACCTAACAGAGTGCACGATATACTCACCTGCCTATAGAAATCTTCTATCCAAAGCCATGGTAATTACGTGGTGGGAAGAGGTTGAGGTTAAGTTAAGAGATAACTTTAAAGAACAAAATTTTCTCCAAGATGTTGTAAAATACTTCAATTTGTCCTTACCACTCATTTTTCTGGTTGCAACAATTACTGGATTGGAAAACAATTATTCCCAGACTGTATGAAAACATTAGAAGGTGGCAGACAGGAGTGGTAAATCGTCGATTTAAGACAGTAGCCTAGTTCACTTTGGAGTTCAGTTATTAGAAATTTACCTCGCCCGTAAAAGTATGGAGTCGATGGGTGGCCTAATATGAACTTAATTTCCACAAGATCCTATTTATCGTTGAACTCAGTTGAAAATATCAAAATTTCTATATTCCTCAACTGAGATTTTGTATAGTTATTTGCGAAATAGTGTAAAAATCGTGAGATATGCGTTTTGAAGATTCTGAGCTCATTTGGTCACCATAAGAAACTGGCGAAATTCATTGGGAACCTACGGCTCATCCCACCAATTTCTGAAACTTCCTTAAAATCCGGATGGAAATTGAGCTGTGCCTGTTGTTAGTAAGTTTTTCCAGCATTTTGTCTTTGTGTAATAGTGTATCTTGAAGTTTAAAATCAGTCCCCTCCTTCATAATAGTGTATCACCCACATCGGTTAGCACCTAAAAACGTTTATAGCAAATTTTCTTAAAAAATGAAGCGAATGGCGAAAGAAAAAAAAGTTTAATTTAAATTTCTAAAATTTTCTCCATTGAAATCCGTTTTGAGGAACTCTGAAACGAGTCCTAGATTTCAACGCTTTTTCATATATTTATGATAAAGTTTATCAACGATGAACTAGAACATTAAAAAAAATTTGCCCAAAGTTACTCAAATTTTAAAACAATGTAATACAATAATTTACGGCAATTCGCTCATACGGTCATGCTACATGACTGGAATTTTTTTCCCTATTACGCTCACTTTGCCTCCAGCAGTAGCTGATCAGAAAATAAACGTACTAACGTCTTTTCCCCATGGAAAGAGCGGCTTAATTTCCTCCTAGTTATAGCTCAAATCAATCTTATTAACAGACGCCCTTCCTATTGCATACTAAACTGAATCTCAGGCCTAGTGGTCCTTTTGGGTCCGAAGGTTGCCCTATATCTCTGAATTCGTTGAAGGACCTAGGTTCGACGACACAGTATTGGAACAAGTGATTGTTGGAAGACGTCTTGGGTTTTCGAAATATCACCCGGCCGACACCTTTGGATTTTGAAGAGTTTCTTCTGACGGTTGGAGGATCAATTATAAAGCAAGAAACAAAATTTTGGGAAACTATCCAACCCTCTCTTTGACTTTTGGTCACATTGCGTTTCTCCGCAAGTGGAGACTCTCTCACGAACCTCATGTACACCTTCAGAATGTCAAAGCAGGCAACTTTGTTAATTGTATCAGAGGTTCGCGAGGCGATTATATCATCATTAAAACTCTGCCAAACTCCTCCGAACCGACCTCCTGTTTCGTCTCTCGTAGCAGAAGCGACGTACACACTTGCAACATGTTGATCAATGTGTCCACGTTTGCGCTTGGTCTCCCATTTTGATCAGGAAAGCATAGACGGGCGACTTTTGGTCTCACAAACCGACTTGTTGACCATGCACTCCAGGAAAATAACCGACAGTTGAAGCAGTTTGATTAATCGGCCTCATAGCTCAACTTATTCTTCCAGTGAGTCAGTCCTTTCTTCTTCCAGTCCTCTGCAGAGCCAAACGGCTGCAGTTTCACTTCGTCATTTTCGTCCGACCCCAAACCAGCCAAGACGGCTGGTATTTGACTCCGGGGAAATGTAACACTCCAGGAAAATGACCAACAGTCAAAGAGGATTGATTAATCGGCCTCGTAGCTCAAACCCGTTCGAGTGTTGCAACTAATGGGAAATTTCCCCTTAGTAGTAAGGACACGAGTTCGAACTCCTGTCGAGGAATCAAATATTTTCGGGCTGTTACAATCACGATTGGACTATAGACAACGCGAGACATGTCTCAGAGACCAAAATCACGCTACATGTCTACTATTGTGGATGAGGATTTGCCATAACCGGCATACACGTCCTAGACTGTCTTATGTGTACAGACCACTTTTGTCCGTATTCCTGTCAGATCCTTTACGGCCCAGGTGTTGGTCATAACCTGCACGCATTCTGTGTAATTCCCAGTGTTGTGACTGGTACATAGTTTTCCCTGGACGACCCCAGCCCCTGCCTAGCAAGATGTTTTATTCCTCATTTTCTAGGTGTCCCTTGCATACTTTCGAAAATGATTTCTCATCAATTGTGTTAAATATAGGTATGATCATACCTCCCGCATTGAACGTTGAAAGTTACGACTTATAAGCAAGTTAGCTGATCTGTTTAGTGAAGCCAGAAAGACCACCGCAGTTCCAAGTTGCGGCCTCATATCTCTACATTTTTGATTTGCTTTGTTTGTGATAAATTCTTTTCGTCCAAAATATTATTAATTGCTCTTGCGGAGTGTCTTCTCGCTTAGGAAAATGTCCGATGCATGTCCCTTCTCTCTTTTTCTTTTAATGACACCAACATGTGTTGTTGAAACTGTAAACCTAGGTCCTTGTCTGCAGACTGTATTGAAGTGACTAGCTCCTTAACGTCCTTAAGCCAGCAATTTGGGTATGAACATTTCTACTAGGTATTAATTTTTACTTTAAAATCAACTAGCGGAATATGAAGACATTTGCAAATAATGGAAAATTAAGAAATAACTAACTAGGATCCACCTTCTCAAAAAACCTGATATTCATGAATTTGTCTACTTCTTGAAATTCAATACCCATCTAACATTTGTGAGATGTCTCCACGTGAATTGAGATTTCAACTTGTATTTCATTTACATGTTCCTATCCTATGCTATTATTTTTTTATTAATTTTTAGTGTAGTAATACATGAAGTAAATTATAGGAAGACCAATATCGAGTGATGGAATTCTATTGAACGCATTTAACAAATTTAATATAAACGAATCAAAATTCTTGTAATTGGCAGTATTAGTTCGATCAGTAAATGTCTATGCTTAAATTCACTCTGACAGGATTTTCTGTTCAGATTCATTGTTTTCTATACTGCGAGCCGGCATTGCAATCAAGTACAATAAAGTGCTATTGTAGAAAAATAAATTTTATTCAATTGTAAATTAGTTAATGTTTTATGTATTCCCAAGATGCACTTAGGTGTTTTTATTTCACAATATTGTGAACTTTTTGAATTTGTATGAGTATGTAATGCTGAAAATTGATATAGTATACAGTAGCAGCTTTCAATGCTCTAGTCACGCAATGTCTGAATTCTATTACGCAATAAGGATGAAGAACTACTTGAAAAGAATAATTTAAGATGAGGTGCGGAGCAAAACTGGGTAAGTTCATGTTCTTTAAATGTTGGCATGATTTTTACTCTAAAGCGCTCATTTTTCATTATAAATTAAGTCTATCTGACTCTGACAAATCAAAACCTTTCCTATAACGAAACCAAATGAGGTAGAATTCGATGATGACATTTTTCAAGTAACCAGATTTGAAACCTAAGTCTGGCCGTAATTAGTATTGATACTTACCATGATGGATTAAACTAAATTTGCAAGTGGAATGGTGATCTCACAACAGTTTTAAATCTAATGAAAAACCTTTTCCCTAGGTAGGTCGGTACTTGACAAATTTATCGTTCGTAAATTCTCGTATTTTTTTCTATAAATACAAGCTAGGAAGGGCTAGGTAATTCTGGAGGTATCAAAGCAAGCTCGTTCATTATTATCGTAAAAAATAACGTAACTGCCCTTCTTAAATAAAATTCTCATTCCAACTGGTTAGTTGAAATTTAAAGGGATTAAAACCAGCAGATTAAATCCCTGCGTAATTACCATTTGTATAACTACATGGAGAGCTGGTAAACAGTATGGGGGACCATACTGGGGACGTACCCAGTATCGAAACCTAAAAACTGGATTTTATTCACTTTTGATCTAAAATTCCAAGATGATCATGTTTCGAAACATTCATTGGGCTAAATAATTTTGCCACAAGACTTGTTATTACCTATAACCTCGAATTACAAATGATCTGGCTACTTTTATTAAAAATAAGATCGTCAAACAATTTCCATAGAATCTGTAAACTCAATTTGCACAAAAACTTACTTGACCAGTTATGAAACTAAGCGCCTCAGCTGAGCTCTTGCTGTTCCGCCTGGACAGCAACAGGTATATTTATCTAAAGGAAGTTCTACACAGAGGCACTATCTGGGCAACTCGCTCAGGTATTAGGCGAGTGGCGAGCTCATTGCTCTACACAGTTCGTCCCACGCAGCGGTTGCCTTGGGAGAGTGATGAGCTACTCGAAGTTGCTCGCGATCGATGACCAAGTAGTAATATTGCTGCAGCTGCTTTTGTAGTTATGGGTGCTGTCTACCTCCAGATGAAACAGAAACAAATAACATGACGATGAAATGCATATGAAACATTCATCCAACTCCCCCCCCCCCCCCCCCCCCAAGTTTGAACAAAATCGGACCAATAGATCGTGAGAAATTGATGTTGTAGAATCTGACGTTAGCGAATTAGCACAACCTATTATGGATCGGACACCATTGAAATTTATAGGGGACCATCTAGAAGCTAACCCACATAAAACCTGAAAATTCCATCAAAATCAGTCCATTAGTCTCGGAGTTTCACATATGTCAACCAATTCTCGTTTTGCGCAAAATGGTAATTACTGTGATGGATAGAAGTAGTTTTTCCTTCTTGGTTCTTGAGTACGCAGCATCTGGGAATAGGCCTGACGGTTTATACAACCAACAGGACAACCTCTGGGAGTAGCAGGTTAATCGCCTCTTACCTTTGAATGAGGAAATAATCTCTTCCATCACCTCTCGTTGTTACATTACTCAATCATTCAATCAATCGCAATAAAACTCTTAGGGTATAAATATGATATGTATAAATAACTCCTGATACGTATAAATAACTCCTTGATACCCTCCGAGTTTGAACAAAATCGGATCCATAGATCGTAAGGAATTGATGTTAGAAGGAATTCACGTTTGCGCGCACGTCATTATTGATACGATTGCCATGGAATTATAGGGGACCATCTAGATGCGAACCCACACAATCTCTCGTCATTTCATCAAAATCGAACTAAAATTGAGAATTCCCAAAGCTTTTGAATGTGAATAGTTGTCCCACACGAAGGTGGTGAGCCTCTCGACCCGCGAAATCGCACGCTCAATGCTGAGACAGCGTTCCAGTAGCTATAGTTCATTGTGCGATTCACTGAAAAATACCCCGACAGTCAGCCCTGTGTGACCCGCATGTGTGGAGCGGGGCAGATGCACGCTACTTGGCAAATATTCGTCTCCTTTAAATTGGGAATAAACCGATCCTGGCCGGAGCATCCCCGAGCACGGATATTCTGCATTCGGCGAACACCAAACAACCCCCCACACCACTAGGAAATACGCGAGCATCAGCTCGGTGCTCGGCAAACGCCACATGTGTGGAGCGGCCTTAAGGTTGGCTATTTTTCGAGTTACTCAGCCATACCTCCAACTTAGCTAAAATTACGGCAGAAGGACTAGCCTTAGAAAGATAATGATACTCTTCCCGTAATGACCAATGGGTGGAATGGTGGAATTTAGTCCAGTTCTATATGTAATTAATGCAAAAGTGACCACATTCTCCACTCCAGAATGCCTTCTAATTCCTTATACGACTGTTACTGATCGAGGCAAATAGTAACCTTCTAGCTTCATTTAGAGAATGTTCGTAGAAAATGTCAAAACAGTTCAACGAGAGTATAATAAGATAATTTACGAAAACTCGTTCTTATGATAATGCTGCATGACTGTTCTTTGAATCCGAGACATTGGAATCTTCACTTCTCACTTCACTTCACCTCCTTAACTTGCAGATAAAATAATTAAAATGGTGGTGGGGGGGACAAACTTATGCAAATAAGAAAGAATTGGAGAGGTTGAATTGCTTGAAAGGGGAGTTAAAAACAGATAAGGGCAATGTTCAGATAAGGTAATACGGTAGAAGTATCAGGTAGTATTAGCAGTTACTAAAACAATCCAGAACTGTGAAGACTGGTCTCAGATGAGCGTAGACTGTCTGTATCCTGAACTGGTGATCGGAACGAGTTAATAGAGGTGTGGTAAGAACTGGTGGTCTCAACAAACTTTTGATGAACCTCATATGACTTCTCAGTGGAACATAATTACAGTACGCATGGCTGGTTCTTAAGCCATATTAGCAATTATTTTATAAATAGGTATGCAGAGATCAGGGGCAATTGGTACCTGTTGATTTCCTGTATGAAAAGTTGATTTCCGTTATTTTTACTAGATAGCCAAACTAAAATATTGAAACATTGTGAACCATTCATGTGGATTTAAGTGCTCAAGTTTTTGTACCTATTGTTCTTCCATTTTCTCTTCCTGTTATTTTCTACATTGTATTGAGCTCGTCTTTGATCTCGTCGCTACCTCAAAAACACGGATATGTAGTTTTTTTCCAGCTACAAGAAAATATTGTTTACCCTTAGTCAAAATTGTCATGTTGTCTAATATTTTTAAAGGAATGGAAAGGTCAAAATGTATTAATTATTGTTACACATTTTAGGTTTAATTCTTTTGAAAAATCTGCATTTGTCATAGTTAAGCGGTATTGGTGGGTGGTTGAACATCGTCCATACCTTCTTCTTTCCAAACTTCAAGCTGATTCTCTAAATCTTATCGTCTGTAAATAGTTTCATCGTTGTTATTTTGTGTAAACTGCCGACTATGAATACTAATTCAAAAAATATAGAATTGTTTGTGATGAATCGAAATACTTACTTATTGTATTTACCTAACCTGTCTGATATACATTTGTTGAGAAATTATTGAAATACTGGTTAAGGTGTTCGAAATATTAGCGTTTTAGAGTTACAAGTTTTAAGGTGAGGCGACACTGCGAACACACTCGACTTGACGGAGCCACCAGAATCCGCATCTCTAGTGCTCCCGATTCGGTCGTTTGTTGCGAAAAATATCTTTCAACGCGAAGATTTTCATCGGTTTTGGTTCAGAATCCAAGTTTGACGATAAAACGGAAATTATATCTAGTTTAGTCCACAAAAAAGGCTTGGATGCCACCATTGGTTGCTGGTAGGTGATAAAAAAAAACGCTGCAAATTATTTCACAAAGGTTTATTATTTTTTCAATTGAGTATGATCGTAGTTTTAGTTGGCTAGCGTACGTCATAAGGCGTGTCCAGACTCCTCGGCGTGTCCTACTTCGAGTTGCCACAACCTATACTTCTATAATTATATACGCATGTTTATATTCCTCGATTTGAGCTCCTATCTATTCGAATAGTTATTGCCTTAATAATATCATTATCTAAGTACGTACGAAAAGTCGAGAGGATATGTTATTAAATATGCGTAGGAAAAGCTTTGGTATTAACACACAAATATGACCTTGAAAAAAACATATTCATGCCTCGAAGGAACGCCGGCGCCGTACCCACCACAAGGTGCCGCGGCGCCGGCGCCTCCTCTCACTCCACCCCCCGCTCACCCCCCCTCACCACCCACCGTGACCCCCTGCTAAGCGTGCCAGGCGTGCGCGCGTCGAAAAAGACACTTTTCTAAGCGATCGGGATGGTTAAACGTTAGGACCAACTAGACCTCAAATGGAGTCTATGTGCGAAAGAACGGGTTTTTTAAGTCAATTCTTAGGCCTTTTATGGCTCGGACGGCGGACGGACATTTCAAATTTGGATTCTATGCACCTTGAAACGTAAAGTGACAAAGTTTGAGGGGGGGTTATAAAAATTTTTTGCTACACGATCACATAGGCTTATTATTGGAAATAATAAACCAAAAAGTTTGGTTAACATTGGACCACTTCTAATCAGTTTTTGTCCCTATTTGCCCCTAACATCCCCATTTTTCGGAAGAAAGGAATTCATTTCTCGTCAGTAGATAACTCACAATATATGATTACTTCAAAAACTATCAAAACAATGAAAAATAATAAATCATTATTGTTGTAAACTGCAATGACAGTCTTTTCATTCGTGAATACTACAAAATTCAATAAAAAGATCATGCTATTTACTTACAAGACTGTAAATCGCATTTTGCTGCTACACTGGGCCCAAAGTTTTGCATTTGAATTGATATTTTTATAGCCCCAAATCAAGAGTAGTTCCTTTAGATATGGCAAGCAGCAATGTAGGAGGAAGGAGGCAGCCCGATTGGACAGAATAGACTAGCAATCCATTAGGGGTTATATAAGCTCCGTTCTCAGTGTGCGTTCTGCCAGTTTGGAACGGTTCTGGGCAAGCGCAGTCGTTCCCAGTGCCACAACACCCAGTTCCGGAACGCCGAGTTCGGCATTCGCAGTGTTTTGCGAACCCAGTTGGTTCTAACAGTCCCCATTTTTGTCGGAGCTGTCAGAACTCGAACCTAAGGACGCATGCGCGTTTCACAAGTTTTTGGAGCTCGTGGAGTAAACAATACGCTCTCTTTGGCTTTGGTTGCCGCGTGCTCCCTGTAAAATTTTGCTTTGTTCTGTTGTTCGCTGTTCTTCATTGGAATTTCTTCATCGAAATGTCAACTAGTACCCCGTCAAGTTCGGAAAGCGATAGTTTCAAAGATGGTGGTGAACATCCACGAAACTCGATTTTTTTTGACGAAATTGTACCAAGGTTCGATGACAAAAAGTTTGTTACAAACAACAATACAGGTTACTCCACTTCCAAGTTCTAAAATCGTTCGCAGAGCAGAACGCGGTTCCACAAGTTCGTGAACATCCCGGGATTTACTGTCCCAGCTCTGATGAGTTTGAGAACTGTCTGAACGCACACTGAGAACAAATCTATAATAATGCAATAAAAAACCGTTTTGTAATAATATAATAATCATGAGGGAATATTTACTTACACCATACAATAAATTCCCAAGTTTAGGTGATTTTAGGTTAGGAGGAAGTAGAAAATAAAGAACCGGTTAGGTAATAATTAAAGGCCAGGATAAATGAAGAACTACTTTCGTTAAATAATTCGAAATTCTATTAACAATAATCAATACTATTCAAACTATACATAACATCATAATTTACAATAAATATATTTTTAATGATGCGATTAATACTAATATTTATAACTTATGTTGTACAATATATCAAAAGTATAATGTTCATCTTATGATTTCCACCATAACCTTGCTAAGGGAATTTCGAAGCATTGCACGTTTTCATTCATATTCAACGAACTGTCAAAACTTGTTGACCACAGCCATTTTCACCTCTTGCCTTTTGAATTAAAATAAGAACTTAATAAATTAGTCAACAAAATAGACGATTCTTGATAGGGAGTGAGAAAAATACAATCAGTATTAAAACCTATCGTTTCTCTTGAAAGCGTTTCATTCTTCAGCGATTAAAAACAAAAATAGGCTGTAATTGGTTTGTAAGTGGGGGTGCGGTGACTAGAGGGGGCAGCGTACCCTTTCATGTCGGGGCTCGTCCGTCTGAGACTGTCATCATGTTTGTAGGTTAGGAGCTCCGTGGATGGCAAACAGCAGGCCGACCCTCATGAAAAGTTTGGTGAGGAGAGAGCGAAGTTCAGGTTTCAATTCCAGGGCTATCATATTGCACAGAAGAGGGTAGTGTGCATTGATATGAACTGCGAGCTGAAAACGGAAAGTACAGACTGAAATTAAGGAGGCCTAATCACAAGAATTTCACGTCATATCTCGTATCCTTAACATGAAGGTAGGTCATTAGAATGATCCTTAAGTTTGAACAAACTCGATCAATCCATTGGCCAATAAGGAAATCAATTGATGAATTCAGGTTTGTGCATGCGCTAAAGCTATCAGTGAGTCGGAAGCAATGAAGTTCATTGGGGACCATCTACAGCCTAAATTCCAGGAAATTTCATCGAAATCGAATGAAAAGTGTAAAAGTTGTGATTATTCCAACTACCCTCCGAATTTTAGCTAGATCAAACGAATAGGCCATAATGAGAAAATGTCAATTGGTGGATTTTACGGTTGTGCATACGTAGTGAAAACTAATTTTTGAGCGATGCAATTAATAGGAGCCCGTCCTCAGCCTAACCATCACATTTCCAGAAATTAAGCTTGTTACTGGGTCGGCAGTCAGAAACAAAACTAAAGTTGTTCAGAATGGTTTAAAAAGTGATGTGAGTGGAAATTTTGATTTTGGAGAAATTTTTTTGTGATCTCTGGAAAGTAAAAACTGTGCTTCCATTACTTATGGATCTGAAGCAATAATAATTGAGAAATAAACGAACTTGTGAAGTTCATTTATAATAATACCGTGAAGAGGCTCTTGAGGACGTTTAACATGTAGTATTTTCCCAAAAGACTTCGACAGCTTGATTTTAAAGAAACTTTCAAAAAAGTTCCAACTCCCGCCAAGGCGACGATAAATGTGTGGTTTCCATATCTCCCAACAGAGCGCTCCCCATGCTTGGCTGACCCCATCTCTGGCAACCCTGCAGGCCGGAACCCTACACTCTCTGGGGTAGGGACTTGTTGAGCATAAACGTCCTCAAGTGCCTCTTGGCAGTATAATCATAAATGAACTTCACAAGTTCGTTTATTTCTCAATTATAGTGCACTATAATTGAGCAAGCTTTCCAAAAAGGTGCTATATGATGGGTATCTGGCACTTTCACGATGACGTCATGGTCCCCAGCCCACCTGGGGGGAACCCTCAGCTCCCTTGTGTTACTATGTCACGTGTGATCTTCCTACCCGTTTACTGGCCAAACTAAACGGTCTTCTGAGTTGAAAATTGCTACTAAGTGGTTTTCAAGTGCACTGAATCCGAATCTGAGATCAAAAGTGTGAAATTCTTACACATGAAAGTTCCCTATACTGAGGTAAATTTAACATAGGTTTTTATAACCAGCGCTACACGATATGGGGATCCCAAGTTGTATTTGGGTGCTGGAGGACGGAGATTCGCTAACCTTTTAACAACCTCTTAACTATAGGATACAAAAACGCTTTTGTTTCCATTGACCAGCAATTCTGAAAAATTTAATAAGGATTTCAATTTTTCAACGATACTAGCACATTCTTCACATAAAGACCCCAGCACAACATAGCCATCCAGATAGTTGACGCATTTTACACCATGTGATCTAAGTCATGCAACAATAGGGCGCATAATTTTGTGAAAAATATGATGAGACTGATATCTCCATTGGCAACAGGTAAATTCAAACAAACACCCGTGAAAAAGGAAACGCAAAAATTTTCGGGATGCCTGAGCCACAGGCACCATATAGTATGCGTCCGTGAGGTCCTCCATTTTGAAATGAGGAGTCTCCACGAATGTATTAAGATATAATACACAGTAACGAAAATAACGAAATAATCTGAGTCTGATTCTGAACGAAATCAGATTTGCCACCCCAAGACAATGGTTATCGTCCAAATTCTCGATTTGGATGGGGGTAGGATAAGTGGGCCCATCCCGATTCTCGATCGGGATCAGCTTCCCATTCGGGATAGGAATGCAGCCTGTCAAAACGCCTTCTTCTCTGCAAACGCGATCTCCCATGGGCTGAAAATTGCCTATACTCCTCAAACTTGCGGTCTGAATGAGTCTGGGAGAATCGTTGATTTCCCTGTTATCCCCTTTGGGAACGATGAAATTCGGGTAAATCCTGACGATAACGCCGGGACTCATGGTTCCACAGCCAAAACAATGTGCATAGGAATTAAAAAGGAAAAGATTACTTACGTAATTTTATGCTTCGGTTTCGTAAATGATCGTAATACTCACGGAACACAACAGAGTTGACAAATTATTGTAAAATAATAAACTTTTCAAGAAAATTGTTTGGTAGGAATACGAGATGTTGAAGCTCAAGAAAAAAGTGAGGATTTTCGTCCTGCAGGATTGCCAGAGATGGGGTTGGCCAAGCAGGGAGAGCGCTCTGTTGGGAGATTTGGAAACCACACATTTATCGTTCCCTTAGCGGGAGTTGGAACTTTGTTGAAAAAGTTTCTTTAAAATCGAGCTATTGAAGTCTTTTGGGGAAATATTACATGTTAAACGTCCTCAAGTTCCTCAAGCGGTATAATCATTCAAGTTTTCACTCTTCTCTTACATACAAATCTAGCTTCTTAGTTATCCCCAAGTTTTCATGATCACCTACGGGCCCCTACATCTTTGAAAATATTGAAAGTTGAGAAATCACCTTTTCATCAGGCATTTTCAGAAGTCTCGTGAAAAACAAAAGAAGAAGCGATGTCCACACAGATCTGTGAGTTTCGGACGGGATTGCAAGAAAATATGACAGGGCATCGTTTGAGACCTGAAATAGAACCAAGACAAATGAATCACTCATTGTATCTACTATTATTGTTTTTTAATAATCAACAGGTCTTTCAATATATTCGTTTGAACTGTATTTAGCTATCATTAAATGAAAATGTAACTCACTTCAATCAAAGTGTGCTGGACGGAAGGCCAAGCATCCCGCCGCCCTTCATCACAAGCCATCTTCAAAAGGATTCGCATAGCACAGGCCAAACTCGCTGTTTCCTGAGCTATCAGATCTGGTTTCTTACCGTAGATACCTGTTGAAAGAGGAGAATACGAATTCAATTCATGCAGACTGTCAGTCCTGGCATTGCTCAGACGGTTTGTATACAGTCTAGATACTAGGTGAACTAATTTTGGAATCGGGAAAAAAACTCAAAAAATATGTGATACTTCGACACAGGTTCAAACCTACGCCACTGAGTCCAATTCATCAAACCTCTTCAACTGCACGAATTTTTCTTGAAAATAACATCTACTTTTTTTTAAATCTCTGTTCAAAGGCGGAGGGGCACACCATTAAATTTTAAAAAAAATTAATTAATTAAATAAAGTGGGGAGGACGCCCAGGTTTAACCGACGCCGGCTCTAGGGACGAAGGAAGTCGCAGGAGGAGGAGGAAGAAAAGAGGGATGAAAGGAAGTGCCCCTATAAAATGACCACCAGTTGAGGTAAGAGCCCCTGAGGACGTGAGTGGTCATACCACGGAGCACTGCTACCGAGCTGCCCAACTCGAGTAACTCCGTGGCGCTTTTCCCGCACCACACTCTGTGCCATGATACGGTCGCGGCCATGACCATGATGACGGGACCAAGGAGACTGACCCACACTTATCTGGGTTAACCACCAGACCACACCTGGCTAGCTGCTCAGTGAAGGCATTGAGGGTGATCTGCTAGCCCTCGCAGGTTTCAGCGAGTAGGATAACATCATCAACAAAAGCCAATGCACCTACTCGCACCCCAGGGGCGAGATCGAACCCTATTTCAGCTTGCAGCTTACCCAAGGCCGTGTCAACGACCAGGTTGAAGAGGAGTGGCGACAGAGGATCCCCCTGGTGTACCCAATGACAACATCCCTTGACATATCGCCTCGTGCCTCAAGGACCGTCACGCCTTCATGGTACAGACAGGCAACATACTCAATTAAACGAACAGGTTCCCCGACACCACGAAGACAATCGGTCAGGGCAAAATGGCTTACAGTGTCAAAGGCCTTTACGTCCAGAGCGGCAAGATGGAGCTGCCGTTTCTTGATGACTTTTTTTGCGAAATGATAGTTTGGAGAACTGTTAGGTTCTCCGCTGTGCCATCCACTGGCCGAAATGCTCTCTGGGCATCGCTAATGACACCAGCCACTTGGAAGCGAGATGCCAGAATTTTTTGTGGCTCCCAATATTCCACAAACTCTTGGAGAGGGTGTAAAACTTTTTCATCACAAGCTCCTTCCAGTACCTCCGCAGCGACACGAGCCGGATGCTTCCTCCACAACTTCTGGACCCGCCTTCTTGCTAGTTTCGCTGCTCTGCGACATCCACGAGGCAACAATGTAGGAGGAAACCCTCTCTGATGCCCCGCCACGGTCGCTTCCTCAAGCTGTGGGAAGATCCTTTGCACATAGGCTGCGACCTCATCTTCCAAGCCATCAGGCCCCTCAAGGAGATGCGGGAGAGGCCCCACAGCTATTTGCCAGGATCAAATCCTGGACAAGCTGCTTGTAGTGGGGCCTAAGGCAAAGGGATTGAATGGCAGAAAGCGTGTGCATAGGAAAACGATGCTGCAAATAGACGTACCCCATTACGCACTGCTTCTGCCTCCTCTGCTGCCATTCGCCGCAAATCCTCAGAAGCATACCTGAGCCGCTCTCGCTTTATGTCAATTGCATCGTTGGCCTCTAAGCTTCTGCCAGATGTGGGCACTGAGGCCTTGCTTGGAAGTAAAGGCTCTATCACAATGGGCACACTGGTGGGCATTTACCGGGGTCGTGGAAGTGGATGAGGGATAGGAAGACGAGGATGAAGAAGGGGGAGAGGATGGCCGACATGGGGTGCCCCCGAGCGCCTCTCCTAGAGCCCCGCGCGCCAATGGGCCAGCAGGGGTTATGAGGCTCAGCGTTGTTAGTATTTATAACGGGGAGACATTAAAAAAGGACAGAAGACTCACTGACATGAGCCTCCCCCCTAATCGCGATTGGGTCATTCTTCCACCCTCAATTCATACGGGAGGGTGCCCAGGTTGCACGACGGGGATGTATGACCTTGACTTGGGTAGGGATATGAAGGAGCTCCGAAGAGATAAAAACACCAACAGTTACCCTACCCCAGCAATACGAGCCCTTCCACACGCACACTCACAAATGCCACCTGCAGATCGCTTAAGGACTTTAAAAACCCTATTTTTTTCCTAGCATTCGCTCTAATAAAAGCTCTCTAGAGTTTTTCTCCACTAAGAATTTAGTGTTTGACATTTTGTCTTCATTAATGCCTAGGGTCATTGTGATAGAATCAAATTCAGAAGTAAAGTTTCAAAGTCCAATAATTGAAAAGTAGCAACGAACCTATAGGCTGCTTTGCAAAACAGATTGTCGATCAAGTAAATTCAGATCTACTGACTGTCAGGTTTTTTTAAATTGTTTTAATAATAATGTTAATGTTGATTATGTATAACCTGGTTACGAGCTAACCTGCACTGATTAGGATTTTGCCACTTACCACTTCTTGATTAATTTTATTATCGGAGTGGACCGTGAATATGCCTTTTATTTTTAAAGCCTACAGACCGTTATATATCAATCAAATCGTCGTAGGAGACGACGCACATGCGAATTGGAACTAGTAGAAACATAAAGTTTCGACGATTATGAGTTTCAACGTTGAAACTACTTGAATACGAATACCCCTAGCATGGTTTAGATTCAAACCAAAATTACAGAAATTGATTGTAAATCTCCATCTGTAAATGAGGAAATAGCATGAAGCTTGAAATCCATCCCTCCCATTACAAATTTCATATTTGGTTTAGCCCTATTACTAAACATGTATTTACTTGTATATAACTTTCATTCAACAAGCACTCCCAAATGCCTCGAACTGTCTGGGGTTGTGGTCCTTGAAGTACCTACAGAGCTTAAGCTTAAACTTATGATTGAAGAGTAAAGAAACAAACTCACCAGCTTTCCATAGAAGATTCCGCTGGTTGTGATTCATATTGAACTTCTTAGCGAGATTGTGAGCATGAAGAAGACATTCAACCAAGGTCATAAGATGATGACTGGACAAGCAAGAATACATGCCTTGCTCTTCCCTTTGAGTGTCTGCCAACCGCTCACCGAGATCACCCTGACATAAGATATTCAAGGTAAGTACCAAAAATGACGCATTTAAATATTGATATATTCAACAGCCTAACTTAACTAAAAAAAAAAAAAAAAAACTACTGTACAGTTGAAGCAGAGATTGAGATAAACAACTTAAGTTCAAATCAACACCAATACCTATATAATTAGTCATACTACGTAGGTACTGATTACCAGGAATGATTAGGAACAACTCATCCAAAAGAAGTTCTAGATGATTTCGATGGTTTCATAGAGAAAATAAAGAAAAATCCTCAAATAAAAATATTTAAAAAATTTCCAAAAAGAATTCAACTTTTTCTTTCTACTTATTTAAAAAAATAGTTTTTTGGACAACCATAACACCGGTTATACAATGTTCGTGTTCTAAACTTTTCGTTTTATTAAAGCTTCATTCCCATTGACTCATTAGAAATAAATTCAAATAACTAATTTGTGTAGTTTAAAAAAAAAAAAGCATTTTATACATCATAATTTCACAATAAATTATTTGAATAGGTTCAGAGTGGGTCTAGAACTGAAGTTACAAAAAAAGATTAGTGACATAGCACTATAAAACAATGGGCGCTTAGCAAGCAAGTTACTCCCGAAAGGCAGAGCCTAGAGCCTGAGAATGAAATCATAGAATAAAACTATATCAGATAGCACTAGTCAACACTATCCCGTTGACTCTCCAGATACAAGATCCTCAAGTGTCGGAGTCTTTGGTTCCTTATTTTCATTATAATCCGACATCCTTACACTCTGAATCCCTCCCTAAGCTCTGTGCACTTTAGTGCGCAGCACCAGAATGCAAAGGATCAGTTTATGAAAATAAAATCATTATAAACTAAGGAGCTTTTTAAACAAGGATATAGAATGAGGAAGAGAACAGAAGTTAATGAAGAGCTCGTAGAATGAGGCGGTAAAATGTACAATAATACAAAATACCAGTTCCCAGTAGTAAAATACCAGTGTCCAGTTCCCTTTGCATTAAAGCACGGTGGTATAAGGGTTGAATGGGTTACATCTCACTCACCACCACTAGTTTTGCAGATCCTTTAGAATAAAAGATACCAACTACTCAAATTCAAAATAAGAATAAAATTGTTTGATAATTGTTTGAATATCAAAGAAAACGTCAATTCACTCACCCGCAGTTATCTTAATGTTAGAAGACATAACCACATAAATTTCAAGTGAATTGAATTCAAATCAAGGCTCGTTAAGTTTTTGAAGCCAAGATAAATAATTAAGATTGGTTGGTCACTCTAGCTCGAAAATTCTCAATCTGGACGATACAAAGCAAGCTGGCTTTCTATCAACACGTTCTTTTAAACATTCGACATAGAATACAAAGAATCTTGCAAATTTGTTTAATATAAATATAGGATTGATTTTCGTAGGTGCTTTCTCAAGCTGAAACCTAGCGGTGTCAATACTATCCAAATATATGAAGGTTGTTTTCTAAGACATAGCAACATGTATATAAATGTTTAATTCGCATGTTTATATTCATTTTGTTTGAATTAGCAAAAGTTAATTATTCATTTTTTCAGTTTTTTCCCCACCTGTTGTAATTCTAAGATGGCAATTTTATTGAGTTCAGAAAAGTTAGCTTGTTAAGTGAGAATTTGACACGTGAGAACTTGCGCTTGTGGGCCCTGCGTTACTGACCCTCCATTTAATACCTCTACTCATGGACAATTTATATACTTACTTGAGCTAGAGCCAAGTTTTCTTGATCTTCTTTACGGGATGTGGCGGGATAGAAGATGATGTTGTCCACTGTTTGGATCAGCTCCAACTGGACAGCATTCTGTATCGCATACAGTTCAGGCTGTTATGCGTGCAAAAAAGGGGAACGTCTTAACAGTACACCAAACCAAGCGGTTGCGGAACATAAAATAAAGTGAAAAACACACAACACAAAGTTTTACGTGCCTTGGCGATTACTGAACATGAAGACATATATTTATCCGTTTTCACCTGGATACTTTTTTCTTGTTTTTCTCGAAAATCGTGATTTCCAAAGTACGTGAGGTTAGGAAAATAAATAAGGACATATAAACGAGGTGCACGAACGAAGATAGTTGCAATACGTGGTAGAATTAGGAAGTGATCTTACACATAGAGAGAAAATTCCGTACAATAGTTTCATAAAAAAGAGTATCTGAGTGTTCAGTAAATGTAGCATTTTGATTGAAGGCACTGGAACCATTAGATCTGTAGGAATGGAAGTTTCATGAAATTCACATTTGCCTTGCACACACGCCCCTATGGATTCGACGGCGATGAAAACTGCACAGTAAGCTTTCTAGACGACAGTTATAATTTGGTACAGTTTGGGACGAAAATTTACCACAGACACACATACGCAGAACCAAATTCGTTCAGCAGAATGTGAAAGGCCAAAAGCAGTAAGAATTGTTGATTTTAGAAGACAACCAATTGTTCAATCTCCAAAGATTGCAAAGCTATCATTCAGTAGTGAGGAGCGGTCCTTTGTATTCAAAGCCGAATGTATGATGATTTACAGAATGCGTTGTGGATTATATGAAGTACTTTGTTCCAATCTTGTTCAAGTTGGCGCATCGGCCGTGCGAGAGAGAAAAGTGCCTATGTGGAAACGCATAAACGCTTCGTGGATCAGCGAAAAACGACTTTCGTAAAGAAAACGAATTAACTATCCTTTACAAAGACAAGGATTAATATTGATGGTAAAGAAATTCATGAACTGGTTTTGTATCTTGCTGCCATGCCAAGGGTTTAACCCTAAGTTTTTAGATTAGCGAAACTCATTTTGAATATTCCAAGCACCACTGCATACCGTTGATAATCAACTCCTTTGGACAAGTCTGTCACTTGCGGAAACACTTATTTCTCTTGATTTAATATAGTTGCCCATCCACCTGATCTGATCATATCTGATCAGTAGGAACATGTGCGAATTCACCAACATGAATTTCACGAGCCAGCTCACGATCTAATGAACCAAATTCGTTCATAATCAATACTGGAGTATTAGAAGATGGTATAGGTCATGCGCTGTAACTTTGCAGGTTTCTCCAGATCCGAAAGACGGCTAACATTTTTACATCCCCTCTTCTATTTTTTGTCCAAGCATCTAGATGTTAGCATGAGACGTGTACAAAGGGGTTCTTTAAGAGCGCAAGAAGGATGTGAGGGAAAGGGTGACTTACGTTGGGTTGGGGAAGGGTCCCACTACGCAGCCCGATTTGCCTGAACCCATCTCCGAAAAATCCAAATGATTACAAGGCGCTACCTATACCAAGGTCATTGGTTTGCTAGATTCATTTATTGGTGATTGCATTTCTCAATCGATTGAACTAGCTACGGGTACTGAGCAGGAGCCAAAGTAAATATAGTTGTCAGGGCAGTTAGTTCGTAGTTAGTTCAACTAGACTGATAATTGAGGTTTTTTAAATCGAGTTCACATATTTCAAAACTGGAATCCGACTTTTTACATGATGTTTCAGGTATCTTATTTTCTATATAAGTGACGATAGATATCATGAAGTTATACAAATCTGTGTTCTCTTTAGGAATAAGGAAGTTGATGTCCGATTGGGTAACTTTCAGGGGTAAAAATAATTGCACAACCCCTATAACATGACGAAATGAAACAAAAAACTAAGTGAATCCTCAATAACTGGGGTTATCATCATTTGTCCACTCTAGACAACGGTTACCGGCCCCATTTAGAAAGTCATCAATTTGCTGCAAAAACAATAGAAGATAACGTATGTACTGTATGAGTGCACCGTTCAAACAGAAAATTTTGAGCAAACACCTCGAAACCTCGTCAAATATTGGTAGGTCGCAGGCACGATAACCGCACAAGACACACAAAACATCTATGAGAAAGAAGCCGCCACTAAGTGTTAGATCATTATTTAACAGAAAAGAGTGCGCTGAAGGAAGAACTTTTATAAGATAGCCACACTCTTGGAAAATTTAAAATAACTTGAAAGCAATTAAATGAACTTGGAGTGAACGTAACATAGGTACATGCGGCATGTTTGACTCCATGGGATATCATTGAAACTGATGAATGACAAGAAGAGTGGCTAGCTTGTAAAAAGTATTGAGAAAAAATCCAGCACCTTAACACAATAATGTTAAGTGGTCACAATAAGCTGTAAATCATATTTACACAACTAATACATATTTATTAAAAGTGAAATAATAGTTGAGGATCCAAAATTGAATCCTAGACTCACGTCTAAGGTGTTGTGCCTATATCATGACACAATGAACATCAGTCACAAAAATAAACACTTACTACATTATTAATCATTTATCTACTTCCACAATATTTGTAAGGTAGCAATCCAGTTCCTATTTCATGCCTCAATAAAGAATTCTCATGACTTTAAATTTCAATGTGTGAGCTTCCTCCACCATCATGGGATGGACAGTGCCCAACAGCGGAAACCGGGGATAGCGGTCGCTTGACAACCTGCTTAATCGATTTCAATTTTAGATCGTAAGTAGAAGACTTTAGACCTCTTTATGAAAATTTTTAAAAATTCCGCAACGCCGAATTAACGCTGAAAGTACTTAAGAAGGAATCCCATGAAACCAATATGTTATTTTTCACTCTTTTTAAAAGGAATATTGGACAATAATTCATCAAGAATTTCACGATGTTTATCCTTTTCGTTTGCAAATGCAGCAGATTTTTCAGAAAGTAAGTATAAAAATCATTGGAATTCTTCATTGGTAGAAAATTTATGTATAAAGATGATTAGATAGGTTAGGTAGAAAAAGGTTTGAGGTAGGTAGAAAAAGTACTTGAAACAATGACAAAATTATTAGAACAGACAGAAATAAAAAATTCTAGGAATTACAAAAAGAATTATATAAAATAAAGTGATCTAAAAACAACATAGATACATTATTGAAAACCCGTTAGTTTAGGCTCCGACCAAACAAAGTCCCCCATCCCTTCATACATGTTTCTAGCGTCAGTTCTTCAACAACATAAGGGGGTGGCCCCAGTTATTTTATGAAATACAAGTTTTCGTTCAAGTGCAATCAGTTTTCGCATATTTTTCATTCGGAGCAACCATTTAAACAATGATGTAGTCCCTTATTCCCTTGGAATTGTCAGAAGAATCGCAGTTTTTAGCATGGATTATTATCATATTTCAATATCATCATATATATGCTATTTTAGTTAAAATAATAAATTAGGCTACTTGATTAGGCAAAGGCTTCTTGATTTAAACCAAAACCGAAAATTTTCTCAGATTTGTCTGACGGTTGTCTCTACCTACCAGGATTCTAAATAGCTAATCAAATCATTCGAGTTTTAATGAGTACAGGAGTCATTTGACTGTCCAAATTTTCGATTCTGAGCTGTTATTCGGGGTTTGAACGAAAATTAAACGTTTTAATGATGAAATTAACTACTGACTCCGAGTGAGAATGTTTTGAAGCATGTTTAGATATATGGATATTCATATCTTAGGTCTGGGGATAAGTGAAAAATCTGTGCTATCAAAACGAATGCAACGGTTGCTAGGTTACTCGACAAACAAAGGTTGGTAGGCGATACGGGCAACAAAGTATAGTCCAGTCAAGGAATGAGGTGTAGAGTGCGTGAGCAGGTAACTAAACGATTCCTTCAGAAACTTGTTTAGGGGGCTTAGATTGTTAACATACCAAAAGTCCTGACTCCTAGGTGACGAGCGGGGGGGAGGAGGTGGGGGTAAAGGTACGAATTTTGGGTTTTTCGCTTATATCTCGAAAACAGTGCATCGGAGAGAAACATTTTTAGATAATAAAATGGAGTTCTTAAAATTATCTAAAACTTTTATATCATATGTTTTTTTTCTAATTCCTAACCGTTTTCGAGCTATACCCTCGGAAAAAGTTGAAATTTACAAAAAAAAATCAATTTACGTCAAAATATTCATAAACATTGCATCATATTGTCTAAACCTATTCATAAACGAAAAGTATGAATAGGAAAGAAGTTGTAGATTTTTAAATTCCCTTTTAGAATATATATACATATGCAGATTAATGTCCAACCCGCCTAAAGTTACAGCTATTTTAAAACTTGTATAGCATTTTGCAATTATCAGAAAATTAGTTTGTATATCATATTAACCCACAACCTTTGTTCGTTCATCTAATAACATATATGGCCACTTATAAGCAAGTTATTAAATAAAGTAGAAAAAATAATGATGATGACAAATTTCACCTTTATTCTACAGATAGTTTCGTTACACCAATACAATAATAATTGTAAACCCCATTGTTCTCAATATATTCCTAATGTTTTACTCTCAACTTTAAAAGTAATCAAGTTTTCATCCTCTTTGAACTTGAGGGCCCAGGCAATGATTGTTCTTCCATGGCATCTTCTTCCTCAGTAGCGGGTGGCTCTTGCTGAATGGGCTCTACATCGTCCTCATCGTCAACAGGCACACTGTTCAGGCGGCACTTCCCTTGACAGTGGAAGCACGCTGCAGAACAGGTGAGCATCGCTTTTCGGCAGCCACATTTTCCAATTACACAATCCTTGGTGCAGCGGCAAAATATAGTTTTCAGAAGAACCTCTGGTGCTGGTAGATTTTCCATTGTAATTGCCACCAGGGTGTCTCCTACACGTTTCCACCCCCAATCTTGAGGGGGCAGCTCATTACCGAGCCATTGCCGAAGTTGTGTCGCGTCCGGTAAATGAATGAAGGAACAGGATGTGTTCAAATCTACGGTGCTGCATCTCTTGGGTGGACAGTACTATTGTTTTGGTTTTCCCTCGTCTGGGTTTCAGCATAAAGATATCTCGGGTCGCAGGAGTGGAAGCAATCAACAGGACAGCAAGGTCTACATCCTCACCAACGACAGCCACAGAGTTGTGAGTGGATTGTTCAACAACAGTCTTCACGATTAGGATGTCAGCGTCATCGGTAGCCTGAAGAGTATGTATCCCTTTCTCCTGCAGCTTTATCTCCAGTAAGGAGATGAAGTTAGTTTTGTTGGTAGGATTTGATAAAAAGTCTTCCTGTTTAACAGGTATTTGTGTTTAACAAAGAATATTTTGGGCCATTAAAAAAAATAATTGTTATTGAACTTGTTTTTATTGAAAAATTACTTAGTTTTAATTTTTTATATAACGCTTAGGACCGATACGGATAATTGGCGATTCGGTTAATCGGCGTTCTATTGCATACGGCTCTTTTAATGTTGTTTTCAAGTATTAAATTTAATTTACTAACAAATTGCTGATATTGTTATCTGTAATTTAAACAAAATACACGAACAAAGGTTGTGGGTTAAGAATATGATATACAAACTAATTTTCTGATAATTGCAAAATGCTATACAAGTTTTAAAATAGCTGTAACTTTAGGCGGGTTGGACATTAATCAGCATATGTATATATATTCTAAAAGGGAATTTAAAAATCTACAACTTCTTTCCTATTCATACTTTTCGTTTATGAATAGGTTTAGACAATATGATGCAATGTTTATGAATATTTTGACGTAAATTGATTTTTTTTGTAAATTTCAACTTTTTCCGAGGGTATAGCTCGAAAACGGTTAGGAATTAGAAAAAAACATATGATATAAAAGTTTTAGATAATATCAAGAACTCCATTTTATTATCTAAAAATATTTCTCTCCGATGAACCGTTTTCGAGATATAAGCGAAAAACCCAAAATTCGTACCTTTACCCCCACCTCCTCCCCCCCGCTCATCACCTAGGAGTCAGGACTTTTGGTATGTTAACAACCTAAGCCCCCTGAACAAGTTTCTGAAGGAATCGCTTAGTTACCTGCTCACGCACTCTACACCTCATTTTGGGTCATTTATTGACTGGACTAGTAATTTTGTTCAATAGGTGAAGAAATTAAAAAGCAAATCAAGAGGGTAGTTTCCTCTCGTCTTGGTGGTGAGTTTCCCGGTAATGGTCCAACTTATAGGTATCAGTTTCCAAGTCAGTTAACCTACGTTTCTCACTCTATGCTGCAATTAAAGTGAAATGACTGAGGGAAAAAGAGCGTCTGAACGTATGGCGAAAACAATATGAACTGACGGTAATTTCTAATTTGAATCGACATAAGTATTCATGATATTTCCACTGTGAGGGATGCGAGCTTGTGTTTGTAATAAAAATTTTGGTTTGATTCTGGTTTCCCCACCCACCCCTCATAATGTACCACTTTTAGTCAGAGTTTCCATTCTATGAAAAGCTAGAATGTAATGGGAAAGTCCAGGAAATAGGATGGTTATCGATCAGACGAAAATGCCATGCTGGAAACAGCAGTGATTTGATTCACTCGTGTTATCAATAAAGGTGTCGTTTTACTAGTTTTTCAATATATTGAAAAGATTGAAATGAAAAACAGCTAAACCTAGAAATTAAAAACAAATTAGTAGAGTATCCTTACCTATAGAAGTGAGAAAGATTATGAGAAGGTAGACCTACCAGAAATGATACAAGAAACATGAATTTCTAAGATCGATACCAACCCATCCTTATGTAATGGTCCCTAAACGTTTGAAACGCACCTCTCGACAGAGTTCAAACTCAGGCCTTCACTCTCTAAATAGAGAGGTGTTTACCAACTGCACTTTATCCAACTGCACAACCGAGACCAATTTAATCAAACCTCTTGGACTATGACAAAGGCCAAGCCTGTTCCTAACAGAGAAAGCCTAATTGACCACCACGTCCGTGAAGACAGACTGGAGCCGGGAATCTCCAACCTCCACATCAACCAATAACCCACCCACCACTCATCCTCCAAAGCCCACTAATCTCACTGTTCTTCCCATGCTCTTAAAAAATATTATTCTACTGTAGTTTTTCCACTAAATTCGCAAAATCAGTTGGGAGAAGGGTAAGGCATGCAGTGGGTGGTGCAGGATAGTGGAGGGGGCATTCCCAGTAAATTAGGTTTTCTCTTTTCAGAACAACTCTTAACACTTATTCGCCTTACTACCGATGTGCCTACAACTTAATTATTTATTTTTTCATTTTCTTATTTCATTTTATTTTTCAATAATTTTGTTGTTGTTTTAGGTATAGAAACCCAAAGCTGAAATTAGATTTTCAATATTCTTCAAGAATGCCACAACTTGTGTTAGTAACATAAATAAATACATACAGCTATGATCTGAAAAGGAAAGAGACCACGATTGAGCAAGCGCACAGAGATCAACATTGAGGTTATCTTAAGAAAACATATGCTTACCTAAATAACAAACGAAAAATTTCTTTTCCAACTTTACAAATACTAAACAGTTTAGCAGCAGTTTCAGCTCTCGTGAAACGCCTTCATGACTTTTCGAGATGGAATAAATTCATAACTCCTAAGGAATTCCATCAATACTAATAAATAATACATGTATATATACAGTGTTACATAGCAGATATCACTGATAGAAATAAACAGAGGATATAAAATGGTCAGCACATGTTCATGGATAGAAGTGAGATTTGTAAATTAATTCATACTTGATGGTTTTTATCCTCTGCGGTCCAAGTAAGAAGATCGTGGGGAGCTGTTGACTGGAACATGTCGAGCAAACATTTGCACGTCATGTCCCAAGTCTGCTCAGTGAACTGTTGCCCCGTGGATATGACCAGGTTCTCCAGGCAATTCGTTCCTGACCTGGCAAGCTGCTCATTTTCTGCGGCAAATAGCGGAAGGGTTGGAGATGTGGCTAAGAATAAAGAACCAATATGACACACTATCTACCAAAAGCGAGACAAAGAAACAAAATTTAAAAGAAGCAGGATATGTTCAGCGACTGCTAGCATAAAAATAATAACACAGTGGTGACGGTAGACGGAGAAATAGATGAGGCTCAGTTCCTTCTACAGGGTGAGATTGGACAGAAAAATCACGAATAGTACACAAACAAGATTCATGTCTGATATGGTAGTGTCCATGAAATGAAATTATGTTTTCTTGTCTCTTAATCGCATTGATGCCTCCATAGAACTAATTGCAATGTAAAGATAACCAACTTGTTATAGTTAAGTATTGTTTTAGCGAATATAAGCAGAGAAATGACGAAAGACTTGAACAAAATAACATTTTGAGATTACACTGGCCAAAAGGCAAACGAAATCTTTGGTTTAAAGCCGCGTTTACACTAGCGAAACTTCCTCGCGAAACAGTTGTGCGAGGACGTTGGGCGAGGCAGACTCGCCCATGTAGACGCCCCTCCACTCGCGAAACGTTTCGAGGTGAGGACGCTCGCTGTGAGCAGGAGGGCAGTCGGTTTTCGTCCGCGCGAAGTGTTTCGCGCGAAACAAACTCGCTGGTGTGAACGCGGCTTTATTGTTTCGCGAGTAAAATGAACCAGGAGGATAGCTTGAAGTCTTGAGCTTGGTGAGGCGGCTCACCCTACTCGCGCAACGTCTCGCTCTGAGTTGCGCTCTGTTTTGGGAGGTGCGAAACTTCTCTCGCAGCGAGGAAGTTTCGCGAGGATGTTTCGCGAGGAAGTTTCGCTAGTGTAAACGCAGCTTTACAGCAGCATAATTGCCCAGATCTTATCTAATATTTCAAGTAGAACTCAGAGCTAAACTCCTTTTTTGTTATAATAATGTACCTTTGTAATCGACCAAAGAACGAAAATCTTAACCCCCTTCCCCATCAAAAACTAGTAGAAAAAATCCGTTCTTCCACCGTTCTCAGTTTTTTCCCCAATTACAGGAGTCGTGGAACTAGGAAGAAAAATCACATATGGGCCGTGAATGGTCGTAAATCCTCGGCATCCCTTTCGATCAACCCCAAGAAACCAGGGGTGAAATGTAAAAATTGAATTACTTTCAAAATGAGAATAGGAAGTTATTTTATTTTATTATTATTATTTTATAAATTTTATTTTTCCCGAAACGCTATACGTTCATTTCTCGATTAGGGTAGGCCTTTGGTAGGGCAGAGTGAATGAAAACACGTGAATGTGGTAAAAATCCGGTCGCAAACTACGATCTAACCAAGTGATGTAATTACAAAGGAATTCCTGATCAAGAAAGTTAAGTACAGCTTTTGTTACATAAACTGACAGTGAAGCGTAGGTAGGTTACCATTTGAACATGGGAAAATGTCCAAATTAAGTTTCAATTACTTAGTGGTACGCAGAGAACCACTTTATTCTGACAGTTTATAAAGGCTGTCCAAGAAAGATACGGCCAAGTTTCAAGTGTCAATAGTACAACCAATTTTCCAACATTTTGTTCCTATAAATTTTTTTTTTTTAATGTTGTTGAAAAAGCGAGTTTTCCACTACTAAGATTTTTTTCCGTTCGTTATAGGCTATAGTCTTACCTAGTAATGTAACAATAATTTTTTAATTGATTGTGCAAAGTGAAAAGCGAGAATAGGTAGGTAATGTTGAAAATAGCATTTAAATTACCCATTAGATATGCTCCAAACATATTTTCGAACCAGTAACTTCATAGGTTTTGAACAAACTTCAAAATGTTCAGTGTTTTTGACGAAGTTCCTGGGAGGCTTAATTTCTGTGGGGAAAAATATTGCTGTGGATAAAGAGACAAATATCCTCCGACTATCAGCTTTTGGGCCAATTCTACTTTTACACTGCTAATTAGGGTAGGAAATATGAAATATAACTGGGAGAGAACTGATTTTTATTTTGTTGCAAAGCTTCGTCGGTACATGCGATCCTAGTAGTCGACAGGTAAACACCGGGTGACGCTCTAATAAGAATCTGACAGTTTTTAAGAAAAATGGTCCTTCACAAACCGATGTATTGGGGTCGATCTCCAAGTAGCGTTGAATCGAATGGTAACTCTCGTAGGTCTCCCTAATAACCTAGGTTTACACCTAAAAACACTTACATTTGATCAAATGAGCATAAAAATAAACGAAATCTTGTTGATCAACGCATAAAATTAGCGAGTCTGTTTGGTCACGCCAATACTTCACCTGAAGCTAACCACGTCCCTCCAGTTACTCAAGAGAATACAACACAAATGAATGAACAAGAGAAGCGAATGATAAATGTTTTTATATGTAGTGATTTATCTAATTTGTCTCGGATTTTTTTATTGATATTACTACACCTAAGGAAATATAATTTTTTAACGCTTCATCATTATTGTTCCCATTCTGATAAATAAGCTGAACTTTCTCTCCCATGGCTTACTTAAATTTGTACTTGACCACGTCCCTCACAGAAAAACAGTCTTTATGCTCAATTTGTGTTTGTAGGTGTAAAACTCAATTATTACGGAGTTGGGGAGATCAGCAAGTGTTACTCGATAATACATTGCAAACTATGTAGAATCACCTCTGAAAATAAGCTGTATCTTTTTCGGACATTCAGTAACAGTAATTCCCAGGGGAGCCCGAGCACTGTTATTAATATGTAAAATTTATATAGTGAGAGAGCGAAAGTAAAATCAAGTGCACACCAGTCAGATCAAAAGCCAGAAGAACCAGAGATTCACACAGTAAATAATACACCTTTGTGTAATAACGTGCAAAGTTTCACAGAGAAATTCAAACTATTACAGAAGGAGTTTGCTGATGTAAAAGTAACTATTTTTGAAATAATAGTTGATATCTATTATTTTAATTATTTAATTTCCAAAGAGGAGCCACATGAGGGGTGTCTGATGAATAGAATGATAGAAAACTAGGGTTGATACTTCCAAGCCATCATCACCGTTATGACAGGGAGGAAGCATTTGACTCACCGCAGCAGATAACGTCACACACCAACACCCACTCTTCTGAATTTTGAGTTGAAAATCGCGAAATCAACTGTATTCAACGAAACTCAGTAATTTACATACAAACGGCAAGGGTATCTAATAGAGCGTCTTTGACAATTTGGAGTTCACGATATGATCAACGCTTGTGGTCCAAGGGAACACAAGCAGAGTGGATCAAGTAGGAGAAACCTCTGGCATGTGTGTACACTGATTGCCTAGAAAGAACAAAGGGATAAAACTGGGAAATTCCCACCAAAATTGTCAATATTTCCAGTTATAGTTTCTCCAAATGGAAGAGTAATCTATTACTCGATTGTATCGATATTACTCGATACAATTAGGTGGGTGCGGATTCACACAAGTCTCATAAATTCAAAGCTTCGAGAATGATGACGTAATTTCACCCCAAAGTTCCTGATCAATTACAAGATTGGATGATGCAATTAGAATGGAGAACACCTAGACTACACAAAAAGTTAAATATGCGGATTTATAATACTGGGAGCTATAGTTGAAAGAGTTTTCCATCGTATAAAGATCCAGCAAGAAAAACAACACAGTCATGCACCAACATTCAAAAGCACGCCAAAATGTAAACACTTACTTTGCTGAACACACCACAGAAGCTGGTTGTACAAGTCTTGAAGAAGTAGTGGTCCGAGAACAGGGAAATACTGAGTGAAGACGTCCACAATAGCGTATAATGCGTGATTACATGTAGTAGTCATCCACTCGGCTTTCTATTCACAGAGAGAAATACAGAATGAGAAACAAATATTAAATTCATTACATTTCTTAGTATTGAAACATAAACAACAGTCAATCTTTCCTCAAACGTATGATACATACGTTGATAGACATGTCTGCACCCTTTTCATGTGCAGAAAGTCCGTGGTTCAGTGAAAGAAATCAACTTTTACAATGACGTTACACGTTAAACCTTGCTACAACTGGAAGCCACTTTTTTTCTTTCAACGGTACCTTTAGATAATTGGAAGATTGAACAAATCATAATTACAAAGTATGCGTAATGGCATGAGAACTTTTACAATACTATTGTGCATAACACAAAATAACATGCATCGCATACCGATCCCAGGTCATAAGCTGTTTACATCTAAAGTTTACAAGAGAAATCAATGTGGGTTACAATCATGCTCGATAAAAGCGGAATGTACGCATCCCATAATTCACTAACTCTCGGATTACATTAATATTACTAGCTTATGATTCAGGACATTGATAGACAAATAAAAAATGCTAAAAACTGAAAATTATTTAAGTATGCAAAGGAAAAATTAGCATTAGCACATTTCACCAATGAGCCCAGAACCAGAGAATCAGCAATATTGAAATTGAATTGACTCAAAAAATATATAGGAAGTTCCTTTCATAATGAGTTACATACCATCTGTCCCGGGCTAATGTTTTCTTGTTTAATACCGCTGAGAGCAAGCAACTGGAAGGAAGAATTTTATGAAACAACACAGACGAACAAAACAAATTTGAAGAAGGACAAGTGAATCAAACAATTCAAAACGAGGAACTTGGGAATAGCAAAAATAAAACAAAACAACACAAATGAAACTGAATAAAATAATAATAATAATAATAATAAGTAATAATAATAAATTAATAAATAAAAAATGAAATCGTAAGACGTGTGTGGCCCAAGGAGGTTTTGGACAGTAGAGCAAGGCATGGATCGAAATTCGGCTGATTAGAATCTAGAAGAAGCTAGATTAGAAGCTATAACAAACGTATACTTGGTTGAAAATTTGCCTACTGCACATCACAATGGATTCTTCCATGACACTGAATACCACTTTTTAATGATAAACTAACGCCGCACCATTGCACTCTCACAGCAGGTCATGCACATGTGCATGTGCAGGTCCAGTAGATTTATATTTATTTTACCCATATTGGCACGCTATTCAGGGTACCTGGGCAGAAAATGGAATCGGGAATATAAACCATAGAAATATAGTAAAATAATGGCGGAATAGCCTGGAATTATCAATTCGGTAAATAATTGAAAGTAGAAAGGAGAAAAAGTTGAAAATTAAAAAGCCCTAATTGACTATTGACCATCCCTAACCATCCCTGAAACTGTTATCCCACAAAAGTAGTGGATTGGATAACTAGGTATTTATAAAACTATTGTGTAATAATCAACCAAAAAATGGACTGGGCACCAGGGCCTAAATCCATGCAATAAACTCATTTACAGGGAAGAGTGTGACAGCTCCTTTTACCCTTTGATAACAGCAATTATGCCACTTTCAGGGAATATCCTTCCAGATCAAACAAGCAAGGTTTATCCCCAATCGTAGCATCTCAAGAACTGGAGAACGAAGCCCGTTCGAGCCAACTCTGAGCAAGGAGTAGATGTGCAATCACTCAGAAATGACGGGAACTATCACAAGACCCATTCACCAGTGATAACCTGAAGCCCAATCAACCTCAGCTACCATGGACTACCATGGAGTTCGTGAAATTAAACAAGTTTTCAGCCATGCTTGGCCCCTTTAATCAGCACAGAATATAATAAAGGCATTTATTTGTGGGATTATATTAAAGCAAAGATGATAACCTCCTGTTTGATGACAGAATTGTAGCCTTGTTCCAGCGTACCAACGTTGGTTAAACCACAGTTAACTTTGGCTCTTGCTTCAACAACTGTGGTTCAAACCATAACAACTGTCACAGGAATACAAATTGGTCCGACCAAGCACTGCAAAAGAGTACAAGAAGTGCAGCTGGTGAAGACCATTGTGCAATTCACACTCTGTTTCCAAATTACTGCCTCATGTAGATAGCCAGTGCACAGCCACAAACATAACCGTGCGAACCCCCATAACATATTTCGTTATTTTTTTTCCAACTTGGTTATCTTGTGAGGCAAAATTTTCGACCAATATTTATTGGTGAAAGATCATCAATGACGATGCAGGACATAGAAGAGGAAGAAACAAAGAAAATTATAAATCCCGCAAACAAAATTTATTTAAAACGTGAGACAGACTAGGAGTTTCATCAGTCCTATCTGAACCTTCTAAAATACTAAAACTTATACAGGTCAAGAAATAATTTCTGTTCCTCATTAATACTTCTTTTTTCGTTCATCTAAAAAATTGCTATTTGTTTCGAGGAGAGTTATAATGTTTCGTAGAACCTACTTACTGGAAAATATATTCCTGTAACACAAGTCCCGATAACCATATTCTGATTAGATCTTACCCAAGGCTCATAGGACCTTCTGTTCCTGAAATTTATCCTATTTAGAACTTCCATTATACGCAAACTTGGATTGGGGAGGTAAACAAAGGAAGTTTTATGGTTATCCACTCCCCAAAGAGCATTGAGTCATGCTTGAGTTCAGTTGAACCACGATTGAACCAATCGAACCTACTGGAACAACAGTGGACAAATGTGACCAACATGTGGGGTTACATTGATGCGACCGCCCACTCATTGGTAAAAAAGTTGGATAGTTATCAGTGCGCTGGAGCATAAATGCTATTGCCAGCAATCCAATTTAATAGGGGCGCATGTACGAAAGCTCCCCGAGAAGGAGATTTTTTCGGAGCCTCACCACGGATACTCCCCTCGGTGCCCAGTCAAATGTACACGAACATTCCCATTAATTCGCCAGAGGTGACATGTGAGATTTTCTCACACTAAGCCGTTATTGGCTAAATACATTTCAATGGGGGGAGGGGGGGGGGGCAAAGAGGCATAGTTTATAATATAATTTATACAAAAAAAAATTTATATTTTTTTAAATGAAAATTTTTGGATTTTGAAGAATCGAAAAATGAAAAGAAAAATTGCCGTCCCCCGAAGATACATTTTTTTTCGCTATAAATTACTCAGGCGCAAGAACGAAGTTTTTAGCTCAATCCTATCGAGACTTATCATGTTTCGTATTCATATCTTTGTTTATGGAGTAAAGTGTGCTCCCGCTGTCTCCTACTATCTGGCTGGATGTTTCTGTGATCTCTCTGTGAAGCTTTCTGCATGTGGGTACTAGAGGTTCCGTTGACAGAAGCCGTTGAGTACGCCGAATACGTTCACAATACGTACATTGGAGATACAGCGTTGTACCCTCCTGGCTTGTGGGCTAGCTGAGTCAGCAATTCCACCTCGAGCACCAAGAACGCCTGCAAAGCTTTTCGCTCGGCCTTCTAAGGTAACTTCATCGGCACCCATCCCAATATAATCCAATTCACAGAAGCTTTGTTGGCTTACCAAGTGGACGTATACACGAAAATAAATATTACAACGGGGGACTACAGGAGGAAAAGGTCTTTGAAAAAAAGAGATTGGATTGTGCGGATGATAGCCAAATATGACGCTGGGGAAGTGACGCTATCGAAATTTATTCAAATTTTGTCTATTAAGTGTCAGCCAAAAGTGGAGGGGGCATAAAGTTTTTAATTGGTTGTTTATTGTTGTTTACGAATCAAAGTTATTGTTGACGATTTTTATTATATCTAGTTAACTTTATTTTTACACATTTTATTGGATTTCAATTTGACGATTCGGCAACCTCCTCGCGGTGTCCTCTGGGTAACGCTAATAGCTCACTACGTAACGATTCAGCGGGAGGATTCGTACACAGGATACAGGAGCATTCGTACATGGTTGACTGAAAAGAGAGTGCTCCTTCGGGAGCGTTCATACATACCACTTTAACCCTCGAAGCCTTCGTGCCGTCCACCTTTAATAATTCATAATTTTTTTCCACATTAGTCATATAAACTCCCACAACCGTGACCCACGGGGAGGAGGGTGGGCTTGCAGTAGGCATAGTTAGTGTGGCTTCTGTTGTTCTAATGCTTAATTTTGCCTATTCAATATTTAGAACATAATAATTTGTTTGGGATGTGTATTTTTTAAATTGCTAAATACCTAATCGAACATGTAATTCCATTCCCAATCTCTCTATACGGAAAGAAATAGAAAAAATTTTGCTGACTCTCAGTTACTGTTACCCTTACTCAACTTGGCATGGAAGCGACCTCTTGCAGATACCATCAAACTGGCTGGAATTTTAGAAACACAGCTCAAACTAAAATGCCTTTGCCATCAATAACCGTACTATTTTAAATCTTCAAACAACTACTGTATGTAGCATTTATTTTCCATATTCATTATATACGAAAAATCGTTTATTGAAATGAGAGTTTTTATAGCATTAAAGATTTTTTTAAATCACAATCTTGTATAATATAATACCTATGTATTTTGATTTTTCCATATTTTTATAGTTTTATGAAGATTGCTCTACTTGTTGTAATATGAAGAGTGTAAATGGCAAAAATTAATTATCTTTCTGTCAATTTTGTGATCATGTTTGTTCATTGTTAGACCAAAAAGGACCCCCCCAATGGTACAGTCATAAAAAAGTCTTTGAAAATTCAAATATAAATAAGGTAAGCCACCGTAAAAAAAAAAGAAAAAGTAACAATGTTACAATTTAAATACTACCCACACAGACAAAATACAGATTTAAGCAAACATTTGTACAGCATACTAAACATAGAAGTACTTCAATCAACAAGCAAAACTTCATAAAGGCTAAGATGAACACACTACGCAACAACAAATTAAGATATCTGTAATAAAGCAACGTGAAGGCACTAATTCACATGGTGCGAATCTGAGAACGGCACTATATACTCGTAATATGAATAATGATTGTAAAACCTAGAGAATTCGAAATGCTATGAGTTCAGAGGGAATAAGAAGACATCAAGTCCGGAAGATTTTTTACGCATATCAACATTACAACATTTTTAACTGATATACCTAGAATCAGTTATGGTGTGTAGTTCCGTAAGTGTACGTACCCATCTACAAACCAATGCAAATCTGTAATTATAACATCAACAAATAAATTTGACGAGAGTTTCGTAAACCTCAAAATCTCCTTTTCCCCGTGGTTTCATGATTAATCAACGTTCTCCTGGGTGCATATGATAAATAAGGAATTGGAAAAAGTGGGCATTTCCAAAGTCAAGTTCCATGTGTGTCCCCACGCTGTTTGACTCTCAAACTGTACACAACATCGCTGTTTCCACAAACTGTACAATCATTCCAACCTACTTGTACGACTTACCTACCTAATCTATATTTTACTGAAAGGATTGATTCAGGATATTATTTGCATGAAACATGCTTTAGCCTTAGTGTCACGAAATTTTCTTATGATTTTCACGTATAACCTAGCCGTTGCTGGGAAAATGAATCTTTTGTAGTTTTCACCGGACAAAAACCGTTCTCCATTCGTTGGAAAGCTCTAGATTTATCACGCATTTCTTTCGTACTTGTTCTTCTATTCATGTTTATATTTATTTATGTTATATATGGATATAGTAAACAAAGCCGCTTGTTTTGTTTTCACTTGGTTGAGAAGCTAATCTTGGTTATAGTAATTGTAGGCACGCACCGTAACAGAAAATTACCTACCTAGGTATTTACTTCCTTCAAACTTCGATTAGTAAAACATTTATGTAGAAGTTTTAAATTTATTTACATTTACGAATTAGTGGGAAGAAAGCATGTTGAATGTTTTAGTATTTTAGCTGAAGGCTCAAAGCGGAAAGCAACCGGGGGTCCCAAAGGGCCGAGTTTTTATTTTCATTATTATTTTTTTTTTAAATATCTCATTCGCCAATGTGAATAATAGAACAAACTCACTTGAGGCGTTAGTGCAGGCCACGTTGCTCCTCTGTACGGAGATGGCCGTCTGCCTCTGCTGGTCCTCTTGAGCGGTCTACGTGAACAGCTTCAGGGGGGGAGGTTAGGTCGTGCAGACCTCTTGGGCATGTTAGCTGATGTGGATGGGAAATGACCCTATCCCATTAGACCCTAATAAGGGTACTGTTTAATTTAGCTCAGTCAGAGGAGCGTTGGACCCATTTGGTCGCTGCCTCATTAACGAAGAACTTAAGCCTGGGCGGCTGGCCGTAGGTGGCAGCCCTAAACTCGGGTAAAAGGTACTGCGCAAGTCGATTCTTCCGAGAATGGGAATTTCTATAGATACTGGCTGTAATGAGGCTAGATGCTTCCCACAGAGCTTCATAATGTGCCTTCTGTTCGAGCTCGGGTATGAATGAGAACGAAGCACGGCTCAAGGGTAGTTTCAAATACCGGGAGTGGCAGGACCAGAGCATGAACCTCAGGGTCAAACATCTTATGTATCATCGGCATAAGTATCATGATCCAAATCAGTCCGCATAACCTGTTGCCATATCTTGATCATAGTAGAGCAAATCAAAATCGACTTAGCATCCGGTGGTTCATAAAGTCCCATGGACAATCAGCGGATCTTCCAGTGGCAGCAGCTCAGCCTCAAATCCATTAAAATCCCCAGAGGAGGACCCCGATGACGACGTCATGATGACGTATTATTTTTAGTTAGAGGAAAACCTGAATCGGGACTTGCGAAGGCCCCGATTCAGCCTGTCCACAGTGCTGCGACGATGAGGCCTTGAAGGAGAGTGCCTTGAACGCTTGCGTCGCCTCTTAAACCGTCCCCTGTCGGGCCCACAAGACTTGGGCAGGTTAGGGTTGTGCTTTTTAATACCGAATCGGAGACCGATTGAAGCATCCGCTTCAATCCTTTGTGCTCGAAGTATCTCCCAGGAGGCTCGAGTCCGGTACTGTAGAAAAATCTTCGCTCTGAGGAGACGAACTACCGGAATTGCCGACACAGATCGGAATTTCAGCGGATGCGGAGTTTCACAAGTCCTCTCCGACTCAACTCGGTGTTTCGAATCCGAATTCATCTATATGTGACGTTAAAATGTCGAGAAATCACACAAAAACGAAAAGGCCCCAAAAATAAAAAATAAAACTGAGATTTTGAAACGAAAAATATGAAAGTAAAAGCTGTAAGCTCGAGAGCGAAACAAGTTGCGCAAAGGTGAACATACAAAGTGATGAGAAATTCCACATCTTGCAAGATGGCAGAGCGTGGGGAGGCGCGCAGGGTAGCCAATGTAGGGGAGCGTAAACTCTGGTGGCTTTTTAAAAAAATCCGCGGTTCTGCGGGTTTTTTCAAATATTTGTCTCCGAAAAGTCGCAGCGTGCGATGTGAAACACGCCACTGCATAAGTAAACCATACTATAATACCGTATTTTGACCCTATAATCTTCATCCCTCGATAAAAAGATAGCTGTTTTATGAATTTTTCTAGACAAATTGAAATTGAATACCTAGCAATAAATTACTCACAGTGAATGAATGGATGGAAAACAGACGAGAATAATAAGGTTCCATAGTTACTTTCATCATGTTGTTCCTAGCAAGTAAATAATGCATAAATAATCTCAATATTTTGTAAAGAATACTTACGAAAAACTAACACGTTAAAAATTAATTAAAAAACGCTGCAAATTATTTCACAAAGGTTTATTATTTTTTCAATTGAGTATGATCGTAGTTTTAGTTGGCTAGCATACGTCATAAGGCCCGTCCAGACTCCTCGGCGTGTCCTACTTCGAGTTGCCACAACCTATACTTCTATAATTATATACGCATATTTATATTTCTCGATTTGAGCTCCTATCTATTCAAATAGTTATTGCCTTAATAATATCATTATCTAAGTACGTACGAAAAGTCGAGAGGATATGTTATTAAATATGCGTAGGAAAAGCTTTGGTATTAACACACAAATATGACCTTAAAACAAACATATATTCATGCCTCGAAGGAACGCCGGCGCCGTACCCACCACAAGGTGCCGCGGCGCCGGCGCCTCCTCTCACTCCACCCCCCCCCCCCGCTCACCTCCCTCTCCACCCACCGTGACCCCCTGCCAAGCGTGCCAGGCGTGCGCGCGTCGAAAAAGACACTTTTTCGCCCGTTTTTGGCCCATAGCATCTATGCAAGTAAAGCGATCGGGATGATTAAACGTTAGGACCAACTAGACCCCACATGGAGTCTATGTGCGAAAGAACGGGGTTTTTAAGTCAATTCTTAGGCCTTTTATGGCCCGGACGGCGGACGGCGAACGGACATTTCAAATTTGGATTCTACGCACCTTGAAACGTAAAGTGACAAAGTTTGAGGGGGGTTTATAAAAATTTTTTGCTACACGATCACATAGGCTTATTATTGGAAATAATAAACCAAAATGCAACAACACCACGAAACAACCTCGGATGAGCAAATGGGAAGCACAAATTAATGCGGTTTTGAGGGGTCAGCTAGGTGACGTATGGCTCGGCTATGAGGAACGATTTTCTTCAGAAAAAGAGGGCACAAAAAGGTTAAATACAGAAATCCTCACTTTTGTCGAGGGGGAAAAGCATTCATCATGAAACGATGGGAAATAAGAGATTCCGAGGTTTCCAAAATACTCGCAAAATTCATTTTTTGGTAGGATAATGACAGATTTACCTACATTGGTTTGAAAGTGAGGACACACGGAACCATACCCCAGTTATGACAACACATTCCACACTGCTAGAACAAGGCCCAAATGGTACATACTAACAAAACAAACAGATAGAACAACAAAGAAAGGAGATAAAGGTAGTTCATTCCTTGAGCAATAGCTAGTTATAGCATATTGCAATATAAACACCAGAAATAAGATGACACAAAAATGTAAGTATAAAATATTTTCCAACAAAAATTACGAGAAAAAAATTCCCTGTTGAAACACGTCATTTCTAACTTTGTACAATAAACAAGGAACAAGTATTGATTTGAATATTATTAATTATTGCATTCAAGATGAATTGTGACTAATTGATTTGACGTTTTCTTAAGATTCCCAGCACTTCACGGTAAGTGCTCAACCCCTTCAAAACCAATCAATTTCGCTCATATTCTGAGAAAATAATCTTGAGATTATACGACTTCTGATGAAATAAGATCTATAACATTTTTTGAAGGATTCCAAGGCATGGAAAATTAAATTGAAAGAAAAAAATGTATTTGTTAAATAATGTTAGGATAGGATAGGATAACCAGTAAAAAAAAAAAAATAATAATAATAAAAATAATGAAATAAAATAAATTAATAGAAGCAGAGTGGAAACGCGGGATAATAAGAACACCCAGATCCGACTCCCCGCCAGACCGGTGCCCTGCTGTGTAAAATTCCGCTCAATGGGCCCCAAGTTCCGCCAGGGGCAAATGTCTCAGTTTTTGTCCCACGTTGTGTCGGACTAACTGAGTCCAAAGACTCAATTTCATTCGGCACAAATCCAAAACTCATCACTTCCCCCGCTTCTCATCTTCATTCATTTTTCAATGAATCACTTGGGATACATCACCTGTTATTCTCGTTGTTACTACTTCTGATTCCTTTGAAATTTTAGTTTACTCTTTGATTCTTAATGGTTTAAGTGACACTGAGTGAACTTGTCCATTTCTTGTTTTTCAGAGTTTCATAAACACTAATAGTTTAATAGAATTTCCAAAACTAGTTGCCATTTCGTCTTCTGTTAGAGCCAAATGCACCCATTCAAAAGATTTAAAACCTTTTATATATATATATATTTCATGATTTCTAGTTGTTCCTAAACGAAAAGTTTGACCACCTTTGGTAAAAAATAGACGGTGTAGGGCCCTCATTTCTAGTTTTTGCAGTTGTAATTATATTTCTAGAAGAGATTCTATATGACGTATATACTATATTTTTAATGAAAATTCAGTTTTTTCAATTTTAGGCAAATTTAACTCCAAGATATTTTACTATTAGGTATACCAATACTAGCATGTATCAGTGCTGGATGTAAAACAGTTACATCCCTTATATTTGAATGAAGTTGATTGATTCATGAGGTAGCTGAAGTGAATTTTAGAACACAAAATTAAATTAGTGCAATTAAAAAACATCTCTGACAGCTTTAACATAGCAGTGAACTAACATCTATGACATCTTTAACATAGCAGTGAACTAACAGTCAACTAAATGTTTTGTGCAGACGTGGTAACAAGATGTCACAAACAATGCACAGGATTGGCAGGCACAGTACTTACATCTGATTGAAGTTCTGGGTGCTTCATGTTATCGAATATCCTGAACAGGACTTGGAACAGGTCACACCACCAATGTGGCTTGAAGGCAGACCCATGGGTCTTGATGATGTCAAAGAGTACGGTCAGAGCACGCGTACGCACATCCAATTTGCATCTGGATACAATGCAAGATAGCTCAAAGAGGAGAGGAAACCATCCTCTGACCCAAGGCCCATCTTCCGAATCCTCCCAGTGCTCAGAAACAACCTGATAGATGAATTTAAACTATGATATTAAAATGTATCTTAACGTATACTAACTACATCACTATATATAGACTCAATATCAATACAGGGTGTCCCAAAAAAAAACGTCCCCCCTCCCCTGCTAATATCGTTAATAATGGGTCAAAAAAATAATTTTGTTGTAAAGATCTTAAAAATGAAAAAATTGCGCACGCGCTCAATTGACATCAACTTTGTTATTTTAAATGGAAACCCTATATTTATTGCAGATTTGAATTTTACGTGAAATTTCATGAAGAAATGACCAATCACTCGATTTTTCAAGTGCGCACAAATGGGCAATAAATGTGAAATACTGAGTTTTTGAAGAAATTCAATTGCCACACGTAAAAAATGATGTTAGAGTTTTTTTTACGTGAAGGATGAGCATGTGTATGGGGAGGACAGGGGTGAGCGACCACCTGTGGTGATCAGATTTTCATCTAGAAACTCAAGAAAATGTGAATAGGAACTTTGGAAAACATTTGAGAAAAGTAGCTGGTGTTTCTCAGAATTTCATTAATGAGGTACTGTCAGATTGGTTGATGTAGCGTGTAACTGTATGCCAAATGTTTCCCAAAAACGCTTATGGGATCGCTTCTGTGATATATAGAGAGACTGTATTTGTGGATAGATGAATCTATCCTATATGAAAGTTACAATTCTCCAGAATCCTAATAAACTTACGTGTGGTTTTTCATGCACGCAGTCTGCACAACTCCTAATTAAACGTATGGCTTCCATACTAGTGTCAGGAAACGAAGCGTTGCAAGCGAATTCTGAGAGGCATTTGACCGCATCTTGGAAGCTGTCCAACATCACACTAAAATGTTCTGAGTAAAGATGCTCTGTAAAACGTAATGCCAGAAATAGTAATGGGTTACGACTAACTCACAGAATAATAATACTTAACCACTACCTACGTCAAAAGCTTGTTCCACTAAATGTGTTCTTCAACGATACAAAAAACTTACTGATAATATGCGCAGTAGTATGGAAGGCCATCTCAACAATGCTTTCTTCCTGGTCACAAGCTGCCAGATGGAAAACACTGAAGATATTCTTCCATCCAGATTTGATGTTGTGAGCTTGTGAATTAACCATTTGAGCTATGCATCTCACCACCATATCCCGAATAACGGGATTCCTAAAATCATGAACGATGATTTGGAAATTAAACGAGAAAAACTTGTCGACTTTGCAGAAAGTGGGCCAAGGACTCTCCTTGTTTCCACATAGAGCCAAACGGCTAAACATGGAAGAACATAGAACACGCTTATACTTCTGGAGTGGGTAGTCTGGTTTATCTGCTAGCTGATTCTCTGGATGCTGGTATTTGAAGGTTTTGGGATTGTCTTCGTATCGCATAAGGACGGTATCGCGATAAGCCATTCCGATATTTTCCTAATGCTAATGAGAATGATCTTAGGATATCGTAGGAAGTAAGAAACGTGGTGATGAGTATAGTAAAGTTACTCACTGACCTGCTACCTGGTGTCCTTGGAAACATAATTTTCGTGACATTTTTACGAAGTTAGGTTTAGGTAAAAGCGTGTCCCACGTTACAAGTGAAAGATTCATGAAGCATACGTCTTTAAAGCAAATGAATTTAGCTCCATATAGAGCGATGATGGATTTACAATTTTTAACCCTAATATCGCATAACTATAGTTTCAGAAACACCCCCTCAGAGAATTATGGATACAATAATAAATTACGTCCTAGGAAAAGGGACCTCATCTTACCGGATGTCGAAATTGAGTTATTGTCATTTCAGGATTCTTAAGATCCTGCTGAAAACACTGGTATTTTCAAAAAAATCTATTTTTTTTTATTTATTTGATATGATTTTTCAAAATTTGGCCTGGAAACCTCATTTTGAGGAAAGAAAAACACGTTCACAGTTTGAGCAACATTCAACATAGAATTTTGGCTGTTCTACATGGATATCAACTTGATTTTTTTTCCCCCGAAGATTCGTGTGCACGTTGGGTTCATTTCTGCAGATAATTTTGTATGTGATACAAAAACTTCAATTTTTAACAAAAATTTAAAAAAAGTGTTTACTGAAGAGAAATTACACAAAATCGAACCTTTGCCAAAGAATGAATTGAAAAAAGCGCAACTTATAAATATTTCCAAGAGAACAATAAATAATTCCAGTCGTGTTAAAACATTAATAAGTAAGATTATTCACATTAAAAAAATACTATTTTCGATGAATATGCGTCGTTTTGGTGGTGGAGGTGTGGGGTGTTCTTCAGAAACCTCACCTTCAGAGGACCACTTAGTACACCAAAACTTCTCCATCATCCTTGTTCCTCCCGCAAGTTTGGGCACACAATGTCTCAAGTTGCATCAGTGCAATACGGTCCTATTTTTTTACGGTCCATTTGACATGATAGAGGGGTTAGGTAAGATAATGTCCCTTTTGTGTAATCGCAACTACTTCTCGTTTTTTGATATCATAATGATATCATAATCAGCTAAACATCGATAAGTGAGGGGATAAGTACTGTGTAAGGGGATAGTTATTACTTTAGAATCTATTAAAAACCTAAAAATCGAATTTTTTACCATTTTATCAAAAAACGCTCTCCTGAAAATTTTGCCAAAGTAAGATAAGGTCCCTTTTTCTAAGAAGGGTCATATATTCCAATTGGTCAGAGAATGGCAGATCATGGTGCAGTGATAATCTTTTACTAATAATAACTTCTCACTAGTAAAACACGAATGATTACACTGGAATTGAACTCATCTTTATAATACCACAATTCAATAAATTCTATCAGAAAGGACTTACGTATTTTTCTTCATGATATGTTCAAAGGGCCTGAGGAAGTCCTTTTGAAATCTGAAATTTACAAACTCTCCTTTCTCAATGAACTTCATTGATAGTTGCCGAAGTGAGTCTATTGCAAAAACAGCTATGTCTTCATTGGGATTACAGCCCACAGTGTTGAACAACTCTCCGAGAACTTGCCATATTCTTGACCACTGCAGACGAATACGGCCCATGTTATAATAGGAGATTTCTACGAGTTTCTGAAGAGAAAACATCCTAGGGCCAGAGTTGTGGGATAACTCTTCAGCACAAACCTGGAAGCATTAGAAAGAGATGTTTGTCAAATCAGCCAAACGCGATTTTAAAATACGGTATTACAAAAATATAGTAATGTCATGGAAAATCAAAATGAATTAGCACAAAACTTATTAGTATTTTCACCTGACAGAGAGCTTTCACAAAGTCCACGATGGCATCTCCATCAAGCCTCATCGACCCAGTGAATATTCTATCCACAGCAACAACAACACTCTGAGAGCTAGTTTCTCCTATCGATTCCTTGAAGCTAGCTATAAAAAATGAACATCGAATGGTGATAATGTTTTGTGAAATAATGGAGAATAGCAAAGATGCAATTGCATTTTCCTGTTAAAAATTCAAATTAGAAATAATGAAGGTTTTTAAATTTATTATATACAAATGCATGTATAAATTGGGGGGGGATTTAAGCCGCATTTAAACGGGAAGGGTATTTTTTTTTAATGGCAGAAGGACTTTCTATACTTCATTTCAGTAAAACCTCCACTGTGACCCAAAGGATCTATTGTAGGTCATTAACGGCATTGTACAACTTTCAAAAGGGACACTGCAAGGGGCAAGATTCCAAGGGGAACCATGTTGAGCCTCCGCCACTAAACAAATTGCCACTATGAATTCTACTGGCGGATAGAAGGGGGAAATAATAATAGTAATATCCTGCAGAGCAAGGCATCGCAGCACTCTGCCACAGGGGATACAGCTATGACCACTCTCTAACCCATAAAGCAAAAAACATCCCTAAAATTAAAAAATATGAGACTAGATGATGCATAAGCTTATAACTACATAAATACTACTGATCTACTACACAGGTGTGAAAAAAAGCGATGACTAGATGCATATAAATATATCATAGGATGGAGAGATATCACAGTTGGCAGTACAACAGCAGGTACTGAACCAGATACAACGTCCATCCACTGAGGGGGTCCAAGATGGGCCCGGAACAGAAGTCCATAGTCCCTAAAGGCTGGCCAGTCCGTTATGGACCATAGTCCATCCACCAAAATTTGGTGGATGGACAGATCACGATCATCACGAGCAAGTGTCTGTGGGTATGGCTAGTGGCTACCCTATTGACCACTATTCTGTCCCTACATGTAAGTTGTCATGAAATAACGAAAGAGCCAACCAGGCACAGGTCCTTGAGGACACCATGCCGACCAGTAACCTTACCCTACCATTACTCAGCACATGCCAGAAGAAATTAGCTGTTTTTCATGAAAGAGATCCAAGTTATGACCAATGACTTTCCTCACAAGAGCAGGCTTACCTAATAATGAGAAGAGAAAAAAAAGTAAATAACTTACGATCGACGGAGGTAAGATTGAATTTGAAGGCAATGGCATCCGCTGTCTTATTGTTGGTGAAATACTGGGGTCTGATGGAAGTACCCACCATTTGCGCTAATTCGAGTTGGGAAATGCACTTCACAATGTCCAACCACGAAGAGCCAAGGTAATTACCTAAATAAAAAAATGAAGCACACAGTTCACTCTGAAAATACAATTGATTCTAGATTCAGGATAAGAGAATACAGACAATTATAGTTACCATCTGTGTAGGCAACAGTGATGAGGGTTTTTATGGTGTTGATATTTTTAGCCTTCATTTCCGTTATGGGAGAGTTAGCTGTGAGGAGGGTAAACCTTGCTAAAGCTTGAACGTAAGCATCTCGCTCGAGAGTCATATGGAAGATACAAGCAACTCGAATGGCGGAGCGGATACCTTCAAGGCAGAGTGCAGCAATTTCAGGATCATCACAGTCCTGGAGACCAACACTGAAGGCGGCAAGGTAACTCGTCCAAGATAGCTATGGAGTAAAGAAAAATTACACTCATTCGCTAAGGAGTGAAGAAGAATTACCCTCAATCGCTAATGATTTCAACTTGGTTACAAAACCTTGAAAGTCTTTGTGTGCAATGCATGATAAAAATCCTCCGGCAAGTTGAGTGGTATAGCTTCCTCCCATATTGTGACACGGGTTATAGAATTAGTTGAAAGAACAAATTACAACCTAATCGACGTTATCAGAAAGTTATAGTTGCACATGCACACGAGCCACTGTTGATTCTACAGCATTGAAAATGTTATATGGCCATCTATGAGCTAACCCACACAATTACTAAGAATGCCATCAAAATTGGTCCATTAGTTTGGAGTTTCATGAGTGTCAACCGAATTTAGTTTTGCTCAAGCACAATAGTTATTACCCAAACACACGCGATAAAATTTATAGGAAATATATTTGAAACTCATACTCAACTACCCACCAAGTTTGAACCAAATCGGCCCAGAAGAACATAAAAAACCAACACTATAAGATAGGTTTGCGCACGTGCACACGCCATTAGTGATTTAATGGCAATGAAAATCATAAGAAACAATCTTGGAGCTAACCCACAGAATCCCTTATTTTTTAAAATCAAAATTGGCCCATTAGTCTCAGAGTTTCACGTGTGTCAATCTTTGAGCATAAATAATATGGACAGCTATTAGTGGTAGTTGAGTCGTCAAACCATGGGTGCCGCTTTTGACACAATGGGCTACGTAAAATACGGGACTTTCACGTTTCAAGATGGCCATACACTGATCAGCCGAGAGAGATGAGATAAGCTATGAGATGAGATGTTAATTGTTAATAGTGTATTCTGTGGTACCTAATATAGTTTTCTATGAATTGTATTTGATTGTACCTACCTACTCAAATTGTTCAACGCAAGATGTTTTGTGATTTAGTTTTTAACTAAAATCTACTACGCATTATTGCGTACTACGAGCAGGAGCTTGGTGGGAAGCGTAATTTTCTTGGATGACCGTGACGCCAATGGCACGTATCAACTGACAGGAAAAACAGCGTTGAAATAAGAGCAATAGCCCTCCATATTATTTATATTCAAAGGTGTCAATGGACTATTTTTGCGCATGTTCCTCAACCAAACACGATGAAACCCATAGGACAATTTTCTAAAACCTAGAAAACCAACCACCCTCCAACCCCCTCCAACTACCCTCTGAATTTGAACGAAATCTACAGATAGATTGTAAGAAATCAACGCTATAAGAAACTTACGTCTGTACATATGAACACACCATTATAGATTCGACAGCAATGAAAATTGTAAGAAACAATCTAGGATCAAATTAACATAATACCTGAAAATATCATCAAAACCGACCCATTAGTTTCTGAGTTTCACATGATGAGTCCAAGGACTTTATTTTTGAGCATGCGCAATAGTTATTTCTCAACCAATCACGATAAAACCCATAGGGCACTTTCCTAAAACCTGTAGCTAACTAACTACCCTATAAATGTAAATGAAACTGGCCAGATTGATCGTGAGAAATCGACGTTACAAGAAATCTACTTTCACGCGTGCAAACATGCCATCAATGATCCAACGACGATGAAATTCACAGGGAACCGTCTAGTAGCTAACCAGACTGATTCCTGAACATTACATCAAAATCCGACAAAAACAGTATAACTTATGGGCGTGATGAGGAATTGGCACAGACAGACACGGAACCAAAATTGAAAAACATGCTCTGAAACACAAAAAGCAAGTGGAAATTTTGATTTTGGTGAACAAAATATATTTTCGACCTCTTGCACAAACACAAAGCTTCCTGACCTAGGTTGTGAGGAAGCAAAAAATAATGTGTGCACATATGCAGTCACAGCTACTAGAATGCAATTCATATAGAATAAAATTTGTAAGAGTTGAACACGTCAGATGTTTCTGAGACTTCAAGCATAAAGAAAACTATATTTTATATTTATACCCAAAAATATAAAATCACAATACATCATGATTTCATGGTTTACCTTAAACATCGGTTTGACATGTTCCAAATGTTTTGCTTGCGTGAATGGAGCCTGAACGTGACTGACGGACTGCATAAGATTCTTAGCAGCAGTCGAAATAGCTTCCATCTCCATGTTCCACAACAACTTCCGTTTTTTCTCATTTGCTATGACTGAGGAGGAAGAAAATTCATGAGTTCGAACCAGTAGTAAGTATCAAACTAGAGGGTAAATTTTAACATCCCTATGAAGTAAACATAATGATGATAAAAACCAAAGAAACAATGTGAACTACTTAAAATTGACTAGACCAGTGTTATAGCTAAAATGTATCGTTGTGACTATATACGATCAATAGACCATTTCATCAAAGAGAAAAAGACGTGCGCATGCGCGACCTTATCAGTAGTGGCAGACCACCGGTAGACATTTCAACGTTGTTTACTTGCGTTTCATTCTTTCTAAATGCATTATTTTTATAGTTTACGACTTTCAACTTTGATAAGCTTGTATCTTGTAGGGTATCACTGTTCCACCAGGGAAGATCAAGTCGTTTCTCCGACTTTTTCTGGTAACCAAGTCTTCTGGGGGGAACGTTTTGTTTGGGATTTAAAATATTCAAATTTATTTATGCGCCCCCACATTTTAAATTGGAGGGCTATCAGACTATTACAGTGGATCCTACGGATGCGCATTACAAAGTTCTGGTTGGAACCTGTATGAATTCACATGCTTGATGATGGGGATATTAAAATCCCCTCCTACCTATTTTCCATACTTTAATGAGACCTATTGTTTGACATCTTCGTTCCTTTATTACGAAGCATTTATTACAAAGGCTGGGATAAGTGTGTTCTTGAACCTGCCCCAAAATTTACGTCTCCTGGTTTTGCTTTTTGACACCGTATCATAGCCTGGTTAGCTATGTTTACCTGCACTTTTCTGGTGCTAGTAGCTTCTTTTGCGGCTTGGATATCTGGATCGTATCACAGTTACTTTGCTAAAGTATCTGTCTGTGTTTGTAAGCTGCCTTTGCGACTCGCACAGCTATACTTATAGATACTATGTGTATAAGTCAGGCAATTAATAGCAGATTGTTCTGCTTATAGGTGAGCAATTTGGTTGATAAATTTGTATCTGACCGGGTAGTGTCTCTGAGCCCCCTGGGAAGATCAAGTAATTTCCCCAACTTTTATGGTAGCCAAGATGTCCAGGGGGAAACGGTTCATTCTGAGTTTGAAATATTTAAATTCTTTCGTTTGGCCCCAGACATTAAATTGGAGGACCACTGCAACATGCGAGATTAGGTTTCCAATGATTGTTATGGGACTACTGTTGACCTATTACATGGTACCTGGAGCCACCGAATATCAGAAGCTTTTGCGATTCAATTTTCAGGGGAAACCATACAATTGACATGCCTACCAATGGGCCTCTCGATTTTCCTTTTATTTTTCTCAAATTAATAAGACCCATAGCCCAGTTCAACCTTCCCGACACATTCCCTGTGTCAATTACTTAGATGACTTAGAGGTCCCTGGTTCCTCCCTCGCTAGTTGCACATCACACGTCACCAAGCTGGTTGTTTTATTACAATGCTTGGATTTTGATAAATGCATTCTCCGCCTTCCCCCCTTCCATCTACCCTGACCTCCTGTAGTGGTACACTCATGTTTTTCCGTGGCGAATAGACTGCACGAACATCTGTCCTATGGGTTGGTGAGTGACCTGTGACCGATCCACAATAAGCGGTTGGTTGTCCTGGGAGGAGGCTTCTTGGCATATTAATGTCATGGAACTATCAATAGCAATCCTCTTGGCGCTGAGGCGCTTTGGTGAGTGAGGAAAGTGTGGTCACACAGAGTGGTCCTTGTGTGATGAATAGTTTGGAGAATTAGTCCGGACGTTTGGCCTACCCAGGCATGGTACTCCCCTTTTGTGACCTTACAGTCACTGGATCTATTTCGGGCCAGGCTGACCTTCTTTTTCAGATCTCAAATCCATCCACTAGCGGAGTCCCTAATTATACTCCTGTTTCAAGAGATGGTGGGCGTTTTGCTGGTCCCTGGGACCGTAAACTGATTTCAGTTGTCGCATATTTTCAAGAGGTTCTTGACACTTCATTTTCATCTTATTCCACAATCAACTCATTTCGTTTGGCTTTGCCCCCCATTTCATCAACTTCACTGGGGACACGCCCCTTGATTAATAGGTTTCGGGAGAGAGTGGGGTCGCTTAGACCCCCCTCCCAAGATATAAGTGACTTGGGACCACAACTCGAATTGGGAGTTCTGGAGAAACCTACAGAGACGTAAGAGGAACTATCTAAAAAGTTAGTGACCCTGCTCCTCTTGGCGTCTGGACAGCGGCTCTAAACAGCTACAGGAGATCGTGCATGTCCCAGAATATGGAATAAAAATTTTCATCTCGAGTAGGCTAAAGACTTCAGGGCCCCCTCGGCCCCAACCTTGTCTTCTTCTGCCATATTTTCCAGAATGACCCTTTCAGTGTGTGGCATCATTGATAATGAAATATTTGGCCCAAACGGCCTCCAGGCGTAGCGATAGGGATCGCTCCTTGCCCCTTACAGTCAGAAAATTGTTTGGCCCTGCTTCACACCAGACTCTGGCTAAGTGGGTTAGTGAGGTGTTGACTAGTGCAGGAGTTGATAGTGTCTTTTGGCCTCACTCCATCAGACACGCCTAGTTATCAGCTAGCTTCACACCAAACTTTGGTGAAGTGGGTTAGTGATGTGCAGACCAGCGCTGGAGTTGATAGTCTTTAGGCCTCACTCCTGCACACATGCTTTGGTCTCTGCAGCAAGGAGACGGGGAGCCCCCTGGATACAATCTTCCAGGCAGCGCGCTGAACATCCTCCTTGCAGCGTTTGCTAGATTCTATGATAGGCCACTAGCTCCTACCCCTGTGCAGGCTGCCATTTTCTTGCCTCGGACATCTAGTTCAGGTTCTTGGGAGCAAGTACCTTGGGCAATGTTTTAGCTCGCACTTCCATAAAATTTCCTTAGTGGCAAATGTTCCACCATGTTATTGCCTAATAGCAGTTTATTTTGCTTCCAGGTGTGAATCCCAAGGGAATAATTGCTTGTCAGAACTTATATTTATATATCAAGAATTTATACTTTTCTAAGATTTTATGCCTGTTCTTACACACATATTCTGGTCACACTTATATTGAATTATATTATTACCAACTTATTGTTGACCCCTGAATTCATTGTTTTTCAATGTGTGCACCTATTTAAGTGGGCATGACCAGGATCTCTTTGAATCCACCCAGACCCGTTTCCCCCTGGGGCCTTGGGGCACCAGGGAAAGAGGGTGGGGGAGGTGGTAGGGATGGTGGTGGTGCGATGGAGAGGGGCAGGTAAGGCCAGAGTATATAGGCCGAAATATACATTCCCCTATTTAGGGGAGGAGAAGGGGATGTAACGAGTTCTTTGCTCCTTAGCATTCCGTCAGGGAGGTCAATCCGCCTATTCCTGGACCCGGCAGTCTATGATTTTGGTAGGATTAACCCATCAAACATCTACAATGGTTACAAAACACCCTATAGTGCCTCTAGATATAATTGATGAATAAACGAACTTCCTAGTGAAGTTCATTCATAATTATGTCAGGGGCACGAGAGGGTGTTTTACGGAATTCTTTGAAATTTACCGCAACACCACCAGAACACGAGAACTGCATAAGTAAACAGTATTCTACGAAAACCGTGCTATAATTAATAAAGATGTGCTGTGAAATACACAGATGTGAGATTTTTACAGGTAGCAAACATTACACAACAAATTAGAATGAGATATGTACACAGAGCACAACATACGCTAATAACTATAACAATAACTTAAGAATTAACTCAGACTAAGTCAAAACTGTAAGCTCAAGATAATACTGCATTTCTTTAGGAAATCATTATACAGTAAAGTAGAAGATTAAAAAAACTAAAGCAGTCATTTAGACATTTGCTAAAGATTAAAAGGGTATCTTGAGGAAGTTATTTTAATTCCGGATAGTTTTACCATAGAACTGTAACAAGCAAAAGGCCACGAAATAAATAATATTAATAATAAAATAAAATAAACAGGGTTGGAGTTAATATGGAAGGTTGTAGGTTGTAGCCATAATTTATTACTTTTCAAGCATTAGGATGGCAATAACACAGTGGACTGCTTCCAAACTGGTATAACTTTGTTGATAGGCAATTCCATGAAGCAAAACTTACAGTAACAAAGTACATCAATAACGAAAAGCTGCAAATATGCTTATTTCCACCCAAAATCCCAAGAAATCAATGAAAATTATAAATGAAAGAAAAATTTGAGTTGTTCCTGTCCTAAACACAAGGAACAAGTTGAGTGCGACCAAATATTTCGCAAAGCAGTATATTAGTATAATGAAGAAGTGTTCCGCTTGAGAGCACACATATACATAATTGGATTGATATCAAGTTACATTTAGATTATATTAAATATACTCATGATTCATGCGGTGTATTTACAATCACAACTGCCCCCCCCTCCCCTCCCTCACTCATTTGAACTCCCTTTGCAAGACAAAGTGGTAAGCACATTGTGCAGGCTTGTTTCGAGTCACAGACTTAGGATTCACCAGAGAATCCAAATCTGACAGCAAACTGGGTATACCGTCTCGCGTCCTCATGCACTCATAATGACTTACCTGAGGAATTCCTCAGGTGATGAAAAAGTACTAGGTACAGAAACACCACCTCTGTGACACGATAGCAACAATTCTGGCCTTAATGGGGGGTGCTGTTTGGAGCTTTCTCCAGAAAATGGCCATGGGCGGGGATAACCCTGAGCTACAGGACTTTGTTGAAGCACCAACTGCCCATTCACGGGGGCAGTGGTTTCCTCACCCCTAACATGCAGTCGATTAGGGTGAACGTAAACTGCCACTCACCGCACACAAAAGTTGACAACTGCTCCCCAACCTTAAGTGACAACTTTTACCAATTTAACAACTACCTCCCCTATCCAAAGTGACAACTTTTTCTGGTTTAATAACTACCACCCCTACCCAATTGCCCCCTAATGCCATATTTACCTGTACCTTACCTACTTTAGTTAAGGGTAATTAGATTAAATTCTAATTGAGTTGAATTGGAAAGTTATATATATTGTCAAAAAGTACAAGTGTGTGAAAGAAGATAAAAATACGGAAATCACCAAAACTCAACTTTAGTATTTAAATCAACTATAATTCCAGGAGAAGATATTGGATTCTTCTGCGCCCATCTCCCCCCTCCCACCCACCCAACTTCCTGTCAACCCATCAGTATGAATGCTTACTCATTGGAGAAATGTTGGCAGCAACAATTTACTGCTTTGTTGACCAGGAAACACTTCTGTATCCACAAGGGTCTTACTACTCACAAGAGCAACAAACTCCCTCAGTAATAGGGTGATCATTATCTATATAAGGTGTGACAGACCCTTTGCCACCACAGCGATTGTTCACAAGTAACTCTTGAATTGATATCAATCACCGCCTCCACTTTGTTTAGAGATAGAAATGAACAAAAAAATTGAAGAATCCCTTATGAATGTGATGTGTTGTCTGCAAACATGACAGAACATATACGTAACATCCTGTATTATAAAGACCTCTACCAACATCCCTACTTTACTCCACAGATCTTGGCCCATTTTATCAGAGTACTATGTCACCCCAACACCACACATACTCGTACATTGTAGGGGTGAGTTAGGGGACTGAGCATTGTAGCGGCGCTCGTCTTCAGTTTCCAGATAAGGATGCGTTTCTCGATGAGGAGTTGGTTTTGAATCACTATAATTCTATATTTTCGAGGTAGTAGATACAACACAGCTGCTATGTCAAGAAAGTTACCGAGTGGCTAAGGGATTAATTTTGTTTGTCCGTATCTCGTTACTTTTTTGAATAGTTCCCAGAAAAAAAAAAAAAAAAACAGACGGTAGACCTACTGTTCTACAGTCAGATCATTTAATAATGATTAATTAGTTCACATTATTAGTTCATTATGGTTACTTAGCAATATTAGTTTATAACTGAGCGTAATAAATCAGCTTTCCTTGACACTACAGAGGCTTAGAGATTATGAGATGCTGTGATAAAATGAGGGCATTCCAAAAAGTGGCTAACGATTTTCCTGCTATGAAAACTAAGGGAGTTACACTTCCCTAGTAACGCATTGGTTGTACGTGAAACAATAGAAAACCCCGCCGTGACGTAACGCTCGTGACGTGACGAAAACAAATGGAAACGTCCTGTTAATCATTATTATTATCAGAAGTCCCTGAAACCAAATCCACAAAAACGTAAAAAATGTATGTCTGAGTGAATTTTTCCAGGCACAAAACTGTCATATATTTAAATGGCGAGGAAGGGGCTTGATGACCAAAAACGAGATTTTGACTTAGTCTAGATCAGATTTTGATGGATGGGATGCTGTCCTAAGATGCTTACTAATTACGATGTTTTTCTGTCGGTCTTGGAAAGCTATTTGTAGTGCGATTCTCCAATTCGTAGCCGTATTTCCACTATTCCCTTTTTGGAGGAGATAGTAGCAGTTAGACCAAAAGTGCCAGAAATTGGAAAAAAGTTTGCCAGATCTCAATTGCATGAGAGGTTTTTGCTTCCTCTCTACAATACTGGAGTCGATGGTGCCTATAATGCAACATGAATGTTGCAAGATTTCTTCAAAAAATGAAGTCGAGTTGTTAGGGATCGACGAAAGATATGTTAGACATATTCTCCACCCATCCTTGATGCATTCCTTGTTTGTCTAAATTGTTCTCTATACTGTCAAATTGATGGAGGTATTTAGCTTAAGAGTGGGACTCAGGACTTGAGAAAGAGTTCAAGGTACCGACAAAGTGGAGTTGCAGTGTTTCACTCGTCGAGTTATGACTGCATTGTGTTCCACTCATTCCAAGTAAAGCAACAAATGCACAATTGCGTTATTAACGCAGACATCCCTTCCTACTCCTTTTCGACTAGACCACTGTCGCAGAGGAAGCAGCAAGACAAAAACATCGAAAATATGGCTAATTTGGCTATACGTGGAATATCTAACGAGGACCATCAAGGATCGTTTACTCTTCTGATATACTCATGAGAAGGAGTGCTCCATCAGGAATTACAGGCTATCACGAAGAAATTGGTAGATGTGTTGGCTGGCAAATAAGGTAAACCAAGTCCCCAAGCCGCTGGGTGAATTAAAGTAAAACTCGAGCTTACTATCATTCGTGCTATCGACCCTTGTCAAGGAACTGAAAAGGCATCCCCCTCAATACCTAATCCATCCCTCAACCTACCTTCCTTTCTCCTGACAGTGTCTTCCCAATCCTTCTTTGCTCTGCTACTTAACCAAACATTTACTCAACCCTCCCAGTTGGGATTTCACAATAAAATTATTACGACTAATACACAAGCCATACATTCCAGTGAGATAATACTTACCATGCTTCCCTGATTTGCCAGCATGTCGTAAAAGACCTTATATCAATAATGCGATAGCAGCATTTCTATTTAAAAATTTACAGTCAGACGTAAGGTCACAATAGAAATTGTTAATACCTTGTTTAGCAAGCTTGCTTGTGGATTTCATCTTTATCTCGTGGCCAGCAATCTCATCGTAAATGTTACTCAAATATTCTTCTGGTAAATCCTCATTGTCACTAATGCCCCTGTTCAGTTTAATATACTGCTCTTTGGTCATTTTGTGTTTCACCTAAACCATAACGAAAATATAGTACAAAGCACTTTTAATCATAAGGCTACGTATGAAGGGATGAAAGATATGCATTTGTTGTAAACCCAAGATAACGAATTATCATATTAATGTATTAAGTGCACAGGTCTCACTTGCGGTGAATGAAGGTCGGTGGTTAACATTATTATCGAATATGCTAAAACGTAAGCAGTATCTGCACTTGCAAACAACCCATTGCTGCAACAAGACAAATTCAACAACACTGGTTAGCAACAAAGTCAGTGTTCTTCACAAAATGTTAATTCTCGTTATGTAACTAGCAGATTTTCAACACATCAAATAATGGCTCCAGACACTTTTCGTGTATGATGTAACAATTTTAAAAATATTATCTACTTTTCATTTGAATTGCTTTATAATTCCAAAAAGTTACAGCCAGAACAACTCACTTGGGGTTGCATTCACAATAACGACTCGCAAATTTTTCCATTAGTCTGTCAATTTTCTGGGCTTCTCCAGGTAAGCGGAAACCCAATAGGAACTGTCGAAGAGCGGTAACTAGGTCTTTCCCACTAAAATTCATTTGATCCACGTACGCATACATAACCTGTACAGATCAACAGAAAGGTTACTTTCAAACCACGAAACAAAGAAAGGAATGGTTTTGAGCTCTCCAAGTTTTAAAATTACTGTTATTACCTCTTTAGCAAAATCAGTATTGTCCCCTAAAAGATCTCCAATACCAGTCTTATCGAGGCGTTCGTCTGTGTGTAGCCATTCTGCTACCTCGTTAGTGGTTTTTCCAAGTACGCCTTGATCTTGGAGAAAAACAACACCTTTCTTGCCAGACCTATTAAACCTGCAGGCACGAAATAACAAACATTATTGATTAAATGAACTACCATCACAATGAAAATGTATAAGCATTTGATTACAGTGGAGTAATAATTACATTTCTATTCCCGCTTCCCATATTTCTTTTTGCTGCTTCAACTGTTGCAATTGTTGGACGTCCTGTTTGCCCGAATCACTCCCTAAAGAGCTGACACTTCCATAGGAACGCAGACTGGTCTTTGGTGTACTGGAACCATCGTTGCCTTTGCCCTCCATTCCTAGCAAAGAATTATGGTACAACGACAAGAAAATATGGAAATACTTTGGTCAAAGACTGATCGCCCAAAAAAATGACCAAGGATTGTTGATAGATTTTATAGCTAACATCCCTAACATGTATTTCCCTGAAAATCTCACAGCATAACAACAAAAAAAGTAGACAAAATACTGTCCACAAACCAATCGCGTGTTGAATTAATAAAATATTCTTCTGGATAACCAATGTGATGTACCTATATCAACCAAGAAAGTTGCAAGGACAAAGCCTTTCAACATTTTTTGTTTTAAATAAAAATGGGAGCGAAATGGAAAAAAAAATCCACGGATTGCACCAAATACACATAAGCGGACAAATAACAGTAGCATGCACCATGTAATAATCAGCTTGAAATTTTGGAACGAAACATAGTCATTGAAATAAGTCGTTTCAAGTGGAAACATAAGGATTTTAATACTATAATGTGGCGTTGATGTGTGTTGGATTTAACGATGCAGTAAGGCTCCATGAATACTGAGATTGCAGTGATTATCAAGCCAAGAATACAATGAGAGTGACAAGGACCTGTTCACAAACTGCATACCAATACATAGTAAAACATATTCAGAATAAACTTGAAAGTGTGGTGCATCATACAAAGTCAGACTCAAGACTTAATCCGTTATCAGTCTTAGCTAGCAGTTTTGTTAGAATAATTTCTCCTCAGTAAATCACACTAAAATCATTTGAATAAAAACCAAGAAATATTGTGTACTCGGTAAGCAGTAAAAACATGAAGAACAAGAATCCTGCAAGAGGTGGACAAGTGACGTATAGTTTAATTTTCATTGAATTTAACGTGGGTTTTTTGAATTTTACAGAGATATACCAAAATGAGAAATTTTTTTCTTATAACAAAACTAAACAGCCAATAGTTTTCAAAAGGGGTATGTTCTTCCTCTGATCAGTAATACTTCCAATGTCTTTAGTAGCAGTTTGTAAGCAGGCCCAATGCCCGAATGATAGGTGATGAGGCAATTGGTATATTAATAATGCTAATGGAACGACACCAAGCCCCATTCAGAAAACATAAGGGTTCCTGAGAAATGTATCACTCTATGTCCACTCCCCTCACACGAATAGCAAAGAATGAGGTCATACTTGGTGAAGAGGAGGGTGAAGGGGTAGAGTTAGTGCGTCCTTCCGCATCGGCTGATTTTGCAATGGATTCGGTACTACCTGATGAGAGAAGATTAAAGAAACCATGAAGTCGCCAATAAAGTTATCTAAAGTTTCTTTTTCAACCTAACAGACTTATACACATCAGAGCAACAGTGAGGTACCAACTATGTAGCATTCGGTAAAACCGTGTGGATATGTACAAATCCTACATGAAACACTCATAATAAATACTGGTACCTATCTGACCGTAACTATAGTATGTAGTCGGTAGCAATTTTACAAGAGAGCCTCTTCATGCGGAACAAACCTATGTACTTGTATGTGTTTGTGAAACGCAACATTGGCACTTGATGAAATATACTACGAATAATTACCAAGGTTTGGCGAGACGTTGGGGTTGATGTATAGGTCTTTACTCCATTCCACCATGCATCGAAGAATTGACACAAGACACTCCAACCCTCTTTTCCTCATTGTCATTTCTTGGCTCGGTGTAGCGCCCAGCTCCAGAGCCTGCCTACCTGAGGCTATCTTGGACAAATCATTTACCAGTCTGGAAACCCAGGAATAGTACTGTTAGGCATTTTTTCAACAAATATCGTCAAGACACGATATACCAACACAAGAAAACTGAGCACATGTGCAACTGTAGCGAGGCCAGTACTATGGACTAGGCCAGGCAGGAAGAGGGTGAGGTAAAGAACAGTGTGGGAAGGTTGGCGCCAGGAGAAACACCCCTAGCCCTGGAAGGGTTGCTCCCCCTCTCAGACGGTCAGGAGAGGGTAGCCCCCACCAGAGTACCACGTGAGCGGACCGGTCAGTCAGTCCTTAAATTATGTACCGTAATTTAAGTAATAAAATGTCAGTTTCATTCCACCAAATTTGAGTTCATTGATTTGCCATACTCATAACTCACATCGTGTAGCTCTCTGGATTTTTTCGAGCGGGGGGATCAGGATGAACTGAAGTTTAGAATGATAGGTTTCCATGATACATACCAAAATACAAATTAATGATATTCATAATAAATAATGATATACAATTAATACACGAAGGTAATTCAAAATTCTAAATGGTACTAAATCCGGAGGGATTAGTGAAAATTCTCGTTTGTCCTACATTTAGAGGGTAATACTACCTATGCTTAAATAGCTCATTTTGCTCATTGCAGGTATTAATTATGAGGATTATTTGAATGGCTTTTTCACTAAAAGCAATTTACCACAAGAAACAATATTGATAAAACAGGGAATAAAATCAAAGTTCCCTCTAGTACCCAAAATTGTCATGCAGGTTGCCTTTTTCGTACATGCCAGCACGCAGCCTGCCTGCCAATAGGCGATATTCTGAAAACATCGAATTCTCATCCAGTAGCATCTAAATAGTATTTACATTGGGTTAGAATCGATTTTGGAGCATCTGGAATCAACATATGGATCAAAACGTCAGCTGAATAGAGAGTGGAATTTTGTTTGTCTACTGGTAGGCGACCTGATTCTGTTTGCCTACCAGTCGGTATTCCGCGTTCAACGCGTTAAGCATTTCTTGGAGGTAGACTTCTGCAACCTCGTAATTCTAGGTAAAATTACACAACTTTTTCTGAATTCAGTTTGATCTAGCTTTCTCCAAGGCAGCTAATAATACTGGAAGCATAGTGAATTGTTGGGGCTGCCAATGGAGCCTTTGGTGTCGGCAGCTATGGCCTGAACATCCTGACCAGGCCTGGAAACCATGGTGGGTGGAACCAGGGGCCAGCTGGGTTGACTCCTGGCCAGTATTGTGAGGATTCTTTTTGGGTCCCCCACTACACTACTCCCTCTCCAATCTTGACATACTGTTGACATCACAGCACTCAGAACCTAATGAATCAGCAAATTTGTTGTTTTATGATATATTTGTTTTTATGTGTTATTGACAACTGTCATACACGAAGTTTTGTAACAGCAAGTAAAGATTTCATTTCATTTCAAGAAAACCTTATGATGAGCCCATCGTCGATTTTAACCAATTTTTTTACACATATATGTCTTTAGGTTTTGTTTTTCTGAAGGTTCAACTACCCAAAACGTTGACCACGTGTATGATTGTTCTCTAGAATTGAAAATTAATGAGCCTAATACAGACTCTGATTAATGTGACAATTAGAAACATGATTATGAAACGTATAATTCACCTTTCAAATAAATTAGCAGCACTCAAATCACAGTCGTAGTTGACATACATGTCAACCACACTTTGAGCATCAGCGCATATCCTCGTCAGTGCTTGAATTACCATCCATTTATGCTCAAACGTCGAGCTAGATGTTTCAAGGATGTTTAAAAATATATCTTTGAAGAAAACCTGAGTTCAAGAAAATAATAATAATTAAATAAATGAATACAATCATAAACAGTAAAGATAGGAACAATCAACGGAATTCAATAAACCAAATTATTGTCCATGAAAAATAATGTTTATAAAAAGAATCTTACCTCTATCTGCATCTTTAAATGCATTTTAAACTTTTCCAGAAGAGCTAGAAAGATAGAGAGGGAAAGTTCAAAAACTTGTGGGACGGAAGATACTCCATTCTTGGACAATGCAACACAAAGATACTGCTTGATGGCGTTGACGAACATGGCATTGTTTATGAAAACTGGGCCTGCTGATTGTAGAATCGACAGTAATAGGTGAAGAGAAAGGATTTTACTACGAAGCTCGTGACACCTAAGACCATAGTAACGTTAAACATAATTTTAACTTTAAAATGGCATACCATGAAATAAAACCAATGAGTAATCCTACATACTTCAAAAATCATTGGCATAATTACAATAAAATAACAAAGCCAACTTACTTAGGATCGACATTGCCTTCAGGTAATGGTTTCATTGACAGTTTGCATAAAGCTCTAAAAACTAGGAAGGCATCCTTTTGAAGGATATGAGTGAATTGGGCTTGAATTTTATTCGTGCCACTGGAAGAGTTTTCTGAACCTGTGCCCTCCGTGTTAACATCCATACTATCCTGAAAAAATAAAAAGGACAAATTATATTAAACTCTACAACTACGTAACCTACCATTTCATTCATTTGGCGCAATGCCCTCTATGACAAATCTAATAATTACATTCAATTAAATATAAATAAATTCCTTTATTGCTATAAACATCAGGGAAAACGATGATACAATGGTTAACGTCATCATTTGAGGTAAGAGACGATATTGTAAAGGCGGAGGAATCAGGGTATATTGCAGAAGTACTGCATTATTTAAAGCTCCTTCTCCATTGAAAAGTTTTTCAATGCTCGATGGAAACTGGAACTTGGGTGAGACAAGTGACATGGAAGGCTCCTCAATGTGGAGATGAAGTAGTTGACAACCATAATCACCAAGTATTAGAGCAAATCGAATAGCCAGAGAGATTTTTTCTGCATCGGAGATCCCCAAGTTTGCTGGTTTATAGTGGCAGTAGGAGGTCGAATTTTTAACAGATGAACAGTTAACATTGTCATCAAACTAAATCGAAGAGGACAAGAAATAACACGTGAGCCAATGCTGATTATTTCGTGCAGCATGATACTGAGGGTTTTGGTCGATCAAGAATTTCAAAGCCCATGACCAACATCTCGAAGTTGCTTGTCGAGCCACAGGATCAATAACGTCATCAGTCCTTATTGGGAGAAGGTTGCGATCTGTGATTGGGGGTGACGGCGAAGAGGGGAGCAACAAGTTGACAGTTCTGAGAGTCTGAGAGATGAAACTTTCAGTATATGGCTGTCAGCAGCCGCTTCGGACATTTCTTTGATGTATTCTTACCAATCCATCGCACGATTGAGATCAATCCCTTAAATGATTCTGGATAGAAATTTCTCACCTTCAGTTGAATTAAAAAAAAAACCCCAAGAGCGAAAAAGAAACAATTCTTCCCCGAAATTATAAAAGGATATACAAAACCAAAATACTACCAGAATGGTGTTGGAGGATGACATGGACAAATTAATTAATAAATTTAGTGGTATAGTAGATGAAAAAATAGATATAGATATATTAAACGAATAGTAGAGACCTTAATTACGAAGTACTCCATGCATTATTTGAAGAATTCCAGGTGGTGGGATGTCACAGGTAAAAAAGAGAGCCCCTGTCTGGTCGAATACCCATAATTAGCGGGGACGCTGAGTATCAATTTATGCTTTTCATAGAGCACTAAAGCTTCGAGAACCGCTAAAGGGTTTGCACTTTTCATATGTCTTCTACAGGAGGTATTTGGAGGTAATCCTAGCAGAACAGCGACTGCTTTCTTCTGGAGGACAACTACCCCAGACATTGCACGAAGGTTTGTCCATGAAAGGATGCCATATCTTGCTCTAGCTAGAAATACTCCGTGGTAGACAATCAATACGATGTCTTTCAAAGCCAATGATCTCGATTCTCATTAGGCAAAGCATGCCGAATTTAACTTGATGTTAAGATCATCCAGGGGTTCTTGAAAGCTCAGATTGGTGTCTGATTACACCCAAGGATTTGGTAAAGTTTGTCATTTCAACCTCTCAATTTCCTAGATTAATAGGGGGATTCTTTGTTAAGCTCAGAGCATTGAACATCAGGCAGTTGGTCTTACCTTAGTTGCTTGTTTTAATTCACTGCTTTCAGGGTGTTAAATTTATTCTACACAGAGTCTATACACCCTGTATAAGCCAACTCTATCGTATACCACACACTCATAAAATAGCACAAATACCAGCTAGAGACTATAGAAGATGTTACCTACCTCACTCACCTGAGAAGGCACCCTGTTTAGTGATGGAGGTTGAGAAGAAATAGAAGGAAGGGAATTGGGGTCCTCTGCCGAAGAATTATCATTCGAAGGAGGCTCTCCAGTAGGCACTTGTCCATTGACTTCATTAACTGCAAAAGGAATTAAAGTTACAAATGAATAAAGAATTATTATGCTGACAAGGTGGAGAGAGACGAACCGTTTTTCCTATCTCACTGTCGAAAACGTCTTCCAAGAATGTACTGTCCAAGTTGAACAAATAGGCAGATTTGGTAGAAGAAGAAGGGGATCTTTTCGGTAACCTATCAACATTTGTAAAAAGTTTTACAGTACTAATACTCCTTACAACACAAATGGGAGGAAAAGTCATGAAATGAACCGAATCAAATCTATACGGATTCAAACTGAGTCTAATTAGGATAATTGTACACTGAACTTGAGGCCACAAAGATATGGACCGCAAAACTTATCAAGCGATAAAGATGAACATGGAGCGTCTGACTTCTGCCATTTCACTGAACTACTCAGGTATTATTATCGTATCTCAATGAGTATCATGAAACTTGAGGACCAAGTGTTAGTAAAAGGAGATGTGGTTTTTGCGGATTTTCAAGTGTTTAACATAACCGAAAAGATCCGAATACGTCAGTAGGTGGATTGCTCCACCAATTTCAAAAGTACCTTGATTGACCATAAACACAACATATATAAAGACATTGTCAACAATGCGTACGATATTTTATTGATTGAAATGCAATGCTTACTTGGAATAGAATCAATGATTGTATTTAAAATTTGTCCAACAACTTCTACACTTGAAGGTTCAGGTTCCTCTGGCACTTCTCGCGTTTTGTCTACTTCCTCGGTAGCCTAAAAAAATATGCATTCATTAATTTTCAAAACCATTATTTAGTTTCTTAAAAAAAAAAAAAAAAGAAATCCTACCACATGCGAAATAAATTACCATAAACAAATGAATCTCAGGAATCAGTCGAAAGAAATGAAACGAGAAGGTTACTTCACCAATAGAACAAAATAATTAATGAAGAAATAATTATAATTCCTCAAAAACTAAACACAATTATTCAACGTTCAGTATGGATTACCGATGGGTCGTTGATTTGATCAGAGCTCTTATGCAGACCACCAACGCTCAGTAGATGGGTTTCTCTATAGGGGGTGAGACTAATACAAGTACAATGAACTCTCGTAATCATGTTATTTATTGAGAAGTCCAGGAACCCGTGAATCCTACGTTGGTTAGTCTGATAATAAACGTTTCAAAGACCAAGAAGAGCTAACTTAGTAGCAGAGAAATCGAGTAATTATTAGTGGCTTTGTAAATTCATGTTCAATTCGTTTGTCCGTATTGTGTAAAATTACTGTTCAGTGATTATAAATAGTTAAGTAATATTAGAGGAACAGAGGAATCTATTTATTTTTTATACTCTTAGGTAGCTGACTGATTATTATGATCTATTCTTATCACGCTTCCTTCACTTTCTCCATTTAAAAACAATGCAACTCTTCATCTAAATTAACTGAGCTCCATCCCCACAAAACCACAGCTCCCCTGTCCTAGACCATCTCCGACAAATTAGAACCACAAGTGACTGACACAAGGCCAACGATCAACGACCCGTTTCACTGATTGGATCAACAGTAGTGATTAAGTAGAAACTTATGCAGGCGAATAAATATTTTATGTTCAAGTTTGCAACGATCATGTAAATAATTCCAAGTTTAATTAGCTTAAGCGTTCGCTAGTAAGCAATCCATTAAAAATAATTCTTTAGATAGATTTTACTTCAACTGTTATTGTTTCGAAACCTCGATGAACCGAGAAATGATAAGCAGGCAGCATTTTATTGAGAAACTGGACAAAGAAGATTACCGCTTGAGCTTCCATCCTGAAGAAAATTACATTAATCGCCTGTGTAAGCGTTGCTCGTGCGGTGGTTTGATTGACCAGATTCTTTGAGGCCAGATATATATTGTATACTGTCCGAACAGCCAATAATACAGTAGCCTCGTGGATTTCCACATGTTGCGAGGTCGACACAGTTAGAACAGCCTGAAAAAATCACAATGTAACTGTAAATCTAAATTACAAATATACATACACCTTACAATTTAAGGCTTTTTGACATCAAGAACATTCGGTTAATGGTAACCCAAACGTTATAAATTAAATGAGGGTTGCAGAGTTTTAGGGGTTGCACCTTTAGGTTGTTGAGCAGTTTCTTCGCTTTGTGCAGAATTCTGGTTAAAAGCTGAACCGAAAAGCTTCGTGTCAGATGGAACCAAATTTTTATCTTGGGGCTCCTCCACTTCACCTGGGTTTCCTCTTGGGGGTAGGTGTTTTAGAGAAACTATAGTTTCCCGACCAGAGAGTCTATCACACTCTTGCATATTGTGGAATGATATTAACAAGAGGTGGAATAATTGGACCTTGTTATCAGCAATCAACTCGTATACAGAGCAAGAAATGAGGTTGATTACAAGTCGAAGTTTTTCCTGATCGGGATTATCCTAGTCGAGACTTGCAGGAAATCCTCAAAAGTTTCAATCAGTTACAGGATCGTGAGGGTCAAATCCGAACTGGTCGAGCTTGAGACAGCGTTCCATCTTCCAGTAAGCATTTTGTACGTCAAACAAATTGTAATATACATCGCAGTTTGAGGGTTTATTCGACATACAAGAAGATTTGCCAGTAAATGGCAAATTCAAACATTATGAAGTCACATGACGATGAACACTACATAATATGGGTTTCAACTAAATTAATAAAATACTGGATTCGATATCACTACCATATTACGAAATTAATCCAAGTCAAATGAAGTAAGTTATTAAAAAAGTAGTACATTATCCATGGTTTCGATACTTAACACTTTAAAGCGACGCAAACTAATTCAATAAACAAAGGCAGCTGCTCGAAATGCACGGAAGCATTGTCAATACCTATTTCGTATAAAACAGGCTGGGTGAAAAGAAACGAACAAAATAATAACTGAAAACTTCCACTGAATAGGTTTTATTAGAAACGATCAAGTTCATCACAGCACAGCACCGGTAAGACAACAAGAACAAGAGACAATATGGCTATTACTTGGCATGCGAGGTGGAACATATGTCCTATATGCCAATAAATTACATTACAGTACGCCAGGACCACCGTTGGGAGACGATTGGGGGAAGGGGGGAATAATGATTAGATTAAGGGGGGGAGATTGCATCTTCTAACATTTCGGGTGTGGTTCCGTATGTGTCCCCACTTTCAAACCAATGTAAATCTATCATTGGTAAACCTATCAAAAAAATGAAAAAACTGATTTGACGACTGTTTTGGAAACATTGGAATCTCATCTTTCCCATGTTTTCATGATAGATTGATTAAAATTCTTCATTGCGTACATCAGGAATATGGAATTGAAAAAAGTGGGGACACATACGGAACTAATTCTTAGTTTAAAAGTTCCCTGTGTCCCCACGCTATTTGTGAGTCAGTAAGTTGAGCAATGAACCCTAAACCCTTTTGTTGTTGATCTCTGACTAAACAAAGTTGTTGTTTATATTGTGTAGGATGATACTGACTCTTGAATAAACATGCATCTTATACTTACCAACAGACTAGGGACCCCCGACGGAGAGTCGGGCTCACCTGAACTGAGCACTTTCCAAATCTTAGGTAGGCAGAGTCTGCTCCGGAATTTTTACAAAGAGATTGACTACTTAATGTATGCATTTTTGAGAAGCGAACTTGTGAGCATCCAGACCAGCAAACTATACCCATCATTCTGACCCTTATGTCCAACTAATCTGGAATTGTACAAGAGGATTGACTCCTTGATGTTGTGTATTTTTGAGATGCGAGCTTGCGAGCAAGCCAACCACCAAACTACACACATCATTCTGACCTATATGCTCAACTAAACTGAATTTTTATTAAGGGATTGACTACTTGATGTTATGTATTTTTCGAGATACGAGCATCCAGATCACTAAACAATATACATCCTTCTAATGTATTTACACGCTAGATGGATTTGAATATAGCGTGGGGACATATACGGAACTTTCTGACTAGGCAAATAGTTCCGTATGTGTCCCCGCTTTTTTCAATTCCATATTTCTCGTGTACACAAAGGAGAAAGTTAATCTATCATGAAAGCATGGGAAAGATGAGATTCCGAGGTTTCCGAAACACTCGTCAAATTCATTTTTTGATAGGATAATGACATATTTACATTGGTTTGAAAGTGGGAACACATACCTACGGAATTACACCCACTATTAAATCCTACATTTGACATTATTCGACAGGCTCTTTTATTTCCAGGTTCTATTAATCATGTCTATGGCCATTGCTCAAATCACTTTCATATGTCAAAATGTAGAAGAAATTAGTGTTTTGGGACGGTACAATATTCAGGTTTTGTAAAGAATGCTGGTGAATATTCAGGTCACGCGAAAGACTAACAAAACACAATCAGTGCTCGAAGAATGAGTAGGTTGTCAACGGAGCTTCTATTTTCGGGTTCCTGAAGCTGCTGGTACCTATTTTAGTATCTATTTTACTACTTTCCGAACAACATCAGCAAAGTTTTAATCCACCTTGACTTGAATATAATGGTTCTTAGACTAGGTAATTGTTACTATTCACGCACTATTATTTTATGATCTGACAACGTTGAAATTTGTGGTAATTTCCCTAGAAGCAAACACGAACTATTCTGATGAATTTCATCAAATAGCTAGGTGAGCACTATAGCTTCTCTACTTATTGTAGCATGGACGTATCGAATTAGTTGAGAGAACCAACTACGACCAATCGAGGTTATCAAGAACTCATGGTTGAGCATGAGCACACACAACTATTGATCCGACGAAAATGAAATTTATAGAAGACCATTTAGAAGCTAACCCACACAATTCCTGAAAATAACATCAAAATCAGTAAATTAGTATCAGAGTTTCAACCCACCTTAGTTCTGCGCATGCGCAATAGTTGTTACTCAACCAATTGCGATAAAATTCATGGAGCACCTTCTTGAAACCACCTTCAGAGATTGAACTAAATCCAACCGATAGATCGTTAAAAATCAAGGTTATAAGTAAGACAAGTTTGCGCCTGCGCACACGTCATTGTTGAACCGACAGCAATGAAATTTAAAGGGGCCATCTAAAAAAACTGACCCGCACAATCCCACAAAATTTCATCAAAATCGGACTAAAACGTAGTATAGTGTAGGGGGGTGGCAACGAATTGGCACAGACAGACACGGGACCAAAATTAAAACGCAAACAGCAAACAAAAATTTTGATTTTGGAGAACACATTTTTTCTACTTCCTGCACGAACACAAAGCTTCTCTTCTGAGGAAGTAAAACACCTTAGCACATGCGACGGAGTTGTAGTTGATTAAAAGCAATGAAATCCATATGGAATAACTTTGTGAACCTCCTCCGACTTCTCTTCAATTTTGAGTAATCGGGCCATTAGATTTTGAGAAATAATGGGAGGGGGGGGAAGGAAATGCAGGTTTGCTTAAGTAAGTCTGTGTTTTCTCAGGGACTGCAAAAGATATCGAGGACGTTCGTTTTTCCTCTTATAGATTAACATTTTTTCTACAAGCTGTTTTTTTTTTTTTTTTAATTCCAGACAAAAAATTGCCAAAAAAAAACGTTTTTTTTTTTGTATGTAAAATTCTACCCCCCCCCAAAAAAAAAAAAAAAAAAAAAAAAGCGAACTCAAGAGACTTTAGCTTTTTATTAAAAATAAAATAAAAATCGCAACGATCAGCCCAGCAGATCCGGAGAAAATGGGTCACTTATACGCGAAAATGTAGATTCGAGAAAAACGCACAACACAAATCCCTAGCGGTGACAGCGCTGCAACTTGCCTCACCCTTCTTCACGTTTTTATCTATCTGGGTATATTAATAACGTTAATAAACATAAACATAAAAAAAATAACTCACATAAAACAAAAACAAATACTTCAAACAAAAAATAAAACAAACATAAAAAAATAACTTTTTTGCGATCCACGCTGTCTTTACAATACTATTTTTTTCATACTTTTTATGGTCCGAACCCTCAACATATTCATACCAAACGATTCAGAATGAAATGCAGAATTTTATGGAATAATACAATAAAAATCGATTTGTTTTGCCAAATCGGACTTATGAACGCCCTTACTTAAGGAGTAATCTTTCAGCCAGGGAATATATTCAGCCTCCTCCCATAATTTGATTACAGGCATTAACGCAACATCAATATGTAATAGTTAATCAAATAATTTGGTTTTTAGAATACAATTTTATGGTTTCAAAATTCGAGCCCAAAATAATTAAATAAATAACAGTGAAACAAGGCAAAATCAACTATATTTAAATCAAAATCCACCAAATTCAGAAATAACAAAAACAAATCGTCCAAATGATTTCTATACCTCTAATTGGTTCTATGGTGACGCAATCAATAGGGAGCCCTCTTGGGACTAATCTATAAAATCGATCCCTGAAAATGTAATCAAAATCGAACTGAAATTTGGTGTTGGTTTGTCTGTTGCATGAATCTTCCATAGACCGACAGATAGAAACGTAACAGAAATTGTTCAGGAAGCTGTAAAACGCAAAAGGCAAGAGGAAATTTTGATTTCTAACTACCTACTATTACTACTGTTCAGGAAAAATATTCCTGTACATATTTTATTGCAGTCCAAATTAATATAATGCAATAAATTATTATTCCTGGCAGTCTAGAAATTTTCCAATAGTGTCCTCAAATATTTGTCAAAGCTATATCTCTGGTTTTTTCCAAGTTTTTCGGACTCGGGAATTGAGAGTAAATTGTAACTGAAAACCAATGAACAAAAGATACAACTGGTAAAATGGAGCGCAACTCAACTAACTGACCTTAATTATTTGCAGTTGGACTTGTTCATCAGTTTGGGGCCCGATGAAACAACCGCAGATGGTCTCGACAATACGGTCGATTAACAGTTTTCCAGGAGTAGTGGAATCTGGGATATTGCCCGTGAGGTGGCCATAGGCTATGAGTTTCTGGAGAAAACAACAATTATATTAACTAGAAAACCATTTAATACCATATTCGATATGTAAATTCGCATAAACTGCACATTCATTAGAAAAATCTTACTTTTAGTTGATTAAAAATATACCTATATATATATCATAAATAACAAAAAAAATAGTCAATAAAGTGGCATCAAGATATACAAGTACTAAAATTAATATTTCAAGATGAGATGAGAGCTGTTTCGGAGATGAGATGGAGGTAAATTCATTCAACTGATTGGTGTTGAAGAAGAGTTCTCTTGGATTTCCATAATTGGGTAAGCGATGCTAAATTTTAATGACAACAAAACTGGCTTAGGAGATGCTCTCTCTACTTGAGAAAACAATGATTGGTAAGTAGTGAAATAGTAACTTTTGGAATAATTTAAACTTCTAGCTCAACTACGTGGTGCAGTGAATGCGTAGTGATTTCTGGGGAGATAAATAATTGATGACTGCAAAATTCGCAACAAAACGTCATCGCTATTGTGATCTTTTCGTATTTTTAAAAAGCGTAAGGCGACTGTGGTTAATGCTTATAATAATCCAAACAGCAAAAACCAATAAAAGCAATGTGACTCTAAGAGTGCATGGATATTATAATAGCAAAAAACGCCTTCTAAAAGAAGCTTCTTATAAAGACTTATATACTAAGCTATAAGTTGTATTCCCACACCATAAAATTATCTGTGAAAGTTGACAAGTTATAAGAATTAAATTATGCAAATAAAATAAACACACATGTATAATATTTGAATAAAAAGTATTATTGGTTACCTACCTACTGAGGTACTGTTGGATAGAGCTACAATATATAACCGTTACGGAAGCGTTAATATAGCCCCACATTACGTCATATGCTATGATTTTCTATCATTCATTCATGTAACACAAGAAATATCATTCATCTAAACACGTAAACTATACAGGAGTTATATATGTACAACGTGAGGATGGCATGGACGTGATAACAGTTTCAAACTGATACAAATCGATGAAATATACAATGTAACATTCTCAGCAGACACAGATATCGTTGCAATTGATTACGAAGGAATTAGTCAAAGAAATTCGTAGTAATTAAATTAATCTCATTAATGCATACGAGATTGAATAGTAAGGAGATGTCAGGCAGGGTCGATCCTAGTAAAACTACAGTTCACAAAAAGTTGATTAAGAACGAACCAAAGCGCGTCTTCCTCTTGTCAAGGTTACCTATATTACCAATGTACCTTATTACGCAATGCTAGCTCTACTGATAGAGGAACAAGAAAGTCACGTATTGAATGAGGGGTACACGTTAATCTGCAAATGTTGCCTTTTCTATTTTTAAAAGAAAGTAGATTTCATTCTGAGAATTTGACACCGATAAACGGTTTGGTTTTTATGATTTTCAAGTTTCGGCCGATCGGGACGTTACGCAAGGCAGGGGGAGGGGGGTACCACCCAGGCGGAAGGGGTGCGATGATGTAGCTTTTTGCCAAAACTTTAAAAATCATAGAAAAACTACTTATTGAAAAGCGCGACCGGTGCCTGTATTCTTTGAAATTCATCATTTCAATATATAAAATGTTCCAGTCATGCATTATATTACGTTAAATTGTTTTGAAAATTCAGGACTTTAGGTAAAATGTTAACTACCAATTTTATGACAAAAAACTCGTTCTGAATATTTTTCTACAATTCAAAAAAGATTTCTGATTTTCAGTTATTTTCTTCAGATTTATAGATTTATAGGCAATTATTAATGAAATTTAAGTGCCTAAACTTCTCAGCATACATTTCTGCATACATTTTTTATTGTTCTAATTATTCGTTAATAAACTTTTTTAAACTGAAATTCTGCTAAAAAAAAAAATATAAATTTAACGGTTTTTAGCAGTTTTTAGTGATTTGTTAAGATGTTTTTGAAATTTTACCAATTTAATATGCTAAAAAAATTCTGGCCGACGAACTCGTCTTTTCGTTTGGGAAGCTTGATTTTTTTCTAGGCGCAAGAACGGATCTTTTGTCTCAATCCTAAGGAGAGTTATCGTCAGTTAGGACTATATGTATACATATATGTATATACATATATGAAAAAGGGTTAAACCCTAGGATTTGTTTTAATAAAGGATATTTTGCGAAATTTTTTATTTTAAAATTTTCGGAATCATTGCAATAGCTTCGTCCATTCAACAATTCGCTAAAAGTGAGAAATAACCGTTAGTTTCGAGGTGTTTTGCGATTTTTGGTGTGAAGACGAATTATTTCGAGGCGGCGAAATTCAGGTTCGGCATCCCAAAATACATCCGTTGAGAGAAAAACTTCTACGCGTTTGTTTCCAAACATGCCTTTTTGAGCACCAACAAATAATCAACAACAAATCAATAAAAATGTAGTATCATTGTAAATGTATTGGTATTGTAAACAAATGTCAACTGAAAATGTGTACAAAAGAAGTTGTTTAGGATAGGGAAGGGGGCGTAGTTAGCTTGCGTATCTAATAGAGCTACCTACCTCAATGTTCCAAATTCGTTTTTGAATTCTAGTTTAATTTCAAGGAACCGGTGATTTTTTATGGGAAAACCAACGGGACACCTTGGGCTATCAAGAAACGAATAATAGTCGGTGAAAGTAATGTTGAGTGTGTACGAAAATTTGGTTCGAGTGATGCCTACACGCTGCGGCCAAACTATTAGCAGTTTGTTTGATTTTGTTCTCCTAATCTCGCGTCTGACTCAGCGCCCACTCACCTGTTTCACCATCAACTCCGTGGGATTACATTCTAGGTACAACCGACCGAATCGGAGGAAAAACTAAGAGTAGTTTTCCGCTTCTACCCACAGCTAAAATGAGTTCACTATGTAGTTAAAATAAAAAGTCTACGTGATTATATCTAGGGGCACTGGTGGTTTAACAATGAACTTAGTGGCCCGTAGCCATGGCGTCGGACATAATTATGAATGAACTTCATTTAGGAAGTTCGTTTATTCATCAATTATGGTGTTACCAGAATTTGTTGTACATATACCAAAATTAAGTTTGCGCATGCAACTGGGTTTATTTTAATGAAATATTACATTATCATTTTTAAGACAACTTAATTACTATCAAATTTAGGGAAAGTATTATGGGGATTTCATGTTTTTAGTGAAGCAAACAAGATGTCTGTCAAGTTTGATACAGCTTCCTCATATCCGTAACATGAATGTAGAGATCGATCATTGAGGACCATCTACAGCCTAGACCGCTCAATCTCCGAAAATGACACGAAATGAAGCTTGTTACAAGGATGGCCGACAGAGACACGACACGAAACCAAGTTGTTCAGAATGGTCCAAACCGTGAAATGCGAGAGTGGACATTTTGATACAGACGAATAATAATTTTTTTAATCTCCCCTAAGCGAAAACAGTGCTACTGCTTCCTTGTTAGACATGGAAGCAATAAAATGCCATTGGTAGTGCTGATGATAATATTAGTTTCTAAGTAGGCTGTTGAAAACTCGTACAAATAAGATTAATAGCTGTTCAAGTCCGCGCGGGAAGGATTTTACGTAGTTAGGTAACTATAGGCACTTATACAGATGGATCCAAATTTATTCAAGGATTTTTGAAAAGCAGAATGCGAGTGAAAATTTGGATTTCGAAGCAGTAAAGTTTAAATTTAGTTTGAGCTTATTATATAGGGGAACAATATTATTATTGAGATGTAGGCATGTGTAAACTATACGTTCACTATACGTTTACTTTTTAAAATCCTATCCATGTTGATGTCAAGAATTTCATAATAATAACCACATTCTAAATGTATCGCAACTTTGAGAAATTATTGTGATTCGTCGAGACTCAGTTTGTTGTCTCACTAACCGTGGTAAATTAAAACGTTAGAGCGTAAAAAGCAGAAACCTAGCCAATAGGTTTAATCACAACATAAAAATGCTCGAGAAACGTGTTTAGTTTGGTAAGAAACAGATGAAAAATATAGCAAATTAGAATTTGCATCTATACATTAATGGTTGATAGGATTTGCGAGTTATGATAAAACATAAGTAGTTAAGCAACCAAGTTATTTTGATATATAGATAATATAAAAATGGGCCAACAAAGACTCTAAACGACCTTGTGACCGAGATGAAATATTCATTTAATCCGGACATTTCGGACTCGAGTTTCACCTTAAAAAGGTTTATCAACCATCAATTCGAAGGAAATTTCGAGTACGAAAATGTGCTCTAATTTTAAAATGAGCAAAAACTCAATAAACAATTTTAAAAAGTTCCAGTCATGCGGCATGACGTATGAGCGAATTTTAGTAAATTATCCTATTATATATATATATTTTTAAGAGTTTTGAAATTTGAGCATTTTACACAATAAATTTTATGGCAAACTACTTTTTCTAAATAATAAGCAGCTTTACAAACAAATATTTAGATTTTTAACATTTTTTATTGATTGATTTTTGTTTATTTCGGCGAAATCTAAGTATATTTTTCAGCATAATTTTAACATAAATTTTTAATTTTCCAGTTCTAGTTATCTGTTTATATACTTTTAGTGCGTAACAATGTGCACGAAATATATATATATATATATATATATATATATATATATATATATATATATATATATATATATATATATATATATATATATATATATATAAACACCTATATTTTGTCGTTTTCGGCAATTTTTTGTACATTTTTTGAAATTTGAGCTATTTACAGTGCTCAAAAAGTGCTTGCCAACAAACTCATCCTTTCTTTTGGAATGCTTGATTTTTTGTACAGAACGAATTTTTTAATTTCAATCCTTGAGAGAGTTATCGTCTGGAATGACTCATACAACATACGAAAAAGCGTTTAACCTTAGGAATCATTTGAGAAAGCCAAAACGGATTTCCAAAAAGGACATTTTGGAAAACATTGATTTTACAATTTTTGGAGTCATTGCAATAGATTCATTTTCTACGAAAATTCGCTAAACCTTATTTTTGTAGCAAAACATAATTTTAAAATTATTGCCGAGAATTCGGGCGTTATCAAATTTTTAGAGACAATTTATTTTTAAAGGATTTTAAAAAATCGCTAAGTTCGTACTGCTCGACTGGGACTCCATTATTATCCTTACACCATATAGGAGAGCCTATAGGTCCAACGGCTACCTAGTCATTTGTTTAACAAATTAATCATCATAAATCAACAACACGAGGTTTCAGAGGGAATACGACGAGCGTGCAAACAAGAAGTTTGTAGTATCGATCCGTGTAGTGCCGGAAACATAAATAAATAACGTGTTTGATCGAGCTGAAATGAAATGCTGACACTGGACATGCACGCACGATTCAATTTACAATGAAAAGACATTATAAGTTTACATTTGAAATATTAACCCGTGCCTATCACTTGAGAGTGCAAATACTTCGGATTTAGGGTTTTCCTGCCATTTCCTACAAAAAGTTCCTCACTGCCATTTTCGTTTAAACCCTTAGTTTTCGAGTTATTTGAATTTAATTCATTTTTTAGTCTTGTAACATTAAAATTGTAATAACTCCCTCTGGTAAAATAATAACACTGTTGGAAAGATGTTAAATTTTCTTTCAGAATGAGGCTCCAACATACATTTCTAAGGTCAATCAGAAGGCAAGAAATTAGATTGAAAACAAAACGCCAAATGTCAAAGATTTAATTTTCTGCTCATGTCTGTCACAACCAAAATTCAACAAAAGTTTTTACTATCACAAAAACAGCCCTAAATCTCAGCTTTTCAACGGTACAGTCAATTTGACTTTTACGTAGTAAATTAGAAGAGAATTTGTTTAAAAAAAAAAACAAAAAAAAAAAAAAAAACTCACTCAATCGTCATCCGACTATGATGAGATTTAAGGACATTGTGGGTTTGGGCAATAAATGATACTGCTAAGGAGGGGGTGGGGAAGGGGGATATATTCACCTGTAAGGCAATGCATAGTAATGCAAAATTCTCGCTACACCCATCCTTTGTAAATTGCCACCAGATTTGACAAAATCGTATGGGTTAGACTCAAAGATGGCCCCTTATCTCATGAGATCGAAGGTGACCATTTCATGCCTGAACGTAGCATTGTTTGTAACATGCAAAATCTCTAAATGCCTAACCTGAATCCGCTCGACTTGGGAAGGTAGAGGCAGCATGTAGTTTCGATCCTTTAGGAATTGCATTGCCTTTGAATCAAAGACAGTGACAGCGGATGCGTACAACCATACCTCTGCCACATAGGCAATATCTCTATTTCATAATGTCGTGGCTCCTGAATTCCAATTAATAAAATCCAATGATCTAACCAACGCTAAAAAATGAAGAAGCTGATGAACCACACCTACGTGGTAGAATGTCTTATAACGTGTTTTTCTCAATTTTAAAATCCTGTTTTCAGGTGCTTTTTTTCATCTTTTCAATTTTTGATTGATTATGCCACAGAAGGTTAGTTGGATAGCTGAAATCAAACAATCAACAGGCCAGGTCAAGTAGCTGGAAAAACCGATATACCTAGTTGTTAATGGTTGGTTTTCAACTCTTCTATATCTTAGCTAGGATAATCATGTGATGAAGGTCATCCAAAATCATACTTTTTTATTTGAATGGAATGTAAGTACCATGCCACCTCCCTATTAAGATGTTCGTTAAGTATAAACAACTGAATTAAATAACCGATTGGCCATTTTCAAGAACCGCTCCCAGGTCGTGGATTCCAAAACTAAAAACTTATCAACTAACTAACAGTGACGGCGACGGTGATGAGTGGAGAATGGAGACCAGTGTACTGTGCGTTGCCATCAGGTTATGTGCATCCCAAAGCGACCCAAAGCAATAAATAGCCTTGAGATCTTTGAAAGTGACACTTCCTACCTGGAGACAGTCCAGAGCAGTGACCACGATCCTTGGAGACTTGCTCTGACATGCCAGCTCAAACGGGAGAAAATACTTCTCAGCTGAGATGACATCATTGCTGCCTTCTCTAGGTTGTGGGAGAGTTGACGATGTGGACGGAGTGGCGTTCTTCCCTTCATTTTCCTTCAGTTCTTTGACGATTTCCTCTGCAAAAATAATAGCTGCAAGAGTGCCCGGAGGGAAGAATTTAGAAAGACTACAACACAAAAACATCACACATGCAAACGAACAGGAAACAAGTAGGAATTCGATTACTTAGGAAATCATGGCTAAATTTAAATCTTGATTATTAGTAAAGTGACTACAGACAAGTTCGCTCTTCGCTTCATTTTCCTCTCAGGCAACTCTAAGGTCTTAATACGCCTATAATTAATGAATCCTATAAAATTTTGAGGTCATTCACAGTTGAGTAAGACACCCAAGAAGGCGCTCTGCATAAAACAGATGCAAATTCTAAATATGCATGCAACCATCCAATTTGGGCAAGCCAATAGTCGGATCGTCATCTCCTAGCACAGTATATTCTTTCTCCTAAACTTTTTTATGCATTCAGACTTGAAGAAGCGTCTCACTCCGACATGGAGTCAAAAGAGTGAGACAATGAATGCACTGTACTAGGAGACGGCGATCCAACTATTGGCTTGACCCTAATTGTATGATATGGATCTTTTGTATGCAGAGCGAGTTTTAGGGGGGGATGTTAAACATTTTCGGTGGTCTAGGATGTGATGGATTGCCACATCTTGGGATAGTTCCTGGGCTTTTAGCTTTTAGGATATCCTCTGGGTTTAGCAGGTTAATCAAATCTTGATGGGGTAAGCACTATCCTAGAGAACCAGTTTTTCAAACTTTGTGAGAAATCTGGCCAGCCGACCAACCAGTTTTAGAGGAGAAAGAGATATTGCTGAGAAGAGCAATAAGTTGATGTTTATAAGAACAATATGATAAATAGGATTGGATTGGATAAAATGAAAAAGTGGATTTTTGCCAGAGTATCAAACAATAATGTTTTTTGCTTTACTCTATAGTTTCCTCGGCATACTTATTGATTGGGCAATCCAGACGGTATTGGATGTGAGGGCCCCAGAGTTGACCAAATCGTACTTGCAAGTACAAAGTACAAGTAATTGAAAAGTAATTGCAAGTACAACTACAAGTACTTTGTAATTGAATAGCCAAGACAAGTACAAGTAAAAGTACTTACCTTTTTTTAAGTTCAAGTACAAGTATACGAGTACTTGTATTTGTGAAATCAGCAAGTACAAGTACTTGAAGCAACGCAAGTACCACCCCTTTCTCTCTCAAATCTTGAAAATATGTCGGTAATCACTGAATTCCTGACGATGAGCTTGTCAGTGGTAATCATTGCAGTTTTGAAGGAAAATATGAGCTATTTGTATACTGCAAAATTTGATTTTAGGGAACTTTCTCGTAACACAACTTTAATTTTAACAAAAGGTAAGGCTCCGATAGAGTTCATTCCGTTCTGAAGCGGAATATTATTGATTTTTAACAAAAAATTGTAATGCACTTGCTGTATTTGAATTACAATTACAAGTACTTGTAATTGTACAAGCGCAAGTACAAGTAATTGTAATTGAAACTCGACTCCAATGGATACAAGTACTTGTACTTGTCCTTGTAATTGCAAGTACTAGTACTTGTGCGGCTTGAAGTCGAAACGGGTAAAGTAATTGTACTTGTACTTGGCAAGTACTTTCAAATTACTTGTAGCTGTTGAATCACTAATTCCATTCTGCGCCTTTTATTATCATGCCTCTGAAGTGGAAAATTCTAGTTCTAACGATAGTAATTGAAATAAGTACTAATATCACGGTCTTTGTCGAAGACTGTTTACTTATGCAGCTCTCGTGTGTACACGATGTTGCGGTGAATTTTCAAAGAAAATTATTTGAAAAAAACCGCAAAGGCGCGATTTTTCAAACAAAAACGGAGTTTTAGCTCTTTACCGTTGGCTACCCTGTGTTACCAAATTTTTTAAAGGATGATTAGGTACCGTTCGGTACTATCAATCCTAACTAAGGGAGATTTGGGGGCCAGTTTAGATCTACAAGATGCTTACTTTATAGTCCGAATCGCGCCAGAACATAGGAAGTATCTAGCCTTCACCCTAGGCAGTACAACTTACGTCTTTTGGGGAATGCCTATGGGACTGGCGTCAGCACAATTTGTAGTTTCATAAGCTGCTTCGCCCGGTGATGGTTAAACTAAGGGATCAGCAGATCACAGCGATCAGCTATTTGGATGACAGCTAATTTTTTGCACCTTCAGCTGAAGGATGCATAAGCTCAGTGAGGATCGCAGCATCACTTTTCGCAGACTTGGGGTTCAATGTGCATGAAACGAAAAGTCAATTGATACCATCCTAAACTTTCAATTTCCTTGGGTTCGAATTTCACTCTCTTTCAATAGCGATCGATATTAATGAAGCTAAGTTTTCTCGATTAATTCAGCTAGTGGACAAAACATTGAAATCCGACACGTCATCTATTTGGATGTTAGCGAAAACAATTGGATTTTTAGTATCATGCTCTCCGGCAATACTTTACAGTAGAGTGAAAGTTGACACCCTCAAGCGATCTGTAGACAATTTTCGCGCCCACTACGCTTTATCCAGCCTAGCCAGATTGGGTTTACATTGGCGGCTGAGGGCGATGAATGATGGACCATCCGTATTGACCATTATTTATTTTATTTTATTTATTTATTATTTAATTTTATTTTTTTTTTTATTTGGACGGATCGAGGGGGATTTTTGCCCCCCCCCCCCCTTAAAGAAGTCAATGGCTGGTGGGGTCCCCAGCAAAAAATTTACATATTAATCAGAAAGAACTAGAAGCTGTCTGGGAGGTATTGGTGCACTTTGTAAGTGACTGGTCCTCTTGTAGCTTTTACTGCTACATGTAGATATCATGACGGCAGTGACCTTAATCAATAAAATGGGATCTGCTTCTCTCCCCACCTACACGAAATAGCAGAAAAAATTTGGAATTTTCGCGAACAACGAAAATTATGGTACACACCAAATACGTGGCATCGGCTGATAATGCGAGAGGCTGACACCCTATCTGGACTGGATCCAAGGTCAGCAGAATGGGATTTAAATTTAAATGGCTCAGTCCCTCTCATCCCGTATTCGAGGGCTGTGTTTCGGCTAAGACCTCCAGCAGCCAGGTACGAGAATAGGACCCGGAAGTAGTACTGCGATACTTCAGGTCCTCCAATGAGAATTCAATATCCTTCATATCCTCAAAGTTAGCATTAATGCTGCTGCTAGCATCAGGACAGCGGCCACAAACAATTCCGTAGACCCAACATACAATTGGAGCTTAATGGAGTCAACATTTTTATTCCGGCTCTATTAGAGACATATCTACACCAGGGGCACTGATTCCACCGTTTTTTCTTCCATCATTTCCTATGGAACCTAAACTGTGCCTCCCCTCACTACTGCACCAAGATATGGACGTAACAACGAATTCAGAACATGGAGACAATTTATTTTTGACCACGCGTCCACCATTTCATTCTACGACCCTACAAGAGGCTGGAATAGATGTAGCCACCTTCTCAGCATACTCAACCCGACTTGCATTGGTTTCAGCGGCTGCCAGAAGGGGAGTTTCATTGCCTGTAATTTTCAAGGCAGCAGGATGGAACTCTAATTCGTAAATGTTCGCAAAGATTTATACTCGACCCCTAAGAGGGCAAGGGGAATTCGCATCCACTCTTCTTGCCCCAGTCCAAGATTGCGTTGAAAAAGGGGGAGGGAGATGCTGCCGCCCAGGGGACTCGAACTCGACTCCTCCCCTCCCGGGTCAACAAGTTAGACACTGACAAAATTTAAGATGGGGGGTGAGGTGGATACCACTAACAGGAGACTACTCACAGGTGGCAAGTTTGGGGGAGTTGAATGTTTCACAGGCCCCCTACACACAAAGTGTGTACCACAAGTAGTGAGTAAAATTCGTTCATTTGTCTCTGACACCCATGTGAAACCACATGTGATCAATATGAGGATCCTACCACCACCCTCCTTCGACCAGATGAATGAATCTTTGAATGAGCTGCATAAGTAAAACAGTCTTCTACGATTGAAAATTCAACTTACCTTCGGGAAAGATTGAGTATAAACATAGCAGGTCGTAGCGTAAGACTGTTTAGTGGCCACCCAGGCTGCAGCCTTTTTTTGTTCCCTTCCCATTCATTCACCTGCTAATTCACGGTCTTGGAACTAAAGTGGGGAACCGTCCTACCAAAATGGTGGGGGACGGGGAGGGACACAGGGCAGCCAACGGTAGAGAGCTAAAACTCCGTTTCTGTTTGAGAAATCGCGCCGTTGCGGGTTTTTTCAAATAATTTTCTTTAAAATTAACTGCAACATAGTGTGCACACGAAGCAGCATAAGTAAACAGTCTTCTACTACGACCTACTATAATTCTACTGAATCTTTCCCGAAGGTAAGTTGAGTTCACAATGAAGTACTAGATTACTTAAGTAATCTTAAGTATACTTAAGTAATCTTAAGTAAACTCTGAAGGGCCCTACCACCAACTCCTCAACTGAGCGCCTTTTTTCGTTTATGAAACCTGTTGTGTGTACATTTGGAAAGCGCACTTGAAAGTACGACCTCAGGATATGAGTGCACAAATCCCCTTATTGATGCACTTTGAGGTTCAATTCTTCCCTTGGACAAGGAAATTCCATTTCGACCTAAAGCTCTGACAACAATGAAAACTAATTTAGTTAGTAATAGGTAGGTACTGTAAAAGTAGCTAGCCATGTTAGATATTAGCTTTCAGCTAGCGTACTTGACTGTCAATGTAAAAGCCAAGATTTAACGAATCTAAGATGACTTGAACTTGTTTCTGTAGACAATCAGTTTCTTCTAAGAACTCTCAGTCTAGTAGGTACTGCGGTGATTACGATAATAGCATTCATGCCGACATGGGGGATGACGATTTCCCAGAGGGTCACTCGAGTATTCCCGCCAAATGATTCTTTCTAGTATTGTCGAGAGGAGTAAGGGGGGAAGTGACGAGAGATAATAAGAATCGAAGTAATTTTTCCTGGAATCCATTTTTCAATTCCCAAAGTTACCAGCAAGTTGCGATCCCCGTCTCTTTTCAAAATAATCCAATAACATCCGCCAGTATAGCTTCGTTATATCTTGATTGTGTGGTCCCTTCTTCGTGAGGATTGGACAAATCTCCAGGACGAATTCACGGAAGATATTAGGCTTGTCCTGAGAAGCAGCCCCCAACCGTTTGGGATTGACTGTTCTGAGTCTCTCTGAACGGTTTTGAGGAGTCCTGGAACCTCAAATTCGTTGTCCGGAGAAGGAGTCCAGAACTGTTAATAACTAGTTCAAGTAGTTCGAGATTTCAGCCAGAACTTTTAGTTCGAGACATGCGCAGTAGACGTTTTCACGCTTATCGAAGATTACAGGTTTAAGACTCCCGCCTCCTGTTAGTAGCCATTCCTGTGTGTCTTGACAAGTTGTTTACGTCGGTACTCCCTTTTGATTTTCTTTTCTTCTCTTTTTTGCCAGATGATTTTATTGATAATCTTCTGATACAGATGAGGCCTGAACGTCAGCATACCCGAACTAGTCCGACAACCGTTCGGACAACGAACAATCCAAAACGCCTAGTACCCCCTTCCCTTTTCAGTTCCAATGGTTATGGTTCGATTCAGACCTGATTCGGGACTGTTTTTCCGGAAAAACCTTTAAAATATCACAGTATTCGCAATCACTAAAGCCGATTTCACATGGAGCGGTATGTCCGGAGACGGAAAGACGGAACGCAATGTGATTGGCTGTTGGGACAACAGTTGAGGATGGTGGCTGCCATGTTGCCGGAATGGGCGGTCGGCGGTAGAAATTTGTATACCGTTGCCGCCTTCCGTCGAGCGTTGCGCAAGCTCATTGTACAGGAATGTTGATAACCGCAAATAGAGGTTTCAGATCAGAGAGGGTTTCAGTAGGAAGGATATGATTCCGTTTAGCGAGGTGCCGCTTCATGTAAACACCCTGCCGCATTCCGCCGCCCCCTCCACTGGATTTTCCGGCCTTCTGTCTTGCCGGTTGTTACGCTCATACCGCTACATGTGAAACCGGCTTAAGGCGGCGATTTATCATTGCAACCCCACCTGATTCGGAGGAAAGTAATAGTTCGTAAGATCACATATATCTGCACTAACTGGGGGTTGAAATTCAGAGAAATCTGACCTCGTTTTCTTTATTTTACAGTTTTTACAACCAGAGAAACAGCAACATACAGCAGTTTCTCAGCAACATACAGCAACAACCAGAGAAACATCAGCAAGTTAGTACCATACATCGCCACAACCCGCCTTTACGCCAATAGAATTAGCGGACCCTCATTATGTACCACACATCCTCACCAACATCTACCACATTCACACACAGCCAGGATTCAGAGCAGCTAATGGTAGAGGTTTGGAGCAACATAGGATATACGTACAATGCCGTACAAAGAAATCGAAGATTTATGCCGTACAAAGAAATCTTCGATATCATAGTACCTTCATCGTTAACGAGTTTTCTGTCACAAAGATCTCTCTGTCCGGCAACCCGCTAACGTAGTGGCAAGGACGTTCGTTTCCTCATTGGAAAAAAACTCTGCAGTACATAAGGATAGCCTACCTTATAGGAGCATCTTTAAATAATGCTACATGTCTATAATTCAACTTTCTTTTTTCTGTAAACGGATCGCAATGTTTCTGTATCTATTGTTTCTGCTGTGTATATGCATGACAAAACAATAGGTAAATGATAAAACCACAGGAACAATAAAAATCCTCATTTATGAAGACAGTTTACGTTTTGTTAAATTTCAACAATTGGCTTCATCTCCCATTTGGTTTGATTTGTCTTGATCACTTGGCTCATAACTTTTGAAGAATACAGAGGGATTTCGTTTTGGGAGATTTGTTATCTTGTACCATCTATCTATCGTAATCTATCTTCTCGCAGTCCAATCGGAATAAATTCCATTTAAAACACCTACCTACCTCCAACAAACCATAGCCATTCAAATTTTCCCACAGCTAAGTACTCGAATAAGTAAACCAGAAAGATCTGATGAAATAACGGATATCACATAAGAAACAGCGTATAAGTAGATCCCAAACTACTTACAGGTGGGATGAATGGGACGAGTGAGCAAGTCCTATACAGGATAGATTTTTATAAGCGGAAACTTCATAATTTAATCAAACTTATTGATTGAGCGAGGCTTATGGTATGGGGAGGAAGGTAACCGTGACCGCATCAATACTTTTCCTTATCGACCTCAAGGACATGCAAGTTTTTCGTACAGCAAAGGAAAAAACCGAAATATGGGCAGGAGGGCAATCCCCTGCAAACTAAACTAGATTTATAAAAGAAAATTGACTTACCTAGTGCCACCTCACATGCTTTTTTCAGTTGGGAATGGTTAGATCTCTTGATCTCCTTATCTGCCAAAAGTCTTTCCAAGGCCCGCACAATGAACATTTCTTTCGTGTAAGGCAGGTTTTGCATTTTTCGAAGCACTCACACCGATTAAGTAAGGCCATAAATGCACTGCGACGGAACACAAAACAGCGGAAACTCAGTCATAATTCACCAAGAAATGACAACCATTTTCGATAAGTCAGTACAAGTCGGATGGGTCTGTCTACGAATACGTAACTGCAGAGGAGAGGAGTGGCTAAACTGCTGATAGTAAAAGTAACTAACAGCGTACTATTATAGAAGTACACGTCATAGGCATCGTGCATCCATGGAGTACAAATGTAAAAATCCATGTACGGTCGTCATGGAGCTGAAAGGGGATCATGGAGCGAAAAAGTAAAGAAACATCAAGTTATGCGAGGAAAACGAACTCATGCCGCGCGGGGGAAAAGCCGCAGCAAGAGACATTTGGGAAAATATTCATAACATGTGGTAGGTACTTATTTTATGTTGGTGTAGGTAATTGTTTTCTAATTTTACCACTTTGTGTGCATAGAAATTGTTAAAAATTTTATGGCAAAGACAACTTTTTCCAAAAATATTGTGCACATACAAATTTTTTTTTTACATTTCATGTCTTTACTTTGGCACATAGAATCGAAAAGAGTTAAGTTATGCCAAAAAGTGTTACTTTTGATCTTCTGATGATTATTGCTTACAACCAAATCGTTGCTACGGAACTGCATCTTAGGCATACATATTTCATCATAAAAAAATGGTTGTCTGAAAAATTGTTTACATACAGGTAATCCTTCTCAGTTAACATGATTGCAACCATGTATACTTACCATACATACCATTAAGTATATTTATTAACATTTTTGCAGTTTTTTTAATAGGGCTCCTAACATGCGAAGCTCAAGAACGCAGCACGCAAACAATGACCTTACCGATTTGCTACTCATCTGTTGTCTATAAGTGCAGTCGTGATGGACACAAGTTTTTTTTTCGGTTTTTTGTTTGTTGGTGTGATCCTTCATTATTAATTTAGTTTTCATTTTTGAAAAGAATTGATGAGGTTCGTGGTGCGGGGAAAGAATTGTATAGTACATCAGGGAAAATCATGTCAACAACAATTTGCTTTAGGGCACTGGCGGGGCCCTCGACAGTACCCGATTGCGCGATGCTGCCCTGGACCTGGGAAGCCCTCGACCCCGGATTGTAATCCATTACAATCGCCCGTGGGATGAGGCCGTGCGATAATCAAGCGGGCTGAAAAGCCTTATCGCTTTGAACGTGGAGGACCTGCACTCGTAGAAAGCTTCACTTTCTCGTGTGGTCAACACCACGGTGTTGGCCCCCTGCCTACAGGGAGCTTCACTTCCTGGCGCGAGGGACCACACAAACTACAGTTCTTTTCAGGACTCTGTCGCACCCAAATAAGCCGACTATCACGTCCTCGGGGATGGAGCGCTCACCGAGTTTCCAACTCCTCGAACCAACGGACGACAGAGGCCTGGCAGGAAGAAATCTCCCCGCAACCGATAAGCCCTCTCACACGGCCCGTCGTGTCTCCTTCAGGACCGGCGCCTCAACACCTGAGCCACCCTGCGACTCAGTACCGGCGTTGAACCATAGGGCCACGGCCTCCACCCAACACTTTCCGCCTGAGATCCCGGCACTTTATACTCACGTGCCTTCCGACGGTCTTCTACAAGCAGCAGTCCTTTCAGCATGAAGGAACACAGTTTTCCAATGAGACTCTCATGTTCTATCAGTACCAACCCACGGGAAAGAACATCGACATCCCAAAGCTGGATAAAACTCACAAAACCAACAGCTTCGCCGCCTCTACTTTTGTCACACAATATTCTGCCTCTCGGCTTGACAAAACCAAACTTTCTTTCCCCAGAGCCTACCAAGATCTCAAAGGTACTTTTCAGGATCAACAGGTCCTCACAAGGGATACAAAAAGCTCGGCCCATCGGCCTACGGGATACGACTCCCTCTTCAACAGTGAATATCTCGATTCACAAATGAACCCTCTACGAACTCAAGAAAAGGCCCCTCGGCCTACATCTATCTCCTTGGCTGCACCCCATCTTAATATTCCCTCACAGGGATATCTGAACCACACTTATTGTGGACAAGAATCGGGACATAGCCCGTCAAAGTACCCTTATTCAATGCATGAAAAGAAAAACGCCAACAGTCTTTTTCAGCACTACGACTCGCATATAGACATCCCCATAGGTATTCCTACCCCGAGTCAGACATACATAAATCCACTACAAATGGTGACCCCGTTTCCGAGCTACCGAATAAATCCACTACAGTTCTCCAATAGGTAATGTGTGTTGGTACTATATGTACCAACTGTGTTTAATAATCATGTATAGTAGGTATAAACCACTGGTCTGTGTGAAAGGGCTATTGTGTCTAAACGAAGAAATAATATACCTTTGTGTAATAATCTGCAGCGTTTTGATTAGGTGGTACAAATGAGTAAAAACTGCATAGCATCCACAGATTCTTTGATTGATGGAAGACGAGAGTGGAGAAGAGATGCATTGTTATAAAAAATTTACCAGGCGCGGGGTTTTCAACATGTCCCGCTGTGCGTGCCCTTGCCAACCTGAATTTGAACCAGCATCAGCTGGCAATGGAAATAAGCTGCCTTATGGCTAAGTCCTGTGATTATTCAACAACTACTCGAGTCTAGTGGTATAGTTGATATCATAACAGACTGCTAAGGTGAGTGACCCAGGTTCAATCCCATGTACGGGATACTATATTTTTGCATTCGAATCCAACTTCCAAAACATATTTTTAACCGTCATTATTATTAATGTTTTAAATCATACTTTAAAACGTCATTTTGATTTATTCGTCAAAATATTCTTTATTTTACTAAGGGATTGACTATTTGATGTTATGTATTTTTGAGATGCGAGCTTGTGAGCATCCAGACCACCTAACTACACAAATCATTCCGATCTATTTGTCCAACTAATCTATATTTTAGCAGCGGACATGGATTTATAAAAATTGAGGCGCCAATTCATTCAATGTAAACTATTTGTGTGAAAAGACTATGGGGGAACGTAGTTACAATTCAGCTCGGTAGGGGCGCGCACAGAGGGACATGTTGTGTACCAAACGTCAAGTAAAAAAAATAGTCTGATAGGGTTTGATTTGTCTATCTTTATTGCAGTGTCTTTGTCAACTATGGTCTATCCAAAAGGAAAATTGTTGTGAAGTACAGTTCTAAAAGCGGCTTAGTTCACTTATTCTTGTTCTAAGACAATTTGTTTTGACGTTTTTCATCTTCTAAACTCTAACCTATTTCCTTGCAAATCATAAAATACAAACTACACATGACAGTAAATACAAAATACATACGAGTTAGGTTATTGTCAGCAGGTATGGTGAATTCCATAGTACCGAGCAATGGAATTGATGGTTATGGTCACAGAAAAGTTGTCGTCACTAATAGTGTACTCTTAGCACAATGTTGCCATTGTTGCCTTGTCATCAGATTTGTAGATAAGTAGTAAATTTTCGAAGTACATCCTTGGTTCGTGGCCAAATTATATATTTCCAAGTATATCAAAATTCCCATTGAAAACTGGTTTTCTTGTTTACAAGTTTAATATTAAATAGTGACATCAAAAGAAGTACTTTGCTCATCAGCTGTTCTTTGAAGGGATCCTTCTTTTTTTTTATACTAGATTTGCTTGCAGATCCATCCAAACTCCGTCGAGAAGCTTGTATTACCGTGCGTAGGTTACGTCAAAATTATCAGCCTCTGTTATTTTTGTCGACTGTTGATTTCAGTTGTTGTTCCCCTCCTTGAATTTGCAATCGGAACAATGGAAGTTGAATGAGGAGCAGGACTTCATCAATATGATCGACTTCTGAAGAATTTTCGTCGGAGGTGAGCTGATTTTCATACGCCCTTCTAGACTTTTTGTTCGCCATGCCAATAGAACATGGCAGTTCATTTTTTTCCCCAATGCACTGGGGCAGGTACATATTTACGTACTTGTGTGTAGGTACTCGTATTTAATTGATGAATGTTGGCATATTTTGTTCAATTAAGATGGATCGGGGGAAGTCTATTCTATACAGTGTGTTGAGAACTCCTTCTACAAACTGGGGTTATGACTATTCGTATTTTTCCACAGAATGATGGACTGTCAATATCCGTGTCATGAGGTTAGGATTTGATGTCTTTTAACTGTGAATCTAATAGTTTCTAGGCATTTTCAACCCAAGTTGGCTATTACTTTATTTCGTTGTGTTTGGATAGGTGGAAATCAGAACCTTCCCTCTCTCTTTCATTGTTTGGGACGAGTTTATTTCCTGACTTATCTACAAGAAGAAGCAATAAAAAACGAACGAAGTACCTAGCTACCTTGACTGTGTTCAACATTTTCTATTTTCATGCCGTTGAGTTTTGTAATGGCAAATTGTGAGTGTGGACTTAGACTGTGGTTCTTTGGTTTGGTTTGAGGCATGGATAAATGTAGCAATACAACTCGACCTCGATATTGAATGGATCATCCATCATGTGGGTACAAACATTATTAATGATATTATCTAGACGTCACTCCTCAACACCCACCCTAAGTTGGAACAACTATCCAACCCGTATCGGTAACTCCCCAGCTCTTGGCCCATAATAAAATGTATGTTGACTTTTTTTCTTCATACTCTGCCTCAAGGGCAGCTATACGATACCACTGGTTAACAGCAAATAAAAACCCCAAAAATAATGTAGGTATACAACTTAGATTAGATGATGTATATGCATTTATAACTAAATACATATTACTGTATGTAACAGCAAAGTGAGGTAAAACTATGATTAATGCACATACATGTATCACAGTTCGTAGTTGAGCCCCGGTACAATAATATTGTCTGGACCATGTCTAGTCCAGATAGTATGCTGGAGTAGGAGGTCAGTAAGGTCTGGGCAGTCCTCCAGGAAGTCACATGGACATATCACCCTACACCTCCTACATACACAAGGTCACGAACTCCTGCGCTTATCAGGTATCTGTGGATTCTGTGGATAAGACATATATTTCCAGTGGCAACCCAATTGACCACTATTCAGTCTCTCCTTGAAAAATTAGGCTACGAAAGGGCCAACCCATCACGAGTTCTGATGGACTCCTCGCAGACCAGTGACCTCATTCTGCCATGCTCATGCCAAATGGAATTGACTTTATGTTGTCTGTAGGAGATTTGATCCTCAATGCGTAATAGAAACCAATGACTCTTCTTGCTAGAACATCAGCACACTCGTTGCCCTGAGTACCCACATAATAGTTACATAAAAGACCCTGATCGTGCATCATTCCTCTTTCGAACCTGGGTCCAGCTACCGCCGAGTGGATCCTGGCCGAGCTCCATTTTATAGCCAGAGGAGTAAGGGGAGGAGGTCGACGATACATGTTGTCTTGTCTGTAACTTCTTTTGGAAGACCTTGGAAGGGCCCTTTGAATTTTGGCTAGTCCCATCCCACTTCGTTGATGAGGGAGGTTTGGAGGATGGTTTCAGGGTGCATGTGATGAGAGAAGTGGGGGGGGGGGGGGGTGTTAATAGCAGGATTAGGGGAAAGGGGTGTGGGCCAGCCCTGACGACTGACAAATTAGGTAGCCGGTCTTGGGCCAGCATCTGTTCGAAGGATGGTTTCATCTTTAAGACATATGATTCCTTTTTTGATATGGAATCATTGCAAATCTTATGGGCTACAGGAAAGGGTACTTTTTGTTGCCATAATCAATTAGCAGACAACTTGTTTTTTGAAAACTGGACACATTTTAGAGAGTGCTCCAAGTTGGCCATTGCGATAGGAACACTATGGCAGCTTTGAGCATGGTGTTTGTCTTGTGTGGTGGAAGACCACAGGCACACATCTCATGCAGAGCCTTACATCTGCGGCTAGTATGGAAATATTTGAGGCAATTATCGTATAAAATAGGTGGGGGATCACGAAATAAGAGACATGGTGGTCCAGTCTTAGGAGAAATTTGGATCTCAAAGGCCAGCAAATAAGTTCAGGTTATCCATTGATGCGCCTACCTTGTTGTAGAGTCCTCTTGATTGTTTCGAGGATCTCCTTGGCAGGTGCCCTGTGGATCGTTGAGCTTCTGATAAAATGTGAGTGCTTCATCAATCTCTCTTACAAAATTATCTTTACTAATTTGGCTAGTCTCATCCCCTGTTCCTCCAAGGCCACATTTACATGAACATTAGAATTGGAAACGATCTTAATTTCTGTTAGTTTTTGGCCACAGCATTTCCAATTTTCAGAGGACTGAAGGTTAAAACCATCCCACTTAACCTCAACAGTATTAAAATGGGAGGAAATGTAGATCTCTTGAAAATGTCCAAGAGGTTTGTTGTCACCTTAGGATTACTTGTTTGACCTTCATTGAGCTGCCCTATTGTGAGCCCAGAAGCTTCACAACAGCATCTGATTGTTCAGTGGTGATCTCACAATTTATGAGGATTATTGGATCACTCAGAATCCATTTTCCTGTTTTTAAGGGAACATTTATGTTTGCTCCCCTTTAAGGGGAGGTAGCAAGAAAAGGGCTTGATTTCCCTGCCTCTATGGTGAGGATGTCCTCACCATTCTTGGGTGCCTCCACAGATGGAGGTACCGATCTGTGAATATTGAAAATATAAACTACAGTATCTGTATTCATAGTGAGGAGAACCTCACCATTCTTGGATGATGCCTTCACAGTGGAATGCATTGGGGTGGATGGGAGTTGAGGGACATCAAGAGAAAATGAATTGTTTGTTGGTGTGTGTCAATTACAACATCAGAGACAATCCTACCTCCACCACCAGTCTATTTTTTGGACTTTACTCTAAGTAAAGTCAGGGGACCTCTAGCAAGGTGGTAGGGATGTGCAAGATCCGTTCATTTCAGGGACCCCCCCTTCCCCCCCCGCCTGTTCATTCACTTCACAGATCCGTTCTCAGGGATCCATACTCCAATTCAGTCCTCCTCTTCAACTGCTAGATGGGAAACTCATGAGTTGGAAAGGTAGGGATAGGGAGTCGCTCAACTATCTTCCTTCATCACTTTCTGTTCCTGGAAAGATTGGAAATGGGCTGGGTGGGAAGAAAGGCGATTGGTGAAGGGGGAGGAAGGGTGTTGTTCAATTCCCTCCCTGCACCTCTTTCCATTCACGGAAAGATCTTCAAGATGCCGAGTGGAAAGAACAAAGATGGATGAAGGGGGTGGGGTTGAGATGGAGCCATTCAACTCCCTCCTGTCACCTCTTCGGTTGTGGAAAGGTTGGAAGAGGGCCAGGTGGACAGAATGGCGAGGGATAGGGTGGGAAAGAGTGGAAAGAACGGTTGGGGGGGGGGGGGGGTGTCAGTGACCCTTGTTCCTTTGTGTAATTTTGTAGTGTTTTTTTTGTGTGTCGTGTGTATGTGTGAGGACTGTGTTGTGAAAGTTGAAGGGCGAACAAGAAGAAAGGAAAGGAGAGGGAGGGAAGTTTGTTCTCTTGATGCCAGTGAAGAGCCAGTATTGGATAGCTCTTGTACGCAGATCACTTTTCTATTTATTGAACGAAATCTTTAGTACATTACCTTTTATAAGTACTCGTTTATATACATAGGCACCTTCAGCAATGAAATTAATGATATTAAATAAAACACTTTACTAGTCCCTCTGTACATAACTAGAGCTGATATTGAGGGACAGTGGTACTATCTATCTATAATCTAGATATAATTACGTAGACATCATCACCTACCGAAAAAAAATTAATGAGCTGAATTGAAACATCTACTCGCACATTACTTACTAGCCTGTCTATGTAAGTTGTAACTAACTCGATTTCCTAAAAAGTGCATTTCATTGTAATAATATCAGCTGATTCAATGGTTTATATGGAAAGTTTCAATTTGTTTACTGTCTTCATTCACACTCATGTTAACGTTCATTTTCCTGCTAAGAGAGCGTGAACGTATCAATGTGCATTGACCTGGGTTGTTTCATTCGATTTAGTGAAATAACATCTATCAACAACAAAACAGAAAAAGTTTTCCTATATTCATAAACAAACGAGAGAGAGGACACACACAAGAAACCTATTCCAATTTCGAAAGTTTTTGAGATTTTGTTTTTTTAAATATTTTATCTTTGTAATATCACTCCTGAGAGTTGATCCAAAATGATGCAGATATTGCAGGCACTCCAGCTGTTTGATTTTTAAAACATTTTACAACAACAAACCTTCGAAAAAGTCAGGTGGTGGACAGGTGATTTCCGCGTGCGGACAACTCTCAGATCCTACCAATCTCATTGGGCGTTTTGGATGATAAGCCTACTACAACACTTGTTGAGTACTTCTACTTCTCCATCCCTTTTACCTGACCACGTTGTATCATGTGGGACCCTCTTGATCCAACATTTTTTGTGCTCCAAAACTTGGTACATCTACAGTTCTCTATGCAACGTGTAAGTCAGTAAAGCTCAATCGGTTGAGTCTAATGGTGTGGTGCAAGCTATTCGTGCAGGAAAACTCCCACAGTCGGAGGGATTCAACTGGCCTCGGTAGTTTGGTGGTTGAAGACAGCGACCTCTTTCTGAGCTTTCTCTCTGCTGTAGGTAAAATGTTTGCATTCAAATCTGCCAAGGATGACACGAAAATCGTCACAACTAAGAGTGTGTCTACCTCATGACCTACCGCAGAGTTCAACTGCTCTTGATATGCACTAGCACTATAAGGTTTTAATGTATTTGTCACACTCCTTTACAGTTATTGATGTGGGCCCTGCTCTTTCATTAAAATTCGTCCCGTGGTTGAATTTGGGAATTTCCTTGTTAATTCTTCCTCTTTATTTTGGCTGTCCGTTCTGGAAGGAATGTAGAACCTGGGGTATCCAGAAGGAACCCTTAATATCATCTAAATCTATAAAAATGTAATCATGTTTGTTTGTCCTTTATGCGTGGGCGTACCGTTCGTCTGATGGGGATGAAACTTTTCCAACTAATTCCTTGCACTACCGGGACGATGATAGGATATCGGAATCTTCCCCAAACGTACTCCTTATCGTCAAACTGGCCATCCTTTGCAACGGGTAAATACGAGGGAAATCGAATAACTTTACTACAAAAAAGTGGCACGGGATGATATGACAACTACATAGAGCAACAATATATGGCAACTACTTGGAGATGAAGTGAACCCATACCAAATCCAACAAAAATGAGGGCGAAAATAGTAGGTAATATAGAGTAAAAAGTATAGTTGAATGTTTTAGCGCATTGTTATTTGTAACCATGATGGTAAGAATAATATGTTAGGCGGGACAAATAACAGCGAGCACAGCGGTGAACTGCAAAACATAAACAAGATTAATGAGCGGCGGTCATCTTCGGAGACCTACGAACCGATCTCGTCACTCGTTATCAGACGCACCCCCTTCCTCTCTTCCTCCCCCGGCCCAGCCCCTACCTTCCACAACATTCTCGATCTCATTTTTCAATTTCCTGATTCGAGCAGTTGCCTTCCAAAGTTTGTGAAAGTAGTGTCATCCGTTTCATTTTTACTTTTCTCTTACGAACTGCGACGCTCCGCATATTAGCGGGATTTTTCCTGTCTGATTCAGGATTATATAAATCGTGTTGTTGTCAAGCGCAACAGATTGTGAACTAACCTGAGTCTTTGAGTGTACCTACATACTTACCTGAAGTGGAGTTCAATTGTGTTCATACCTATACCTTACCAAGAACCCATGCATGGGTTCTTACTCTAATCTTTCATTTCTTCTCTCTCCTTCTTACTTCCGACTCCGGAGTCTTCTCAGCCAGGACTCAGCAGTCCTATACTTCTCCCTTTCACAATCTCCCCTATTCATCTCATTGGCTTCAACGTAGGATAAGAGTAGAATTTAAGTTTAGGTTAAGATAGGTCTTAAGGCTAGGATAAGTCCAGTATAGGACGACCATTGAATGTTGGTGTAGATGCTGTCCTCTTTTTTATAAATAGAAGATTTATTTATTTGATTGATATTGTTTTACTGGATTATTTTTCCTCCCTTCCCAGCTCCAGTCTCTCTCCTAGTTCCTTCTCTCCTAGGGGACCGACGATTTATTTCCAAGAGGAGTGGCGCTCATATTACCTTGTATCAATATATCATTTTAGTTGTCACCCAACAGGCCCCATCTCTCTACCCGAGCAGTTGAGGGCACTTGTGCTGGGGGGAAGCTAACCAGAGTAATTAACCCCTTACACCCCTCTCAGCATTCATTGAGCGTACGAAAAAGGTTAACTATTTTTAAATGGAAGAAGATTCCGTCCTAAGAAGTTTGACATCAACCCCACCCTCCTACGATGAGTAGTTTTCATTCTATAATTTTTTTAAAAGTTTCGCGCACTGGTGATGTTAAAGCACCTCCTCCGCCTGGGTGGGACCCCCCTGCCCATAGTGACGTCTCCACTGCAGAAACATTTGAAAGTTATAGTCAAGCAGTATGATTGTATGAGCGAATTTTCGTAAATTATCGTACTACATTGTGTTGAATAGTTTTAAAAATTTGAACACTGAGTAAAAAGAAATTATTAGCTACCAATTTAATGGTGGATAACTAGTTCTAAATAATATTCTGTGATTCAGAAAAGATTTTTAGCTTTCTTTGTAGTTTTGGTGAATTTTCTTAGAAGTTTAACCTATTGCAATGGCTCGGAAAATTTGATAATCAACATTTTTAAAAAAATTCATTATTGAAATCCGTTTTGAAGCATTCTGAAACCCTGAAGTTTGTGCTTTTTCATGTATAATATGTGTTCATATATATATGGTGTCTACACCATATTTTGACGAAAATCAAGTGGTCGATTCTAGAGCTCGTTTCTGATCGAAAGTTCCTCAGACTTTTTTTTAAATGCTTTGTTTTCGAGTTATTCAATTTTTAAGATTTTTTGCGTGTTTTGTTCCTTATGGCATTAAAACGGCCATAACCCCCCTTAGAATCACTGTAAACTAAAAACTGAGAACACTGTTCGAAACAGCATTAAATTTCCTATTACCCTGATATAAAATAAAGTTTTTAAAAATATTGTTTTTAATTTGTCAAAAAAAAGGCCAAAGAACGAAATTATAAAATTTTTAAAATCTACGTTTTTTTCTTCCGTTTTTCTGCTGCCAGTATGGGGGGTTTTCGGCGGACGCTCTTCGGAAAAAACTCCCTCAAACTGTCAGCTTTTGAACGGTGTAGCCAATTTTACTTTTACTTTGCTAATTGGGGGAGAAAATTATGTTTCAATGTTAAAAACCATGGTTTTTTTCTATGGAATCGAGGGTTTCTGTGAAAAATGACCCTCTAAGAAAATTTGAATTTTGAGACAGTTTCTTGTTATTTTTTCACGCTGAATCGAATGGAAAAACTTGCAGATCTCCCCAACACCGTTATAACAGAGTTTTACACTTCAACTAACTAGTTTTACCCTTAAAAACTCATAAAATTGAGCATAAAAAATGAACTAAAAATTCGTGAGTTAACGTTTAACACTCGATTATAACGGAGTTGTGGATCGCATTACAAAATTATGCATTTAACGATTTTTAGCCTTTTATACCCAATTTTAGTGATTTTTTAGCACATTTTTGAAATTCGACCAATTTAACGTGCTCAAAACATGCTGACCATTTACCAACCTTTTTTTTTGAGAGCTTCATTTTTGGCCCAAGAACGGAATTTTATCTCAGTCCTGAGAAGTTATCATCTGGTAGGAGACACCAACACACATTTTTTTTTTAAATTTTAAATATAACTCCTCAAAGGTGGAGGGGGCTACAAATGAATAAAAGAAGATGGTAGGACGCCCAGGTTTACCTGATGCTGGCTCCAGGGATGAGGAGTGTTGCTGAAGGATGAGGAGGAAGAGTGGGTTGAAAGGAAGTGCCCCTATAAAATGACCACCAGTTCAAGTAAGAACCCCTTGGGATGTGGTTGGTGAGATCACGAAGCACTCTTGCCAAGATGCCCAACTTGAATAACTGTGTGGCACATTTCCTGCCATTTCCCTGATGTTTCTGGTCGCCACTCCTTTTAGCTCGAAAATCACTTGCTACAGGTCATTTCTGTCATACCTAATTATCTTATCCCGCCAGGTCTGCTCCATGTCCGCACAGCCTCTAACAACCTGGATATCCAGGATTATTGCAGACCCACAGGGCTTAACGGCAATAATATCCGGCTTCTTGCCCTGGTAACTTGGCATGTGATATAGTCTGTCCCTTTCGACTTCCCAACCACTGGATGACAAAGTGCCTGCGATCTGCTCACGATACAGATTCTAATTTTTACCCCGAGATGTATGACAAAGGGTGTCTACTGTCCCACGACTACTCCTTGAACACCTCACTGAGGTGGCTATACAGCCACCCGGATGGCATGAAAATGCCGATAGTCTCAGGCCCCAATGCCTTCTGAAACCCATTTCACCCACTGGGAGGAAATCAGTCAGAGCGCTGTCGGAGGTCTTTACCATCTACTGACTCGCACAGTGAAGCAGCGAACTCAGCCGATGATCTGGGTTTTGGAGCAGTTGGTGTTGCTTGGTCGCACCACAACAACTGGTGGACAAAGTCCAGGTCAGTGGCAGTGTGGGAGACCTCCCAGGTCGAGCCCTAATGGTGTGCAGGTGCTGGCAGCGTACAGATGGGATGCTGGCTGAGAGAGAGAGAGACAATGCAGAGCCTACCGGCCTTAACCAGCGCTTGAATATAGGCCCTTGGGACACCAGTTGGAAAGTCTAGCCAAGAGTGCACTGCAGAGCGAACTTCCTGATCTAACTCAAGCAGCCTCCTCACACTAAGCCTACCAAAGACTAGCCCATAGGTTAGCATTGGCAATAAGTATGTGCTGAGGCGTAGCTTCTGTTGTGGCTTCAATGGAGCCTTGTTGACATGAGCTGGTGCTCCATCAAGGTCCACAATGCTTACAGCAATGGTGGCCACACCTATGAAGTCAGCTCCAAGGTACCGCCAAACCTCCAGAACAGATCAGGTGGGAATCAGTGACTGTCCTTAGACAAAGCACGCCTGATCCACCACCTTCACCTTATGCTGGCGCCCTGACGGGACTAAGGAGACTGACTCACACTTATCTGGGTTATCCACCAAACCACTCCTGGCTAGCTGCTCAGCAAGGGCATTGGAGGTGATCTGCGAACCCTCAAGTTTTCACCGAGTAGGATGACATCATGGGCAAAAGCCCCTCCACCTACTCCCAACTTAGGGGTGAGATCAAACCCTATTTCAGCTCGCAGATTACCCAAGGCCGTATCACAGCTAGGTTCAAGGGGATCCCCCTGGTGTACCCCGAGCCCAATGACAGCATCCAATATGATTTTAAAATTATAACTAATTTTAAAATTATAACATTGAGTAAAAAACTGGGCTCAAACATATATTTTCCTACATTTTCGATTCTTTTTATTTATTTATTATTATTATTATTTTTATTTATTTATTTTATTTTTTTAAATACGACTCATTCCTTAAATATCTTGGCTGTCTGTACCTATGATTTTAATTGTTTTTAGGATTAATCAGAAATAACTGACAAAATGGATGACACTAATAGTGGTGCTGATATTTGCCGTGTCTGCCGATCCGAAGGCACTTCAGATCGCCAGCTTTACCATCCCTGCATTTGTACTGGCTCAATAAAATGGATTCATCAGGAATGCCTTGTTCAATGGATGAGGTAATTGTATAATATAATGTTTGGCGTTCTATTGTGATCATCATGTTATCTATGTATGTATAAAAATTAATGTATGTTTCTTGCCTATGATGTGAGGGCGTACCGTTCGTCCGATTGGAATGAAACGTTATCCAACTCATTCCTTGCAGTCTCTGCAGGGACGATCATAGGCTATTGGAATCTTCCCCAAACCTACTCCTTATCGTCGAACTCGGCTTCCCCTAACGACGTCGCCCGGGCAAACAACTTTGTAGTTGAGGAAAATACCGGACATGGGTCGAACTTTTCCCTTCAAATGTTGATAAAGTGGGTTCACGCGTAAAGAACTTTCGATATACAATTCAACGATACCACAACGATTTCGGTGGGTTTTGAGTCGAGCAGTTTTTATTCTTAAAGATAGATCTTGAAAAATGAATTTTCAACACGACTCATTAGCTGAAGGAATGTTGGTCGGGAATAGTTTTAACTTAACTAACATGGGGAGGCTACAGTGTTGGGGTCGCTATTCGGATTTAGCTATTCAATTTCGATCAAATGCTGACCAGTGTCCGAGCGTCCAATCCAAGGAACCAAGAAAAAATCCGTCAATTTTACAGAATGTTGGAATTTGATAAAAAGATGAAAATCCGTCAATTTTACAAAATGTTGAAATTTCACTACTTCGCTAGATTTTTGATAGACCTCTGTCCCTTTGGAAATGGAAACGCAATGCTCCAATTTTTGTAAAATAATAAAAAAAATTGTATATATATATATATATATATATATATATATATATATATATATATATATATAAGATATATATATAGGTATTACAGAAGGTATATATAACTAAGTATGTATATATATATTTTTCAGAGTATATATATTTTTTTCAGAAAGATGAAACCAAACTTTAGTACTCCGAAACGACGTATAACATCGAAAAACTTGAATTATGGCAAATTTTTTGTGTTTGGCTAAAAGTAGCTTAAAACGGCTGAAAATCGTGATATATGTATATATTTTAGACGGCTAAAGGTTTATCAATGATGAAATAGAACATTAAAATATTTCCGCACAAAATTACGTTGAAAAAAGTACTTGAATTCCATTACTTAAATTCCAGCTGCACTAGGTTAAGCTAGTGGAGAATTGTAGGTTAGTGAAGTTGAACCAAACCTCTCAGTTAGGAGACAGACTCAAGGCTATTGAGGCTGCTTTAAAACTCCAGTTATAATAAGACTGATTAATCAGGCCTCGTAACATAAGAAAGCTGTTCTGTAACATTACATCTTTATTGAATTTAATATTGACGATTCACTCTGCTCCAAATGATTTTTTTCAGGTACAGTCACAAGGAATTTTGTGAATTATGTGGGTACAGGTTCTCTTTTACTCCAATCTATTCTCCTGATATGCCACGTCGACTTCCGATACGAGATGTAGCAGGTGGCCTACTCAGCAGCATTGCGACAGCTGTTAAGTATTGGCTTCACTATACTCTTGTAGCTATTGCGTGGCTTGGAATCGTACCTCTCACTGCATGCCGAATCTACAGATGCTTGTTCAACGGTTCTGTTGACTCAGTAAGTCCTAATAAATTTTCTCTGTTAAAGTTTACAGAAATATATCTTGGAGTATAAGAGAGTATTGCTTCCTCACTACTGAAGGTAGGGAAGCTTTGTGCTCGTGTGAGAAGCCGAAAATAATTTTGTCTTCCAAAATCGAAATTTCCACTTGCTTTTTGCGTATCAGAGCTCGCTGAGCAATGTTGATTCTGTGACTGTCTGTGGTAAATTATTTTCATGCCCAAAGCTATACCAAGTTCAAGTCCGATTTTTATGAAATTTTCGGGGATTGTGCGGGTTAGCTCCAACACACTCCTCTATAAGTTTCATCAATGCCTGAAAAATAGTAGCCTGTGCGCATGCGCTAATGATGATTTCTTATAACGTTGATTTCCCATTGTCTGTTGGTCAGATTACGTTCAACTTGAGGGAGTAGTTGGGTATATGTTGCAGGAATATACCCTATGTGTCATATTGCGATAAACATCTGCGCAAAACTAAAGTTTATTGTCACAAGCAGTACTCCAAGACTAATGGACCGATTTTTATGAAATTTTCGGGGATCGTGCTTGTGGTTTCATTGCCGTCGGATGTATAGTATCCTGTGGGCATGCGCAAACATTAATTTCTTATAACGTAGATTTCTCATCATATGATTTTGTTTTATCTCGAGGAAGGGGGGGGGGGGGGGGGGGAGTTAGGCGTATGTTCCAGGAAGATATCCTATGTATTTTATCGCGATTGGTTTTCTCACCTTGACTAATGGAGCGATTTTATGAAAAGTTCAAAGGTTGCGCCGGTAAAACCTCCTTACAATATCGTACCGATTCCATTGGCATCGATGGTGAATGCCGTTGGATTGATGGTACGGTATGAGCATGGCCAAAAATGAATTATAACCTTATTTTTTATATTAGCCTGTGTACACACATATTTCGCTTTCAATCATTTCGTACTTTGTTCTTCAACTAATTCTATACATACATGTTGCAATTTGTGAGAAAGCTATACTTACCTCTCACCCAACTTGGCAGGCGTTTTCTTAGTTTTAATTTAATGGTTTAACAATAGAACACTGATGGTCCATCTTAATTAGCAATAATTTGTATTAACAGGTCCTGACATTACCCCTTGATATGCTTTCAACGGAAAACATTGGATCTGATATATTTCATGGATGTTTCGTTGTGACTTGCACCCTGTTCGCATTCATTGCCTTGGTGTGGCTTCGAGAGCAAATCGTTCATGGCGGCGGCCCAGATTGGCTGGAACGAGGTGCTGAAGATGCGGCAGCTGCTGCTAATCCTCCCAACAATGCTGCACCACCTCCTCCCGCCCAACCACCACAGCCTATCCAGCCTGCCAATAACAATCTTCAAGAGCCACTCGCAAATGCTGTAAGTTCATAGATACTGGTAATGTTTTGGTAATCATTAGCTTTTTTTACAGTACTGTCAAAATTTAGCTACGTTCTTTTAAAAAGTTCCATTCATGCAGCATGATGGTATGAGCGAATTTTCGTAAATTATCGTACTATATTATATTACATTGTTTTGAAAATTAAGGACTTTGAGGGAAAAGAAGTTGTTAACTACCAATTTGAGGGCAAAAAACGCGTTTTAAATAATATTCTGCGTTTCAAAAAGAGATTTAGGGTGGTATGCCAGAACAACCCTCAATCTTTTGAGGCCCTTAGAACGTTTGAGGGCCTCCCTCCAGTAAAAGTTGAAATGTGAAGACAACCCTTAGTTGAAACGTTAGAAGGACACCCTTACTCTGGAGGGTTTAAGACTCAGTTCAAGGGAGCCCCTCTGAATTTCCGCCAATCACACATCCAGATTTAAGGGCTGCCCTCCAAATGTGAGGGTGGTCATGAGGTCCCTCGAGGGTCTCTCTTGCTGTAATTCGTCCTAATTTTTAGAACGTCCCTCAGAAACTAGGTCATACAGGCAAGGCATTTTATAGAGGGACGACCTATTGGAATTGATCCAGGGGGTAGGAGACAACCCAAGCATGAGAAAAAATAAAATAAATAAATAACCGCATACAAATCCATTTCAGACCATTTAAGACCAAATCCGTGAAAAAACCGTAGGTATGTCTAGTGTGAGTAGTATGTGTGTGTGTGACAAATTTTGTCGACACTGCCCAGGCCCCAATTGTAAACCGATTTTTGAGATATATTCGTATATTAGCATGTCTACACTATATTACTGTTCTATTTTGCATTGAATCACTTTGTCCCTTACATTCTACAAATAAATCCTCATGTCTATGTTGCAATAAGCGAGGAAGCTCTAATATTCACCCAACATGTTAGTAAGTAGGTCGTATTGTGAAAGAAAATATAGTAAGAAATAAGAGTGATACGAAATAAGACTGAGGGGTTGAAAATTGGAGTAGAATGGGAAATTTAATATTAAGGGGGATAATTTAATATGTAGTATGGTCGCAGTGTCACCACACCTGATTCGGTGCAGAGTTTATGTACTTTGTTCATACATACTTTGGTAGGCTAGAACAATATTGAGTTCATGCTCTTGGCTTGCTTGAACCATTTGCGCATTTGCGTTTCCTTCACCCACCTATATTTGCATGTGTATGTCAACTAAACATGAACATGATATTTGAGCAAACAACGCTATCATTGCTATGTTCTTGGTCACATAGTCACATTGTTAATGTTGCATGTCCCTCTTTGTTTTCTAGGAACCCAACGAAGATGCAGGTGACGAAGGAGCAATACCTGGTGGGGATTGGGTGAATCCTCTTGAATGGGACAGGGCTGCTGAAGAGTTGACGTGGGAGAGGCTTTTGGGCTTAGACGGTTCTTTAGTGTTTTTGGAGCATGTCTTCTGGGTCGTATCTCTTAACACACTTTTCATCCTTGTTTTTGCTTTTTGCCCATACCACATGGGTAGATTTGCTGTTGTTGGATTGGGCATTAAACATCATGTCAGCGCATCGCATTTTCAAGGTATGTCATAGTTATTCTATTTTTACAAAAATATGCGTGCTATACTTGTGACATTAAGATTCCAACTTTTCTGATATATTTATAATGAACTGAATTTTGTTCAATATTTAGTTTGAAATCATTCGGCGTTTGAATACAGTCACTACTCTCTTTGCGAATTGGGGAAATAACTAATGATGCCTTTCTTTCTCATAATATATGCTGGAATGTTCAACAAGATTCTCAAAACAAACGGAGGATTTAAAAGAACAAAATTAAACATATGATCAATGATATTCTCAAACTAAAATTCTAAAATCTTCAGGACAATCAAAAGGGTGTGGCTTAATAGTTAGACACGTGTAAAGAGAGGTTATGCCACCCTCATTTTTACCCCGACAGGCACGGCAAAGGGTGTCTATTGTCCCGCGATTACTCCTTGAACACCTCACCGAGGTGGCTAGAGTTGCCACCCAGACTGCATGAAAATGGAGATAGTCGCGGGCCCCAATGCCTTCTGAAGCCCATTCCACCCACTGGGAAGAAAATGGAGATTCAGAGCACCGTCTTTATCATCTACTTTCATGCAGAGCAGCAGCAAACTCAGCAGATGAGCTGGGTTTATGAGCTATTGTTGTTGCTCGGTCACACCACAACAACTGCTGCCTAACAAAGTCAAGCTCAGCAACAGTGCGAGCGACCTTCCAGCTTGAGCCCCCAAGGGTAAGCAGGCGCTGGTGGCATAGTGATGGAACGCTGGTCGAAAGAGAGGCAATACCGAGTTCACTGGCCTTGACCAAACGACGAACAAGCAACGAAGAAAGATTCAGAAAGTTTTTAAAACAAATTTTCAAAGTTTGTTGGATCACTCGTAAACGATGATCTGTTCAAGGCTAATACAGGTTTGATTTCTCCTTAAACTAAGATAACACAGCGCTGAAAGTGCAGCTAAATTTTTCTATATTGCAATCTGCACATGGGGAAATTCATGTTTCTTCATCGTTATGCAGATAGCATTCCTCAGACTTGAAGGGCCGTGTTTATACTGCTCAAGGAATAATTTAGAGTTAGATGCTTATCACAGAACGGTCTCATAGAAATGCATTGAAGGGGTGGTGAGCATCCCAACGCAGTGTCCCCGAACGCTGGTCACAGATGCTGGTGCTCGAGACCCCACCTTGTGTACGATACCAAGATCGAGGTTGCTCGGTTTAGGTACTTGAGAGTTTTATGTGTAGTGTATAAATTAGATATGAGTTAGTAACATAAATTTTTATTGCAGGCCTAGTGACTACGTTCTGTGGCTACTGTGTTATTGGCGTAGTTCTTGTTGGCCTCCACTCATTGGCATCTCTCCTCTGCTTTGTGCACTCTCGAAGAATGCTTGGTCACTGTTATGTGGTCGTAAAAGTATGTACCCAATATTGACATACTTATTATTCATTATTTTTTCATAATATGATAAAATTGATCAATTTTTAAACCTTTTGTTAAGGTGTCCCTGTTATCCGTGGCAGAAATAGGTGTCCTACCACTCGTTTGTGGTTGGTGGTTGGACATTTGTTCTCTTTCGCTTTTTGATGCAACCTTGAAAGATCGTGAGACTTTGTTCCGTTCTGCTCCAGGTAATTATAGTTTTGACTCGATAAATTTGTTGTTTATTCAGTATCTGTCCAAAGGAATTCTTCCAGCAAGAAGATTAAATTAATTTTTCTGTTTTGATCACTCTGGAAACCCTTACTTTTCTCTCTTGGATTTATTCCTTACCCTCTCCTTAATCTTAGAAGTAATTACGTAATTGAAAATCAGAGTTTAGATATATGATTATTCCTTTGTACAACTAGATAATTTTTTACATAAATTAGAAATCAGTTTTACTCAGTTTTATCAACAAAAAAGTGAAAAATTATTTCCATATATCAGAGGTATGATCGAAAAGTGAATAGGTCGTTTTTTAAAAATTTGTAGAATTCCTGAACCTGTAAAAACATCAACGTTTTCGTTTACCTAGGTACTTCTATGTTTATCCACTGGGTAGTGGGCATGGTATACGTATACTATTTCGCATCGTTCATTCTGCTTCTTCGAGAAATCCTGCGCCCTGGTGTATTGTGGTTTTTGAGAAATCTCAATGAACCAGACTTCAGCCCGGTCCAAGTAAGATACATTCATAATTAGTATTAAGCATGTGTAGGTCTTATAATAGGTTTTCAATAAAGTAGTTTGAATAATTTTGTTGGAACTGTTTGCGTTTATGCAAAGGTGGATACTGAAGTGTCAAGAAACAATATTTGTGTTTATTATCATGTTAAATAAAGATTTTCTCCCTAGTAATGTTATACCAAAAGCATAGCATTCATTTACTGCTAGTTGTCTTCTTTCAACGAGTTTTTTAATTTGAGAAACATTTGACACCATACTTGGCTCACCCTGGAGCAAAGTACCTACTGTTTTCCGTCAATATTATTTTACGTTTATATTTACGTCACACGTTCAAACGTTATAAAAATCATATTTACACAGTCTCTTGTCCAAAAAAATTTGTAACAATCCAAATTATGGCTTATCAAATTTTTAAAATAAAAATCTGAATCACTTGAAATTCCTCAATTTTAGCTACTTTCCGTTGTATGAGGGCAATCTACAAAATAGAGCATATTTTTGCCATCAAATTTTACGCCGATTTTCTTATTGCTGGTATTTTTAGTTACATATTTTTAGTAACAATCTTCAATTTTTACGATTAGTTTTCGAAAATTTAAGATAATTTTCAGGCATTTTTTTATCAACATTCTCTTACACAATAAAATGTTTCAACATATTAAAAAGCTTAGTTTAGTTCAAAATTAGCTAAAACTGGTAGGTACTTCTTAGAAATGTGTTGGTGAATATTTTCAAGATAGAATTAAGAAAAACTAAAGTAGAACTAACGTGGGTATTAATTTTATATGTTCGTTGACAGTAGTATTAAATTGATATCGCTTCCCATTCTTTTCATGAATTATCAACTTCATGCTCTTGTTCTAGGAAATGATCCATCTACCCATCATAAAACATGTCAGAAGGTTGATATCTTCGGCAGTAATATTTGGTTCAGCTGTCATACTTATGTTGTGGGTTCCAATCAGAATACTGCGGTTCGCGTTTCCGAATTTTCTTCCTTACGTCGTTGCCATGCAGACTGAGGCCCAAATCAATGAGCTTTCTCTTGAACTCTTGTTATTACAGGTAATAAAACAATATTCACAGGTATTCCTTGGTATTCACAGATTGGTTATGTTTGAAACATGTCTATCCATAAACCCACAAGTTCGGGGTCGGTTTCTTCGTGTTTTTTCACGCTGAATCACATGATAACGCTTGCAGATCTCTCTAACTCCGATATAACCGAGTGTTACTCTTGGTCTCACAAATTTTTAGTTTGTTAAGCTCACTGGTAAATTCGTGTATTTATTCTTCAGGTAATTCTCCCAGCTCTTCTGGAGCAGTCCCATACGAGAGCCTGGTTGAAATCACTGATTCGAGTGTGGTGCAGAGCAGTTTCCTACTTGTTGAACATCAAAAGTTATCTTCTTGGAGATTCACCGCCACCAGCAGCTGCTCCCCAGGTGGAAGAACGACAAGTGGATCTAGGAGCCGCTCACCATGCCCTCTTCCAGCGTGGTGGTCCAACTGGATTCCAGCCTTATGATCGTCCAAGGTGCTAATATTTTTATATTTCGTATTCAATTCAATTCAGTTTTATTGCATAAACCTGTGGGTATTCAAGGACATCCTAGGACATTACTAAGAGTTCCTAGTACATCATATAAATTGCCCATGATTAGAGATGCGTCGGTTGCAAATGAATGGTTCCTAAAGAGCTGGGCTCTTTAAAAAGAACGGATCCTAAGTAACTGACTGAAAGTGTACAACTAGGTTCAACACCACTTGGGTTTCCCTCCAACCTTTTACGAGTCTCGCCCTTAAGGTATTATTTTCGTTACCAGCTTAGCAGGGGATTCCCTTCACTCACTTGGTCTCTCTCCTCTCTTCCCCTCAACTATTGTGGTTTTGGCACTCGGTCTAGTTTTTCCATATTTGAAACTTCCCACCTATTTATTTGTTATTGCTTTATCAATTTGGCTGTCCTCTGATTATAGTAAACTAGAGGCCTGTTAGGGCTTCGAAAGCCCTAATCTAGAACACGATCAAGATAAAGCACAGGGGCGCATACCCGAAGCTCCCATTCGACGAGTTTTTATACGTGAAGCTCCCCGCGTACTTTCTCTTCATGTACGCGAAGCTCCCCGCCTCCTTTCTCTTTATGTACGCGAAGCTCCCCGTCACCTATATAAGAAAGTCACCTAATCCAGTAACCTAGACTTTTGGCATTACAAATGTCAAAATTAAAAATATTAATGAATAATAATAATAATTTGATGAAACAAAAAACTGCACGGTAGATCTGGGTAGATCATAAGTGAGCTTGGTGAACGAAACAGTATGCACGAATAATTATAGTACATATATTAAAACAAAGTTAATTTAATTAACGAAGTTAATTTATCACAGAATAATATCGTTAGCGTCGTCTAAGTGAAATTAACTTGCAGATAAACATCGAAAAGGTCAGTCGTCAAACACCGAATCTTGGCTGGTTTTTACATGAAAGAATTTATATAAATTTGCATGTTGTTCGATGATCACTGAGAGCCTGTCCGTTCAAATCACTGCTAAGGCTCGAAACGCCTCGTGAGGGGAAGGGGGAGCATCACGTACACCCATTCTCTCGGCACGGGACGCTTCGCGTATGCCTGCTAGAACTTGCCGGGGAGCACCGAGTACAGCGCAAATGACTTTCACTTTTGACGGGGAGCTTCGCATAGTCACCCAAGCACAGAGACGGACGGCGACACTTGGGGCCGTCTAACACTGAAATCGGTCCGCGAAGTTCTTCACAATTTCAAAGATCGTTCAAGAATAACTCTCCTAGATGTTAGTAACTACACTACGTTTCTTACTTACCGTGGCAACTGTTGTTACTGCCACAGCCTATAATAAACAGAGAGTCTCCCTATCAAATTTCAACTTCCTACAGTGAACAGAAAAGAATTTAGCTCACTCAGCTGATCAGAAAAGACCCCATCACTACGTTTCTTACTTACCGACACCTGGGGCCGTGCTGATTCGGAATCATATATAAAGTCCGCTAAGTTCTTCAGTTTCAATTTCTTCGTTCAGAAATAACTCTCCTAGATGTTAGTAACTACACAACGTTTCTTACTTACCGTGAATTGATGGCAACTGTTGTTACCGCCACAGCCTAATAAACAACTCTCGTTGATAAGGACCGCCCAGAACACGGTCAAGGCGGGTATAGAGACGAACGGCGACACTTTTGCAACAAACTTGGGGCCGTGCTGATTCGAATGAGTCGTCTAACATTGAAATCGGACCGCGAAGTTCTTCACAATTTCAAAGACCGTTCGGAATTATATATAAAGATACCAATATTTATACAGCGTGTCCCAAACCTAATTGTACACAATTCAGGAGTCAATTTAAGAACTTATTGCTGATCGAAAGTTTCTCCTAGAGATTTTTTAAATACTTTGTTTTCAAGTGATTTAATTTATTTTTATTTTTTTCTATTACATGACATTAAAACTGCCTTAAAAACGGCCCCTTAGAACCAAAAATCAAAAATAAGGAAAGAAAGTTGAATTTCCTATCTCCCTGTGGCCGAATCAATACTTTTGTGCCAACATTCATCATTATCTCATAATCCAGGTTCATCAGCTCCAATCCAAGAAAGGAACAAGATATCGCAATTCTGATTCCACCATCGTGTTTAGCACTAATAAATCTGTAAAATTGGTTTTCTCTCGGCAAAAATGAACAATTTTGTTTTTCGAAGTACTATACTCCCTCATTTGGGTAGTCCGAAAATGTTGGATTTTTCCCTGATTTTTATTTGCCTAAAACTTAGTATCAGCCCCCCCCCCCCCCCCCCCAATAGCGCTCTCCAAGTTTCACTCCAATATCTCAAAATTGTGGAGAAAAGTTAGGAGGGGTGGGAGGGTACTTTTGGGACACCCTGTCTGAAATAATGTAACTCTATTTGCTTGTGAACAGAATCACCAGATGTCAAAGAGAATGTAATACGTGAACACGTACCTTGTAGTTTGGTACCCACTGTGTGAGAGGAAATAAGTAACAGACTGGGATGGCGAATGGAACTTTGAAAAATATGGAACTTTGAAAATTATAGTGAACAGTGAAATATATTTTTCTAGATCGAAGACGGCATATTCGTTCAAAGCTTCAGTTCCGACTAATATTCGGGATGGAACGACGGGTTGCTTACTTATCGCAGTGTTTCGCTGGATGAGGACTTTCTGAAACAACCTGCACGCATCAAAACTTCCAATTCCTTCAGGATTTTTGTATTTTAAGAACTCTAGATCATAACCTTTGGTTCAGCTAATTTATTAATTAAATAATATGTGTTTATAAATTAAATATTCACAAAATTGTCTTTTGCACTGCGTTACGGGTAGCTGAAGTTTTCCCACTACTAATACCTAGTTTTTTTTTAAATATTCGTAATTTGAAACGTGAACCAAAACATTTTGAGGGAGTTTAGAAATTATATTTAAAAGGGATCATTATGGATGACAAAAAACCAAAAGGGGGTGATACAAATGTGTTCCAAGTTCCGACTTGAACGAAGACGGCGCTCGAGGCATACCTCACCTTCAAGACTGATCGGTATTGCGGGTCTTGCCTATATGTGCCCCTGTGTTCGGCGTTAGGTTTATCTCTATTTTCAATTATGGGTATAAATATGATCCTTAGTAATCGACCAAGAAAATAAAATATTAATCTCCTCTTCAAAATTTGTGGGATGGAAACCAACGTTTCAAATACGTAACTTCTAAAAAATCAAAACGTTTTTTTTTTTTTTTTTTATTCGTCTACCGTGCGCCGCACAGTGGTGCCAAGTGGCCGATATTTTGGTACAAAACCTCAAACCGAATTAATATGCCTCTAAAGGAAGGGTTTTCTATGTTTTCTGGCACGCTGAATCGATTGAGATGGGTTACACAATGATATACTCAAAGTAAAAAATAGTAAAGAATTTTTTTTTTTTTTTTTTTTAAATACTGGGTGCGGGGTATTGTTTTCCATGTTGTCGACACTGAATCGATTAAGACCATTCCAGAGGCAGAAAACTAAAAACGTCCCAAACCCTTATAATAATAATAATAACTAAATAACTAAATGATAATTTAAAACCATCCAGAGGGTGTAGGCAGTCATCAAAAAGTCCAAAAACCTAATTTATATATATATATATATATATATATATATATATATATATATATATATATATATATATATATATATATATATATATCATTTAGTTATTATTAGAAGTACCCTGTGAGTTTCAGAACCGATTAAGTCAAAGTTTGGTCACAGTTACTTTCTGAATCCTACGCATTCGTTATACGGGATGTCCCAAAAGTACCCCAAAATTTTCCCACAATTTTTGATATATCGAAGAGAAACCTTGCGATTGTTTTCGGGATATCTAGAAAATACTTACAAGTAGTTTTGAGCAAATAAAACTCAGAAAAAAAAACCCCAAAAGTTTTTGGCATATACAAAGGGTTGAGAGGGGGGGGGGGGGGGGGGGGGGGGGGTTTGGGACCTTTTTAGTTTTCTGCCTCTGGAATGGTCTTAATCGATTCAGTGTCGACAACAATGAGTCACAAATGAAAAGTCACATTTACGTTTCTAAACTGTTATGTGATCGTGTTATGACAGCCAAACTATACACTTCATTCTGATCTACATATCCAACTAATCTGCATTTTTACTAAGTGTTTGACTACTTGATGTTATGTATTTTTGAGATGCGAGCTTGCGAGCATCCAGACCACCAAACTATACACTTCATTCTGACCTACATGGAATTGAAGAACTCACAGTTCTTCTTGTAGTGAACGGTTCCAAGTAGTTGCCGGGGTGGGGGACAAACTTGATCGTTCGAGAAGGTCTCGTAGAGTCTCCCTATCAAATGTCAACTTCCTACAGTGAACAGGAAAGGATTTAGCTCACTCAGCTGATCAGAAAAGACCCCATCACTACGTTTCTTACTTACCGACACCTGGGGCCGTGCTGATTCGGAATTATATATAAAGACCGTTCGGAATTATATATAAAGTCCGCTAAGTTCTTCAGTTTCAATTTCTTCGTTCAGAAATAACTCTCCTAGATGTTAGTAACTACACAACGTTTCTTACTTACCGTGAATTGATGGCAACTGTTGTTACCGCCACAGCCTAATAAACAACTCTCGTTGATAAGGACCGCCCAGAACACGATCAAGGCGGGTATAGAGACGAACGGCGACACTTTTGCAACAAACTTGGGGCCGTGCTGATTCGAATGAGTCGTCTAACACTGAAATTGGACAGCGAAGTTCTTCACAATTTCAAAGACCGTTCGGAATTATATATAAAGATACCAATATTTGTACAGCGTGTCCCAAACCCAGTTGTACACAATTCAGGAGTCAATTTAAAAACTTATTGCTGATCGGAAGTTTCTCCTAGAGATTTTTTATATACTTTGTTTTCAAGTAATTTAATTTATTTTTATTTTTGTCTATTACATGACATTAAAACGGCCTTAAGACCCCTTAGAACCAAAAATCAAAAATAAGGAAAGAAAGTTGAATTTCCTATCTACCTGTGGCCGAATCAATACTTTTGTGCCAACATTCATCATTATCTCATCATCCAGGTTCATCAGCTCCAATCCAAGAAAGGAACAAGATATCGCAATTCTGATTCCACCATCGTGTTTAGCATTAATAAATCTGTAAAATTGATTTTCTCTCGGCAAAAATGAACAATTTTGTTTTCGACGTACTATACTCCCTCATTTGGGTAGTCCGAAAATGTTGGATTTTCCCCTGATTTTTATTTGCCTAAAACTTAGTATCAGCCCCCCCCCCCCCCCCCCCCCCCCGAGAAAAGTTAGGAGGGGTGGGAGGGTACTTTTGGGACACCCTGTCTGAAATAATGTAACTCTATTTGCTTGTGAACAGAATCACCAGATGTCAAAGAGAATGTAATACGTGAACACGTACCTTGTAGTTTGGTACCCACTGTGTGAGAGGAAATAAGTAACAGACTGGGATGGCGAATATAATATGGAACTTTGAAAAATAGAGTGAACAGTGAAATATATTTTTCTAGATCGAAGACGGCATATTCGTTCAAAGCTTCAGTTCCGACTAATATTCGGGATGGAACGACGGGTTGCTTACTTACCGCAGCGTTTCGCTGGATGAGGACTTTCTGAAACAACCTGCACGCATCAAAACTTCCAATTCCTTCAGGATTTTTGTATTTTAAGAACTCTGGATCATAACCTTTGGTTCAGCTAATTTATTAATTAAATAATATGTGTTTATAAATTAAATATTCACAAAATTGTGTTTTGCACTGCGTGCCGGGTAGCTGAAGTTTTCCCACTACTAATACCTAGTTTTTTTTTAATATTCGTAATTTGAAACGTGAACCAAAACATTTTGAGGGAGTTTAGAAATTATATTTAAAAGGGATCATTATGGATGACAAAAAAACCCAAAGGGGGTGATACAAATGTGTTCCAAGTTCCGACTTGAACGAAGACGGCGCTCGAGGCATACCTCACCTTCAAGACTGATCGGTCTTGCGGGTCTTGCCTATATGTGCCCCTGTGTTCGGCGTTAGGTTTGTCTCTATTTTCAATTTAAGATGTTTCGGATTTCTTGAGGGTTGGTGGACCATCTTAAATTTAACCCAGTGGTCGAGATTACCCAGCCTGATTCTATTTTCAATTATAGGTATAAATATGATCCTTAGTAATCGACCAAGAAAATAAAATATTAATCTCCTCTTCAAAATTTGTGGGATGGAAACCAACGTTTCAAATACCTACGTAACTTCTAAAAAATCGAAATTAATTTTTTTTTTTTTTTTTAATTCGGCTACCGCACGCCGCACAGTGGTGCCAAGTGGCCGATATTTTGGTACAAAACCTCAAACCGATTGAATATACTTCTTTTTTTAATACTGGGTGCGGGGTATTGTTTTCCATGTTGTCGATGCTTAATCGATTAAGACCATTCCAGAGGCTGAAAACTAAAAACGGAAAAAAGAAAAAATGTGTTTGGATAGCCCAAAAACTGATGCTGATTCGGAATTATATATAAAGACCGTTCGGAATTATATATAAAGTCCGCTGAGTTCTTCAGTTTCAATTTCTTCGTTCAGAAATAACTCTCCTAGATGTTAGTAACTACACAACTTTTCTTACTTACCGTGAATTGATGGCAACTGTTGTTACCGCCACAGCCTAATAAACAACTCTCGTTGATAAGGACCGCCTAGAACACGATCAAGGCGGGTATAGAGACGAACGGCGACACTTTTGCAACAAACTTGGGGCCGTGCTGATTCGAATGAGCAGTCTAACACTAAAATCGGACCGCGAAGTTCTTCACAATTTCAAAGACCGTTCGGAATTATATATAAACTAGAGGCCTGTTAGGGCTTGGAAAGCCCTAATCTAGTCCGTATAACAGTAGTACCTAACAGGAACTCAGCACATTACATATAGTAACGATATAAGTCCTACCTATTTGCGGCGTTATGTGACCTGGTGCAAAGCTAAAGCGATATTATTAAATGATTAAAAAGGAGAAAATGTAAGAAATGTTATAAAATAAATATCACCAGTTGAGCTGGTCCTCGCCACTATGAGGCTAAACAAAAAGTTGAATCGGGGAATTCAGAATTTGGGCATGGTGAGATGATGGTGGAATTCTACGTTTCTTACCTACCGACACTTTTGCAACAAACCGTGCTGATTGGGAATCTTTATAAATCTTTAATCTTTATTCGGAATTATAATATATATAAAGTCCGCTAAGTTCTTCAGTTTCAATTTCTTCGTCAAATAACTCTCCAAGATGTTAGTAACTCCACTACGTTTCTTACTTACCGTGAATTGATGGCAACTGTTGTTACCGCCACAGCCTAATAAACAACTCTGGTTGATAAGGACCGCCTAGAACACGATCAAGGCGGGTATAGAGACGAACGGCGACACTTTTGCAACAAACTTGGGGCCGTGCTGATTCGAATGAGCCGTCTAACACTAAAATCGGACCACGAAGTTCTTCACAATTTCAAAGACCGTTCGGAATTATATATAAAGATTTATCGTCGTATGGGTGAGTGAATTGCCATCACTCATCAAAGTGTAAATGATTGAGGTTTACAGAGGTTTTTTTTAGAAATAGAAATATTTATAGGTAAAAGACAACATTGTTATGAATCCTTATTATGAATACCTATGCCCTTACTTAATTAATTTGTTTTGAGAAGTTGAGTTAGCTTGAGTATTTGATTCTGGTTTAAGAACGTACGAAGGGCAAGCAATGAAGTTATGAGTGGAGCGTGAACAGGAGGCGTAAGGACCGGGAGAGCAGAAGAAACGAGGAGAGGAAGTGATTCAGTAAGAGGTCGACCCACTCCCTACGACTGGCTCCTTGGGGGAGGCGTAAAAGAGCACACAGCGGTCAGGAACTAGGCAAAAGTTCGGCTGCGATGCTGACGAAAACCCATGGTGAAAAACGATACTTTGAAGTACCAGAAAACCAAAAATTCAAACCCCAAAATCAAAGCGGTGCATCTCCAAGAACGGCGCATGAATTGAGAATGTATCGGTTACAACATTTTTTGACGTTCGATTATGACCCAAGCACAACGATAGGGTGGTTTAAAAAAAATTCAAATTCAATTAACTTCCGTAAAGACACTCAAAACTTGAGCAAAATTTACTCGTATTTGATTGATGGACTCTAAATTTATAATTACCGTCACCAGTGAACTAAGTAAAACATGCAAAAAAACTCGTAAACGAGTTCCACTATCTGCTTTACAAGCAGATACCATGTTACATGGATATGTCTTCGATTGGGGATTTCATAACGGTCGTCCTCGAGAGTTGTAAACAAATCCTTTAACTTTGGACTGTAGGCAACGAAATGTAGGATAAAGAATTTATTTTATCATTTTCGGAGGCATAAAAAGCATACTATAAATTAAAGTTATTTCTCCAATACAGACGCAATGAGTTGTTGTTAACAGTCGACTGTTGTCAGGGGATGAAAATGTTTCCTATGGAGTGGAGTAAATGATGCTATTGCTTTACGTTAAGAATATTGTAACCGGCTTATTAAAATTGTTTATAGTCCAATCAACTTAGTTTAGGAATGTAGCCTGGTACGTAAGGAGGGGGAAATTGGTAGCTTGAGATTTGAACATTTATCACATAAATCAAGCGCTTTCCAACGAGTGGCGAACGATTTCTGTGCGATGAAAACTGCGGAAGTTCCATTCCCCTAGCAACGAGTGGGTTGTACGTGAAAAACACTGAAATTGTGACAACAATTTTGCGTCACGGAAATTTTTGGTTGACCCCCAGAGCAAAGACATATCCATGTCAAAAAAAGTTCTGGGATTCCTTGCCCCCATTGTTTTTTTTTTTTTTTTTTTTTTTTTTTTTTTTTTGCTTCCTCGGTATGTCAGGATGACACTCCTAAATTTTTAGCAAAAAATATTAATCCTAATCACTTTACCTGGGTCGATTTTGGCCAGTTATCGACCGCTATCGTAAACCAACCTCTAAATTGGTGCCGAGATGATGATTTGAAGGACGAATTTCAATTTTTATGGGTCAATTTATGGGTTATCGCATGCGCTGAACACGATGAACCTATTTATTTTACGCTCCGTCTACTAGTTATCCGGTAAACTGGCAGAGGGCGCTGCTTGAAGATAAGTAAAAACCGAAAATTTCACCGAAAATGCTGTCGCCTGGTTAAGAATTGTACTAGAAACATGCTAAAATGGTCGGATAATATGCTTTGGCATGTTCTGAACATGATTCTTTACTATACTTTTCCGCAGATGATTGCTTCTTTTATCGGCCATAAATCTCAAATTAATAGTAGGGTAATAGACAAATTCACCCTAATTTCACCGGAAATTATGTCGCGTTGATAATTTAAGGTTCTGAAATACCTTGTGCCGATAAAATTTGGTATTTTCCAGGATACTCGGTACAAAGCCGTTGGTAATTTGGCAAGGGCTTGAACCGGCATTGTACTTATTTGCCAAATATAGCGGCAAAAGGGAGAAAATACCTAGCTAAAATTTCGCAATTTTTCTGTAAAATTCCTTAGTTCTATCGGTTTTCCGGGGTCAAATTCGTATTCTGAATTGTCTGAACTGTGATTGGATCGTTTGAGCGTAGGGTTACCTATTGTCAGCGGTATCGGTCACGTGTAAAAGCTTGTACAATGGTATCGGGTCGTTAAGCGAATAAGTACAATGCCGGTTCAAGTCCTTGCCAAATTACCAACGGCTTTGTACCGAGTATCCTGGAAAATACCCAATTTTATCGGCACAAGGTATTCCAGAACCTTAAATTATCAATGCGACATAATTTCCGGTGAAATTAGGGTGAATTAGTCTATTACCCTATAATTAATTTGAGATTTATGGCCGATAAAAGAAGCAATCATCTGCGGAAAAGTATAGTAAAGAATCGTGTTCAGAACATTCCAAAGCATATTGTCCGACTATAATAGCATGTTTCTAGTACAATTCTCAACCAGGGGACAGCATTTTCGGTGAAATTTTCGATTTTTACTTATCTTCAAGCAGGGCCCTCTGCCAGTTTACCGGGTAACTAGTGGACGGAGCATAAAATAAATAAGTTCATCGTGTTCAGCGCATGCGATAACCCATAAATTGACCCATAAAAATTGAAATTCGTCCTTCAAATCATCATCTCGGCACCAATTTAGAGGTTGGTTTACGATAGCGGTCAATAACTGGCCAAAATCGACCCAGGTAAAGTGATTAGGATTAATATTTTTTGCTAAAAATTTAGGAGTGTCATCCTGACATACCGAGGAAGTAAAAAAAAAAAAACAATGGGGACAAGAAATCCCAGAACCTTTTTTTTTTTTTTTTTTTTTTTTTTTTTTTGAACCACCCTATCGTTGTGCTTGGGTCATAATCGAACGTCAAAAAATGTTGTAACCGATACATTCTCAATTCATGCGCCGTTTTCGGAGATGCACCGCTTTGATTTTGGGGTTTGAATTTTTGGTTTTCTGGTACTTCAAAGTATCGTTTTTCACCATGGGTTTTCGTCGGCATCGCATCCGAACTTTTGTCTAGTTCCTGACCGCTGTGAGCAGGAGAGTGGAGAGCTGTGTGAGTGGGCGAGGAGACCCTTTTGAGGAGTGAATGAGCGTGATCCTCTCAGCAAAGTGAACAGGGTTTATCAATCTCTATACATGATATCTTGCTTACTTTTCTGCCTCAACAAACTAAGTCTGACTGATATGCAGAGTTGAAAGTACTTAAGTACTTATTTCAATTACTATCGTTGGAACTTAAATTTTCCACTTCAGAGGCATGTTAATGAAAGGTGCAGAATGGAATTGGTGATTCAACAGCTTCAAGTACTTTGAAAGTACTTGCCAAGTACAATTACTTTACCTGTTTTGACTCCAAGCTGCATAAGTACAAGTACTTTTACTTGTAATTTGTAATAGTAATTCAAGTACAGCAAGTACATTACAATTATTTTTTGTTGAAAATCAATAATATTCCGTTTCGGAAGCATCCAAATAGCTCATCTTTTCCTTAAAAAATGCAATGATTACCACCTACTAGCTCATCGTCAGAAATTCAGTGGTTACCGACATATTTTCAAGATTTGAGAGGGAAAGGGGCGGTACTTGCGTTGCCTGAAGTTCAAGTACAAGTACTCGTGCACTTGTAGTTGAACAAAAGAATTGGCAAGTACTTTTACTTGTACTTGGCTTAGCTATTCAATTACTTGTACTCGTACTTTGTACTTGCAAGTACTATTTGGTCAACTCTACTGATACGTTTGTATCAAATTAATAATTACTTATAGAATCAAAATACATAAGTTATCAATGAAAATTGCATAGTTTAACGTTGATCACATTTAATAGTACCTATCTACACCCCAGAGTTAACTTTCAGTAATAATCCCTAATCGTTGCCAAGATTTCCAAATCTATGTTTATGTTACTCTATTTCTTTCCCTGCGTTTAACTAGCCAATTAAATAAGAGGATGTTATAGTTGACAACAACGATCAGTTAAAAAAACCATTAATACCGTATATTTTCACAAATATAACTCGAAGGAAATAAAAACCAGATGAAGCAGTTACGAACAGTATAAACTAAATTGGTAAGACAAGGTATACAGTCACCTAGCAACTACATAAATGCAGCATCTCCAGGGTTGCCAAACACAACTGAGATGAACATGGCTTGAATTTGAATGGGGCTCAAAACAAAGAAGGTCCGCCACTAGGAGCACTAGGGGGCGAAGGAAATAAGGAACATGATGGTTGACATGACTTTCCCCTTGTTGATGCCTTGCGTCAACCCTTTTCACTCCACAGTTTGTTCCCCACACCGTCAATCTCATCAATACTGGTCAAAGATGGGGAAAGATGATATCATTAATAAATAAATGTTCATAATAAAGAAACACATAAACAAACAAACAAAATCGGCAAAAAAATAAATAAGTGAAATAGAACTACTTTATAGGTCACTACTGTCCATAGGCAACAAAAGATGAGCAAATCGGTAAGGTCCTTGTTTAGGTGTTGCGCTCAACCTCGAGCTTCTCATGTTCGGAGCCCCATAACAGTAATTTAATGTTGACATCTAAGGTCTAATAAAATTAGTACGAATAGATTCAATAAGCAGAAATCAGATAAGCAACAGATATTATAAAATAAGAGAATTGAGGGTATCATACCAAAGGTGCTATTGGACAGAGTGCGCTGCGCTGTAGTAGCCTGGGGTATAAACTCCATGGATAATGTTAATGAAAACTGGTCTTGGGGGATATAGTTGCTAGCTAGACAGAAGTCAGCCAAGGTAGGTACTCGATTGAACACCCTCTTCTAGAAATTTATGGAGAGGACAGAGGAGGAATATCCCCAGATACACTTCCATCCACTTCCGCTTCTGACACCGTTGATGTAGAATCCTCCAACGTACTACTGGACAACACACATATCAACTTTGTATGTGTTACAGATTGTTCGTGCTCCGGCTGATTGCACTTATCTGCTTGGTCGCAATTTCTCTTGTGATTGTCAGCCTGATCGCCCTTACGGTTCCAGTGTACTTGGGTCGCAAAGTTATGGTAAGTTTTATATTTCAGCATCTTATACTTCGTAACTGAAATCATCATCTACGTTGAGTATAAAAATATCCTATCACCAAAAGTTATTTTTTCCATCGGTTTCAAAAAAATGATTGCATATGTTTGCTTGCCTAGGTCAAGCTTATTTTTCTGTGTGTTGGTTTCTTTCATTTTCAAATTTCATTATACAGGGTGATTCCCTCACAGATGCAAAAAAGATTTTGGGTGAAACTACATAAAAAAATGGAGTAAAATGCCGCCAACTGCATATTTTTATCTCAATCCGCTCTCGAGATATGATTTTTTAAAGGTTTTTTAAGGAAAACCGTGTTTTTTCCTTTTAAACTCGAATTTCTCCACTTTACTTCATTCAATTTTAACTTTTGACCACATTTTCGAAATCAGCATTAAATTTACTATAAGAATAGTGTACTTGAGTTCTTAAAAAGTACCATCCAAAGGCCCTCATATCAGCTGAAACATTGACGATTTTGAAAAAAGAATATTTCTGAAAATCTTTAAAACTTTACTACTCTTCCAAAACGAATCCTGGAAACTGGCAAATCTCATGAAAACTGCTTCGTCTAATACTCTTTCCAACGGTATAATCAAGTTTACTTTTATTTTGTTATTTAGTGGAGAAAATTATGTTTTAATGTAAAAAAATGTGGGTTTTTCAATGAAATTGTTGGTTTTCTCGAAAGATGACCCTTCATGAACCTACGAGTATGGGGTCGGTTTCTATGTATTCAATTTCATTGAAAAACCCACATTTTTTAACATTAAAACATTGTTTTCTCCCCTAAATAACAAAATCAAAGTAAAATTGACAATACCGTTGGAAAGAATATTAGATGAAGCAGTTTTCATGAGATTTGCCAGTTTCCAGGATTCTTTTTAAAAGAGTAGTAAAGTTTTAAAGATTTTCAGAAATATTGTTTTTTCAAAATCGTCAACGTTTGAGCTGATGTGAGGGTCTTTGGATGGTGCTTTTTAAGAACCAAAGTACACTATTCTTATAGGAAATTTAATGCTGATACCGAAAATGAGGTTTAAAGTTAAAATTAAATGAGGCAAAGTGGAGAAATCCGAGTTTAAAATGAAAAAACACGGTATTCCTGAAAAAGCCTATAAAAAAACATATCTCGAGTACGGATTGAGATAAAAATATGCGGTTGGCGGCATTTTACTCCATTTTCGATGTAGTTTCACCCAATTTTTTTTTTTTTTTTTTTTTTTTTTTTTTTTGCATCTGCGAGGGAATCACCCTGTATTTCATTGTCTATCTTCAAATTGGTTGTATTATTCTCTCCTTTCTTTGTATTAATTTATGGGAATTTATGGATATTTGTTACTTAATTTTGAGGGAACTGTAAAATATTTATTGATACTTACTCACTACCATCATGATGTGATGGGGTATTTCACATGGTAGTTTACTCACTAGAGAGTTATAGTGGCAATTAGGAGAAAACGTATCGTCTAGAACGTATCCCCTAATTCGTAGTGGATGGGTTTTCGCTATTAGCCTTCCTCACATGAGGTTTCAAGGAGTGAAAGTTATAGAACCGTTCCATTAGCTGTCAGAGCGTAACAACTGAACGTATTGCAGGCCCAAGATGTGGGATGCATTGATATGCGTTGTAGCGTTACTTTGTGGCACTATCTTTTCGGCCAATGAATATGATATGGATACGTTGGTGGACGCGCCATCGGTTTCATGCCACTATAACTCTCTACTGTTCTCTACTGTCATCATCAAATGATGGAATTGGAACTAATTTCAGTTCCCCTGCTGTTATTTTGTTCTTCCTGATTTATTTATTATTTATTAATTATATTTTTGTTCATAATTTCAATGTTTTCGAAGTTTATTGATTTAGCTGTTGTTTTTAGAAGGTCTATCTTCACTCCCAGGTACATTACCCCCAGTTGACGGGGGGACCGGTCCACGAGCTGTATACCGCTGCATGCGGGACTTACATCTGTTGGGTCACTGCGCGTGCTGTCACTTTTGTCCTCAGCTGGCTGCCTCAGGGGCGGAGAGCCATTTCTGAAATGCTTTATAACTGGTAAGACGAAGTCTAACTGTTGGCACTATCACTACTAACATCAACAGGCGCACTGGTATTTCGGTAGTCTGCTCTTTTCTCCAGTGAAGTAATATTGTTGTAACGCACATTAGGTACTAATTTTCACGTATATTTAGTTTATATATTATTTTAAATGTGAAAGAAAATGAAGTTTTGAGGTTTGTTTAAACAGTTCCTATATTAAAGGGTTAGTGAAAAAAAAAAAAAAAAAAACTGCATGCCGTCTCTGTTGCCGGTATTTAATAGGGTCAGCATGTACGTCTTTGCAATACGTGTGTTCGTTTTATCAAATCTTTCGGTTATTCACTAGGTAGGTTAATAGAATATTGAATTAGCGTGTTTATGCTTTCTCTGGTATCTTTTGTTTTGCCTTTTTTATCACTTGTGAAAATTTATTTAAGAATTCACCTGTTTGAAAGATTGTAGCAATTTTCGTTTGAACGAAAAGCACTGTTTGGCCATTGAGGTAGAAGGAAGATGGAGGGAAAAAATGTCGGCCTTACAGGGGCAAACTGGTCTCAGTATTGAAAGTATAATATTTATATTGGCATCAGTTCCATGAAATCAAATATCAATACAAATTATTAAACTTCAAGTTGAACTATCTTGATGAGTTTACGTTTTTCAAAAACACAGGATTGTATAGTGGGCACTGTAGCTTCCTTGACAGTATTGACCTCTTATTTAATTTTAATTAGAAAGAGCGCACAGTGTGCTGCACTGAATGTTTGCTAAATTTGCTAAATTCTGATTCAGATACGGAATTAGAAACTTTATTACTTTATTATAAAATTAATTATTTAAATATTTATAACATTTATTAAACAAAAATTATTTGAATTTAAACAACTACTACTGGACTACTGAAACAATCTCTGGGTAGGATTCACAAGAAATACACTGTTTATGCTTTATACCTCTCTATTGAAATCATTCCTAAGAAATGAGGTTCCCTCGCCACTTGAATTATTTGATTTTTATAACACTTTGCACTCCTTGCGTAATATGGAGATACGGGGACCAGTTGACCAAATTTTTGTTGGATTCCAATATTAAAGCGATCGACCGGTCATCACCTTCATATCTCATTTCTGCAACCTCATTTACTCTACAATGCCTGCTTCCGTTTTATTTTGAAAAGATTGGTCACCATATGGCACCATATTCCAAACTTTCATGTGAAGTGGCCCTCAATGATTTCTATCTTCTTTCTAACCTGATGTGTTTGAATATGGTGAGTATGGATTATTAGTATTCCGCAAATTATTACGTTCCAGTCCAAAATATTTGCATTTACAGGTGTGTGATTGCTGGCAAATCAATTGTCGCCATATTTCTTCTAATTGGGGTGATCCCTTTACTGTCCGGCTTGCTGCTGGAACTTGTTTGTGTCATGCCGCTAAGAGTGCCTCTCGAGCAAACTCCCGTCCTTTGGCTGTGGCAAGATTGGGCACTTGGAGTCCTGTACACTAAAATCGTCTGTGCTATCACCATGATGGGCCCTGACTGGAGACTCAGACGTGCTATTGAACGCACTTATCGTGATGGATTCAGGAACATGCAGCTCAAGTGAGTTTCACATTTTGATTTATTATTTTTAAATAATGAACCATTGTAATCAACCTAGAAAAAAATGGTTACCCCACTCGAAAGTTGTTAGTTTATGTATCAAGAACAAAAAGAAAAAAACTGCTCATAGTTTCCTCGTTCCCCTAACCTGAACGTATGGAACATTGAAATGTTCAGTATAATCTTCAAGTGTTTCATGGAGTTAGAATTTGAGCAAAACCTTCAATCAGGCAAATTAGAAAATTATGTTTGATAGATCTTACAAGCGTAAAAAATACCAATGATTTGGAAGGGGTAGTAGACCATTTACAGTCTAAATCGTTCAATCTCAGAAAATGTTATCGAAATCAGATGGAATCTATATATAGCATGCTTCTTACAAGGAAATGAGGTTTGCGCATGCCCACCAGTTACTTATGATACGATTTTGAAGACACTCTTGTGAGGTATTCAAACTTAATTTCCAAACTACCTTCCAGATAGGTCTAACACCTAAAATGCTTGTGGAAGCTGATTTTAGAGACACACAAATGTTTCGTCTTCACTACCCTACAATATCCTGTCCTATAAGGCATATGAGTTTCATGAAAATCGTATCATTAGTAGCTTATGCGCACGCGCGAAACTCAAGTCCTTGAAACAAGTACAGCTTTTACACTTTTCATCCGATTTTGGTGACATTTTCAGTGATTGTACGGCTTAGGCTGTAGATGGACCATTGCACATCATCTCTCCCGAACCGTTGGTAGCTTTAGAAATTGACCCCATAAATACATGCACAATTGTTCGCTACCATTTCTTACATTCTAATTTATGGTTGGATTTTTCTTATGAATAGGTTTATGTTTTTTAGTCCCTACTTGAGTTTGTTTGTGTTTGTCGGCGAGAAAACTCTTAAAAAAGCTGTCTAACTGGAGAAATGCATTCAAAATTTAGCTATAAAAACCACGAATTATTCGTTACAAAAATGTCTGCCCATATAAACATGCTCTAATTCAAATGAAATGTGTTCCAAAAGATCGCTCGAAAAGGCATAGCTATACATCCTTTAATTAATTTCTTTAACAAAAGTTGAAATTCTCAAATGATGAGAACTGATTCTTTTATCAGTCAAACGCTCTCGATATCGACCTATTTTTTGACTGGAATGACAATAACATTATTCTGTAGGATTAGTTATATTTAATAAGGTACGTACTACAATTGAAATATTTTTTTCCCTGCAGGTTTGTTGTGGATGAAGTGGCCTTTCCAGTCATAATCTGCCTCGCTATATTTCTCGCCGTCCCGTACGTTATAGCCCACTCGATCGTTCCCCTTTTCGTTCAGAATGCCTTCATCCGGGTCGTCGTCGCTCGCCGGATCTACCCCTCTGTTCTCGTACTTGCCGTCATCATTATTCTTGTTTCATTCCAGGTATATATGTTTTATTATATATGTTTAGCTACCATTTAACTCAACGTTGTATCAGGCCAATTGGAATCAGTGTTCCTAGATACGAACCTTAGTTTGTAGTCATCCAAGTTTAGGAGCCCAGCCAAAAAAAGTCCCCATGCTAAACGTACTTAACTCGCGTAACTTACTATACTACTTCGAACTTTGTACGAACTCTTACTAAATTACAATATTTCGGCAACTATCTTCACCCGAGTTGTCAGGACAATGTTGTATCAATCAGAATAGTTACAAAAGTAGCGAAGTTGATTGAGTATCGCTAGGAAAGAAAAAACTGTCTCTTGGAAACGAAATACGATCGCCTTTAGGACTACTAGAATACGATCTAAAGTACGATAACAAGGTAGAGAGGCACAGTGATAAGCTGAGTGACCCCTGAGTCTAATTTCTTTTCTATTCAAATTGTATTGAAATTTGGAATACAGCGCCTCTGGGACATCTAGGATATTATTAAAAGGTATGGACGCATACTGATCAGCTGAATAACCCCTGAATCTAATTTCTTACCTGAATTCAGGAAATCAGAATTAATAAAAACATCATTCAGCAATCAATTTAACAGCTGGCTAAAGCATGTGTATGTTTCAACAACTTGAGCTGCCAGGTACTCTCAGTGTGGCTGTCTATCCAGGTAGACGGCCGCTTCTTCCTCACTGACGGGCGTCCACTCAGATAGAAGGGGGCCTTATGACTTTTCACTTTCCAAGGTTCTTGTGTGACGAAATATCAGTAAAGAGGTTCAGTTAGTGCTGAAAACCGCTTCATTGCTGTTTAGAACTCTCAAAAGAATGTGCAAGAATCGGATCAGAACTATTTTCTTATAAGATAGGTACTGCTATTTTTTGGTGGCAGTGAGGTTGCACGGGCGAATAGAGAGCAGCAGGTAGCATCGGCTCGGATTCCCACTCCAGCATCGAGAATGTTAAATAACGTTTAAGTAACGAGGAGCGAAGCGTCAAGTTAGGAATTTTTTTAGTGGGCTGATCTGGCTTTGTTTTAATTTATTTATTTAGTTATTCAAGTGTAATTTGTAACTCATGTGCAATTTTTGTGTTAATGAGGCCACTCCGAAAGTAATCACTGGACTGGTGGTTATTTGAAACATGTACATCAATCGGTGCATATACTTATGAAATATGAACCAAGTACAGTTTTTACGTTGTTGGCGCCGACATAGATGTCTCTAACTGCAGCATAAAGTATTGAAGACCCATTAAATGATAAACATTTTCAGTTAAGCAGAGTGGTCCCAGAACTGCAGGATGTTCACTACGATGTATAATTTAAAAAACCTCATAGATTCATCTTGCTAAAAACCCCTATTTATTTCTACAGAATAACGTGAGAGGCATTAACTTTGAAGTTATTTGTATACTTTCTAAAATCAAACTTCTTGTTTTTCTTTTATTGCATGTACTACCTTTTTTTCATTATGCACATTTCATACATGCTCCAGCCTAACAACCAATTTAAATCAAATTAGAGTAAACTTAAATTGTGTGCTCTTTCACTGCAATATTCAAGTACACATTTTGTTGTAGTTCAGTGCATTTTTACGCACTACCACTTCTCCAGCTTCCCCACCCACATGAGGATGGGAACAGCTGTCAGGCCGTTATGGTTATGATTGTACTTCGATAAATGAAAGGGATACGAAGAACAATAGTTGTTTCTGTGGAACCTACAGTTTTATTTCGATTACCGATTCTTTTCCACCAACTGACTGCATGGGGCTTTTGCAGAACAAAACTCAGACCTAGCGGCTTATATTTCCCCACAATAGGCCACTTATTATTTGGGGATTCTGCAGCGGCTCCATGTCCGTAAATGTGTTGCTTAACGCAACCAAATTTTTCATCTTTCTAATCTAGGTCTCTAAGTGAGGCCCTTTAGATAATGTGATGTCCCAGGGCCTCTTGCCTACACCTTCAAGATCTATCACAGTTGCACCCCTTTCAGGGGTCCCTCAGCTGATCAGTGCACCTCCTTACCTTCTAATCGTGTCTTAGAAGTCCCAAAAGCGCTCCATTCCTAATGTCAGTACTGTAGGTCGATTAGGAAAAAAATTTGGTCTCGGGGTCACTCAGCTTATCATTGTGCCTCTGTACCTCGTAATCGTACTTTGGAACGTATTACAGCAGTCCCAAAGGCGATCGGATTTCGTTTCCAAGAGAAAGTTTTTTCTTTCTAGCGATACTTGATCAACTTTACTACTTCTGTAACTATTCCGATTGATACTACATTTTCCTGACATCTCCGGTGACGGATCAATGGCTAAAGCATGTGCACGCTAAAAGCTCCCACTGGCTAAACCAACACAAAAACTGCTGATCATACAATGGGGCTTCGAATATGAGAAGCTCGAGATATAGCGCAGCATGTAAACTATGAACTTACTGATTTGTTATTTTATGTTGCCTATAAGGGCACTCATGATGGTCACAAGTTGTTTTTGTTGTTTTGTCAGTTTGTTGTTTGTTTGTTTGGTTCTTTATTGTAATACTTTATTTATTAATAATATAATTCTAATTTTGACCAGCATTGATGAGATTGAAGTTAAAGGTAGAGTGAAAAGAGGTGACGCAAGGTATCAACAAGGGGAAAATGATATCAACCACCATGTTCCTTAGGTCCTTCGCCCCCTACTGCTCCTTGCTGCGACCTTGTTAGTTCGGAGGCCCATTTAAGTAATTATAAGCATAAATGACCTGAATGACTGGGAAGAACTTGAATATTTCAATAATGTATAGCGCAGACTTTTTGGTGCTCAACGACTAGGAAACCGTGGCCATTGAGCTGAGGGGAGTACCTGGATGCTAACACTTCCATGACGAATTGCTACAAGAACACCGGCTGTTGAAGTCACGTTTAATGTGACTTCACTATTGATGAGTAGTTGGAATTGTTGGTTATTCAAACAGAACGTTTACTCCAACCAATTGTATTCTGTATCTCCTTACTGTATTCTGTTTCTCCTACCTACTTACTTCACTCTGCGGAAAAGTTTTGATTGTTGACTGTTGTCCCGACATACGAAATATAAATTCAACATCGGTTAACCTGTTTGGGTAAGCCAATCTCCTCAGCATAACACAAAGGGATTTTAGGCCACATACCCGGTACCCTCCTGGAAGTACTAATTCTTCTGGTATTTCCAGAGCAATTCTCAATATAGGCAAATCAGGCCTTTGGAATCTAAACATATTGAAAATTTCTTCATCTGTCCACATGTTCAAATCAAAGTGACCGTATCTACTTCTCAACTGTGGGGTCCTTCGAGTAGCATACAACTCCATATACCGGTCCATTGCTTTCATCCATCTCGTTTTCATCAACGACACCTTCATTGAAAAGGCGAACGAACAATTCGAGTTCATCCATAATCAAAATTACAGAATACAGGAAAGACGGATAAAACAAAAGTGATAAACGGATAGACTGAAATAACAACGAGTAGGTAAACTTGGTTATAAATGAGTAAGGTTATATATCGTCCCGTAAAGACACCGCGGGAAACCGATTTCGCACGATTCGTCACACCAGCTACTTGATGCACTGTACGTCACGCATGCGCAGCCTGCATTTTTCTCCATACGGTACCGGCTGCTACGTCGCCCGAACTGTACCAAAAAGTCTCTAATTTGAGCGTTTGTTCAGTAAATGTGGCAGGCAGTTTGGGGGAAAAACTTCTTTTTTTTTTTTCTTTCAAAATTTTGTGGCTCTCTTTCAAATGGCCAAACGCATTTGAACTTGGTTAAGCGTCCCAACAAATAATGAGTATAAAACTACCCCAGTCTCTAACACCTAGAAATGAAGGTAAACTACATAAAAAATCCTTATGGGAGTGAAACTTTTTTTTTTTAGCTTTTATTGCACCGAGTAATCTCATTAACAATATAAATCTGACTTATATTACTGCAATACACTATTCAGGACCTAAGATGCATAACTTTGTCCCTTGTCTCTCGAACATATCACATTCTCTTCCTACACAAGCTCATGCGGTTTCAAACGCTTAAGGCGTCGAGTTAGATCTTGCACATCCAGAGGCTTTACAGCTTCCTCATTCACATGATCTTTTAGTCTGGCAAGATGAGCCGTTGCTCACTTTTTGATCACCTCAATCCACACTGTCAACTTGAAGTTCACGGTGGAGTGCCTCATTTCGGAGTACCACAGCCATACGTCGTAGTACAGAGTTCTGGAAACGTTGAATGATCTGTCTATTGGTTGGAGCTGTGCAGCCCCACAATTGCGCTCCATACATCCAAACTGGCTTCAGTACTTGACTTGGAGTGAAAAATAAAATCATATAATCCTCATGATAATAGCAATATGTATTTTATAAAGAAAACATACTACTGAAATGAAACTAACATTTTGTTTTGTTTACTTGTTTTGCAAAACAGCTCAGACAATTCGCCAAGCTCTACGAACACATAAAAAACGACAAATACCTGGTTGGAAGGCGGCTAGTCAACTACCATCACAAGAGTGCGATTCGTTCTCCATAAAGATTTAAACAGAACACCACTGCGTTTACTTAACTTTGTAAATATCACCATCCCCCATCCTTGAAGTCAAAAGATTTTTTTAATATACCGTAACTTAGATTAAAAACAAAGAGAACAAGGCTTGAGAAGAGGAAAATTTTGAATTTTGTCTTTTCAATGTTATATTGTAAATACTATTAAGCAACTGATAAGTGGGTTGTGTAGTGATATCTAATTGTGAATGTTGAATCACGCAATAACACTATCTGTACAAATTACAGGAATGCTCTGTTCTCCATGGTTTTAATTTCCCACTCTCAGTTTACAATTCACTCCAAATCCAAACATAACTATTTTTTGGAACTTGCTTGGTTGATTTATTCGGTTTCAAGATTAATATCAACTGCTAATCTAATATTTAAGTAAAATGTTTAGCTACTAGTCGAGTAACCAAAGTTTCAAAAAAGTTCCAGTCATGCAGCATGATCGTACGAGCGAATTTTCATAAATGGTCGTATTACATTTATGTTAGATTCTGTTGAAATTTGAGCACTTTGGGGACAAATAAAAATTTTGTTATACATTTTATAGCAAACTAACTTTTTTTCAGTAATATTCCAATGAACAAACGATTTTGTGGATTTTTACAATTTTTTCAAGAGTTTTTATCGATTTTTAGCTTATTTTAATGAAATTTAAGAACATTTTTCAGTACTATTTTGTGCTTAAATTTGTAAATGTCCTCGTTCATGTTCGATTAATTTTTTTCGAGTAGCATTCTGCTAAAAAATAGAAATTTGTTAATTTTTAGCGGTTTTTTGCCTTTTTTTAGTGATTTTTATGTACGTTTTTGAAATTTGACCAATTTAATGTGCTCAAAAAGTGTTGTCCAACGAACTCATCCTTTCTTTTGAAATGCTTGATTTTTTGGCGAAAGAACGAAGTTTTTATCTCAATTCTATCGAGAGTTATCGTCTGGAATGACATATATATATATATATATATATATATATATATATATATATATATATACATAAATACATATAAAAAAGCGGTAAAATCCAGGAATCATTTCAGAATGCCTCAAAACAGATTTCGATGAAGAAAATTTTTGAAAATTTTTATTTTAAAATTTTTGGAGCCATTGCAATAGCTTTATTTTCTAAGAAAATTCGCTAAAAGGGGCGTTTTAAGACAACACCCCAGAAGTTTTTTTCCCCCAATAGGTATTTCCTTACGTTTTTCGGGGTGCTGAATCCGAAATTTCCAACTTTTCAATTTTTTGCTTATATCTTGAAAACTATGCACTTCTCGAAAATTACCATTATTATAAGATTTAATGTAGACAAAATTCTCTACGAAATTCACTAGGTACTTTTTGAAATTTGCTCCACCAGAATTGTTGAAAAAACGTTATTTTTTGCTGTTTGGAGAAAAAGTTGAAAATTAACATTTAGAAGTTTGGTAGCGCCCACAAATAACTTTTGAGCCTAAAACTCACTATCCCTCTGTTTTTTCGTTGTAACGAATTACCGAACGCAATTGAGGGACACAGTGTATGTACCACATACCTATGTACCATGTAACTAACTATTCATGTCAGCGCTATAGGGGAAGTATGGCTGAAGAAGTAAAATTTGATCTAAACAGACTATCGGTTCTCTTTTGCATTAATGAGAACAAAGGGCTCAGTCAAAAACTATGCAACTTTCGAGGTTTGTCACTGTATATTACCTTATGAAATCACATTCATTGGTTTCCATCCATTTATTAATTTCCCTCCAGGCGATTACAATACTGAAACAGTGAAATACTTAGGACAGCAAATCGCTATTTTAACCTTCGGCAAACTTCTCTATGTTGAAGCGAGAGAAATCAAGGAAAATCTCTCAAGCGATTGTCCACCCTCGTGAACGTTGAACAATTGTTTCATATCTGTTTATCTGTGTGTCCGCTAATCCTTGCAACACGCATCACTTTTCCAATTTTCCTTCGATTTTGAAGACATTTTCAGGGAATAAGTGGGTTGGGACCCAAAATTGTATGTTATTTGTACATTGTATACGCCATTGCTGGTTCACTATGTTTTGCAACACAGGATATTTTAAGCTACTCCAAGTAAGCAGGTGTCACAGTCCTCGCAGTTAAATTTTAGGTCACAAATTGGTTTGTTTAACCTTTGAGGCCCAAGTTGTTTCCCGACTTCCTTCTTATACCAAGAAAGGCTTCAAGTGAAGATCACAATTCAAATAACTAAAATTATATTAAGGATTGCCACTGTCCCTTCTGCTGTTCTGCTTGCCTTTCATCTGTTTTTCACTTCTCCGAATTTCTTGAGCTATCAATTTCCTCAGCTATTACTCATGACAACTCCTAAAAAATGTTAATGCAAAAAATTAAACTTCGAATGCTTGAAACTTGATCCTCAAAGTGAAAAAGTGTTTTTTTGTTGTTGTTTTCTTCTGCTTCAGTTTACGCACAAGTACGAGGCAGTCACTCTGAGCAGCTCAACATGCATGGTTGAGTTAATATACTATGTTGACCCATCTGCGTCTGTGGACACATCTGGGGGGAGGGTTTTCAGAGTGTTCTAGCGCCCTCCCAGAAACTAGATGTTCAAGAGCATCTTCCATCACCAAAAATTCTTGAAGTCAAATATAGATCAGTTGGACAAATAGATCAGGATGATGCGTATAGTTTTCTGGTCTGGATGCTTGCAAGCTAGCATCTCAAAAATTAATTTAAAAACCCCTAAATCAGTTCTTTTAGTGAAATACAAATTTAGTTGGACAAATAGATCAAAATTGTGTTAAAAATATGTTTCAGATGATGTTGAAATACAAAGCAAAAAATTATGTGCCATGTTGGAATCGAACCCCAAACCTTCTACTCAACAGCCAAGAATGCCAACCACTCAACCATACTGGACCTTATCAGCGTATGAACAATCACAATACTTCGTGTAACGGCTCAAAAATATTTGATACCTCGACAGGAGTTCGAACTCGCGTCGTCACAACTATTCAGTAGGGAATGTTCTCGAGAGAGACGCTCTGAAATCCCTCAAGCGAGATGAGTTCACAGACGCAAACGTGTTGACCCTGCGGTGTTCCACTTTCCCAAGTTCTTGAGCTGGAACATGAACTTCTTGCTCCAAGGCAAAGACAGGGTTGTGAACTGAGCCGGAAAAATATATAACCTCGGCAGGAATTTCAGTATAAGCTTCCCTGCTATTATTTATTTTTTGTCTCCCGTGTTACCAAGATGATATTCTGCCTCATGTTTATCACTTTGTGTATTCAACAGTTTCACAACAAATTATTCTGTGACTTGCATTTAAAACAGAAATTGCAGGAAAAATTAGTTTTCTTGGCAAAGGAGTTAGGGTCTTGAGGAAGGCAGGTTGGAACAGGTTTTTTGACAGCGATTCAGTTCATGGAAAATAAACTTAAAATTTTTGTGGAACTCATCCCCACCACCTCTGTTTTCGTTCTGAATTAGTTGAGTTATATTCATGTTCTCTTGACCACGCTGGAACAAACCTAACAACTACCTACCACTCGCATCGAAGAAAGAAAATTAGGGGTTACATCAAGGGGCAACGTTTTTCCATTGATTTGGAGCTCAGAAATTCAGTTTACAAAAGTCTAGAGCAAAAATATGAGAGAAGAATCTCTTACTTTTTCAAGTGAATCTTGTCACCTAGGAATGTATTGCTCTGGGACTGGACCCTGAATTCTACTTCAAAAGAACCAGAAGAAAGAAAAAGAATTTGTCTCCTTGTTCGACATCAAACCTTTCCCAGCGGTGCCAACAATCAGTTCAAGTAAGTAATCCCGGTTCTCTACTGAATGTCGTTTCCCAATGATGAGCCATTTGGCTAGATTGTACGTTCTGATGAGTAATTGCGTGGCTCATCTATGAAGACTAGAATTTGAGACGTTTCCCGTCTCAAACCCGAGAGTCCGTCTCCCCTTGACCTTTCGAAAAGTTGAACGTTCCGTCTCAAGCCTTCTAGATGCAGTAGTTGGAAACTCCTGATAATTGTACACTATGCAATACTGAGGTTTTAATGGAGCTTTCACACTCCAGTATCTATCTTATAGATGTCGTGTGGTATGTGTGTTTGGTGATGCGGGCCAAGGCTCTTCGTTCAAATCCCTCCTAAGTTCTAGCAACAAATATTGCACTATTTAAATGGGAATCTGACAGATGAGCTTCCTCGTTCTAAAAGTGTCTTGTTGACGATCAATTACGTAAGTACTAAATATAATATTCAGCAGGATTATGATTGCACCTTAATGTAGTTCTTAGGATCAAACATACCCTCAGGAGAAGCATTATTCATTAGCAGAAATTCATAAAACAAAACTTCGACCTGTTGTTTTCGAAATCTGAGAGGAGCTGAATGGAAATAGTAGATTTGGTTAATTATTTAAAAAACGAACCTTTGTAATCGAAAAATTAGTTGGTTTATGTTTCACCATATGTGAATCTTTCAAAATTGAATAGAAAACTCCGTCATGATTCTAGAACGATTTTCCGATGGAATGGGAGTCGTTCGTAGTGAAGTTGAATTCCTGATTGTAAAATTACTACTTGTTTATTACAATTTATTATAAACGAATTGTATTCAACCTCGAGCTTAGTGAAGATTATGTAAGTGCATTGCTACATTAAGTACAATCTATCCATTAAAACGGCATCTCAAACATAAGGTCAATGAGTAGCTCCATGGAGAAGACGGCGTTCAGGTTATACCCCGCCTTCAAGACCGAGAAGTCGTGCGGTTTTTGCCTAGCGGATAATTTCTCCAGGTGTTTAGTAGAATGCAACTCCTCTCTATCTCTACTCTACTCTCTTCTTAAAATAATAATTATAATAGGTATATAATAATAATATATTATTATGTTATATATAACATAACGTAAAGTAGGTGCCTACCCTATTTACGTTTCAGAATAAACTTTTTACCCTCAATATTACCTAGGTAGCAAAAGCTCTCTTTTCTGAGGTAATATCCTTTCCTCCAAAATTGAAATTTTTACTCACATTTCACGTTTTAAATTTCCCTGACCGATTAATGTGTAAGCACATTTTTAAAAAACACATAGCTTTAGATTTTCAGAGGCTACGCGTGTTAGGCTTTAGATGGTCCCTTTCAAAACTCAGTGCTCACACATGAACAGGAGCATTTGTTCAAGTCAATTTCTTGATAACTAAGGTCCAATTTCTAATTCAAAAGAAAGATTATCATTGGACGTCAGATGATTCTCAATGAATCGTACCATTGTCAGATAACCATCCTTTACGCATGCGCAAACGTAAGATCCTTGTGTTATGTTCAAGGAAAACTCTCACAGTCAAAGTGGTTTAATTAAATCGGCCTCAAAGCTCAGCCATTGGAATGTTGCAACTAAAGAGACATTTTTCCTTCATAAGAAGGGGCACGAGTTCAAACTCGATCCGAGGTGTCAAATATTTTTGGGGCGAGACCTTTGCAAGGCGCCAATTCGACCACAATTTAAAATCTTATTTCGATTAAATGTTCAGGGATACATGGGTCCTCACCAAATGTTCAGGTACTGGATCCTCATGAAATAGGTACATCTATCCGGATTATTAGTTGCACCTGTGCATGTGAAAGTGAAAAATCTCCTTGATACTTCAAATCCCAATTCCAATTTAAACCACTTTCCTGATGAACAATAATAAATCGTACCACTTTCCATTACATCCACTCAGCTATTTAAAAATAATCAAGGTTCTACAGCTAAACCTAATTCCCACCTCTATCATCAAATTTTGCGTCCATGTCTATCCATAGGCAGAGGAGAGGAAGAATTGATTTCAATTTCAAAAGATGGGGAGGGGGGGATTCTCCAAAATAAAAAATTTTCACTCGCATTTTACAAAACCCAGCCGTTTTGTAGAAGCCCTGAAGTTTTGTTTTGTAGAATTTGTCGAAGCCCTGGGGGCCTTCTACCATTTGATGTCGTTTATGGGCACTGTGGGGTCATCATGGAAGAGAGTAGCCTAGACGATCTGTTCAACTTAATTTATGCTGTTCTCAGTACAGAAAAAGTTATGACCGGTCACGCTTTTGCTAGAGATTTTATAGCCCACCTCCTTGCTCATCAAACTCTGGCCTCGTTGATATTGAAGACTATTAGGTTTTCGCATTCATTTTGATCTGAAATAGAACAAGTGTATGGCAAGAGGTAGTTGTGTGATCGATCAGATATTCTGAATGGATTAAGAATTCTGTATGTACCTAATTAAAAACTTGAATGTATAAAGGAACTTCTAATTCGGAAGTTCAACACTCAGCTTCAAACTTTCATAAGCCCACTGCAAAGCTTTGGTTTCAATACTTCCAAATGGTGAAATTGATAATGAACTTGGAGCCTGGACCATCTGATGGACCGCTAAACCCGCAGAGTCCTGCCTTGGCTACCGAACCAAGTAATTATACTGGTTCACATACATAAGTATTTGTTCCTTTCTCATTCCCTTCAATTAGGTACCTACCTCAAATGCTGACTTATATTTTGCGTGGTTGTTTCGTACTATATCTACAACATTTCCCTTTCTTTATTCCGCAGGTAACACACTTCCGACACTTTGACCGACTGTGACATTTGTTCATATTATTGCATACGAGAAGAAACCGATAAAGTTTGTTCTAATGAAATTTTACTTCTTCAGCCATACTTCCCCCTATAGCGCTGACATGAATAGTTAGTTACGTGGTACGTAGGGTCATACACTGTGTCCCTCAATGGCGTTCGGTGATTCATTACTACTGACTATTTGTGAAAGAAACCAGAGGAATAATGAGTTTTAGGCTCAAAAGTTATTTGTGGGCGCTACCGAACTTCAACTTTTTCTCCTAACAGCAAAAAAAGACGCGTTTTCAACAAGCTGTAGCGCCCATTCTAGTGGCGCTAATTTCAAAGTTAAGTAGTGCATTTATAAGAGAATTTTATCTACTTTAAATCTTATAATAATGGAAATTTTCGAATCTTGCATAGTTTTCAAGATATAAGCAAAAAGTTTCAGTCATGCAGCATGATTGTATGAGCGAATTTTCATAAATTATGTTATTGTATAATATAAAATTGTTTTGAAATTTTAGCTTTTTGTGTGCAAGGAAATTGTTAACTATCAATTGTATGGCAAACAATGTATTATAAATAATAATCAAATAATAATAATGTTCAAATAGAGGTTTTGAGTTTTTAGCTTTTTTTGCAGTTTTTATCTTTTTTTAAGCAAATTTTAAGTACATTTTTCAGCATCAGTTTGAACATAAAATTTTAAATGTTCTTTTTTTTATAGTTAATAAACTTTATTTGAGCAGCATTCTACCAAAAAATATAAATTAACTATTTGTACCCGTTTTTAGCCATTTTTAATGATTTTTATAGTGCGCGCGCGTGCGTGCGTGTGTGTGTGTGAAAAAGCGTTAAACTCTAGAATTCTGTCCAGAATGCCTCAAAACGGATTTCAATGAAGAATATTTTCAAAAATTTTGATTTTAGAATTGTCCTAGCCATTGCATTGCTATAGTTCATTTTGAACTATAGTTATAGTTTTGCAATTTTTGAACATACGCCACACTCGGATCAGGGTGCAAACCTTAAATTCGGATTCAGCACCCCGAAAAACATAAGGAAACGTTGGGAAAAAACTTCTGGGGTTATTCTACTGGACTTTAGATAAACTAGAGACATGTGAAAAAATTGTGGGTGTGGATGGTCCCTGAACAATTTTGTTCCTTGACAAATTCTATATAGGTGTTTGACTTGTAAATCTATTGTAAAAAACTTGGTTTATTCTTGTACTAACTTCCTGGGACTTTGAGAAATAGGCTGTAGGAATTAAAGTTGACACTGATTTTGTGAAAATTTTTAGAGCATAACACTTTTTGATGGATTTGTTTTGCTCATCATCAAGGTCTAAATATTTTACCTTTAGCACTAATTTATTGAAGACATTTGGGAAATTGAATAGGCAGAATGGGAAAAAGGTGAGAACGCTAATCAGAGCTTAAACGGGTCTTTAGTTTGCAGGCATGTTCTTTGTTAGTTGCCTACGTCCATTGACCATTTTCGTAATGAAAACCATCGATTATGTCATGTAATGATTGATGGTGATATAGTGGACCCCACAATTAGTAGTGCCCCACAAGCCAAAAATTCCAGGCTACGAGCAATCTAGTCCTTTTTTCATGGAAATTGGGTTTCATAGAATTCTTGTGAAACTATGCTCCAACCAAAAGTCTCTATGGGCTCAAGGATTTTGTGTTATATTCAATTTAAGCGCTGAAAATGTTATTCCAAACAATTTTCCCCTCAATTTTTGAGGTGTCACCGTGAAACTATTGGGGGCTTTTTGGGGTGCCTAATACTCAGTTTTAAACAAATAAAAATCATTAAAATATATACAAAATTAAGTACTTTTAAGTAAGTTCTTACTTGGCTTTTTTTTCAATTTTGCCGAATGACATCTCATTTTAAAGATTTTTTAGCACTGAACAAGATGGTGAAGCCAAAATAGAGATATCTTGTTCCGTTTAAAGATAGGTGTGAGGCGTTAGAAAAATTAAGTATGAGAGAGATTTAAGTACCTTCGTAATTATTAGAGATGGTTAGAGATGGCTTGATATTTAGCTAGGATTAGCTGGATGGTAAAATCGTCGTACTGCAACGGTCGTCGTATTCGAGCACAGGAACAAGAATGGCCGCCAAACGAGATTCGCCGCTTGGCTTGGTGGCAGACGCAGTCCTGCCACCACACCGGATTCTGTCGGATGGATTTCATGGAGTGCTGATGGAGATTGTAATTCCAACACTCCCCTCCAAGCTTCCATCCAGGCACTTCTCGGTATTCAGGCGTATCTCCGGGTTTAGTAATGATTGTGAGAATTGAGGGAGTGAATGAGAAGAAACCTTCTCATTCAATTCGATCTGCAACAGTACAATTCACATACACACATTCCGATTAGTGCTGGAATAACATCAAATTCCTAAATTTAATAAATCTAGACTTGTTTAGTGACTTCGTCAGTGTGTCCGCAATTTGATCATTAGTAGATATCCACCGGATTTTGATGTTCCCTTTACGGTGCTCCTGTTGTACGTAAAGATAGGATAGCCTAACCAAATGTTTCAGAGTAGACGAATCATCTACTTCCGCTAAGCGGATTGCCGGTTTAGAATCCTCATGGATTGTCGGTATTATTTTGATCCCCGCTAACTCTGAACACATTGTACGTATTGAGGCTAATTCTCTGCACGCCGTACTCATTGCAACGAATTCGCTCTCTGCTGAGGAGAGAGCTATGTGATTCTGACGCTTAGTTCTCCAAGCTACCGGATTACCGAAAAGGTAGATTATGTAACCAGTCGTGGAGAAACCCCCTTCGGCCGAGAGTCCTAGGGATGCATCCACGTAACAATCTATTCCATCCCCCTTATCGGAGAACATAAGTCCAAAATCTTTCGTACCTCTTAAATATCTCATTATCCGTATTACTGCTTGCCAGTCCTCCATCGTAAAATTTGACTGTCGTCTACTCAGAATATTAGTAGCATATGAAATATCTGGTCTGACTCCCCCTTGTATGTACAATAATGATCCAATAGCTTGTCGGTAAGGAATCGAATTCAAGTCACCGGGTTGTTTCAATTTTTCATTGACTCCATTCCTATCAACAATCATTGGTGTAGACACCGTTCTATCACAATGAGGGTCAAATTTCTTTAACATCGATTCTATGTGAGACCTCTGAGTAAGACCGATAGTTTTGTTCCTCCGGTTTCGTATGATTTCTAATCCTAGGAATTTTCTTGGTTCTCCCAGATCAGTTATCGAGAATTCCTTTTCTAATATAGATTTTACTTGTTTGCGTTTTTGATTACTATTTGTTGCTAGTAAAATATCATCGACATATAGCAACATTATAGCAATTTGATCTCCGGATTTCCAAACAAACAGGCAGGGTTGGAAAGGATAGGGTTTAAAATCCATTCTTTCCACAGCCTCCTGGAATCTTATGAACCATCTCCTTGGAGACACTTTAAGACCGTAAAGAGCTCTGTGTACTTCACATACACTATGACTCTTTATATCATCACCGGTTTGTAAGTATTCTGCATACCCATCGGGAATTTCTATATATACGAGTTTGTCTAAGGAACCGTTTAGAAAAGCCGTTTTTACATCGTACTGAGCAAGATCTAAATCGAATTTGGCTGCAAGTATTAATAAAAATTTGACATCTGGTAATCTTGCTACTGGAGCGTAGATTTCAGATATATCATACTTATTATTATCGGCAAAGCCTTTTACTACAAGTCTGCTCCTATATCTTATTGAACCGTCTGCCTCCGTTTTCTTTTTGTGAACCCACCTAGTTTTCATTACCCTCACACCTTTCGGTACCGTATTTCGAGGAATGATTTTCCAGGTGTTGCAATTTTCCAAAGACTGAAACTCCGTTTCAATTGCTTCTAACCAAGCATCTGCGTCTGGCGAAGCCAGTGCTTGTGAATAGGTAATTGGGTCCTCCCCTAATTCGTCTGCAGAATTTTGTAGGAAACACGCCAGATTTTCTGCATTATCGAATTCTTCGTAAAATTCGCATTCATCATTTTCGTGAATTAAAACCGGGTTTGATGTCTTGTCTGTTTCTCGTCCGGATTCAACAGAGACATCTTGCACTTGTTCAAAGCCGGATTTAAATGAATTTTCTAATGGAAATTCAACTTGATCAAGTGGCGATTTAGTAATTGACTTGTCTCTCAAATAATCCGCGTAAGTCCTACTTTCTACAAAATCTACATGTTTCGATCTCACCACCGTTTTATTTTGGAAATGCAGTAAATTGTAACCTGTTTCACCGCATTCTAATAAGAAACCCAAATTAGCTCTAGGAGCGAACTTTGACGTGCTTTGGGTGTCTAAAATATAACATTCGCAGCCAAACCGTTTTATGTATTTTAGTGACGGAAGCCGTTTTAGTGCCAGTTCAAACGGGGTTTTGAATTCCAACGATTTGTTGGGCGTCCTATTGTGTATATGCACGACATGTCTCATGGCATATGCCCAAAAATGAGTAGGAATTCCTGATGAAATCAGGTTAACCCGGATTTTCTCCTCTAATTCTAAATTGAATCTTTCAGCCGTTCCATTCAATTGAGGAGTATATGGTTCACAAACCGTCAAGGATATATTTTCCCTATGTAACAAAAATTTCATTTCTTCCGTTCTAAATTCTAAACCTCCGTCCGTCCGTATTTCTGACACCTTAGTGGTTTCCCCCGTCAATCTTCTAATTTCTTTTAGACATGAGAGCAAAGCCATATTGACTCCCATTTTCGTAAGCAAATGCATATCTACTCGCGTCATCCGTAAATGTGACAATATATTTGGCCTGAGACCTAAATGCTCCTGGTTTTAAAGGTCCCATTAAATCAGAGTGCAGTCTCTGAAATGGTATTTCGGCCCTATGTCTGACTTCCGAACATGGCTTTCTTTTTGCTTTCGCCATCTTACAGTCAGGACAATCGAGAATGTTTACACCGAATTTTACATTTTTTAATTCAGGGAGAACTTTACCAGCTATTTCGAGATATTTCTTTGAGGCATGGTTAAGCCTGTAATGCCATGCCAATCCTATGTCATTCCGTAATTGTAAAGTTTCAGCCGGGTTTTCTCCGTGATCAGTGTCAGTTCTCCCCTCTAAACTAGTATCCGAAATTTTGATGAATTTTTCACCGGGTTGATCAGTGATTCTCCCCCCTAAACAAGTATCTGTAATTTCGTCAAAATTCGTATCTTGTTTACGTTTAATTCCCTTTAGTTGTTTCTCCGGATTAGTCATTAACGATCCACCGTGACCTAATTTCAACAATTTCCGTTTTTCCTCCGTACTAAGTTTTGACAAGGGGAGAGAGAAATTGAGCCACCAAAACCGTCCATCAAATGAACCCGTTTTAAGTGTTTCATTCGAAATTGGATCACTTATTATCACTCCCTTATCCGTCAATAAGGCCGATAAACCTTTCGCTATTTGTTTTCTAATAGAAAATAAATTTTCTATTAAGTCTTGTGCGTACAATACTCCTTTTAAAACACCGAATTTCCGTTTTTCTTCGTTGTAATATATAATATCTCCGGATTGTTTTATTATCAAGTCTGCGTCCCTAGCATTGTTAGCACATGAAATCCGTGTTGGTGTGATCAAGTCCGTTATCGTCGTAAATACATTTATATCATTAACAATATGCTCAGTAGCACCAGTATCCAAAATGAATTTTAACTTAAAGTTTTTACCGTCTATTAGGGACGCCAGAGACACCTCCGATCCCCAGGAGTGTAATGCAGCTGGCTTTTCGGTTGTCTGAGCCCTTGGAGTCGCAATTGCCGCCACCGAACTGTCTGACTCCACATCCGCAAATTGCACCCTGGGAGGAGTTGCGCCTCGCTTACTACGAGCCACAGCCTTTGTCAACCGGTTTTGCGCCGTCGTCAACCGGTTTTGCGCTGGCGTGTGACTCCGTTTTTGAGGGTTGTTACGACCAGTCCCCGGCCTCGATTTATCCCTAGTAGCTGATAGAGCTCGTTCTCTTCGTTTAATTACGGGAATGGGGTCACTCGTTCGACTGTTTCTGCGGGCCATCTTCGTACTCGCAGTCTGTGGACGCCGACATTCAATGGACAGATGTCCAAACCGTCCACAGTTATAGCACATCTTGCTATCGTTTCGACATTCTGCCTTTGTGTGTCCTAGTATGCCACACTGATAGCAGACCAATTTCGCCTTTTTGACCCCACTTCCCCCTCCGGATTGGGTCGAATTTTTCCGCCGTTTGCTGAAGGAAGGCCCCCTGCTAAGGAAGGCTTTTCCTACAGCCTGCTCTCTCCTACTATTTTCCGACATCATATCATACATTGCGAACATCCGATCAAAGATGTCCCGAACCCTCATTTTAGAGTTCTCCTGGAGTGCATCTTCAGCTATCCTGGGGCATGCTTCCGAGATAGCATTAATTAAATTTCTCCGGATTGACCTATCTGTCAGCTCAGCCTCAGGGAACCTCCGAATACCCTCCACAAGACCCTCAAATCGATTTTGAAACTCGAGTACTGTTTCCAGCGCCGGGTTAAATCGAGTATTCATAAATTCGATTTGCATTGCATGTTCCTTCGCCTGAGTAGGCGGATCGACCGCCTTCTCAATCATGCTCAATGCAATTGATGGCTCGTTCACATCTTTGATCATCGATTGCAAACCGTGATCAATATTGGAAATTATGTACGAGAGTACGATACACTTCAACTGATGAAGCTCTCTCTCCGTGTAGTTTACTGCCGGTTTTATGTTGGGATCGACGAGAAATTGATAGTCACCACTCGCCAAATCCAACATTACCCTTCGTTTCCACACGGCGATCGACCCTTCCTTCAGTGGATTGCCTCCGTACTTTAAATTCGTAATTGGCCTTGCAGCCACTCCGGGTTCTTTGTGGATCTTACAGGCACAAGTGCCCACCGAGTCAGATCCACTCGCCGTTGTGTTTACAACCGGATTATCTAGGGGAACCTCAAGTGTGCGAGGAGCATCCTCAGATCTACCAGAGCCCTGCTCTTCCACCACCATCTCTGACCTCGATGTTGGAGGTGGACCCATGGTCATCGAAGCCAGAGCCGCGAATTTCAGAACAGACTCCTCCGCAAACTGTTTGATCTGATTTTGCATCATCTCATACCTTTGAGCGTACTCAGTCTCGAGCCGAGCCCTGATCGCAACTTCCCTCCTCTCGACTTCCTCGTTAATAAATCTCTTGATCTCTTCCGTGTTCATTGTTCTCTGTAATTAGACCAAGAGACGAGTTACTCCGAATTCACGACCTTCGTTTTATAAACACATCCCTAATCCTAGTATCATCCGGATTTATGTACTCCGTTCTACAAACACATCTCTAAACTTCGTATCATCCGGATTTATGTACTCCGTTCTAAAAACACATCTCATTTCCGGATTTATTTAAGCCTTAGTGGAATCACTCATAACGTTCTATCAACATGGTGTTAGGATTTGAATGCGCCTCGATTGCCACGCATAAATTGGAGTGCGGTCTTGGGGTTATCACATATGCCCCGCTACCTGTCTGTCGATTTCGCTTCCTTAGAGAAGGTACTGTCTCTCCGAGACATGCGCGCTGTGCGTAGGTAACCTTCGACCATCTAATCTCCCAGCGACACGCTTACAAGAAGACTATCCCGCTGCAAATCCGCTCACCACTGCCGTACTATTAAATCGTATTTCATTCTCGAACTGTAAATCGTAAATTAATAATTCGCTCATTCGCACAAAGTTCTAGCTAACTTTCGTACTTCTTTATTCTTATGAGTGTTTCCACCTTATTTCAGCCTTGGCTTGTCATGTTGGGGTGTGCATAGCGTATTAAAACCGTATAAATCGTATTCATATTAGGTACAATTCGCAAGCAACAATGAATTTATTTTGCAGCCGAATAAACATCCATGCTCCGTTCAGCTCACCTGAATTTTCATCGATCTTTTGACTTTACAAGATATTATAACGTTCGTTTGCAAGAATTATCAATACAAACATTCAACACAACGAAGGAGAAAAAGGAAACAGTCCACCACTGCGACCAGAATTAATATAAACTTAATTATAAGTAGGATTACTACTATGCTTAAATTATGTTAACACTAGTAAAAACTAGATATATTAGTGATCACAGTAAGTAGTACTGATATCTCCAATTCCTCGTCCGATTCATGTTTCTTGTTTCTAAGATACATACTCAACTTTTCGTATTAGTTCAATCAATAGTATAAAATATCGAAATCAAATCGTAATGTTGAGTAACTACATTTTCGAATCGTAGTCGGAGCTAACGGAAACCATGGTAACTTCGAATTCTAACGAAAAACAAAAAATCCGTAGACATGGTAATCTACCAACAAAACTTCGTGTGTCCTCCGTATTTCAACCAACGTAGTTGGCACCACTGACTGTCAAACATTGACATCTCCAACACATCAATCTGGCATCGTAATTTTACTCTGAGTGTGGACAACACCGTCATAATTCTACATTAGTTTAAAACTTAGAATAAACTTATAAATAAACTTATCCACACTCGAGAGTTTCCACCATGACGTATTATTGGAGGGCCAAGGGTTTCAGCTTCGAATTCATCTCGCCATGTCACAGTATGCAATATGGCGCTGTACTGAAAATCGAGAAATTCCGTAATTTACTTCGAAAATAATTTTTCTCGTTTCGAACATCCGTACTCATCGTAATATTTATTCAAAACCGTTATTCCGTACTTTGGGATTTTACACAGCCGTATTTTCATGCTCGAGCCTTACTGAATTCCGTAATTCACGAAAAAGTCAACCCAAAAATTTCGATTATGTCAAGTTCAATAACTTCATAACCTCGTTTAAAATCGTATTTCCGTTTTATGTGACTTCTCCGGATTATGACTTTTTCATCGTAACTTTCTGAAATTCCATATCCAGAGAAAATAACTGTTCGATTACCCTCAGTAATAAGTCACAAATTACTGATTCCGAAAAACGAGAATTTAACCTATGCACAGCCCAACAAGTGAGCAAACCCCAATTGCTCCGCCATGTATACATGTGAGGCGTTAGAAAAATTAAGTATGAGAGGGATTTAAGTACCTTCGTAATTATTAGAGATGGTTAGAGATGGCTTGATATTTAGCTAGGATTAGCTGGATGGTAAAATCGTCGTACTGCAACGGTCGTCTTATTCGAGCACAGGAACGAGAATGGCCGCCAAACGAGATTCGCCGCTTGGCTTGGTGGCAGACGCAGTCCTGCCACCACACCGGATTCTGTCGGATGGATTTCATGGAGTGCTGATGGAGATTGTAATTCCAACAATAGGAATTTAAAAAAACCGTGCTTTCTCATTGTTCATCAGCTTCACTCTGAGAAAGGAATGAGATATCGCAATTCTTCACTATCTTGTTCAGTGCTAAAAAATCTTTAAAATGAGTCGCCAATAAAAATCCAAGTACCTACCCAATTCAATAGGTACAATGAATAGTCCAACAATATTTTGATTTTTTCCACATTTTTATTTGCTAAAAACTTAGTGCTGGGCACCCCGAAAACGCCCTCCAACTTTCACTAACATAACTCAAAAATTAGGGAGGGAGGTTACTGTTGTAACAATCCCAAGTGCTTAAATATCGAATGCTATCTTATGAGCATAATTTCACAGGAATTCTAAGAAACCTAAATAGCATAAGAAAAGTACCGTCCTTTGCTGATGCTTTTCAGCAAAAAAGGCCCTTTGGGCCCCGCAAGGGGCTCCGCCCCTTGACCCCGCCAGGGGGCTTCGCTCCCTGGACCCCCCCAGTTGCTTTCCGCTTTGAGCCTTTGGCTAAAATGCTAAAACATGGAACAGGCTTTCTTCCCGCTAATTCGTAAATTTAAATACATTTAAAACTACGACATAAATGTTTTACTAATCGAAATTAGAACAGAGTGCCTAGGTTGGTAATTTTATGTTATGGTGCGCGCCTACAATTACTATAACCAAGATTAACTTCTCAACCAAGTGAGAAAAAAACAAGCGGCATTGTTTACTATATCCATTTATAACATAAATAAATATAAAACTTCGACATGAATAGAAGAACAAGTACGAAAGAAATGTGTGATAAATCGAGAGCTTTCCAACGAGTGGAGAACGATTTTTATCCGGTGAAAACTAAAGAAGTTTCATTTCCCCAGCAACGGCTCGTGGTTGTACGTGAAAATCAAAAGAAACTGAACTTGGTATTAGAACCTCATAAAACTCATACGGTGGATACAGCTTTCGTACAAGTAGGTACGCAACCACGAGAGACATTTTATGTCTTTGCGCCCCCTTTCCCCTTCCTATAAAACCCCGTATTGTATTCTAGAGCCACTCAGCTGATCTGGGATCGGTCAGTTGTGTTCAGAAGTCCCTCAAGGGCCCACATACCAAATCTCAGAATCGTGGGATCGTTAAAGAAAAAACTGGATTCTAGAGCCACTCAGCTGATCTGGGATCGGTCAGTTGTGTTCAGAAGTCCCTCAAGGGCCCACATACCAAATCTCAGAATCGTGGGATCATTAGGGAAAAAACTGGATTCTAGAGCCACTCAGCTGATCTGGGATCCGTCAGTTGTGTTCAGAAGTCCCTCAAGGGCCCACATACCAAATCTCAGAATCGTGGGATCATTAGGGAATCTCCGCGTAACGCTCTCCGCGTGACGCTCCCCGTGTGACGGTCCCGGCGTGACGCTCCCCGTGTGACGCTCCCCGCGTGACGCTCCCCGCGTGACGCTCCCCCGCGTGACGCTTTTTCATTTATGTGCCATAGTAAAGACATAAAATGTCAAAAAGCATGTTCCATGCTAAAATTTCGTGACACATCCACGTAACGTTTTTCGCTAGTTTAGTCTAAGTTTCGTGACATTTCCGCGTAACGTTTTCGGGTAGATAGCTCAAGGCTAAAGCATGTTCCATGCTAAAATGAATCAAAGAAATCAGTTTGTTAGGGGTAAATAGTATGAGAAGTTGATACAAACCAATAATAGTAGAAGGATAACTTAGATTGTACCAGGTAATCAGGATAATTCTCATCCAGAAGATTTCTTCCTAGCTTATTCCTCGTACCAATAACATGACGTTATAGAAAATTTTAATGTGTCTATAGTGAGGATCTATAAGATAATGATTTTCAAATTGGTATATAAGAGTGTAACGTCATAAAAATATGAACACGTGAGTGATTGAAAGTAGAATCAGAGTGTTTTGAGGATTTTATGTTTTCACATGTGTGGGAGCTGCTGTGTATTGATTCGTGATATAATTGCCTTTTATTGGAGATTCTCCGATAAATTCCTGGAGAATGTAATGGCTGGAACATTTTGGGCTTATACATGTGTAGACAAGGATATAGATATGCCAATGCCCTGACCTACGTGAAGAGTCTTAGGCACGTTGATATTTTACGATTCCTTCAAGCGATGGCGTTCAATGGACTCGCTCCTAGCAATTTCGTAACTTCTGTCATTGCACTGGTTGATGAATTGTCTTCATAATCTCGCTCGCGCTAACTGAGTTAAACTCACACTTGTTGATGAAATTGAAAAAGTCTCTAATCTTGATTTGTCGATCTCGTCACTATCCATGACAAGTTTATAATTTTGTGGCTCTTCAATTTTAAAAAAATTTCCTTCGTTCTGCGAGTTAGTTCTACAGTGAGGTTTAACTGAAATGGTGCGTACCTAGCAGGAATAGATTATACAGGCTATACAGATGAGCAAACGAAAGGGGTGTGCAAGTCCTACTCTCAACATTCCTATGATGCTGGAAACCTGAAGATTGAAAATAGGGCTTAGCATAGGTACCTACATCTCACTCTCGTTTTGGATGGAATCGCCAATAGATCAGTAGAAACCCCGTCCTATAGAAACGCTAAGAATCCTAGAATATAATTCATGAAATTAATAAGGCATTGTTTTATATTCACTTACCAGAGTGACAGTTGGCAGCGATCCACTGTTCTCTCAAAATTCATCCCTAGAGAAAACTTATCCCATCCTATTGTATATACTCAACGTATACTTCCCCATTGTACTTCCAAACATTTAATTATGAACTTATATGGTTTATAAAGAGAGACTCTAGGGTCCAAAGCATTCTTTGGGCTTCAGGTCGGTGATCAGAGTAAAATACGAAAGTGCTCCTAGCGTAGGACACGTAATACATATCAGATGGCTTGTTTGGGAAACACCCACGACCCACCAGCACACGATGCTCAATACAATCGGTTCACTGATGGATATAAGGTTTTACGTTAAAAAAGTAATAACGCCTCCACTACCCTGGGATCACAAATTCAGCAATTTGCATAGAATGAGGTATTCGTGATGTTCCTTTAGCCTGTAATCCTATGGTAGCGGAGTTGTTGAGTTTGGGGGAACAGCGACGAAACGCAATAATGTTGGGTAAAAAAGGCGATGCGTTTGGGTGCAATCCAAACTGTGAATGGAATGGGTTTGGGTTAAAACATACAACAGATGAAGAAGAGTTGGTAAACATTTATTATTACTACCTGGGTACGAGACCGGTCGCTCAATACGTTGGAATTGAACCGTTTGCAGTCGTAATAACTAGGTAATAATTGTTCGGAGCCGAAACCAGCTCTCCAGTCCCAGTTGGTGGCATTTGAATTCGGTACTGATCTGCAGCGTATCGCCGCCTTCATTCCATTCCTTTTTCCCCCTTTTCCTCTTCTAGCCTTCTCGTGTGTTGGACACACTTTGTCTCTGTACGAAGGCATTCATATCTCAATAAATGCCTACACATATTTTTAATCAAGTACCAATCTAAGTTTTCATCAGTAGTCGTGGTAATTTAAATAAGATTCGTACTTGTAAATTTAGAGTAAAACCTTTTTATAGGTTAAACGTTAACAGGTAGATTCACATCTATCCGGAATTGCGCAAATCAAAACTGAAATTGAACAATGTTTTACTCAGTTGAAACCGAGTTGGGTTAAAAATACCTAGGTGTACCAATTTAGCGATCTCACAGACAACCAACCTACCCAATAATCCTTTTCCATTTGTAAAATTTTCAAATCATAGGTTGGCGATATCCTGCTTTTCAAATAGGTAGGTTGGTATTTGAGGAAATATAACACGTTTTCACAAAACGTAGAGGAAGCATGGAAATGCGCCTACCTGTCCTTACGAAATGGACAGATTACATACATCCAAACACTTAAGGCGACGTCGTTTTGAAATGACACTGATGTTTAATTATTTGTTCCTTTTATCAACTGTTTATCCTAACATAACATTATGTTTCAATCCGAATATCCCAAACACACTACTGGCCTTTAACCCAAACACATCACTCCTGAAACCCACTTTCACTGGCGATTCACCAAAACTCATTATTGTCATGTGGGCTCAGTGGGATCCAACCTTGGTTGCATGAGGTTGAAACAAAGCAGTCATGATGAAATTTTGCTGACAATTTGAAGCGCAATGGTTGGCCAAGCGAGAGGTTTGCTATGGAAGTCCTGGGATTTAGGGGTGATTGATGTAAAAAACGTACCAGAAGACTTGGTCCAGTGGTAGAGCACCACAATCAGCTTTGTCAGCATAACAAAATTATCGTAGATTGGGGTCTATCCTTGAATAACTGCCAGAGAAAGTTACAAAATATACCAATAGGAAAAGGGCATTACGGAAGGTATCAAGTGTTTTTCAAGAAGGTATGTAAGTACCTACAATTACACTTGGGAAATATGATTTCGGGTTTGTTTGGCTAAGGATCCCGAGTCAGTACTGGATGGAACCACATTCTGAAAAGGGACCAAATGGAATCAGTTAGAATCGTGTTTAGCCTAATGGCTCTCAAGATAGTTCAGAATTGGTAACCTTCACTGCAACCTACCTACATTAATAAAACTTGTAAAATGGCATAACAAACATAAATTGACGAGATGATAAAGAGAAAATAAGGTAATCCACAACCATGCATGCGTCAAACCTCGTGTTCTGAAAAAATTCTAGAACTTATTGTGAATGGTAATGAATACTTTACTGGTTTCAAATCAGTTCTGTGACTAAACAATCGCCTTATAGGGGGCGTGGTGAACTCTGAACCGTTCTGGGCTCAGCAGAACAAACCTTTATTGATTTTCCTCCCCACAAATTAGTTCACCATTTGTTGGAAATTGTACGTTCAGAAAAAACTTCCGCAGTCAAAGAGGTTTGAATAAATTGGTCTCAATGCTGAGTGGATAAAGATAGTGGTCTTTCTCTGTGCTTCTTTTGAGATATCTCTTATTTTTGTCACGTAACAGAAAGAAAGCTTATGATTTCAAACATTACAACACATTCCACTCTGCCAATGCCCTCCCGAGAAGTACCATGGTAACTAATCAAGACTGTTTACTATCCTTTACATTCTAAGATGATAAAATTTAAATGGGGGAAGGTTGTTGCTGTGGATGAAATTCTACACTGCTGGGTGACTATAAGAAGGGGCGGTGTCAACTCTTGTGTTATCTCTTCCACCTCAGTCTGGAAAACAAATTCTAATACTGATCTTTGAATAAGGAAAAATGATTTTATGGCAATGGAAACGGCTTCACGAACAGGATTTTCCACTTGACTATGTAATGTTAGGTGATGATACTCATAGTTAAAATTGTTCACTTTCTCCATTTTCGAAAAATTTGTAGTAGGTATTCCTAATAGCCAAGTTATCGTCTAGCAACGATGACCTAGGTCATGTTAGGTCTACGTGCATGCTTGCCTACATTATTTACTTGAGGAGAATGGCGTAGTTTGTTAAGATCCTGATAGAGAACCTCTGAGGTCGATTGGAAAATGTTAACGATTGACACCATCCCCTAGTTATCCTGTATATTCCAAAAATACCAAATTTATAAAAGCCCTTCAAATTGATTACCTTCTATTGTTGAGAAAAGTTATCAAGTTAGAGTTCCTGTTCATATGATAATGCATGATTTAGAAACGAATTTTTATTGAAATAGCAAGGTGGACAATGAACATGTTTCGTCTTGAGGAACAAGAAGTTTCTTCATCCTCCACATTATGGGTGTAGTTTTTATTTGGACCTTCTTCAAGGCAGCATCTATCACAACAGTGACACAGGTTTGCGATGACTAAGCGCTGCATCGAAATTGCATATTCAATACTTGATGGTCGCCGTGATAGGGAAAGATCTTCTCATTCCAAGACACTTTTCACGATCAATGAACAGGCTGTTCACTTTGGTGTGGAGATCTTTTTCCAAAGTGCTCCTGGACATCAGAAGCTGCTGATGCTGCGCTTCTGCCTCCTGGAGTTTGCGATGGAGAATCTCAACTGATTCAGCAATCTCACCGACTTTTTGAATAAGCCTAGACAGGAGAACATTACTGGTGAGAATAGTTTCAGTTATTAACGAGACCACTCTCAGATTAGCAGTAACTTATTCCGTAATTTAGCTTTATTTTGGAGCTAGGTGAATAAGGTTTGTATCACTGACTTTTTTGCTCAGTGCTTCAAACGCTAACAAGTTTTATAGAAAGGACTTGGAAACTTTAAATTCACATCTATGTACATTCTCAGGTCCTGAAGTATTGCTATTAATTTTATTTGTTTTAGTGTCAATTTACATCCTAAATTTGATGGTTTCATTTTTCAAGTTCATTTAGACAAGCTACGTAAACACTTAGAAGGAAGAGCAATCAATGTGAATTGTGGTGGAAAACAATTATTATTCTTAGCTGTCTTCTTTCAATGTGTAGACTCTGTGCTACAACTTCAACAGTTTTCTCTAGGTGAGAGTGTTTTTTAGAAACCTGACTTCTTCTACAGGAATACACTATGAGAAAATTCGCTGTTGGAGAGTATGAACAAGTTAATTTTTGTGGAAGTTGTTTTATTTTAATCATACTAAATCAGCCATTCAACGATACCTTACTTGAGTCATTCTGACAGTAAATTTTCAAGAGATTGAAAATTACCCCATTATCCTGTACAAAAACATTCTAACTTTTGGAATCAGATTTTGCTTCAGGTGAATTTTTGGTGGTTTTAGATTGCTGCACGTTTGGTGTCATTATTGAGTCTCATAGAGTGCCATTATTATCTACTATAGTTTACCTGGTTTGAGCTTCATCTCTGCAGAGTTCAACGTCCCTCCGATGGGATCTAGCTTCTAACCTCGTTTGTGCCACCTTCATTGGGTTCGATTTATCCATGATGGCTTTCCGGATAAGTTCCATACTCTTCTCAATATCAAATATTTCCTGTTGCACCTGTAGTACAAACGTTTTTTATTGGTAATTTTCCTTTGATTCTAAAGACTACAGTGAGTTTCTAGCATGAATAGGTAGTACTTTAAAGGCAGTTTGTATTCAATTGACCTTTTGTAGACTTGCAACCGTAACTAGTATTCAACAACACAGACTTCTGTACGACAGTGTTTTTTCTTCAAAAGAACCCATTTCTCCCTCAGCGCATTCTAGGGGACCCTCTTACACTTCACAGAAGCACCATATTTTCCTACGGACTTGTTTGCAATCAAATCATTTTCATTTACCTGCTCTTTTCGTAAAATATGATTGGCTGTTGCCTATCTCACAGTTATTTGGTGATTGCGTGTTTGGGATACATGGCTTGGTTCACTTCTGCCTTCTCCCTGGTCCCAATCTCATTTGAAGTTTTATGTGTAAACTTTAAAATAAAATGTCCTGAATTTTCTCAGAAGATTTGTAACAGACTTAGGTCACCCCCAGAGGTGCAATGAGGCCTAAATCCGCACTACATAGAGAGAGGGGGGTGTGACAGTACTATAAGAGATACAACTCGTACTAATAGCGTAATGTGCTATGTTTGGAGAAGATTATTTTCCGGTTCTCGGATCCTCATCTATGGCCAACCACAGCATTCCAAGAACTCGAGAATGACGCGGTCAACCCGGCGCGAGAGCGACGGATAGATACGCATTCTCTTGGATCTGACGGTAACTGTCACAGAGTGTATTATTGTAATTTAAGAGGTTCGATCTGGCATTTGAGGTTTCTCTCCTAGTAGGGGAGAATATTTATTCCTCATTCACTAATACATTTAATCTGAGATTGTACTGACTAGGGATAAATTGAAATTCCAAGTTTTTACCTTATGAAGATTCATCTGAATTCGATTTTTTGACTCCAAGCATTCTGCGGATCTCCTCGACAAAGCTGAATTCGTGTCGTTCCAGTGGTTCCAAATTTCGTTGGCACAGGAATTTATAACCTGGTCGCATTCAGTTCTCAATTGAGTCGTCTTTGATCTCTCGTTTTTCGACCTCATGCATATTCGGTTGGAATTTTCAGCCCAGGTGTCTGGAGTTGTGATTCTACGTAAAACGACAGTGATTAATGTGGAGGCTTATTTTACAAGTTGTACCTACAATGAAGTAAGTCAATTATAAGTATGGAGATAATATTCCAACTCACGTGCAATCATATTTCTCTATCCCTCCATAATAATTGATCCCGCGAGAGTAATTGTTCAGCTGGTGGCAAACATTGTCGACTGCCATTGCAGACTGTTTTGATTTTATATCGGTTTCGAGCTCGTGTTGGCAACTACGGTTCGTTCTTGTCTAATACAATTTAAAAAACAATCATAATCGATACATAGGTATATTTACAGTGCACTATGTACATTTTGTAAGTACAAAAGCGTGATTTTGAATTATTTAGTTGCGTAATCAGTTATTAGTGATAAAAGTGGAAGGATTCGCCATAAAATGAACTAAATTTAAGTAAACTACAACTTACGTACATTCTGATGAACGCGTAAAATAAAAGAGACGTTTGAGGAATCATTGCTTATTTCAGCAGGAAAATATATCATTGAACAAGTTGAACAGATTTCAAGTTAGTATGTTTTAATTTTCAGATTATTTATATTCTACAACATGAAGAGTGATGACCTATTTGCTGATAAGTGCTGTCAGTTTTGTGAAAGAGATGAAATTAGTGCTGATGGAGTGGGGGGGGGGGGCATGATTGCTGTCGGTTGTAGAAGGATTTTGCCTATGGTTAGAACGCTCTTCCAGTATTGCACTGAGTTTCGATTGCAATTTTAAAAACTTTAAATTCTTACAAAAAGGTAAATCATTTCTGTACTGCAAAGCCCTTCTCTATTTATACAATATAGTACTATATATATACAATATAGTACTTTATATAATATAGTAGTATTTATACAGCATTATGCTTTGCTTTGTGCCAAACATACCGTTCCAAATAACCTGTCATAATTTTATATTCAAGCCTTGAAGATGGACATGGATCGGCTCATATTGGCAGTTACTGAAGAAAAGCTATCTTTATTTTATCGTCTAGCGGAAACCTCAGATTTTTTTTTTTTTTTTTTTTTACTTTGTACCGTGAGCTCAACCGTGAGGTTAAGTGTGCCAGTTTGGTTAGAGATGCCGGTATTCCCCTGCAAATTTCTTGATGGGCATTCAGAGTTTGGACTAAGTCCCTGAGTCTGAATGCTAAACCTTATGAGACTGACCAGTCCGATGAATGCTCATTATATACGGTCTTCTTTGAAAAAGAAAGTATGGTTTTTCAAAAATAGAAAGCAACATTCACACTGTTCCTTTGGCCACCCTGCGCCTCCTCACTCCCGGGAGCGAGGCTATCTTCACTTCGTGTTCACTTCGTGTTTTGTTCCAACATTCATCATTATCTCATCATCCAGGTTCATCATCTCCAATCCAAGAAAGGAACAAGATATCGCAATTCTGATTCCACCATCGTGTTTAGCATTAATAAATCTGTAAAATTGATTTTCTCTCGGCAAAAATGAACAATTTTGTTTTCGAAGTACTATACTCCCTCATTTGGGTAGTCCGAAAATGTTGGATTTTTCCCTGATTTTTATTTGCTTAAAACTTAGTATCAGCCCCCCCCCTCCCCCCCCAATAGCGCTCTCCAAGTTTCACTCCAATATCTCAAAATTGTGGAGAAAAGTTAGGAGGGGTGGGAGGGTACTTTTGGGACACCCTGTCTGAAATAATGTAACTCTATTTGCTTGTGAACAGAATCACCAGATGTCAAAGAGAATGTAATACGTGAACACGTACCTTGTAGTTTGGTACCCACTGTGTGAGAGGAAATAAGTAACAGACTGGGATGGCGAATATAATATGGAACTTTGAAAAATAGAGTGAACAGTGAAATATATTTTTCTAGATCGAAGACGGCATATTCGTTCAAAGCTTCAGTTCCGACTAATATTCGGGATGGAACGACGGGTTGCTTACTTACCGCAGCGTTTCGCTGGATGAGGACTTTCTGAAACAACCTGCACGCATCAAAACTTCCAATTCCTTCAGGATTTTTGTATTTTAAGAACTCTGGATCATAACCTTTGGTTCAGCTAATTTATTAATTAAATAATATGTGTTTATAAATTAAATATTCACAAAATTGTGTTTTGCACTGCGTGCCGGGTAGCTGAAGTTTTCCCACTACTAATACCTAGTTTTTTTTTAATATTCGTAATTTGAAACGTGAACCAAAAAATTTTGAGGGAGTTTAGAAATTATATTTAAAAGGGATCATTATGGATGACAAAAAACCAAAAGGGGGTGATACAAATGTGTTCCAAGTTCCGACTTGAACGAAGACGGCGCTCGAGGCATACCTCACCTTCAAGACTGATCGGTCTTGCGGGTCTTGCCTATATGTGCCCCTGTGTTCGGCGTTAGGTTTGTCTCTATTTTCAATTTAAGATGTTTCGGATTTCTTGAGGGTTGGTGGACCATCTTAAATTTAACCCAGTGGTCGAGATTACCCAGCCTGATTCTATTTTCAATTATAGGTATAAATATGATCCTTAGTAATCGACCAAGAAAATAAAATATTAATCTCCTCTTCAAAATTTGTGGGATGGAAACCAACGTTTCAAATACGTAACTTTTAAAAAATCGAAATTAATTTTTTTTTTTTTAATTCGGCTACCGCACGCCGCACAGTGGTGCCAAGTGGCCGATATTTTGGTACAAAACCTCAAACCGATTGAATATGCTTCTTTTTTTTAATACTGGGTGCGGGGTATTGTTTTCCATGTTGTCGATGCTGAATCGATTAAGACCATTCCAGAGGCAGAAAACTAAAAACGGAAAAAAGAAAAAATGTGTTTGGATAGCCCAAAAACTGATGCTGATTCGGAATTATATATAAAGACCGTTCGGAATTATATATAAAGTCCGCTGAGTTCTTCAGTTTCAATTTCTTCGTTCAGAAATAACTCTCCTAGATGTTAGTAACTACACAACTTTTCTTACTTACCGTGAATTGATGGCAACTGTTGTTACCGCCACAGCCTAATAAACAACTCTCATTGATAAGGACCGCCCAGAACACGATCAAGGCGGGTATAGAGACGAACGGCGACACTTTTGCAACAAACTTGGGGCCGCGCTGATTCGAATGAGTCGTCTAACACTGAAATCGGACCGCGAAGTTCTTCACAATTTCAAAGACCGTTCGGAATTATATATAAACTAGAGGCCTGTTAGGGCTTGGAAAGCCCTAATCTAGTCCGTATAACAGTAGTACCTAACAGGAACTCAGCACATTACATATAGTAACGATATAAGTCCTACCTATTTGCGGCGTTATGTGACCTGGTGCAAAGCTAAAGCGATATTATTAAATGATTAAAAAGGAGAAAATGTAAGAAATTTTATAAAATAAATATCACCAGTTGAGCTGGTCCTCGCCACTATGAGGCTAAACAAAAAGTTGAATCGGGGAATTCAGAATTTGGGCATGGTGAGATGATGGTGGAATTCTACGTTTCTTACCTACCGACACTTTTGCAACAAACCGTGCTGATTGGGAATCTTTATAAATCTTTAATCTTTATTCGGAATTATAATATATATAAAGTCCGCTAAGTTCTTCAGTTTCAATTTCTTCGTCAAATAACTCTCCAAGATGTTAGTAACTCCACTACGTTTCTTACTTACCGTGAATTGATGGCAACTGTTGTTACCGCCACAGCCTAATAAACAACTCTGGTTGATAAGGACCGCCTAGAACACGATCAAGGCGGGTATAGAGACGAACGGCGACACTTTTGCAACAAACTTGGGGCCGTGCTGATTCGAATGAGCCGTCTAACACTAAAATCGGACCACGAAGTTCTTCACAATTTCAAAGACCGTTCGGAATTATATATAAAGATTTATCGTCGTATGGGTGAGTGAATTGCCATCACTCATCAAAGTGTAAATAATTGAGGTTTACAGAGGTTTTTTTTAGAAATAGAAATATTTATAGGTAAAAGACAACATTGTTATGAATCCTTATTATGAATACCTATGCCCTTACTTAATTAATTTGTTTTGAGAAGTTGAGTTAGCTTGTGTATTTGATTCTGGTTTAAGAACGTACGAAGGGCAAGCAATGAAGTTATGAGTGGAGCGTGAACAGGAGGCGTAAGGACCGGGAGAGCAGAAGAAACGAGGAGAGGAAGTGATTCAGTAAGAGGTCGACCCACTCCCTACGACTGGCTCCTTGGGGGAGGCGTAAAAGAGCACACAGCGGTCAGGAACTAGGCAAAAGTTCGGCTGCGATGCTGACGAAAACCCATGGTGAAAAACGATACTTTGAAGTACCAGAAAACCAAAAATTCAAACCCCAAAATCAAAGCGGTGCATCTCCAAGAACGGCGCATGAATTGAGAATGTATCGGTTACAACATTTTTTGACGTTCGATTATGACCCAAGCACGATAGGGTGGTTTAAAAAAAATTCAAATTCAATTAACTTCCGTAAAGACACTCAAAACTTGAGCAAAATTTACTCGTATTTGATTGATGGACTCTAAATTTATAATTACCGTCACCAGTGAACTAAGTAAAACATGCAAAAAAACTCGTAAACGAGTTCCACTATCTGCTTTACAAGCAGATACCATGTTACATGGATATGTCTTCGATTGGGGATTTCATAACGGTCGTCCTCGAGAGTTGTAAACAAATCCTTTAACTTTGGACTGTAGGCAACGAAATGTAGGATAAAGAATTTATTTTATCATTTTCGGAGGCATAAAAAGCATACTATAAATTAAAGTTATTTCTCCAATACAGACGCAATGAGTTGTTGTTAACAGTCGACTGTTGTCAGGGGATGAAAATGTTTCCTATGGAGTGGAGTAAATGATGCTATTGCTTTACGTTAAGAATATTGTAACCGGCTTATTAAAATTGTTTATAGTCCAATCAACTTAGTTTAGGAATGTAGCCTGGTACGTAAGGAGGGGGAAATTGGTAGCTTGAGATTTGAACATTTATCACATAAATCAAGCGATTTCCAACGAGTACCGAACGATTTCTGTGCGATGAAAACTGCGGAAGTTCCATTCCCCTAGCAACGGCTGGGTTGTACGTGAAAAACACTGAAATTGTGACATCAATTTTGCGTGACGGAAATTTTTGGTTGACCCCCCAGAGCAAAGACATATCCATGTCAGCTTCCTCGGTATGTCAGGATGACACTCCTAAATTTTTAGCAAAAAAGATTAATCCTAATCACTTTATCTGGGTCGATTTTTGCCAGTTATCGACCGCTATCGTAAACCAACCTCTAAATTGGTGTCAAGATGATGATTTGAAGGACGTATTTCAATTTTTATTTTTTTATTTTTATTTTTTTTAAATTAATTAGATAACTTTATTGTTTAAAAACATTACAGTTTTGCTCGAAATTAAATACAGTAGGATAAAGATCCTAATTCACATGGCACATGTAGTGAGGTGTAGCCCAGTGGCTACCCTTCATCCAGTTTATTCCAAATTTTCGAACTCCATATCTCCTAATAGAGCGTCTTGAAGGCGACGTTTTTTTAGGCGACGGCTCGGTGGGAGTTCAGGTGAATTGATGGGAATGGATGATATTGAGGGATTAGTATGGTCCACCATTTTGCTGCTCATTCTCACATATGTGTCCTTGATCACAGTCTTCACCATCGGGATTCCAAGATCATTGTGGAGAACTGAATTTCGCACAAACCAGTCCGCTCCAGTTATCATGCGCAATACCCGGTTTTGCAACACTTGGATTTTATTAATGTGACATGTTGCAGCTGCTCCCCACAGTCCACATGAGTAAGTCCATATTGGTCGGATGAGAGAAAGATATATCAGTCTTTTTGTTGAGATGGAGAGAGGGGAATGTTTTGTGAGCAGAGGTCGAAGCTGGCGAATCCGCTGTCGGATCTTATTTGTCAGGTAGGTGACATGCTCCTTCCAAGTCATTCGCTCATCTAAGTGAAGACCAAGGTATCGCACATGTGTCACAATGGGTATTGTTTCGTTGTTCATCGTAAGTTGGTCTGTGAAGTTCTGTCTCAAATAGGTGAAAGGTACTGCAGCTGATTTGGAGCTGTTGATCTTGAGTCTCCATTTCCTTGACCAATCCTCAATTTCACTAAGGTGACGTTGGAGTACCTCTCCAGCTTCGCGAAAACTGTCGGCTTTTGTCAACGTAGCTGTGTCATCTGCAAACTGAGCTGTCATTACGTCTGGTGGACTAGGAATGTCATGAGTGTATAGAAGGAATAGGAAGGGACCAAGAACACTTCCTTGGGGAACTCCTGATTTCATTGATTTAGAGGTAGAAAGTGCTCCTCCGCATTTTACAGAGAAAGTCCGTCCGTCTAGGTATGAAAATAAGATGCGGTATAAAGTGTCAGATAGGTGCGGCTTCACTTTAACCAAGAGACCTTTATGTAGAACCTTGTCAAATGCTTTTCAATTTTTATGGGTCAATTTATGGGTTATCGCATGCGCTGAACACGATGAACCTATTTATTTTACGCTCCGTCCACTAGTTATCCGGTAAACTGGCAGAGGGCGCTGCTTGAAGATAAGTAAAAACCGAAAATTTCACCGAAAATGCTGTCGCCTGGTTAAGAATTGTACTAGAAACATGCTAAAATGGTCGGATAATATGCTTTGGCATGTTATGAACATGATTCTTTACTATACTTTTCCGCAGATGATTGCTTCTTTTATCGGCCATAAATCTCAAATTAATAGTAGGGTAATAGACAAATTCACCCTAATTTCACCGGAAATTATGTCGCGTTGATAATTTAAGGTTCTGAAATACCTTGTGCCGATAAAATTTGGTATTTTCCAGGATACTCGGTACAAAGCCGTTGGTAATTTGGCAAGGACTTGAACCGGCATTGTACTTATTTGCCAAATAAAGCGGCAAAAGGGAGAAAATACCTAGCTAAAATTTCGCAATTTTTCTGTAAAATTCCTTAGTTCTATCGGTTTTCCGGGGTCAAATTCGTATTCTGAATTGTCTGAACTGTGATTGGATCGTTTGAGCGTAGGGTTACCTATTGTCAGCGGTATCGGTCACGTGTAAAAGCTTGTACAATGGTATCGGGTCGTTAAGCGAATAAGTACAATGCCGGTTCAAGTCCTTGCCAAATTACCAACGGCTTTGTACCGAGTATCCTGGAAAATACCCAATTTTATCGGCACAAGGTATTCCAGAACCTTAAATTATCAATGCGACATAATTTCCGGTGAAATTAGGGTGAATTAGTCTATTACCCTATAATTAATTTGAGTGTTATGGCCGTTAAACGAAGCAATCATTGGCGGAAAAGTATAGTAAAAAACGGAATCGTGTTCAGAACATTCCAAAGCATATTGTCCGACTATAATAGCATGTTTCTAGTACAATTCTCAACCAGGGGACAGCATTTTCGGTGAAATTTTCGATTTTTACTTATCTTCAAGCAGGGCCCTCTGCCAGTTTACCGGGTAACTAGTGGACGGAGCATAAAATAAATAAGTCCATCGTGTTCAGCGCATGCGATAACCCATAAATTGACCCATAAAAATTGAAATCCGTCCGTCAAATCATCACCTCGGCACCAATTTGGAGGTTGGTTTACGATAGCGGTCAATAACTGGCCAAAATCGACCCAGGTAAAGTGATTAGGATTAATATTTTTTGCTAAAAATTTAGGAGTGTCATCCTGACATACCGAGGAAGTAAAAAAAAAAAAACAATGGGGACAAGAAATCCCAGAACCTTTTTTTTTTTTTTTTTTTTTGAACCACCCTATCGTTGTGCTTGGGTCATAATCGAACGTCAAAAAATGTTGTAACCGATACATTCTCAATTCATGCGCCGTTTTCGGAGATGCACCGCTTTGATTTTGGGGTTTGAATTTTTGGTTTTCTGGTACTTCAAAGTATCGTTTTTCACCATGGTTTTTCGTCGGCATCGCATCCGAACTTTTGTCTAGTTCCTGACCGCTGTGAGCAGGAGAGTGGAGAGCTGTGTGACTGGGCGAGGAGACCCTTTTGAGGAGTGAATGAGCTTGATCCTCTCAGCAAAGTGAACAGGGTTTATCAATCTCTATACATGATATCTTGCTTACATTTCTGCCTCAACAAACTAAGTCTGACTGATATGCAGAGTTGAAAGTACTTAAGTACTTATTTCAATTACTATCGTTGGAACTTAAATTTTCCACTTCAGAGGCATGTTAATGAAAGGTGCAGAATGGAATTGGTGATTCAACAGCTTCAAGTACTTTGAAAGTACTTGCCAAGTACAATTACTTTACCTGTTTTGACTCCAAGCTGCATAAGTACAAGTACTTTTACTTGTAATTTGTAATAGTAATTCAAGTACAGCAAGTACATTACAATTATTTTTTGTTGAAAATCAATAATATTCCGTTTCGGAAGCATCCAAATAGCTCATCTTTTCCTTAAAAAATGCAATGATTACCACCTACTAGCTCATCGTCAGAAATTCAGTGGTTACCGACATATTTTCAAGATTTGAGAGGGAAAGGGGCGGTACTTGCGTTGCCTGAAGTTCAAGTACAAGTACTCGTGCACTTGTAGTTGAACAAAAGAATTGGCAAGTACTTTTACTTGTACTTGGCTTAGCTATTCAATTACTTGTACTCGTACTTTGTACTTGCAAGTACTATTTGGTCAACTCTACTGATACGTTTGTATCAAATTAATAATTACTTATAGAATCAAAGTACATAAGTTATCAATGAAAATTGCATAGTTTAACGTTGATCACATTTAATAGTACCTATCTACACCCCAGAGTTAACTTTCAGTAATAATCCCTAATCGTTGCCAAGATTTCCAAATCTATGTTTATGTTACTCTTTTTCTTTCCCTGCGTTTAACTAGCCAATTAAATAAGAGGATGTTATAGTTGACAACAACGATCAGTTAAAAAAACCATTAATACCGTATATTTTCACAAATATAACTCGAAGGAAATAAAAACCAGATGAAGCAGTTACGAACAGTATAAACTAAATTGGTAAGACAAGGTATACAGTCACCTAGCAACTACATAAATGCAGCATCTCCAGGGTTGCCAAACACAACTGAGATGAACATGGCTTGAATTTGAATGGGGCTCAAAACAAAGAAGGTCCGTCACTAGGAGCACTAGGGGGCGAAGGAAATAAGGAACATGATGGTTGACATGACTTTCCCCTTGTTGATGCCTTGCGTCAACCCTTTTCACTCCACAGTTTGTTCCCCACACCGTCAATCTCATCAATACTGGTCAAAGATGGGGAAAGATGATATCATTAATAAATAAATGTTCATAATAAAGAAACACATAAACAAACAAACAAAATCGGCAAAAAAATAAATAAGTGAAATAGAACTACTTTATAGGTCACTACTGTCCATAGGCAACAAAAGATGAGCAAATCGGTAAGGTCCTTGTTTAGGTGTTGCGCTCAACCTCGAGCTTCTCATGTTCGGAGCCCCATAACAGTAATTTAATGTTGACATCTAAGGTCTAATAAAATTAGTACGAATAGATTCAATAAGCAGAAATCAGATAAGCAACAGATATTATAAAATAAGAGAATTGAGGGTATCATACCAAAGGTGCTATTGGACAGAGTGCGCTGCGCTGTAGTAGCTTGGGGTATAAACTCCATGGATAATGTTAATGAAAACTGGTCTTGGGGGATAGAGTTGCTAGCTAGACAGAAGTCAGCCAAGGTAGGTACTCGATTGAACACCCTCTTCTAGAAATTTATGGAGAGGACAGAGGAGGAATATCCCCAGATACACTTCCATCCACTTCTGACCCCGTTGATGTAGAATCCTCCAACGTACTACTGGACAACACACATATCAACTTTGTATGTGTTACAGATTGTTCGTGCTCCGGCTGATTGCACTTATCTGCTTGGTCGCAATTTCTCTTGTGATTGTCAGCCTGATCGCCCTTACGGTTCCAGTGTACTTGGGTCGCAAAGTTATGGTAAGTTTTATATTTCAGCATCTTATACTTCGTAACTGAAATCATCATCTACGTTGAGTATAAAAATATCCTATCACCAAAAGTTATTTTTTCAATCGGTTTAAAAAAAAGCATATGTTTGCTTGCCTAGGTCAAGCTTATTTTTCTGTGTGTTGGTTTCTTTCATTTTCAAATTTCATTATACAGGGTGATTCCCTCGCAGATGCAAAAAAAAAAATTTGGGTGAAACTACATAAAAAAATGGAGTAAAATGCCGCCAACTGCATATTTTTATCTCAATCGGTTCTCGAGATATGATTTTTTAAAGGTTTTTTCAGGAAAACCGTGTTTTTTCCTTTTAAACTCGAATTTCTCCACTTTACTTCATTCAATTTTAACTTTTGACCACATTTTCGAAATCAGCATTAAATTTACTATAAGAATAGTGTACTTGAGTTCTTAAAAAGTACCATCCAAAGGCCCTCACATCAGCTGAAACATTGACGATTTTGAAAAAAGAATATTTCTGAAAATCTTTAAAACTTTACTACTCTTCCAAAACGAATCCTGGAAACTGGCAAATCTCATGAAAACTGCTTCGTCTAATACTCTTTCCAACGGTATAATCAAGTTTACTTTTATTTTGTTATTTAGTGGAGAAAATTATGTTTTAATGTAAAAAAATGTGGGTTTTTCAATGAAATTGTTGGTTTTCTCGAAAGATGACCCTTCATGAACCTACGAGTATGGGGTCGGTTTCTATGTATTCAATTTCATTGAAAAACCCACATTTTTTAACATTAAAACATTGTTTTCTCCCCTAAATAACAAAATCAAAGTAAAATTGACAATACCGTTGGAAAGAATATTAGATGAAGCAGTTTTCATGAGATTTGCCAGTTTCCAGGATTCTTTTTAAAAGAGTAGTAAAGTTTTAAAGATTTTCAGAAATATTGTTTTTTCAAAATCGTCAACGTTTGAGCTGATGTGAGGGTCTTTGGATGGTGCTTTTTAAGAACCAAAGTACACTATTCTTATAGGAAATTTAATGCTGATACCGAAAATGAGGTTTAAAGTTAAAATTAAATGAGGCAAAGTGGAGAAATCCGAGTTTAAAATGAAAAAACACGGTATTCCTAAAAAAAATCTTCAAAAAATCATATCTCGACTACGGCTTGAGATAAAAATATGCGGTTGGCGGAATTTTACTCCATTTTCGATGTAGTTTCACCCAATTTTTTTTTTTTTTTTTTTTTTTTTTTTTTTTTTTTTGCATCTGCGAGGGAATCACCCTGTATTTCATTGTCTATCTTCAAATTGGTTGTATTATTCTCTCCTTTCTTTGTATTAATTTATGGGAAGTTATGGATATTTGTTACTTAATTTTGAGGGAACTGTAAAATATTTATTGATACTTACTCACTACCATCATGATATGATGGGGTATTTCACATGGTTGTTTACTCACTAGAGAGTTATAGTGGCAATTAGGAGAAAACGTATCTTCTAGAACCTATCCCCTAATTCGTAGTAGATGGGTTTTCGCTATTAGCCTCCCTCACTTGAAGTTTCAAGGAGTGAAAGTTATAGAACCGTTCCATTAGCTGTCAGAGCGTAACAACTGAATGTATTGCAGGCCCAAGATGTGGGATGCATTGATATGCGTTGTAGCGTTACTTTGTGGCACTATCTTTTCGGCCAATGAATATGATATGGAGACGTTGGTGGACGCGCCATCGGTTTCGTGCCACTATAACTCTCTACTGTTACTGTCATCATCATATGATGGAATTGGAACTAATTTCAGTTCCCCTGCTGTTATTTTGTTCTTTCTGATTTATTTATTATTTATTAATTATATTTTTGTTCATAATTTCAATGTTTTCGAAGTTTATTGATTTAGCTGTTGTTTTTAGAAGGTCTATCTTCACTCCCAGGTACATTACCCCCAGTTGACGGGGGGACCGGTCCACGAGCTGTATACCGCTGCATGCGGGACTTACATCTGTTGGGTCACTGCGCGTGCTGTCACTTTTGTCCTCAGCTGGCTGCCTCAGGGGCGGAGAGCCATTTCTGAAATGCTTTATAACTGGTAAGACGAAGTCTAACTGTTGGCACTATCACTACTAACATCAACAGGCGCACTGGTATTTCGGTAGTCTGCTCTTTTCTCCAGTGAAGTAATATTGTTGTAACGCACATTAGGTACTAATTTTCACGTATATTTAGTTTATATATTATTTTAAATGTGAAAGAAAATGAAGTTTTGATGTTTGTTTAAACAGTTCCAATATTAAATGGTTAGTGGAAAAAAAAAAAACTGCATGCCGTGTCTGTTGCCGGTATTTAATGGGGTCAGCATGTACGTCTTTGCAATACGTGTGTTCGTTTTATCAAATCTTTCGGTTATTCACTAGGTAGGTTAATAGAATATTGAATTAGCGTGTTTATGCTTTCTCTGGTATCTTTTGTTTTGCCTTTTTTATCACTTGTGAAAATTTATTTAAGAATTCACCTGTTTGAAAGATTGTAGCAATTTTCGTTTGAACGAAAAGCACTGTTTGGCCATTGAGGTTGAAGGAAGATGGAGGGAAAAAATGTCGGCCTTGCAGGGGCAAACTGGTCTCGGTATTGAAAGTATAATATTTATATTGGCATCAGTTCCATGAAATCGAATATCAATACAAATTATTAAACTTCAAGTTGAACTATCTTGACGAGTTTACGTTTTTCAAAAACACAGGATTGTATAGTGGGCACTGTAGCTTCCTTGACAGTATTGACCACTTATTTAATTTTAATTAGAAAGAGCGCACAGTGTGCTGCACTGAATGTTTGCTAAATTTGCTAAATTCTGATTCAGATACGGAATTAGAAACTTTATTACTTTATTATAAAATTAATTATTTAAATATTTATAACATTTATTAAACAAAAATTATTTTAATTTAAACAACTACTACTGGACTACTGAAACAATCTCTGGGTAGGATTCACAAGAAATACACTGTTTATGCTTTATACCTCTCTATTGAAATCATTCCTAAGAAATGAGGTTCCCTCGCCACTTGAATTATTTGATTTTTATAACACTTTGCACTCCTTGCGTAATATGGAGATACGGGGACCAGTTGACCAAATTTTTGTTGGATTCCAATATTAAAGCGATCGACCGGTCATCACCTTCATATCTCATTTCTGCAACCTCATTTACTCTACAATGCCTGCTTCCGTTTTATTTTGAAAAGATTGGTCACCATATGGCACCATATTCCAAACTTTCATGTGAAGTGGCCCTCACTGATTTCTATCTTCTTTCTAACCTGATGTGTTTGAATATGGTGAGTATGGATTTATTAGTATTCCGCATATTATTACGTTCAAGTCCAAAATATTTGCATTTACAGGTGTGTGATTGCTGGCAAATCAATTGTCGCCATATTTCTTCTAATTGGGGTGATCCCTTTACTGTCCGGCTTGCTGCTGGAACTTGTTTGTGTCATGCCGCTAAGAGTGCCTCTCGAGCAAACTCCCGTCCTTTGGCTGTGGCAAGATTGGGCACTTGGAGTCCTGTACACTAAAATCGTCTGTGCTATCACCATGATGGGCCCTGACTGGAGACTCAGACGTGCTATTGAACGCACTTATCGTGATGGATTCAGGAACATGCAGCTCAAGTGAGTTTCACATTTTGATTTATTATTTTTAAATAATGAACCATTGTAATCAACCTAGAAAAAAATGGTTACCCCACTCGAAAGTTGTTAGTTTATGTATCAAGAACAAAAAGAAAAAAACTGCTCATAGTTTCCTCGTTCCCCTAACCTGAACGTATGGAACATTGAAATGTTCAGTATAATCTTCAAGTGTTTCATGGAGTTAGAATTTGAGCAAAACCTTCAATCAGGCAAATTAGAAAATTATGTTTGACAGATCTTACAAGCGTAAAAAATACCAATGATTCGGAAGGGGTAGTAGACCATTTACAGTCTAAATCGTTCAATCTCAGAAAATGTTATCGAAATCAGATGGAATCTATATATAGCATGCTTCTTACAAGGAAATGAGGTTTGCGCATGCCCACCAGTTACTTATGATACGATTTTGAAGACACTCTTGTGAGGTATTCAAACTTAATTTCCAAACTACCTTCCAGATAGGTCTAACACCTAAAATGCTTGTGGAAGCTGATTTTAGAGACACACAAATGTTTCGTCTTCACTACCCTACAATATCCTGTCCTATAAGGCATATGAGTTTCATGAAAATCGTATCATTAGTAGCTTATGCGCACGCGCGAAACTCAAGTCCTTGAAACAAGTATAGCTTTTACACTTTTCATCCGATTTTGGTGACATTTTCAGTGATTGTACGGCTTAGGCTGTAGATGGACTATTGCACATCACCTCTCCCGAACCGTTGGTAGCTTTAGAAATTGACCCCATAAATACATGCACAATTGTTCCCTACCATTTCTTACATTCTAATTTATGGTTGGATTTTTCTTATGAATAGGTTTATGTTTTTTAGTCCCTACTTGAGTTTGTTAGTGTTTGTCGGCGAGAAAACTCTTAGAAAAGCTGTCTAACTGGAGAAATGCATTCAAAATTTAGCTATAAAAACCACGAATTATTCGTTACAAAAATGTCTGCCCATATAAACATGCTCTAATTCAAATGAAATGTGTTCCAAAAGATCGCTCGAAAAGGCATAGCTATACATCCTTTAATTAATTTCTTTAACAAAAGTTGAAATTCTCAAATGATGCAGAAGATTTCATCGATTAATCGCTTCTTTTATCAGTCAAACGCTCTCGATATCGACCTATTTTTTGACTGGAATGACAATAACATTATTCTGTAGGATTAGTTATATTTAATAAGGTACGTACTACAATTGAAATATTTTTTTCCCTGCAGGTTTGTTGTGGATGAAGTGGCCTTTCCAGTCATAATCTGCCTCGCTATATTTCTCGCCGTCCCGTACGTTATAGCCCACTCGATCGTTCCCCTTTTCGTTCAGAATGCCTTCATCCGGGTCGTCGTCGCTCGCCGGATCTACCCCTCTGTTCTCGTACTTGCCGTCATCATTATTCTTGTTTCATTCCAGGTATATATGTTTTATTATATATGTTTAGCTACCATTTAACTCAACGTTGTATCAGGCCAATTGGAATCAGTGTTCCTAGATACGAACCTTAGTTTGTAGTCATCCAAGTTTAGGAGCCCAGCCAAAAAAAGTCCCCATGCTAAACGTACTTAACTCACGTAACTTACTATACTACTGTGAACTTTGTACGAACTCTTACTAAATTACAATATTTCGGCAACTATCTTCACCCGAGTTGTCAGGACAATGTTGTATCAATCGGAATAGTTACAAAAGTAGCAAAGTTAATTGAGTATCGCTAGGAAAGAAAAAACTGTCTCTTGGAAACGGAGTATGATCGCCTTTAGGACTACTAGAATACGATCTAAAGTACGATAACAAGGTAGAGAGGCACAGTGATAAGCTGAGTGACCCCTGAGTCTAATTTCTTTCCTAATCGACCTACAGTACTGAGCGCCTTTGGGACTTGTAGGACACGATTACGAGGTAGGTTGGCGCACTGATCAGCTGAGGGACCCCTGAGGCTAATTTCTTCGCTAATCAAATTGTATTGAAATTTGGAATACAGCGCCTCTGGGACATCTAGGATATTATTAAAAGGTATGGACGCATACTGATCAGCTGAATAACCCCTGAATCTAATTTCTTACCTGAATTCAGGAAATCAGAATTAATAAAAACATCATTCAGCAATCAATTTAACAGCTGGCTAAAGCATGTGTATGTTTCAACAACTTGAGCTGCCAGGTACTCTCAGTGTGGCTGTCTATCCAGGTAGACGGCCGCTTCTTCCTCACTGACGGGCGTCCACTCAGATAGAAGGGGGCCTTATGACTTTTCACTTTCCAAGGTTCTTGTGTGACGAAATATCAGTAAAGAGGTTCAGTTAGTGCTGAAAACCGCTTCATTGCTGTTTAGACCTCTCAAAAGAATGCGCCAGAATCGGATCAGAACTATTCTCTTATAAGATAGGTATTGCTATTTTTTGGTGGCAGTGAGGTTGCACGGGCGAATAGAGAGCAGCAGGTAGCATCGGCTCGGATTCCCGCTCCAGCATCGAGAATGTTAAATAACGTTTAAGTAACGAGGAGCGAAGCGTCAAGTTAGGAATTTTTTTAGTGGGCTGATCTGGCTTTGTTTTAATTTATTTATTTAGTTATTCAAGTGTAATTTGTAACTCATGTGCAATTTTTGTGTTAATGAGGCCACTCCGAAAGTAATCACTGGACTGGTGGTTATTTGAAACATGTACATCAATCGGTGCATATACTTATGAAATATGAACCAAGTACAGTTTTTACGTTGTTGGCGCCGACATAGATGTCTCTAACTGCAGCATCAAGTATTGAAGACCCATTAAATGATAAACATTTTCAGATAAGCAGAGTGGTCCCAGAACTGCAGGATGTTCCCTGCGATGTATAATTAAAAAAACCTCATCGATTTATCTTGCTAAAAACCCCTATTTATTTCTACAGAATAACGTGAGAGGCATTAACTTTGAAGTTATTTGTATACTTTCTAAAATCAAACTTCTTGTTTTTCTTTTATTGTATGTACTACCTATTTTCATTATGCACATTTTATACATGCTCCAGCCTAACAACCAATTTAAATCAAATTAGAGTAAACTTAAATTGTGTGCTCTGTCACTGCAATACTCAAGTACACATTTTATTGTAGTTCAGTGCATTTTCATTTACGCACTACCACTTCTCCAGCTTCCCCACCCACAGGAGGATGGGAACAGCTGTCAGGCCGTTATGGTTATGATTGCGCTTCGATAAATAAAAGGGATACGAAGAACAATAGTTGTTTCTGTGGAACCTACAGTTTTATTTCGATTACCGATTCTTTTCCACCAACTGACTGCATGGGGCTTTTGCAGAACAAAACTCAGACCTAGCGGCTTTTTTTCCCCACAACCAAATTTTTCATCTTTCTAATCTAGGTCTCTAAGTGAGGCCCTTTAGATAATGTGATGTCCCAGGGCCTCTTGCCTACACCTTCAAGATCTATCACAGTTGCACCCCTTTCAGGGGTCCCTCAGCTGATCAGTGCACCTCCTTACCTTCTAATCGTGTCTTAGAAGTCCCAAAAGCGCTCCATTCCTAATGTCGGTACTGTAGGTCGATTAGGAATAAATTTGGTCTCAGGGGTCACTCAGCTTATCGTTGTGCCTCTGTACCTCGTAATCGTACTTTGGAACGTATTCCAGCAGTCCCAAAGGCGATCGTATTTCGTTTCCAAGAGAAAGTTTTTTCTTTCTAGCGATACTTGATCAACTTTACTACTTCTGTAACTATTCCGATTGATACTACATTTTCCTGACATCTCCGGTGACGGATCAATGGCTAAAGCATGTGCACGCTAAAAGCTCCCACTGGCTAAACCAACACAAAAACTGCTGATCATACAATGGGGCTTCGAATATGAGAAGCTCGAGATATAGCGCAGCATGTAAACTATGAACTTACTGATTTGTTATTTTTTGTTGCCTATAAGGGCACTCATGATGGTCACAAGTTGTTTTTGTTGTTTTGTCAGTTTGTTGTTTGTTTGTGTGGTTCTTTATTGTAATACTTTATTTATTAATAATATAATTCTAATTTTGACCAGCATTGATGAGATTGAAGTTAAAGGTAGAGTGAAAAGGGGTGACGCAAGGTATCAACAAGGGGAAAATGATATCAACCACCATGTTCCTTTGGTCCCTCGCCCCCTACTGCTCCTTGCCGCGAACCTTGTTAGTTCGGAGGCCCATTTAAGTAATTATAAGCAGAAATGACCTGAATGACTGGGAAGACCTTGAATATTTCAATAATGTATAGCGCAGACTTTTTGGTGCTTGACGACTAGGAAACCGTGGCCATTGAGCTGAGGGGAGCACCTGGATGCTAACACTTCCATGAAGAATTGCTACAAGAGCACCGGCTGTTGAAGTCTCGTTTAATGTGACTTCACTATTGATGAGTAGTTGGAATTGTTGGTTATTCAAACAGAACGTTTACTCCAACCAATTGTATTCTGTATCTCCTTACTGTATTCTGTTTCTCCTACCTGCTTACTTCACTCTGTGGAAAAGTTTTGATTGTTGACTGTTGTCCCGACATACCAAATATAGGTTCAACATCGGTTAACCTGTTTGGGTAAGCCAATCTCCTCAGCATAACACAAAGGGATTTTAGGCCACATACCCGGTACCCTCCTGGAAGTACCAATTCTTCTGGTATTTCCAGAGAAATTCTCAATATAGGCAAATCAGGCCTTCGGAATCTAAACATATTGAAAATTTCTTCATCTGTCCACATGTTCAAATCAAAGTGACCGTATCTACTTCTCAACTGTGGGGTCCTTCGAGTAGCATACAACTCCATATACCGGTCCATTGCTTTCATCCATCTCGTTTTCATCAACGACACCTTCATTGAAAAGGCGAACGAACAATTCGAGTTCATCCATAATCAAAATTACAGAATACAGGAAAGCCGGATAAAACAAAAGTGATAAACGGATATACTGAAAACTGAAATAACAACAAGTAGGTAAACTGGGTTATAAATGAGTAAGGTTATATATCGTCCCGTTCGTCACGAAAAGACGCCATGGGAAACCGATTTCGCACGGTTTGTCACACCGGCTACTTAATGCACTGTACGTCACGCATGCGCAGTCTGCATTTTTCTCCATACGGTACCGGCTGCTACGTCGTCCGAACTGTACCAAAAAGTCTCTAATTTGAGCGTTTGTTCAGTGAATGTGGCAGGCAGTTTGGGAGAAAAACTTTTTTTTTTTTCTTTCAAAATTTTGTGGCTTTCTTTCAAATAGCCAAACGCATTTGAACTTGGTTAAGCGTCCCAACAAATAATGAGTATAAAACTACCCCAGTCTCTAACACCTAGAAATGAAGGTAAACTACATAAAAAATCCTTATGGGAGTGAAACTTTTTTTTTTTTTTTTTTTTTTTAGCTTTTATTGCACCGAGTAATCTTATTAACAATTTAAATCTGACTTATATTACTGCAATACACTATTCAGGACCTAAGATGCATAACTTTGTCCCTTGTCTCTCGAACATATCACATTCTCTTCCTACACAAGCTCATGCGGTTTCAAACGCTTAAGGCGTCGAGTTAGATCTTGCACATCCAGAGGCTTTACAGCTTCCTCATTCACATGATCTTTTAGTCTGGCAAGATGAGCCGTTGCTCACTTTTTGATCACCTCAATCCACACTGTCAACTTGAAGTTCACGGTGGAGTGCCTCATTTCGGAGTACCACAGCCATACGTCGTAGTACAGAGTTCTGGAAACGTTGAATGATCTGTCTATTGGTTGGAGCTGTGCAGCCCCACAATTGCGCTCCATACATCCAAACTGGCTTCAGTACTTGACTTGGAGTGAAAAATAAAATCATATAATCCTCATGATAATAGCAATATGTATTTTATAAAGAAAACATACTACTGAAATGAAACTAACATTTTGTTTTGTTTACTTGTTTTGCAAAACAGCTCAGACAATTCGCCAAGCTCTACGAACACATAAAAAACGACAAATACCTGGTTGGAAGGCGGCTAGTCAACTACCATCACAAGAGTGCGATTCGTTCTCCATAAAGATTTAAACAGAACACCACTGCGTTTACTTAACTTTGTAAATATCACCATCCCCCATCCTTGAAGTCAAAAGATTTTTTTAATATACCGTAACTTAGATTAAAAACAAAGAGAACAAGGCTTGAGAAGAGGAAAATTTTGAATTTTGTCTTTTCAATGTTATATTGTAAATACTATTAAGCAACTGATAAGTGGGTTGTGTAGTGATATCTAATTGTGAATGTTGAATCACGCAATAACACTATCTGTACAAATTACAGGAATGCTCTGTTCTCCATGGTTTTAATTTCCCACTCTCAGTTTACAATTCACTCCAAACATAACTATTTTTTGGAACTTGTTTGGTTGATTTATTCGGTTTCAAGATTAATATCAACTACTAATCTAATAATTAAGTAAAATGTTTAGCTACTAGTCGAGTAACCAAAGTTTCAAAGGGGCGTTTTAAGACAACACCCCAGAAGTTTTTTTCCCCCAATAGGTATTTCCTTACGTTTTTCGGGGTGCTGAATCCGAAATTTCCAACTTTTCAATTTTTTGCTTATATCTTGAAAACTATGCAATTTTCGAAAATTACCATTATTATAAGATTTAATGTAGACAAAATTCTCTACGAAATTCACTAGGTACTTAACTTTGAATTTTGCACCACCAGAATTGTTGGAAAAACGTTATTTTTTGCTGTTTGGAGAAAAAGTTGAAAATTAACATTTAGAAGTTTGGTAGCGCCCACAAATAACTTTTGAGCCTAAAACTCACTATCCCTCTGTTTTTTCGTTGTAACGAATTACCGAACGCCAATGAGGGACACAATGTATGTACCACATACTTATGTACCATGTAACTAACTATTCATGTCAGCGCTATAGGGGAAGGTATGGCTGAAGAAGTAAAATTTGATCTAAACAGACTATCGGTTCTCATTTGCATTAATGTGAACAAAGGGCTCAGTCAAAAACTATGCAATTTTCGAGGTTTGTCACTGTATATTACCTCATGGAATCACATTCATTGGTTTCCATCCATTTATTAATTTCCCTCCAGGCGATTACAATACTGAAACAGTGAAATACTTAGGACAGCAAATCGCCATTTTAACCTTCGGCAAACTTCTCTATGTTGAAGCGAGAGAAATCAAGGAAAATCTCTCAAGCGATTGTCCACCCTCGTGAACGTTGAACAATTGTTTCATATCTGTTTATCTGTGTGTCCGCTAATCCTTGCAACACGCATCACTTTTCCAATTTTCCTTCGATTTTGAAGACATTTTCAGGGAATAAGTGGGTTGGGACCCAAAATTGTATGTTATTTGTACATTGTATACGCCATTGCTGGTTCACTATGTTTTGCAACACAGGATATTTTAAGCTACTCCAAGTAAGCAGGTGTCACAGTCCTCGCAGTTAAATTTTAGGTCACAAATTGGTTTGTTTAACCTTTGAGGCCCAAGTTGTTTCCCGACTTCCTTCTTATACCAAGAAAGGCTTCAAGTGAAGATCACAATTCAAATAACTAAAATTATATTAAGGATTGCCACTGTCCCTTCTGCTGTTCTGCTTGCCTTTCATCTGTTTTTTCACTTCTCCGAATTTCTTGAGCTATCAATTTCCTCAGCTATTACTCATGACAACTCCTAAAAAATGTTAATGCAAAAAATTAAACTTCGAATGCTTGAAACTTGATCCTCAAAGTGAAAAAGTTTTTTTGTTGTTGTTTTCTTCTGCTTCAGTTTACGCACAAGTACGAGGCAGTCACTCTGAGCAGCTCAACATGCATGGTTGAGTTAATATACTATGTTGACCCATCTGCGTCTGTGGACACATCTGGGGGGAGGGTTTTCAGAGTGTTCTAGCGCCCTCCCAGAAACTAGATGTTCAAGAGCATCTTCCATCACCAAAAATTCTTGAAGTCAAATATAGATCAGTTGGACAAATAGATCAGGATGATGCGTATAGTTTTCTGGTCTGGATGCTTGCAAGCTAGCATCTCAAAAATTAATTTAAAAACCCCTAAATCAGTTCTTTTAGTGAAATACAAATTTAGTTGGACAAATAGATCAAAATTGTGTTAAAAATATGTTTCAGATGATGTTGAAATACAAAGCAAAAAATTATGTGCCATGTTGGAATCGAACCCCAAACCTTCTACTCAACAGCCAAGAATGCCAACCACTCAACCATACTGGACCTTATCAGCGTATGAACAATCACAATACTTCGTGTAACGGCTCAAAAATATTTGATACCTCGACAGGAGTTCGAACTCGCGTCGTCACAACTATTCAGTAGGGAATGTTCTCGAGAGAGACGCTCTGAAATCCCTCAAGCGAGATGAGTTCACAGACGCAAACGTGTTGACCCTGCGGTGTTCCACTTTCCCAAGTTCTTGAGCTGGAACATGAACTTCTTGCTCCAAGGCAAAGACAGGGTTGTGAACTGAGCCGGAAAAATATATAACCTCGGCAGGAATTTCAGTATAAGCTTCCCTGCTATTATTTATTTTTTGTCTCCCGTGTTACCAAGATGATATTCTGCCTCATGTTTATCACTTTGTGTATTCAACAGTTTCACAACAAATTATTCTGTGACTTGCATTTAAAACAGAAATTGCAGGAAAAATTAGTTTTCTTGGCAAAGGAGTTAGGGTCTTGAGGAAGGCAGGTTGGAACAGGTTTTTTGACAGCGATTCAGTTCATGGAAAATAAACTTAAAATTTTTGTGGAACTCATCCCCACCACCTCTGTTTTCGTTCTGAATTAGTTGAGTTATATTCATGTTCTCTTGACCACGCTGGAACAAACCTAACAACTACCTACCACTCGCATCGAAGAAAGAAAATTAGGGGTTACATCAAGGGGCAACGTTTTTCCATTGATTTGGAGCTCAGAAATTCAGTTTACAAAAGTCTAGAGCAAAAATATGAGAGAAGAATCTCTTACTTTTTCAAGTGAATCTTGTCACCTAGGAATGTATTGCTCTGGGACTGGACCCTGAATTCTACTTCAAAAGAACCAGAAGAAAGAAAAAGAATTTGTCTCCTTGTTCGACATCAAACCTTTCCCAGCGGTGCCAACAATCAGTTCAAGTAAGTAATCCCGGTTCTCTACTGAATGTCGTTTCCCAATGATGAGCCATTTGGCTAGATTGTACGTTCTGATGAGTAATTGCGTGGCTCATCTATGAAGACTAGAATTTGAGACGTTTCCCGTCTCAAACCCGAGAGTCCGTCTCCCCTTGACCTTTCGAAAAGTTGAACGTTCCGTCTCAAGCCTTCTAGATGCAGTAGTTGGAAACTCCTGATAATTGTACACTATGCAATACTGAGGTTTTAATGGAGCTTTCACACTCCAGTATCTATCTTATAGATGTCGTGTGGTATGTGTGTTTGGTGATGCGGGCCAAGGCTCTTCGTTCAAATCCCTCCTAAGTTCTAGCAACAAATATTGCACTATTTAAATGGGAATCTGACAGATGAGCTTCCTCGTTCTAAAAGTGTCTTGTTGACGATCAATTACGTAAGTACTAAATATAATATTCAGCAGGATTATGATTGCACCTTAATGTAGTTCTTAGGATCAAACATACCCTCAGGAGAAGCATTATTCATTAGCAGAAATTCATAAAACAAAACTTCGACCTGTTGTTTTCGAAATCTGAGAGGAGCTGAATGGAAATAGTAGATTTGGTTAATTATTTAAAAAACGAACCTTTGTAATCGAAAAATTAGTTGGTTTATGTTTCACCATATGTGAATCTTTCAAAATTGAATAGAAAACTCCGTCATGATTCTAGAACGATTTTCCGATGGAATGGGAGTCGTTCGTAGTGAAGTTGAATTCCTGATTGTAAAATTACTACTTGTTTATTACAATTTATTATAAACGAATTGTATTCAACCTCGAGCTTAGTGAAGATTATGTAAGTGCATTGCTACATTAAGTACAATCTATCCATTAAAACGGCATCTCAAACATAAGGTCAATGAGTAGCTCCATGGAGAAGACGGCGTTCAGGTTATACCCCGCCTTCAAGACCGAGAAGTCGTGCGGTTTTTGCCTAGCGGATAATTTCTCCAGGTGTTTAGTAGAATGCAACTCCTCTCTATCTCTACTCTACTCTCTTCTTAAAATAATAATTATAATAGGTATATAATAATAATATATTATTATGTTATATATAACATAACGTAAAGTAGGTGCCTACCCTATTTACGTTTCAGAATAAACTTTTTACCCTCAATATTACCTAGGTAGCAAAAGCTCTCTTTTCTGAGGTAATATCCTTTCCTCCAAAATTGAAATTTTTACTCACATTTCACGTTTTAAATTTCCCTGACCGATTAATGTGTAAGCACATTTTTAAAAAACACATAGCTTTAGATTTTCAGAGGCTACGCGTGTTAGGCTTTAGATGGTCCCTTTCAAAACTCAGTGCTCACACATGAACAGGAGCATTTGTTCAAGTCAATTTCTTGATAACTAAGGTCCAATTTCTAATTCAAAAGAAAGATTATCATTGGACGTCAGATGATTCTCAATGAATCGTACCATTGTCAGATAACCATCCTTTACGCATGCGCAAACGTAAGATCCTTGTGTTATGTTCAAGGAAAACTCTCACAGTCAAAGTGGTTTAATTAAATCGGCCTCAAAGCTCAGCCATTGGAATGTTGCAACTAAAGAGACATTTTTCCTTCATAAGAAGGGGCACGAGTTCAAACTCGATCCGAGGTGTCAAATATTTTTGGGGCGAGACCTTTGCAAGGCGCCAATTCGACCACAATTTAAAATCTTATTTCGATTAAATGTTCAGGGATACACGGGTCAGGCCCTGGATCCTCATGAAATAGGTACATCTATCCGGATTATTAGTTGCACCTGTGCATGTGAAAGTGAAAAATCTCCTTGATACTTCAAATCCCAATTCCAATTTAAACCACTTTCCTGATGAACAATAATAAATCGTACCACTTTCCATTACATCCACTCAGCTATTTAAAAATAATCAAGGTTCTACAGCTAAACCTAATTCCCACCTCTATCATCAAATTTTGCGTCCATGTCTATCCATAGGCAGAGGAGAGGAAGAATTGATTTCAATTTCAAAAGATGGGGAGGGGGGGATTCTCCAAAATAAAAAATTTTCACTCGCATTTTACAAAACCCAGCCGTTTTGTAGAAGCCCTGAAGTTTTGTTTTGTAGAATTTGTCGAAGCCCTGGGGGCCTTCTACCATTTGATGTCGTTTATGGGCACTGTGGGGTCATCATGGAAGAGAGTAGCCTAGACGATCTGTTCAACTTAATTTATGCTGTTCTCAGTACAGAAAAAGTTATGACCGGTCACGCTTTTGCTAGAGATTTAAGAGCCTACCTCCTTGCTCATCAAACTCTGGCCTCGTTGATATTGAAGACTATTAGGTTTTCGCATTCATTTTGATCTGAAATAGAACAAGTGTATGGCAAGAGGTAGTTGTGTGATTGATCAGATATTCTGAATGGATTAAGAATTCTGTATGTACCTAATTAAAAACTTGAATGTATAAAGGAACTTCTAATTCGGAAGTTCAACACCCAGCTTCAAACTTTCACAAGCCCACTGCAAAACGTTCATTTCAATACTTCCAAATGGTGACATTTATAATGAACTTGGAGCCTGGACCATCTGATGGACCGTTAAACCCGCAGAGTCCTGCCATGGCTACCCAACCTAGTAATTTTTATAGGTTCGCATACATAAGTATCGTTGTTCATTTTTCATATCCCTTCAATTAGGTACCTCAAATGCTGACTGATATTCTGTGTGGGTGTTTCCTACTGTATCTACAACATTTCCCTTTCTTTATTCCGCAGGTAACACTCTTCCGACACTTTGACCGACTGTGACATTTGTTCATATTATTGCATACGAGAAGAAACCGATAAAGTTTGTTCTAATGAAATTTTACTTCTTCAGCCATACTTCCCCCTATAGCGCTGACATGAATAGTTAGTTACGTGGTACGTAGGGTCATACACTGTGTCCCTCAATGGCGTTCGGTGATTCATTACTACTGACTATTTGTGAAAGAAACCAGAGGAATAATGAGTTTTAGGCTCAAAAGTTATTTGTGGGCGCTACCGAACTTCAACTTTTTCTCCTAACAGCAAAAAAAGACGCGTTTTCAACAAGCTGTAGCGCCCGTTCTAGTGGCGCAAATTTCAAAGTTAAGTAGTGCATTTTGTAGAGAATTTTATCTACTTTAAATCTTATAATAATGGCAATTTTTGAATCTTGCATAGTTTTCAAGATATAAGCAAAAAGTTTCAGTCATGCAGCATGATTGTATGAGCGAATTTTCGTAAATTATGTTATTGTATAATATAAAATTGTTTTGAAATTTTAGCTTTTTGTGTGCAAGGAAATTGTTAACTATTAATTTTATGGCAAACAATGTATTCTAAATAGTAATCAAATAATAATAATATTCAAATAGAGGTTTTGAGTTTTTAGCTTTTTTTGCAGTTTTTATCTTTTTTTAAGCAAATTTTAAGTACATTTTTCAGCATCAGTTTGAACATAAAATTTTAAATGTTCTTTTTTTTATAGTTAATAAACTTTATTTGAGCAGCATTCTACCAAAAAATATAAATTAACTATTTTTACCCGTTTTTAGCCATTTTTAATGATTTTTTTAGTACATTGTTTGAAATTCCAATTTTATATATATATATATATATATATATATATATATATATATATATATATATATATATATATATATATATATATATATATATATATATGTGTGTGTGTGTGTGTGTGTGTGCGTGTGTGTGCGCGCGTGCGTGCGTGTGTGTGTGTGAAAAAGCGTTAAACTCTAGAATTCTGTCCAGAATGCCTCAAAACGGATTTCAATGAAGAATATTTTCAAAAATTTTGATTTTAGAATTGTCCTAGCCATTGCATTGCTATAGTTCATTTTGAACTATAGTTATAGTTTTGCAATTTTTGAACATGCGCCACCCTCGGATCAGGGTGCAAACCTTAAATTCGGATTCAGCACCCCGAAAAACATAAGGAAACGTTGGGAAAAAACTTCTGGGGTTATTCTACTGGACTTTAGATAAACTAGAGACATGTGAAAAAATTGTGGGTGTGGATGGTCCCTGAACAATTTTGTTCCTTGACAAATTCTATATAGGTGTTTGACTTGTAAATCTATTGTAAAAAACTTGGTTTATTCTTGTACTAACTTCCTGGGACTTTGAGAAATAGGCTGTAGGAATTAAAGTTGACACTGATTTTGTGAAAATTTTTAGAGCATAACACTTTTTGATGGATTTGTTTTGCTCATCATCAAGGTCTAAATATTTTACCTTTAGCACTAATTTATTGAAGACATTTGGGAAATTGAATAGGCGGAATGGGAAAAAGGTGAGAACGCCAATCAGAGCTTAAACGGGTCTTTAGTTTGCAGGCATGTTCTTTGTTAGTTGCCTACGTCCATTGACCATTTTCGTAATGGAAATCATCGATTATGTCATGTAATGATTGATGGTGATATAGTGGACCCCACAATTAGTAGCGCCCCACAAGCCAAAAATTCCAGGCTACGAGCAATCTTGCCCTTTTTTCATGGAAATTGGGTTTCATGGAATTCTTGTGAAACTATGCTCCAACCAAAAGTCTCTATGGGCTCAAGGATTTTGTGTAATATTCAATTTAAGCGCTGAAAATGTTATTCCAAACAATTTTCCCCTCAATTTTTGAGATGTCACCGTGAAACTATTGGGGGCTTTTTGGGGTGCCTAATACTCAGTTTTAAACAAATAAAAATCATTAAAATATATACAAAATTAAGTACTTTTAAGTAAGTTCTTACTTGGCTTTTTTTTTCAATTTTGCCGAACATCTCATTTTAAAGATTTTTTAGCACTGAACAAGATGGTGAAGCCAAAATAGAGATATCTTGTTCCGTTTAAAGATAGGAATTTAAAAAAACCGTGCTTTCTCATTGTTCATCAGCTTCACTCTGAGAAAGGAATGAGATATCGCAATTCTTCACTATCTTGTTCAGTGCTAAAAAATCTTTAAAATGAGTCGCCAATAAAAATCCAAGTACCTACCCAATTCAATAGGTACAATGAATAGTCCAACAATATTTTGATTTTTTCCACATTTTTATTTGCTAAAAACTTAGTGCTGGGCACCCCGAAAACGCCCTCCAACTTTCACTAACATAACTCAAAAATTAGGGAGGGAGGTTACTGTTGTAACAATCCCAAGTGCTTAAATATCGAATGCTATCTTATGAGCATAATTTCATAGGAATTCTATGAAACCTAAATAGCATAAGAAAAGTACCGTCCTTTGCTGATGCTTTTCAGCAAAAAAAGGCCCTTTGGGCCCCGCAAGGGGCTCCGCCCCTGGACCCCCCCCAGTTGCTTTCCGCTTTGAGCCTTTGGCTAAAATGCTAAAACATGGAACAGGCTTTCTTCCCGCTAATTCGTAAATTTAAATACATTTAAAACTACGACATAGGTAAATGTTTTACTAATCGAAATTAGAACAGAGTACCTAGGTTGGTAATTTTATGTTATGGTGCGTACAATTACTATAACCAAGATTAACTTCTCAACCAAGTGAGAAAAAAACAAGCGGCATTGTTTACTATATCCATTTATAACATAAATAAATATAAAACTTCGACATGAATAGAAGAACAAGTACGAAAGAAATGTGTGATAAATCGAGAGCTTTCCAACGAGTGGAGAACGATTTTTGTCCGGTGAAAACTAAAGAAGTTTCATTTCCCCAGCAACGGTTGGTCGTGGTTGTACGTGAAAATCAAAAGAAACTGAACTTGGTATTAGAACCTCATAAAACTCATACGGTGGATACAGCTTTCGTACAAGTACGCAACCACGAGAGACATTTTATGTCTTTGCGCCCCCTTTCCCCTTCCTATAAAACCCCGTATTGTATTCTAGAGCCACTCAGCTGATCTGGGATCGGTCAGTTGTGTTCAGAAGTCCCTCAAGGGCCCACATACCAAATCTCAGAATCGTGGGATCGTTAAAGAAAAAACTGGATTCTAGAGCCACTCAGCTGATCTGGGATCGGTCAGTTGTGTTCAGAAGTCCCTCAAGGGCCCACATACCAAATCTCAGAATCGTGGGATCATTAGGGAAAAAACTGGATTCTAGAGCCACTCAGCTGATCTGGGATCCGTCAGTTGTGTTCAGAAGTCCCTCAAGGGCCCACATACCAAATCTCAGAATCGTGGGATCATTAGGGAATCTCCGCGTAACGCTCTCCGCGTGACGCTCCCCGTGTGACGGTCCCGGCGTGACGCTCCCCGTGTGACGCTCCCCGCGTGACGCTCCCCCGCGTGACGCTTTTTCATTTATGTGCCATAGTAAAGACATAAAATGTCAAAAAGCATGTTCCATGCTAAAATTTCGTGACACATCCACGTAACGTTTTTCGCTAGTTTAGTCTAAGTTTCGTGACATTTCCGCGTAACGTTTTCGGGTAGATAGCTCAAGGCTAAAGCATGTTCCATGCTAAAATGAATCAAAGAAATCAGTTTGTTAGGGGTAAATAGTATGAGAAGTTGATACAAACCAATAATAGTAGAAGGATAACTTAGATTGTACCAGGTAATCAGGATAATTCTCATCCAGAAGATTTCTTCCTAGCTTATTCCTCGTACCAATAACATGACGTTATAGAAAATTTTAATGTGTCTATAGTGAGGATCTATAAGATAATGATTTTCAAATTGGTATATAAGAGTGTAACGTCATAAAAATATGAACACGTGAGTGATTGAAAGTAGAATCAGAGTGTTTTGAGGATTTTATGTTTTCACATGTGTGGGAGCTGCTGTGTATTGATTCGTGATATAATTGCCTTTTATTGGAGATTCTCCGATAAATTCCTGGAGAATGTAATGGCTGGAACATTTTGGGCTTATACATGTGTAGACAAGGATATAGATATGCCAATGCCCTGACCTACGTGAAGAGTCTTAGGCACGTTGATATTTTACGATTCCTTCAAGCGATGGCGTTCAATGGACTCGCTCCTAGCAATTTCGTAACTTCTGTCATTGCACTGGTTGATGAATTGTCTTCATAATCTCGCTCGCGCTAACTGAGTTAAACTCACACTTGTTGATGAAATTGAAAAAGTCTCTAATCTTGATTTGTCGATCTCGTCACTATCCATGACAAGTTTATAATTTTGTGGCTCTTCAATTTTAAAAAAATTTCCTTCGTTCTGCGAGTTAGTTCTACAGTGAGGTTTAACTGAAATGGTGCGTACCTAGCAGGAATAGATTATACAGGCTATACAGATGAGCAAACGAAAGGGGTGTGCAAGTCCTACTCTCAACATTCCTATGATGCTGGAAACCTGAAGATTGAAAATAGGGCTTAGCATAGGTACCTACATCTCACTCTCGTTTTGGATGGAATCGCCAATAGATCAGTAGAAACCCCGTCCTATAGAAACGCTAAGAATCCTAGAATATAATTCATGAAATTAATAAGGCATTGTTTTATATTCACTTACCAGAGTGACAGTTGGCAGCGATCCACTGTTCTCTCAAAATTCATCCCTAGAGAAAACTTATCCCATCCTATTGTATATACTCAACATATACTTCCCCATTGTACTTCCAAACATTCAATTATGAACTTATATGGTTTATAAAGAGAGACTCTAGGGTCCAAAGCATTCTTTGGGCTTCAGGTCGGTGATCAGAGTAAAATACGAAAGTGCTCCTAGCGTAGGACACGTAATACATATCAGATGGCTTGTTTGGGAAACACCCACGACCCACCAGCACACGATGCTCAATACAATCGGTTCACTGATGGATATAAGGTTTTACGTTAAAAAAGTAATAACGCCTCCACTACCCTGGGATCACAAATGCAGCAATTTGCCTAGAATTAAGTATTCGTGATGTTTCCTTTAGCCTGTAATCCTATGTTAGCGGAGTTGTTGAGTTTCGGGGAACAGCGACGAAACGCAATAATGTTGGGTAAAAAAGGCGATGCGTTTGGGTGCAATCCAAACTGTGAATGGAATGGGTTTGGGTTAAAACATATAACAGTTGAAGAAGAGTTGTTAAACATTTATTAATACTACGTGGGTACGAGACCGGTCGCTCAATACGTTGGAATTGAACCGTTTGCAGTCGTAATAACTAGGTAATAATTGTTCGGAGCCGAAACCAGCTCTCCAGTCCCAGTTGGTGGCATTTGAATTCGGTACTGATCTGCAGCGTATCGCCGCCTTCATTCCATTCCTTTTTCCCCCTTTTCCTCTTCTAGCCTTCTCGTGTGTTGGACACACTTTGTCTCTGTACGAAGGCATTCATATCTCAATAAATGCCTACACATATTTTTAATCAAGTACCAATCTAAGTTTTCATCAGTAGTCGTGGTAATTTAAATAAGATTCGTACTTGTAAATTTAGAGTAAAACCTTTTTATAGGTTAAACGTTAACAGGTAGATTCACATCTATCCGGAATTGCGCAAATCAAAACTGAAATTGAACAATGTTTTACTCAGTTGAAACTGAGTTGGATTGAAAATACCTTGGTGTACCAATTTAGCGATCTCACAGACAACCAACCTACCGAATAATCCTTTTCCATTTGTAAAATTTTCAACTCATAGGTTGGCAATATCCTGCTTTTCAAATAGGTAGGTTGGTATTTGAGGAAATATAACACGTTTTCACAAAACGTAGAGGAAGCATGGAAATGCGCCTACCTGTCCTTACGAAATGGACAGATTACATACATCCAAACACTTAAGGCGAAGTCGTTTTGAAATGACACTGATGTTTAATTATTTGGTCCTTTTATCAACTGTTTATCCTAACATAACATTATGTTTCAATCCGAATATCCCAAACACACTACTGGCCTTTAACCCAAACACATCACTCATGAAACCCACTTTCACTGGTGATTCACCAAAACTCATTATTGTCATGTTGGCTCAGTGAAATCCAACCTTGGTTGGGCCATTGACCACATGAGGTTGAAACAAAGCAGTCATGATGAAATTTTGCTGACAATTTGAAGCGCAATGGTTGGCCAAGCGAGAGGTTTGCTATGGAAGTCCTGGGATTTAGGGGTGATTGATGTAAAAAACGTACCAGAAGACTTGGTCCAGTGGTAGAGCACCACAATCAGCTTTGTCAGCATAACAAAATTATCGTAGATTGGGGTCTATCCTTGAATAACTGCCAGAGAAAGTTACAAAATATACCAATAGGAAAAGGGCATTACGGAAGGTATCAAGTGTTTTTCAAGTAGGTATGTAGGTACCTACAATTACACTTGGGAAATATGATTTCGGGTTTGTTTGGCTAAGGATCCCGAGTCAGTACTGGATGGAACCACATTCTGAAAAGGGACCAAATGGAATCAGTTAGAATCATGTTTAGCCTAATGGTTCTCAAGATAGTTCAGAATTGGTAACCTTCACTGCAACCTACCTACATTAATAAAACTTGTAAAATGGCATAACAAACATAAATTGACGAGATGATAAAGAGAAAATAAGGTAATCCACAACCATGCATGCGTCAAACCTCGTGTTCTGAAAAAATTCTAGAACTTATTGTGAATGGTAATGAATACTTTACTGGTTTCAAATCAGTTCTGTGACTAAACAATCGCCTTATAGGGGGCGTGGTGAACTCTGTACCGTTCTGGGCTCAGCAGAACAAACCTTTATTGATTTTCCTCCCCACAAATTAGTTCACCATTTGTTGGAAATTGTACGTTCAGAAAAAACTTCCGCAGTCAAAGAGGTTTGAATAAATTGGTCTCAATGCTGAGTGGATAAAGATAGTGGTCTTTCTCTGTGCTTCTTTTGAGATATCTCTTATTTTTGTCACGTAACAGAAAGAAAGCTTATGATTTCAAACATTACAACACATTCCACTCTGCCAATGCCCTCCCGAGAAGTACCATGGTAACTAATCAAGACTGTTTACTATCCTTTACATTCTAAGATGATAAAATTTAAATGGGGGAAGGTTGTTGCTGTGGATGAAATTCTACACTGCTGGGTGACTATAAGAAGGGGCGGTGTCAACTCTTGTGTTATCTCTTCCACCTCAGTCTGGAAAACAAATTCTAATACTGATCTTTGAATAAGGAAAAATGATTTTATGGCAATGGAAACGGCTTCACGAACAGGATTTTCCACTTGACTATGTAATGTTAGGTGATGATACTCATAGTTAAAATTGTTCACTTTCTCCATTTTCGAAAAATTTGTAGTAGGTATTCCTAATAGCCAAGTTATCGTCTAGCAACGATGACCTAGGTCATGTTAGGTCTACGTGCATGCTTGCCTACATTATTTACTTGAGGAGAATGGCTTTACTTGTTAAGATCCTGATAGAGAACCTCTGAGGTCGATTGGAAAATGTTAACGATTGACACCATCCCCTAGTTATCCTGTATATTCCAAAAATACCAAATTTATAAAAGCCCTTCAAATTGATTACCTTCTATTGTTGAGAAAAGTTATCAAGTTAGAGTTCCTGTTCATATGATAATGCATGATTTAGAAACGAATTTTTATTGAAATAGCAAGGTGGACAATGAACATGTTTCGTCTTGAGGAACAAGAAGTTTCTTCATCCTCCACATTATGGGTGTAGTTTTTATTTGGACCTTCTTCAAGGCAGCATCTATCACAACAGTGACACAGGTTTGCGATGACTAAGCGCTGCATCGAAATTGCATATTCAATACTTGATGGTCGCCGTGATAGGGAAAGATCTTCTCATTCCAAGACACTTTTCACGATCAATGAACAGGCTGTTCACTTTGGTGTGGAGATCTTTTTCCAAAGTGCTCCTGGACATCAGAAGCTGCTGATGCTGCGCTTCTGCCTCCTGGAGTTTGCGATGGAGAATCTCAACTGATTCAGCAATCTCACCGACTTCTTGAATAAGCCTAGACAGGAGAACATTACTGGTAAGAATAGTTTCAGTTATTAACGAGACCACTCTCAGATTAGCAGTAACTTATTCCGTAATTTAGCTTTATTTTGGAGCTAGGTGAATAAGGTTTGTATCACTGACTTTTTTGCTCAGTGCTTCAAACGCTAACAAGTTTTATAGAAAGGACTTGGAAACTTTAAATTCACATCTATGTACATTCTCAGGTCCTGAAGTATTGCTATTAATTTTATTTGTTTTAGTGTCAATTTACATCCTAAATTTGATGGTTTCATTTTTCAAGTTCATTTAGACAAGCTACGTAAACACTTAGAAGGAAGAGCAATCAATGTGCATTGTGGTGGAAAACAATAAATTATTATTCTTAGCTGTCTTCTTTCAATGTGTAGACTCTGTGCTACAACTTCAACAGTTTTCTCTAGGTGAGAGTGTTTTTTAGAAACCTGACTTCTTCTACAGGAATACACTATGAGAAAATTCGCAGTGGGAGAGTATGAACAAGTTAATTTTTGTGGAAGTTGTTTTATTTTAATCGTACTAAATCAGCCATTCAACGATACCTTACTTGAGTCATTTTGACAGTAAATTTTCAAGAGATTGAAAATTACCCCATTATCCTGTACAAAAACATTCTAACTTTTGGAATCAGATTTTGCTTCAGGTGAATTTTTGGTGGTTTTAGATTGCTGCACGTTTGGTGTCATTATTGAGTCTTATAGAGTGCCATTATGATCTACTATAGTTTACCTGGTTTGAGCTTCATCTCTGCAGAGTTCAACGTCCCTCCGATGGGATCTAGCTTCTAACCTCGTTTGTGCCACCTTCATTGGGTTCGATTTATCCATGATGGCTTTCCGGATAAGTTCCATACTCTTTTCAATATCAAATATTTCCTGTTGCACCTGTAGTACAAACGTTTTTTATTGGTAATTTTCCTTTGATTCTAAAGACTACAGTGAGTTTCTTGCATGAATAGGTAGTAATTTAAAGGCAGTTTGTATTCAAGTGACCTTTTGTAGACTTGCAACCGTAATAGTCCAGCAGTGAGGTACTTTTGCCTGGACAAAATTGGAAAGTTAATGAAATTTTGGGGTGTTGTTTTGGGATGCCTAGGGAAGCTAAATCCGAGTTTTCTGACAAAAAAAGCCTGTGCTCGATTGTGGGTGGCCAAAAAACCACGATTTTTTCGGACTTTTTTCGTTTTTCCGACTATAACTCGAAAACTATGCCATGTAGAGGTCTTTTTTATTACATTTTCGGAAAGAGCATTAAATTTCCTTCAAATTTCACTAGTCACATGTTTTTTTTTAACCGAATAGCTGCTATGTTACAGCCCTTCCAAAGTACATAAAATTTCTCAAAATGTACAATTTTACGGAAAAATGCATGTTTTAGCCTCATAACATTCATTTGTACGAACTATGACTCACATGTATGTATGTTATACATACTATATGAACCCCCCCCCCTCCCCCCCTCTTCCGCCAATGCACTCTTCATTCCCATCATAGTGAGTGTAGTGGATTTATATATGTTTGACTAGGGGTAGGTACCCCTAGAGGAATGCCTTTAGACAAATCCTGAGTCGGGAGAATTTCATGAGTCTGGTGATTCGGGTTTGTTCCTTGATGAGAAACTTGTTGAAGGTGCTGAAAAGTACCTTCAGATTGGTGTTTATCCCAGTTTTCAAAGGGGTGATATTTGTCGGACTCATAGGCACATGTCTCGCCATGTAGAGTGGCGATGTGCCGTTCTTTTTGAATATCTCTTGCGTGGGAGAGATATGTTTCATCCGTCGAGGGACCTCTTTGTGTCCACTGGTAGTGGAAGTCTGTGGGTCTTGAAGAGTGCCTTTTTGTTCATTAAAAGTGGAAGACTGGAAGTTCTGAAAAGAACTGTTGTCTTGTGAGTACCCGGTCGCAAAGGACGGGTATGTTTCCTCGAGCTGGTAAGCCATGCGAGGAGCCCCAGTTGTAGGGGTCTGAAACTCGTGAACTACGTCTATTCCGTTGTTGAAAGGCCGGAATACATGAGTTTCTGATTGTGTTGGAACCCTCTGTGTTTCAAGAGGGGTTGTCCGGGCGTAATTCGCAGGGAGATCGGCGTGTGAAACGCCGGTGATTGTCGCGGAGGGGAAGCCTGAGCTCCCCGGGCCCGCGTAGGCAGCGCCACTATTTATTGTAAGTACATCAATGTACAGTTTTACGTACATGAATATAATAAGGTATATATTAATCAGTCCTCTGTCGATCTTTGTCTTTTTGGCAGAGCTGGCTCGTCATCCTCACTACCGTCTGTGACATCTGCTTCTTCGAATGGAGTGAACGTGGTTTGCTGATCGTAGTTCAGTTCTTCGTCAGTGTCGTAGTCTGTGTCCTCTTCATTGAAGTCGGGCTGTGGGGAGTTTTCACACGTAGTCCTACAACAGTTTTTGCACACAGCTGAACAAATGAGTCCTGCTTTTTTGCAAATGGAGCCTCCTGTAGTGCACCCACTAGCCCACTTGCACCTGATGATGTCAGGAGATGGTCTGGAGCAGCTTTTAATGTTGTTCTTTTGGGATTCACGCCTGAAAATGAAAAGATTGATATGACATTTCTGTTAACGTCACAAGCGTGGATTATACTAAGAGCAGTAATATCAAATAAAGGTGTGGTACCGTGAACAAAGAACGTGAGCACTAGAAATACCAACCTCGTTTGGTTAAGCTCCAGCCCTAGGCAGATGGTATTTTTAGGTGTTTTCCTGCACATCCAAGCCATGTTTGGACTTGTAGGTATGCCCTGTAGGAGTGGTACTTCGCAGAATCTTGAGTGGGTGGCAGTCTGGCTAATTGAAACGTTGGTTTAACCACTACAGTTTGGAATGAGCGGTACCGCAAGCCATCCAAATCATCAACCTCCACATTCCCTCCATACATCTTCCCCAAGAACTGCTCTCCAGCATCAGAGATTTGGTTTGGCGTTGCTTTTGGGTCCTTAAAAATGCTGACTATGTCTGACAGCCAAGGATTTTTTTCAAGCACTTGCACGGCTTCCTCCTTCCCAATTCCAAAGGGAGCTGATGTTGAGCCCCTCCCACTAATTGCGTGCAGGAAGAGAATGTGCCTAAAAATACCATCTGCCTGGGTAACACCAAACGAGGTTGGTATTACTAGTGCTCACGGTCATTGTTCACGGTACCACACCTTTATTAGATATCACTGCTCTTAGTATAATCCACGCTTGTGACGTTAACAGAAATGTCATATCAATCTTTTCATTTTCAGGCGTGAATCCCAAATCAACAACATTAAAAGCTGCTCCAGACCATCTCCTTGACATCATCAGGTGTAAGTGTGCTAGTGGGTGCACTACAGGAGGCTGCATTTGCAAAAAAGCAGGACTCATCTGTTTAGCTGAGTGCAAAAACTGTTGTAGGTGAAAACTCCCCACAGCCCGACTTCAATGAAGAGGACACAGACTACGACACTGACGAAGAAGTGAACTACGATCAGCCCACCACATTCACTCCATTCGAAGAAGCAGATGTCACAGACGGCAGTGAGGATGACGAGCCAGCTCTGCCAAAAAGACAAAGAACGACAGAGGACTGATTTATGTAGGTATACGGTATTATATTCATGTATGTAATAACTGTACATTCATGTCCTTACAATTAAAAAAAATTGTTTTGGACTTTTGGAATATTATACAGCACACCTCACTGTGGTGAAATCACCCCCAAATAATACATTACAAAAGATGTCGGACTGCCTTATAACAATGCCTTTGAAACCCCGAGTCAAGGGCGAACGAGGCAAGCGCGCCCTAGTGAGGAGGAGGGGAAAAAGCCGCTTCACCCCCGGGACACACCGAGGGCGCCCAACAGATTACACTGGGCGAGCCAATCTCGAGCCACCCCCGACTCCGTGAGGGATATAAATACAGCATTCCATGGCCCAGTAGCTCATACCGATCACAGCAAGCAATCTACAACCTTCTCCTCTCTAAGAAGACCTTCTCCTGCAAACCAGAAGCGATACAACTCCCCTGGCTGAACCGGAAGATGAATTTATAAGCTGGCTGCGATTCAACTCCACCGGCTTGTAGAGAAGAGAAACTCCCGCCTACTAGAACTTCCAGACGTCCGAATAGGTCGAGCTAGACACTTCGTCTACCTCCCTATTCAGCCCCCGTATCAGGCTGGGGCCCGAGACGGTAACCCGACGAGGCGACACCGTCTTGGAGCAGTAAGCCTTGCCCCCAGGTTCGGAGATTTACCTTCGAACCGCCCGCTGGGACAAGCCGTACGACCTCAAGCAGGGCCCACAAACAGCCCGGCCGTTACACATTTCGGCGGACCCGCATTATCGATAGGGCTTCACCTATTCGTTAAGCGTTGGACCCCGGGCGGACACGTTTCACTTGAGATGACATCTCCGAAGTGGTCGTCCCGACTTTATTTCTTTTCAGAGCTAAAAGACTTCCCCGAGAATGGAGCGGACGCCTAGCTTCTGCCTTCTCGGGGATACACACGAAGGCAATGCGGCCGAAACCGAGGTTTCAACGCCCGACCGCCCTTCCGCGCCTTGTGAGAATCTCGCGGGCGTTTCTTCAACCCTTAACCGGCCCGAACCCTCAAAGGGCGTGGGCTTAGTGCTAACGTCGCCCCTTAGTGGAGATATTCAAAAAGAACGGGACATCGCCGCTCTACATGGCGAGACATGTGCCTATGAGTCCGACAAATATCACCCCTTTGGAAACTGGGATAAACACCAATCTGAAGGTACTTTTCAGCACCTTCAACAAGTTTCTCATCAAGGAACAAACCCGAATCACCAGACTCATGAAATTCTCCCGACTCAGGATTTGTCTAAAGGCATTCCTCTAGGGGTACCTACCCCTAGTCAAACATATATAAATCCACTACACTCACTATGATGGGAATGAAGAGTACATTGGCGGAAGAGGGGGGGAGGGGTGGGGGGTTCATATAGTATGTATAACGTACATACATGTGAGTCATAGTTCGTACAAATGAATGTTATGAGGCTAAAACATGCATTTTTCCGTAAAATTGTACATTTTGAGAAATTTGATGTACTTTGGAAGGGCTGTAACATAGCAGCTATTTGGTTAAAAAAAACATGTGACTAGTGAAATTTGAAGGAAATTTAATGCTCTTTCCGAAAATGTAATAAAAAAGACCTCTACATGACATAGTTTTCGAGTTATAGTCGGAAAACCGAAAAAAGTCCGAAAAAATCGTGGTTTTTCGGCCACCCACAATCGAGCACAGGCTTTTTTTGTCAGAAAACTCGGATTTAGCTTCCCTAGGCATCCCAAAACAACACCCCCAAATTTCATTAACTTTCCAATTTTGTCCAGCAACCCACAGATTTTATGACCTCACTGCTGGACTATAACTAGTATTCAACAACACAGACTTCTGTACGACAGTGTTTTTTCTTCAAAAGAACCCATTTCTCCCTCAGCGCATTCTAGGGGACCCTCTTACACTTCACAGAAGCACCATATTTTCCTACGGACTTGTTTGCAATCAAATCATTTTCATTTACCTGCTCTTTTCGTAAAATATGATTGGCTGTTGCCTATCTCACAGTTATTTGGTGATTGCGTGTTTGGGATACATGGCTTGGTTCACTTCTGCCTTCTCCCTGGTCCCAATCTCATTTGAAGTTTTATGTGTAAACTTTAAAATAAAATGTCCTGAATTTTCTCAGAAGATTTGTAACAGACTTAGGTCACCCCCAGAGGTGCAATGGGGCCTAAATCCGCACTACATAGAGAGAGTACCATAGGAGGGGAGTGACAGTACCATAGGGGATACAATTCGTACTAATAGCGTAATGTGCTATGTTTGGAGAAAATGATTTTCTGGTTCTCGGATCCTCATCTATCGCCAACCACAGCATTCCAAGAACTCGAGAATGACGCGTTCAACCCAGCACGAGAGCGACGGATAGACGCGCATTCTCTTGGATCTGATGGTAACTGTCACAGAGTGTATTATTGTAATTTAAGAGGTCCGATCTGGCATTTGAGGTTTCTCTCCTAGTAGGGGAGAATATTTATTCCTCATTCACTAATGCATTTAATCTGAGATTATACTGACTAGGGATAAATTGAAATTCCAAGTTTTTACCTTATGAAGATTCATCTGAATTCGATTTTTTGACTCCAAGCATTCTGCGGATCTCCTCGACAAAGCTGAATTCGTGTCGTTCCAGTGGTTCCAAATTTCGTTGGCACAGGAATTTATAACCTGGTCGCATTCAGTTCTCAATTGAGTCGTCTTTGATCTCTCGTTTTTCGACCTCATGCATATTCGGTTGGAATTTTCAGCCCAGGTGTCTGGAGTCGTGATTCTACGTAAAACGACAGTGATTAATGTGGAGGCTTATTTTACAAGTTGTACCTACAATGAAGTAAGTCAATTATAAGTATGGAGATAATATTCCAACTCACGTGCAATCATATTTCTCTATCCCTCCATAATAATTGATCCCGCGAGAGTAATTGTTCAGCTGGTGGCAAACATTGTCGACTGCCATTGCTGACTGTTTTGATTTTATATCGGTTTCGAGCTCGTGTTGGCAACTACGGTTCGTTCTTGTCTAATACAATTTAAAAAACAATCATAATCGATACATAGGTATATTTACAGTGCACTATGTACATTTTGTAAGTACAAAAGCGTGATTTTGAATTATTTAGTTGCGTAATCAGTTATTAGTGATAAAAGTGGAAGGATTCGCCGTAAAATAAACTAAATTTAGGTAAACTACAACTTACGTACATTCTGATGAACGCGTAAAATAAAAGAGATGTTTGAGGAATCATTGCTTATATCAGCAGGAAAATATATCATTGAACAAGTTGAACAGATTTCAAGTTAGTAGGTTTTAATTTTCAGATTATTTATATTCTACAGCATGAAGAGTGATGACCTATTTGCTGATAAGTGCTGTCAGTTTTGTGAAAGAGATGAAATTAGTGCTGATGGAGTGGGGGGGCATGATTGCTGTCGGTTGTAGAAGGGTTTTGCCTTTGGTTAGAACGCTCTTCCAATATTACACTGAGTTTAGATTGAAATTTTAAAAACTGTAAATTGTTACAAAAAGGTAACTTTTTTTTTTTTTTTTTTTTTTTTTACTTTGAACCGTGAGCTCAACCGTGAGGTTAAGTGTGCCAGTTTGGTTAGAGATGCCGGTATTCCCCTGCAAATTTCTTGATGGGCATTCAGAGTTTGGAATGAGTCCATGAGTCTGAATGCTAAACCTTATACGACTGACCAGTCCAATGAATGCTCATTATATACGGTCTTCTTTGAAAAAGAAAGTATGGTTTTTCAAAAATAGAAAGCAACATTCACACTGTTCCTTTGGCCACCCTGCGCCTCCTCACTCCCGGGAGCGAGGCTATCTTCACTTCGTGTTCACTTCGTGTTTTGTGTCAACATTCATCATTATCTCATCATCCAGGTTCATCAGCTCCAATCCAAGAAAGGAACAAGATATCGCAATTCTGATTCCACCATCGTGTTTAGCATTAATAAATCTGTAAAATTGATTTTCTCTCGGCAAAAATGAACAATTTCGTTTTCGACGTACTATACTCCCTCATTTGGGTAGTCCGAAAATGTTGGATTTTTCCCTGATTTTTATTTGCCTAAAACTTAGTATCAGCCCCCCCCCCCCCCCCCCCAATAGCGCTCTCCAAGTTTCACTTCAATATCTCAAAATTGTGGAGAAAAGTTAGGAGGGGTGGGAGGGTACTTTTGGGACACCCTGTCTGAAATAATGTAACTCTATTTGCTTGTGAACAGAATCACCAGATGTCAAAGAGAATGTAATACGTGAACACGTACCTTGTAGTTTGGTACCCACTGTGTGAGAGGAAATAAGTAACAGACTGGGATGGCGAATATAATATGGAACTTTGAAAAATAGAGTGAACAGTGAAATATATTTTTCTAGATCGAAGACGGCATATTCGTTCAAAGCTTCAGTTCCGACTAATATTCGGGATGGAACGACGGGTTGCTTACTTACCGCAGCGTTTCGCTGGATGAGGACTTTCTGAAACAACCTGCACGCATCAAAACTTCCAATTCCTTCAGGATTTTTGTATTTTAAGAACTCTGGATCATAACCTTTGGTTCAGCTAATTTATTAATTAAATAATATGTGTTTATAAATTAAATATTCACAAAATTGTGTTTTGCACTGCGTGCCGGGTAGCTGAAGTTTTCCCACTACTAATACCTAGTTTTTTTTTAATATTCGTAATTTGAAACGTGAACCAAAAAATTTTGAGGGAGTTTAGAAATTATATTTAAAAGGGATCATTATGGATGACAAAAAACCAAAAGGGGGTGATACAAATGTGTTCCAAGTTCCGACTTGAACGAAGACGGCGCTCGAGGCATACCTCACCTTCAAGACTGATCGGTCTTGCGGGTCTTGCCTATATGTGCCCCTGTGTTCGGCGTTAGGTTTGTCTCTATTTTCAATTTAAGATGTTTCGGATTTCTTGAGGGTTGGTGGACCATCTTAAATTTAACCCAGTGGTCGAGATTGCCCAGCCTGATTCTATTTTCAATTATAGGTATAAATATGATCCTTAGTAATCGACCAAGAAAATAAAATATTAATCTCCTCTTCAAAATTTGTGGGATGGAAACCAACGTTTCAAATACGTAACTTCTAAAAAATCGAAATTAATTTTTTTTTTTTTTTTTTTTTTTTTAATTCGTCTACCGCACGCCGCACAGTGGTGCCAAGTGGCCGATATTTTGGTACAAAATCTCAAACCGATTGTATATGCTTCTTTTTTTCAATACTGGGTGCGGGGTATTGTTTTCCATGTTGTCGATGCTGAATCGATTAAGACCATTCCAGAGGCAGAAAACTAAAAACGGAAAAAAGAAAAAATGTGTTTGGATAGCCCAAAAACTGATGCTGATTCGGAATTATATATAAAGACCGTTCGGAATTATATATAAAGTCCGCTGAGTTCTTCAGTTTCAATTTCTTCGTTCAGAAATAACTCTCCTAGATGTTAGTAACTACACAACTTTTCTTACTTACCGTGAATTGATGGCAACTGTTGTTACCGCCACAGCCTAATAAACAACTCTCATCGATAAGGACCGCCCAGAACACGATCAAGGCGGGTATAGAGACGAGCGGCGACACTTTTGCAACAAACTTGGGGCCGTGCTGATTCGAATGAGTCGTCTAACACTGAAATCGGACCGCGAAGTTCTTCACAATTTCAAAGACCGTTCGGAATTATATATAAACTAGAGGCCTGTTAGGGCTTGGAAAGCCCTAATCTAGTCCGTATAACAGTAGTACCTAACAGGAACTCAGCACATTACATATAGTAACGATATAAGTCCTACCTATTTGCGGCGTTATGTGACCTTCTGCAAAGCTAAAGCGATATTATTAAATGATTAAAAAGGAGAAAGTAAGAAATGTTATAAAATAAATATCACCAGTTGAGCTGGTCCTCGCCACTATGAGGCTAAACAAAAAGTTGAATCGGGGAATTCAGAATTTGGGCATGGTGAGATGATGGTGGAATTCTACGTTTCTTACCTACCGACACTTTTGCAACAAACCGTGCTGATTGGGAATCTTTATAAATCTTTAATCTTTATTCGGAATTATAATATATATAAAGGCCGCTAAGTTCTTCAGTTTCAATTTCTTCGTCAAATAACTCTCCAAGATGTTAGTAACTCCACTACGTTTCTTACTTACCGTGAATTGATGGCAACTGTTGTTACCGCCACAGCCTAATAAACAACTCTGGTTGATAAGGACCGCCTAGAACACGATCAAGGCGGGTATAGAGACGAACGGCGACACTTTTGCAACAAACTTGGGGCCGTGCTGATTCGAATGAGCCGTCTAACACTAAAATCGGACCACGAAGTTCTTCACAATTTCAAAGACCGTTCGGAATTATGTATAAAGATTTATCGTCGTATGGGTGAGTGAATTGCCATCACTCATCAAAGTGTAAATGATTGAGGTTTACAGAGGTTTTTTTTTAGAAATAGAAATATTTATAGGTAAAAGACAACATTGTTATGAATCCTTATTATGAATACCTATGCCCTTACTTAATTAATTTGTTTTGAGAAGTTGAGTTAGCTTGAGTATTTGATTCTGGTTTAAGAACGTACGAAGGGCAAGCAATGAAGTTATGAGTGGAGCGTGAACAGGAGGCGTAAGGACCGGGAGAGCAGAAGAAACGAGGAGAGGAAGTGATTCAGTAAGAGGTCGACCCACTCCCTACGACTGGCTCCTTGGGGGAGGCGTAAAAGAGCACACAGCGGTCAGGAACTAGACAAAAGTTCGGCTGCGATGCTGACGAAAACCCATGGTGAAAAACGATACTTTGAAGTACCAGAAAACCAAAAATTCAAACCCCAAAATCAAAGCGGTGCATCTCCAAGAACGGCGCATGAATTGAGAATGTATCGGTTACAACATTTTTTGACGTTCGATTATGACCCAAGCACGATAGGGTGGTTTAAAAAAAATTCAAATTCAATTAACTTCCGTAAAGACACTCAAAAAATGAGCAAAATTTACTCGTATTTGATTGATGGACTCTAAATTTATAATTACCGTCACCAGTGAACTAAGTAAAACATGCAAAAAAACTCGTAAACGAGTTCCACTATCTGCTTTACAAGCAGATACCATGTTACATGGATATGTCTTCGATTGGGGATTTCATAACGGTCGTCCTCGAGAGTTGTAAACAAATCCTTTAACTTTGGACTGTAGGCTAAAGAAATGTTGGATAAAGAATTTATTTTACCATTTTCGGATTCACAAAAAGCATAGGTACTTTAAATTAAAGTTATTTCTCCAATACAGACGCAATGAGTTGTTGTTAACAGTCGACTGTTGTCAGGGGATGAAAATGTTTCCTATGGGGTGGAGTAAATGATGCTATTGCTTTACGTTAAGAATATTGTAACCGGCTTATTAAAATTGTTTATAGTCCAATCAAATTAGTTTAGGAATGTAGCCAGGTACGTAAGGAGGGGGAAATTGGTAGCTTGAGATTTGAACATTTATCACATAAATCAAGCGCTTTCCAACGAGTGGCGAACGATTTCTGTGCGATGAAAACTGCGGAAGTTCCATTCCCTTAGCAACGAGTGGGTTGTACGTGAAAAACACTTAAATTGTGACAACAATTTTGCGTCACGGAGAAAAAACGCTGCAAATTATTTCACAAAGGTTTATTATTTTTTCAATTGAGTATGATCGTAGTTTTAGTTGGCTAACGTACGTCATAAGGCCCGTCCAGACTCCTCGGCGTGTCCTACTTCGAGTTGCCACAACCTATACTTCTATAATTATATACGCATGTTTATATTTCTCGATTTGAGCTCCTATCTATTCAAATAGTTATTGCCTTAATAATATCATTATCTAAGTACGTACGAAAAGTCGAGAGGATATGTTATTAAATATGCGTAGGAAAAGCTTTGGTATTAACACACAAATATGACCTTGAAAAAAACATATTCATGCCTCCAACGAACGCCGGCGCCGTACCCACCACAAGCCGCGGCGCCGGCGCCTCCTCTCACTCCACCCCCCCCCCCCCTCTCCACCCACCGTGACCCCCTGCCAAGCGTGCCAGGCGTGCGCGCGTCGAAAATGACACTTTTTTGCCCGTTTTTGGCCCATAGCATCTATGCGAGTAAAGCGATCGGGATGGTTAAACGTTAGGACCAACTAGACCCCAAATGGAGTCTATGTGCGAAAGAACGGGTTTTTTAAGTCAATTCTTAGGCCTTTTATGGCCCGGACGGCGAACGGCGAACGGCGGACGGCGGACGGACATTTCAAATTTGGATTCTACGCACCTTGAAACGTAAAGTGACAAAGTTTGAGGGGGGGTTATAAAAATTTTTTGCTATACGATCACATAGGCTTATTATTGGAAATAATAAACCAAAAGTTCTGGGATTTCTTGTCCCCATTGTTTTTTTTTTTTTTTTTTTCTTCCTCGGTATGTCAGGATGACACTCTTAAATTTTTAGCAAAAAATATTAATCCTAATCACTTTACCTGGGTCGATTTTGGCCAGTTATCGACCGCTATCGTAAACCAACCTCTAAATTGGTGCCGAGATGATGATTTGAAGGACGAATTTCAATTTTTATGGGTCAATTTATGGGTTATCGCATGCGCTGAACACGATGAACCTATTTATTTTACGCTCCGTCTACTAGTTATCCGGTAAACTGGCAGAGGGCGCTGCTTGAAGATAAGTAAAAACCGAAAATTTCACCGAAAATGCTGTCGCCTGGTTAAGAATTGTACTAGAAACATGCTAAAATGGTCGGATAATATGCTTTGGCATGTTCTGAACATGATTCTTTACTATACTTTTCCGCAGATGATTGCTTCTTTTATCGGCCATAAATCTCAAATTAATAGTAGGGTAATAGACAAATTCACCCTAATTTCACCGGAAATTATGTCGCGTTGATAATTTAAGGTTCTGAAATACCTTGTGCCGATAAAATTTGGTATTTTCCAGGATACTCGGTACAAAGCCGTTGGTAATTTGGCAAGGGCTTGAACCGGCATTGTACTTATTTGCCAAATAAAGCGGCAAAAGGGAGAAAATACCTAGCTAAAATTTCGCAATTTTTCTGTAAAATTCCTTAGTTCTATCGGTTTTCCGGGGTCAAATTCGTATTCTGAATTGTCTGAACTGTGATTGGATCGTTTGAGCGTAGGGTTACCTATTGTCAGCGGTATCGGTCACGTGTAAAAGCTTGTACAATGGTATCGGGTCGTTAAGCGAATAAGTACAATGCCGGTTCAAGTCCTTGCCAAATTACCAACGGCTTTGTACCGAGTATCCTGGAAAATACCCAATTTTATCGACACAAGGTATTTCGGGAGCTTAAATTATCAACGCGACATAATTTCCGGTGAAATTAGGGTGAATTAGTCTATTACGCTATAATTAATTTGAGTGTTATGGCCGTTAAACGAAGCAATCATTGGCGGAAAAGTATAGTAAAATGCAAAACTTCAAATGACGGGTGGGTAAAGCTGCACCAAGAGCATGGGTGCATGAAGACCCTTGCCAACATGAAAATCAGACCGTCACGTTACCAGTAGAAAATTTGAAAACCGAAAAAGTAGAAATACCCGAAGAGTATAACCTGACAAAAGTTAACAAGTTGGAAACTCTTGATGAAATTAATGGAGTAGAAAAGGAAGAAGATTGGTTACTATTCCGAGTTACGTTTCATTTCAAAATCAATCTGAAAAAATACAGCTTTCGTACAAGTACGCAACCACGAGAGACATTTTATGTCTTTGCACCCCCTTTCCCCTTCCTATAAAACCCCGAATTGAATTCTAGAGCCACTCAGCTGATCTGGGATCGGTCAGTTGTGTTCAGAAATCCCTCAAGGGCCTACATACCAAATCTCAGAATCGTGGGATCATTAGGGAAAAAACTGGATTCTAGAGCCACTCAGCTGATCTGGGATCGGTCAGTTGTGTTCAAAAGTCCCTCAAGGGCCCACATACCAAATCTCAGAATCGTGGAATCATTAGGGAAAAAACTGGATTCTAGAGCCACTCAGCTGATCTGGGATCGGTCAGTTGTGTTCAAAAGTCCCTCAAGGGCCCACATACCAAATCTCAGAATCGTGGGATCATTAAAGAAAAAACTGGATTCTAGAGCCACTCAGCTGATCTGGGATCGGTCAGTTGTGTTCAGAAGTCCCTCAAGGGCCCACATACCAAATCTCAGAATCGTGGGATCATTAGGGAAAAAACTGGATTCTAGAGCCACTCAGCTGATCTGGGATCAGTCAGTTGTGTTCAGAAGTCCCTCAAGGGCCCACATACCAAATCTCAGAATCGTGGGATCATTAGGGAAAAAACTGGATTCTAGAGCCACTCAGCTGATCTGGGATCGGTCAGTTGTGTTCAAAAGTCCCTCAAGGGCCCACATACCAAATCTCAGAATCGTGGGATCATTAGGGAAAAAACTGGATTCTAGAGCCACTCAGCTGATCTGGGATCGGTCAGTTGTGTTCAGAAGTCCCTCAAGGGCCCACATACCAAATCTCAGAATCGTGGGATCATTAGGGAAAAAACTGGATTCTAGAGCCACTCAGCTGATCTGGGATCGGTCAGTTGTGTTCAGAAGTCCCTCAAGGGGCTACATTCGAAATCTCAGAATCGTGGGATCATTAGGGAAAAAACTGGATTCTAGAGCTGATCTGGGATCGGCCAGTTGTGTTCAGAAGTCCCTCAAGGGCCCACATACCAAATCTCAGAATCGTGGGATCATTAGGGAAAAAACTGGATTCTAGAGCCACTCAGCTGATCTGGGATCGGTCAGTTGTGTTCAGAAGTCCCTCAAGGGCTCACATACCAAATCTCAGAATCGTGGGATCATTAGGGAATCTCCGCGTAACGCTCTCCGCGTGACGCTCCCCCGCGTGACGCTCCCCCGCGTGACGCTTTTTCATTTATGTGCCAGAGTAAAGACATAATATAGCCAAATTTCAGCTATAATCATATAGGTACCTACCTACCTCACTTCTACGAATCATAATAATCATTGAGCATATTTCGTTACGTAACGTAACATAACGAAAATTGGGTTGTGTGCCATAGCAAAGACATAAAATGTCAAAACGGAATCATGTTCAGAACATTCCAAAGCATATTGTCCGACTATAATAGCATGTTTCTAGTACAATTCTCAACCAGGGGACAGCATTTTCGGTGAAATTTTCGATTTTTACTTATCTTCAAGCAGGGCCCTCTGCCAGTTTACCGGGTAACTAGTGGACGGAGCATAAAATAAATAAGTTCATCGTGTTCAGCGCATGCGATAACCCATGAATTGACCCATAAAAATTGAAATCCGTCCGTCAAATCATCACCTCGGCACCAATTTGGAGGTTGGTTTACGATAGCGGTCAATAACTGGCCAAAATCGACCCAGGTAAAGTGATTAGGATTAATATTTTTTGCTAAAAATTTAGGAGTGTCATCCTGACATACCGAGGAAGCAAAAAAAACAATGGGGACAAGAAATCCCAGAACCTTTTTTTTTTTTTTTTGAACCACCCTATCGTTGTGCTTGGGTCATAATCGAACGTCAAAAAATGTTGTAACCGATACATTCTCAATTCATGCGCCGTTTTCGGAGATGCACCGCTTTGATTTTGGGGTTTGAATTTTCGGTTTTCTGGTACTTCAAAGTATCGTTTTTCACCATGGGTTTTCGTCGGCATCGCATCCGAACTTTTGTCTAGTTCCTGACCGCTGTGAGCAGGAGCGTGGAGAGCTGTGTGACTGGGCGAGGAGACCCTTTTGAGGAGTGAATGAGCGTGATCCTCTCAGCAAAGTGAACAGGGTTTATCAATCTCTATACATGATATCTTGCTTACATTTCTGCCTCAACAAACTAAGTCTGACTGATATGCAGAGTTGAAAGTACTTAAGTACTTATTTCAATTACTATCGTTGGAACTTAAATTTTCCACTTCAGAGCATGTTAATGAAAGGTGCAGAATGGAATTGGTGATTCAACAGCTTCAAGTACTTTGAAAGTACTTGCCAAGTACAATTACTTTACCTGTTTTGACTCCAAGCTGCATAAGTACAAGTACTTTTACTTGTAATTTGTAATAGTAATTCAAGTACAGCAAGTACATTACAATTATTTTTTGTTGAAAATCAATAATATTCCGTTTCGGAAGCATCCAAATAGCTCATCTTTTCCTTAAAAAATGCAATGATTACCACCTACTAGCTCATCGTCAGAAATTCAGTGGTTACCGACATATTTTCAAGATTTGAGAGGGAAAGGGGCGGTACTTGCGTTGCCTGAAGTTCAAGTACAAGTACTCGTGCACTTGTAGTTGAACAAAAGAATTGGCAAGTACTTTTACTTGTACTTGGCTTAGCTATTCAATTACTTGTACTCGTACTTTGTACTTGCAAGTACTATTTGGTCAACTCTACTGATACGTATGTATCAAATTAATAATTACTTATAGAATCAAAATACATAAGTTATCAATGAAAATTGCATAGTTTAACGTTGATCACATTTAATAGTACCTATCTACACCCCAGAGTTAACTTTCAGTAATAATCCCTAATCGTTGCCAAGATTTCCAAATCTATGTTTATGTTACTCTATTTCTTTCCCTGCGTTTAACTAGCCAATTAAATAAGAGGATGTTATAGTTGACAACAACGATCAGTTAAAAAAACCATTAATACCGTATATTTTCACAAATATAACTCGAAGGAAATAAAAACCAGATGAAGCAGTTACGAACAGTATAAACTAAATTGGTAAGACAAGGTATACAGTCACCTAGCAACTACATAAATGCAGCATCTCCAGGGTTGCCAAACACAACTGAGATGAACATGGCTTGAATTTGAATGGGGCTCAAAACAAAGAAGGTCCGTCACTAGGAGCACTAGGGGGCGAAGGAAATAAGGAACATGATGGTTGACATGACTTTCCCCTTGTTGATGCCTTGCGTCAACCCTTTTCACTCCACAGTTTGTTCCCCACACCGTCAATCTCATCAATACTGGTCAAAGATGGGGAAAGATGATATCATTAATAAATAAATGTTCATAATAAAGAAACACATAAACAAACAAACAAAATCGGCAAAAAAATAAATAAGTGAAATAGAACTACTTTATAGGTCACTACTGTCCATAGGCAACAAAAGATGAGCAAATCGGTAAGGTCCTTGTTTAGGTGTTGCGCTCAACCTCGAGCTTCTCATGTTCGGAGCCCCATAACAGTAATTTAATGTTGACATCTAAGGTCTAATAAAATTAGTACGAATAGATTCAATAAGCAGAAATCAGATAAGCAACAGATATTATAAAATAAGAGAATTGAGGGTATCATACCAAAGGTGCTATTGGACAGAGTGCGCTGCGCTGTAGTAGCCTGGGGTATAAACTCCATGGATAATGTTAATGAAAACTGGTCTTGGGGGATAGAGTTGCTAGCTAGACAGAAGTCAGCCAAGGTAGGTACTCGATTGAACACCCTCTTCTAGAAATTTATGGAGAGGACAGAGGAGGAATATCCCCAGATACACTTCCATCCACTTCCGCTTCTGACACCGTTGATGTAGAATCCTCCAACGTACTACTGGACAACACACATATCAACTTTGTATGTGTTACAGATTGTTCGTGCTCCGGCTGATTGCACTTATCTGCTTGGTCGCAATTTCTCTTGTGATTGTCAGCCTGATCGCCCTTACGGTTCCAGTGTACTTGGGTCGCAAAGTTATGGTAAGTTTTATATTTCAGCATCTTATACTTCGTAACTGAAATCATCATCTACGTTGAGTATAAAAATATCCTATCACCAAAAGTTATTTTTTCCATCGGTTTCAAAAAAATGATTGCATATGTTTGCTTGCCTAGGTCAAGCCTATTTTTCTGTGTGTTGGTTTCTTTCATTTTCAAATTTCATTATACAGGGTGATTCCCTCGCAGATGCAAAAAAAAATTTGGGTGAAACTACATTAAAAAATGGAGTAAAATGCCGCCAACTGCATATTTTTATCTCAATCGGTTCTCGAGATATGATTTTTTAAAGGTTTTTTAAGGAAAACCGTGTTTTTTCCTTTTAAACTCGAATTTCTCCACTTTACTTCATTCAATTTTAACTTTTGACCACATTTTCGAAATCAGCATTAAATTTACTATAAGAATAGTGTACTTGAGTTCTTAAAAAGTACCATCCAAAGGCCCTCATATCAGCTGAAACATTGACGATTTTGAAAAAAGAATATTTCTGAAAATCTTTAAAACTTTACTACTCTTCCAAAACGAATCCTGGAAACTGGCAAATCTCATGAAAACTGCTTCGTCTAATACTCTTTCCAACGGTATAATCAAGTTTACTTTTATTTTGTTATTTAGTGGAGAAAATTATGTTTTAATGTAAAAAAATGTGGGTTTTTCAATGAAATTGTTGGTTTTCTCGAAAGATGACCCTTCATGAACCTACGAGTATGGGGTCGGTTTCTATGTATTCAATTTCATTGAAAAACCCACATTTTTTAACATTAAAACATTGTTTTCTCCCCTAAATAACAAAATCAAAGTAAAATTGACAATACCGTTGGAAAGCATATTAGATGAAGCAGTTTTCTTGAGATTTGCCAGTTTCCAGGATTCTTTTTAAAAGAGTAGTAAAGTTTTAAAGATTTTCAGAAATATTGTTTTTTCAAAATCGTCAACGTTTGAGCTGATGTGAGGGTCTTTGGATGGTGCTTTTTAAGAACCAAAGTACACTATTCTTATAGGAAATTTAATGCTGATACCGAAAATGAGGTTTAAAGTTAAAATTAAATGAGGCAAAGTGGAGAAATCCGAGTTTAAAATGAAAAAACACGGTATTCCTGAAAAAGCCTATAAAAAAACATATCTCGAGTACGGATTGAGATAAAAATATGCGGTTGGCGGCATTTTACTCCATTTTCGATGTAGTTTCACCCAATTTTTTTTTTTTTTTTTTTTTTTTTTGCATCTGCGAGGGAATCACCCTGTATTTCATTGTCTATCTTCAAATTGGTTGTATTATTCTCTCCTTTCTTTGTATTAATTTATGGGAATTTATGGATATTTGTTACTTAATTTTGAGGGAACTGTAAAATATTTATTGATACTTACTCACTACCATCATGATGTGATGGGGTATTTCACATGGTAGTTTACTCACTAGAGAGTTATAGTGGCAATTAGGAGAAAACGTATCGTCTAGAACGTATCCCCTAATTCGTAGTGGATGGGTTTTCGCTATTAGCCTTCCTCACATGAGGTTTCAAGGAGTGAAAGTTATAGAACCGTTCCATCAGCTGTCAGAGCGTAACAACTGAATGTATTGCAGGCCCAAGATGTGGGATGCATTGATATGCGTTGTAGCGTTACTTTGTGGCACTATCTTTTCGGCCAATGAATATGATATGGATACGTTGGTGGACCCGCCATCGGTTTCATGCCACTATAACTCTCTACTGTTCTCTACTGTCATCATCAAATGATGGAATTGGAACTAATTTCAGTTCCCCTGCTGTTATTTTGTTCTTCCTGATTTATTTATTAATTATATTTTTGTTCATAATTTCAATGTTTTCGAAGTTTATTGATTTAGCTGTTGTTTTTAGAAGGTCTATCTTCACTCCCAGGTACATTACCCCCAGTTGACGGGGGGACCGGTCCACGAGCTGTATACCGCTGCATGCAGGACTTACATCTGTTGGGTCACTGCGCGTGCTGTCACTTTTGTCCTCAGCTGGCTGCTTCAGGGGCGGAGAGCCATTTCTGAAATCTATCTATCTATACTATTAATAAGAATGAAACTCCGTTTGTCTGTTTGTTTGTCGTGTCTATGCACGGCCAAACGGCTGAGTGGGGGGAGTGTACGAGTGGGGGGATCTTCTTGAGATTTTCCAAAAGTGGGAGCGAGCGAATTTAAAATTGTTTAATCCCAGCCGAACCATGGGCCGTAGGGCGGGAGGGGGGTCGAAGTAAGAATTAATGTGCGCTTTTTGGACTTCCCCGCTTCCCCTACCCCTCTAAACGGCCGTCGACAATTCCGGAAAAATACCGGTTTCGTAGGTTTTTGAACGAGGAAGACGACGGCGCGATCGGATCGCGAAAAAAGTATCGGGAAATGCGTCAAAAAAATGCGAGAGTACGGACCCGTTTTCTCGAAAAGTCCGCCGAAAAACTTGGTTTTTTCCGATTAAAATATACCCCATAAAGGTACGTTTTTCGGAACGGTTTTCGCGGGCGAAATACAGCTTTGGGTCCGCCGAATCTGAATCCGAAATCGGATATCGAAAAAAGTGACGAGAACTTGGTCAAATTGCGAGCAGAAGCGAGCAAAGCGATTAAAATGATTCTGCCGTGGACGAGAGAAGGCTCAAGAATTGACGTGAAGGGTTCGATGTCACAACATTGTGAGGCGAGCAGGTATGCCTACATAGGTACCTACCTTGCGAGCGAAGCGAGAGCCATTTCAAATAATAAATACGGACTTTGTCCTACACATATACAGGTATACCTTGCGAGCGAAGCGAGCAACATCCCCGAATAAACTTTTCGTGGTTCCACGTAGTTTTATAAGATTTAATTTGTTTGTAATAATTCCCAACTGAAAAAAACGTCTGCCAAGTTGGGTGGGCAGTATAACTTCCTCAAGCGAGCGAAGCGAGCAGCATCCCCTACAGAAGTTAAACCTACCCTTAGAGATCTACCGTTTGCGAGCGAAGCGAGCAACATCCCTGAATAAACTTTTCGTGGTTCCACGTAGTTTTATAAGATTTAATTTGTTTGTAAGAATTCCCAACAGAAAAAAACGTCTGCCAAGTTGGGTGAGCAGTATAACTTTCTCAAGCGAGCGGAGCGAGCAACATCCCCTACAGAAGTTAAAACTACCCTTAGAGATCAACCGTTTGCGAGCGAAGCGAGCAACATCCCCTACACGTTTCAGTTGTAATACATCGCGTGTATACAGCCACACTTTGCGAGCGAAAGCAACATTCTGTACATGCCACACTTTGCGAGCGAAGCGAGCAACATTCCCTACATGCCACACTTTGCGAGCGAAGCGAGCAATGTTCCCTACATGCCACACTTTGCGAGCGAAGCGAGCAATCTAATGGGGGGTCCGGGGGGACGTGTGTTCGTTTTATCAAATCTTTCGGTTATTCACTAGGTAGGTTAATAGAATATTGAATTAGCGAGTTTATGCTTTCTCTGGTATCTTTTGTTTTGCCTTTTTTATCACTTGTGAAAATCTATTTAAGAATTCACCTGTTTGAAAGATTGTAGCAATTTTCGTTTGAACGAAAAGCACTTGTGGTGAAATCCACCCCCTCTTGTCAACAGCCCTTTTCAGGGCTACCAAAAAGAGGTAGACACAACACAAAAATATTTACAAGACGTCGAGTTATAACTCCGTCAAACAAAATATTTCACCAGAGAGAAAATACTAAATTCTCTCCCAAAAGTGAAATATTAAATAATAACACACAAGGCGACCTCCCCAAACATTTACTGGGCGAGAGAGATGCGACAAACATCTCGAAACAAGTCGCCTTGAATGAGAAACCTCAAACAGGAAAACTCAAGGTCGTCCAACCACCCCCGGGGACCCCGTCACAGCGACGGACGTGGGGAAACCACCTCGAAAGACCAACTCAGCTATCATACGCACAGATACTGAGAAAACAATGTGCGAACCAATGAGATTGCACAGTCGAATTTATGAAATTAAGCGGACCAACCAGGAGGCGGCAGGAGGCGGCCACCTCCCTATAAATACCCCGCTGGGAGCCCTCCGAAATTCATTCCACTCTCCGCTCTCGACGACGACACCTCTGAAGTACGAAGAATTCTACACGCTCTACGCTGACGAACCTTCTGCATTACGAGTTCATCTCAAGAACGGCTTCCTACTGCTTTCTACAAGCCCTACCTTCTCTCCACACAGATCTCGCATTGGCATCTACGAGTCCAGTGATTATTCATCCTGCTCATTGCCCAACGTAGTTCATCTGTCAGGACGCCACCCGGTACAGCTATCGATATTCTCTTTAGCTCGTACGCCCGAGGGACGTTCCGAGCCGTGTCGCCCGGGTTTCGTAGCATTAAGCTCGTAACCGACCGCTGTGGGCACGCCGGTAAATTACTCTGCTCATCCGCTCTAATTTACCGTCTAAGGAAGCCTTTTTCAAGGCTACGAGGTAGGACCCTGACATACGAGCATTGGAAAGACGCTCTGTCAAGCGAGTCCACCTCCCAAACCCTCTATTTTTCACACATAGAGGCATCGAAACGAGCTAAAAACTCGGTTATTTCGATGGAACGTCGGCCGTCCTATTTCCCCTTGCGAGGGGAGGCAGACGACGGCGAAGCCGGGCCGAGTAGCCCCCGTGATGCTCCCTACCGGCAGCACGGCGAATCCGCTGAACCCAGCGACAGCGCAAGGCGCGATCCTCACGTCCGGACCGCCTTCTCACCCGACGTATTCGTTCAAGAAACGTTCGATCAAGCCTCGCCTATACAAAAGATCGAGGATACCTTTCCGACTCGCTCTGAAGCCGATCCTTACGATTCGACCAAGCTGTCTGAATACCCACGTTATTCGACGCAGGCCTACCCGGCCGATCCGAGTGTCAAATACACTCCAAATGCACAAAAAACGAAGGATACTTTTCAGTACCTCAACCAAGCTCAACATATTCCCCTTTCAGATATAAATCTAAGGCCGGAATATTACAAAACGGCTCAGTACCAAACTGATCGAACCCAGCACTTGCTACGCGAGCCCAGCGCTCCACGCGGCTACGACACGAACTAATTCCCATTTCAGTCCGCCAAGCCAGTTGACCTTGGCGGATCCGCTCACATTCCTCACGGGAATGAGCCGGGGACTAACCCGCATAACCGGAATATAAATGTCCGACTTGGCCTACCTACGCCAAGTAAAACATATCTAAATCCACTACAAATGGTGACCCCGCCTTTGAACAGGCTCAACACGGAGCATTTCGTTCCCTCTTATGAAGCTAGTGGATTTCAGGGAACCACTGCGGGCGTGCGACCCCCGCCGGGCCTCTACGCCCCACATCTCACGCAACATCCCTCTACACAAAGTGGCTTTCAAGCACTTTTAGAGGAGATGGGAGATTATCAAAAACCTATCTTCCAAAAGAAGAATATCGATCGTGCACTCGCCGAGTTCGATCAATACTGCGTGCGAAAACACCTGAGAACGCAGAACGAATGCTTCTCAGCTATATACAAGTGGGTACCAGAAGAAATGAGGGAAGCTAACGATTCAGCTTACCTCACGGCACCCCACGCACCCTACGAAGAGGCCAAACAGCGCCTACAGCGAGAATACGGGTTGTCCTTACAGGACAGGTTCCTCGCACTCGAGGACCCCGCATCTCTCGCCAAAAAACCCAGCACCAAGTACCACGAAATGTACTCGAAAGCTGTTGGGTACTTTTCAGAAGCTCTGATCACTCAAAAGTGGATTGAGACCCTACCCATCGAAGCACGAGGTATGGTCGCAGCTCAGCCTACCACGACCTCCCGGCTCGACCTAGCTGATACGCTACACGCGTACAGAACAGAGAATACTTCTCTGAACATACGAGGAGTAGAATCTACTCCGAAACCCATAAATACTGGTTTCAAAAAGGCCCTCTCGAAACAAGCTGAGTTCAAACCCCAACCAGTGGAGAGTAAGCCTCACAAACCGACGGCCTATGTCTGTCGAAACCACGCACGTTTCGGTAACGAAACTCGCAAATGTGCAGACCCAGAACACTGCACTTGGAAGACAAACACTGCTTCCAAAACTAGCAGAAAGGCAGCGACTATAAGCCAGCCTAAAACCCGGGTTTCTACCGAAAATACTCAGAGGTCGGTACAAGAAAGTACCGTTCCAACCTCCGACGCAGAGAGTTCGGAAAACGAATAACTGCCAGTGTATCTGAGCCTATACGCCGGCAGTCTACTGAGTATAAAAGGCTCTTTTTCAAGTGCAAACTAAATGGCACTGAATTTCTCATTGACACGGGAGCAGAAGTGAACATTCTACCCCACAATGTCACAAAAAAATTGGGCTTGAAAATTCTTAAGTCCAACGTTAAGCTCACAGCAGCTAACGGAGCCCCTATAGACACACTAGGGCGAGCTGACACAACAATTAACATCGGCCTCGGAGACATGACCACCGATTTTATGATCACGAAAGTTGATCTAGCGATCCTAGGTATTCCATTCCTCGAGTCTTGGGATATCGGAATACGGGTCAAACACAAGTACATTTATAAAGATAAAGTAAAGAGCTATGCCGATCAAAAAATAGCTGCAGTCATGAACAAAAAGTTCACTGACGAACAAATAGCAGCTACTATCCCTCATCGTGACAATACCCCTCAACCAGAGGACGTGCAAATCACGGAGGACGAAAACATTCGCTCTATCATTGACAAATACAATGATAAAATGAGCAAACTTCAAGGTAAATGGAAAAACAACGGGGTTTACCACCGTATAACCACGGAAGGAACACCAGTACACTTCCGAGCAAGACCCATGGCGGGCGAAAAACGGGCTCAAGTCAAAAGTACTTTTGACAAAATGCTTTCAGAAGGCATAATTGCACCATCAGATTCCGAATGGGCATCCCCGTTACACTGTGTGCCAAAAAAAGACGGGTCATGGAGAATCACCGGCGACTACCGTTTCCTCAACGCGAAAACGAAGAAAGACGCCTATCCTCCTCCTCACATTCGCTCTTTCCAAGCGAATTTACATGATACGCAAATCTATTCGACAATAGATTTAAAATCGGCGTATTATCATATTCCGATGCACCCAGATGACGCTCATAAAACTGCAATTATTACACCTTTCGGTCTTTATGAGTTTAAGAAAATGAGCATGGGTTTGGCCGGAGCGGCTCAAACATGGCAAAGATACATGGACAGCATCATGCGAAAATTTGATTTCGCATTTGTATACCTAGATGACATCCTGGTGGCTTCTAAAAATTATAAAGAACACATGAACCACCTCAGACAAATTTTTGACAAACTAGGGGAACACGGACTTCGAGTAGGTTTTGATAAATGCATTTTTTCAAAACCTACCGTCGATTTCCTAGGTTTCACTATCTCGAAAGAAGGGATAATTCCTAAACGAGATAAAATAGAAGCCATAGAACAATTTCCTAGGCCAATAGACGTACGAAGTCTACGCAGATTCCTAGGTATGTGTGGTTTCTACCGAGCATGCTCAAGCAAATTCGCTCACACGGCACAACCTCTGTATGACTCCATTCAGTCAAACAAAAAAAATGACAGAACACCAATCGAATGGACATCAGAGAGAGAAAAAGCTTTCAACAGCTTAAAACAAGCAATGATCAAAGCAACATTGCATAACATTGCTCACCCACATCCTACAGCAGAGTGGAGATTAGTCTGTGACGCATCCGACACACACATCGAAGCGGCATTAGAACAGGAAATTACAGACAAACATGGTTCGAAATCTTACCAACCATTGGGATTTTTCAGTAAAGAAATTCCAGAACAATGGAAGAACAAAGCATCGTTCGACAAAGAAATGTTCGCCGTTTACCAAGCTTGCATTCACTGGCACAACGACTTGGACGGCAGATCTTTCCATATTTGTTCGGATCACAAGCCTCTGCTAGGCACGATGCTTAAGAAAAATGCACATTTTTCTAAAATGAGATTAAGATGGCTAACATACATCTCTCAAATGACGAGTGACATTCGTCATATTTCCGGAGAGAGCAACGTCGTCGCCGACGCACTCTCCAGACCCTTCGATCCGGTTGAAATTCAAACAAAATCGATTTCAACCCAGACGGACGAGGGTCCACCCATAGCCGAAATTTCGAAAATTACGGCTGCAATAGAATGCAATCTTCTACTGCACATTGCAAATTCACAAATTCGTTCTCCCCCTAACGCGGAGGACAAATTGAAACTCACACGAGTTGAATTCTCTCAAGGAGAAATTTGGTGTAACCTAGACCTAGGACACCCTAGACCTTATATTCCAAACGAAATAAGGGAAGAAATAATAAGCCAAATTCACAATTTGGGGCACCCAGGTATACACTCTACAGTGTATAAAGTTAAACAAAGATATTTTTGGCACGGACTCCGTGCAGATGTCTCCAACTGGGTCCGAGCGTGCGAAACTTGCCAACGAGCAAAAATCACGCGCTCCGTGAAGCTCCCTTACTCCGAATTTGAAACGGCAAACAAATTTTCACACGTACACGTTGATATTACCGGACCCTTACCTTTAGCTAAAGGAGGGAAACGTTACATTTTGATGATGGTTGATAGAGCAACGGGTTGGCTAGAGGCAGTCCCTCTTAACAACATCGAAACAACCACAATCACAAACGCCTTTATCAATATTTGGGTAGCTTCAAAGGGCGTACCTAAATACATCACAAGTGATCAGGGCACTCAATTTGAATCAGATCTGTTCAATTCCATTATGGAACGTCTCGGAGTAAAACATACTCACACGTTACCATACAAACCATCAACAAACGGAATGGTAGAACGCAGAAATAGATCTTTGAAAGAGGCTCTCAAAGCACAAAACGAAAATTGGCTCGACGCACTTCCAAAAGTTCTACTCGCCATGCGTACGGCAGTAGACCCAGCGACTGAAACTACGCCTTTCCAAAAAGTTTACGGAATTGACGTACCACTCCCAGGAGACATTTTCGTAACTTCTACAAACCTTTCGGAACCTCTTTTCTTCCGGCCTACGCATATTAAACATAATAATACGAAATATGCCGTAAACATGCCCAAAAATTTGGATACATGTACTCATGTCTATATCAGAGTGCCCACACAGCTCACCTCTCTGCAATGTCCTTACACGGGACCATTCAAAGTGGTTAAAAGAGATAAGTTTTCGGTTACAGTGCAAATTGGCGAACATACAAAAAAAGTTCCCAAACAGCAAATAAAACCAGCTTATACTCTACACTCGGACGAAGCTGTGTCACTAAACAAAAATCAGGCAGAAAATAAGGAGGAGACTCCCCGAAAATCTGCCAGAAGGCACGTCCCCTCTACCAAATTCGACGAGAGGTGGGTGACGGCGCTCGAAACACCCCAGCCGGCGTCGTCGTTAATAACACGACGTCTTGGGGGGGCCCCTGTGGTGAAATCCACCCCCTCTTGTCAACAGCCCTTTTCAGGGCTACCAAAAAGAGGTAGACACAACACAAAAATATTTACAAGACGTCGAGTTATAACTCCGTCAAACAAAATATTTCACCAGAGAGAAAATACTAAATTCTCTCCCAAAAGTGAAATATTAAATAATAACACACAAGGCGACCTCCCCAAACATTTACTGGGCGAGAGAGATGCGACAAACATCTCGAAACAAGTCGCCTTGAATGAGAAACCTCAAACAGGAAAACTCAAGGTCGTCCAACCACCCCCGGGGACCCCGTCACAGCGACGGACGTGGGGAAACCACCTCGAAAGACCAACTCAGCTATCATACGCACAGATACTGAGAAAACAATGTGCGAACCAATGAGATTGCACAGTCGAATTTATGAAATTAAGCGGACCAACCAGGAGGCGGCAGGAGGCGGCCACCTCCCTATAAATACCCCGCTGGGAGCCCTCCGAAATTCATTCCACTCTCCGCTCTCGACGACGACACCTCTGAAGTACGAAGAATTCTACACGCTCTACGCTGACGAACCTTCTGCATTACGAGTTCATCTCAAGAACGGCTTCCTACTGCTTTCTACAAGCCCTACCTTCTCTCCACACAGATCTCGCATTGGCATCTACGAGTCCAGTGATTATTCATCCTGCTCATTGCCCAACGTAGTTCATCTGTCAGGACGCCACCCGGTACAGCTATCGATATTCTCTTTAGCTCGTACGCCCGAGGGACGTTCCGAGCCGTGTCGCCCGGGTTTCGTAGCATTAAGCTCGTAACCGACCGCTGTGGGCACGCCGGTAAATTACTCTGCTCATCCGCTCTAATTTACCGTCTAAGGAAGCCTTTTTCAAGGCTACGAGGTAGGACCCTGACATACGAGCATTGGAAAGACGCTCTGTCAAGCGAGTCCACCTCCCAAACCCTCTATTTTTCACACATAGAGGCATCGAAACGAGCTAAAAACTCGGTTATTTCGATGGAACGTCGGCCGTCCTATTTCCCCTTGCAAGGGGAGGTAGACGACGGCGAAGCCGGGCCGAGTAGCCCCCGTGGTGCTCCCTACCGGCTGCACGGCGAATCCGCTGAACCCAGCGACAGCGCAAGGCGCGATCCTCACGTCCGGACCGCCTTCTCGCCCGACGTATTCGTTCAAGAAACGTTCGATCAAGCCTCGCCTATACAAAAGATCGAGGATACCTTTCCGACTCGCTCTGAAGCCGATCATTACGATTCGACCAAGCTGTCCGAATACCCACGATATTCGACGCAGGCCTACCCGGCCGATCCGAGTGTCAAATACACTCTAAATGCACAAAAAGCGAAGGATACTTTTCAGTACCTCAACCAAGCTCAACATATTCCCCTTTCAGATATAAATCTAAGGCCGGAATATTACAAAACGGCTCAGTACCAAACTGATCGAACACAGCACTTGCTACGCGAGCCCAGCGCTCCACGCGGCTGCGACACGAACTATTTCCCATTTCAGTCCGCCAAGCCAGTTGACCTTGGCGGATCCGCTCACATTCCTCACGGGAATGAGCCGGGGACTAACCCGCATAACCGGAATATAAATGTCCGACTTGGCCTACCTACGCCAAGTAAAACATATCTAAATCCACTACAGCACTGTTTGGCCATTGAGGTAGAAGGAAGATGGAGGGAAAAAATGTCGGCCTTACAGGGGCAAACTGGTCTCAGTATTGAAAGTATAATATTTATATTGGCATCAGTTCCATGAAATCAAATATCAATACAAATTATTAAACTTCAAGTTGAACTATCTTGATGAGTTTACGTTTTTCAAAAACACAGGATTGTATAGTGGGCACTGTAGCTTCCTTGACAGTGTTGACCTCTTATTTAATTTTAATTAGAAAGAGCGCACAGTTTGTGTCACTGAATGTTTGCTAAATTTGCTAAATTCTGATTCAGATACGGAATTAGAAACTTTATTACTTTATTATAAAATTAATTATTTAAATATTTATAACATTTATTAAACAAAAATTATTTGAAATTAAACAACTACTACTGGACTACTGAAACAATCTCTGGGTAGGATTCACAAGAAATACACTGTTTATGCTTTATACCTCTCTATTGAAATCATTCCTAAGAAATGAGGTTCCCTCGCCACTTGAATTATTTGATTTTTATAACACTTTGCACTCCTTGCGTAATATGGAGATACGGGGACCAGTTGACCAAATTTTTGTTGGATTCCAATATTAAAGCGATCGACCGGTTATCACCTTCATATCTCACTTTCTGCAATCATTTATTCTACAATGCCTACTTCCGTTTTATTTTGAAAAGATTGGTCACCATATGGCACCATATTCCAAACTTTCATGTGAAGTGGCCCTCAATGATTTCTATCTTCTTTCTAACCTGATGTGTTTGAATATGGTGAGTATGGATTATTAGTATTCCGCAAATTATTACGTTCCAGTCCAAAATATTTGCATTTACAGGTGTGTGATTGCTGGCAAATCAATTGTCGCCATATTTCTTCTAATTGGGGTGATCCCTTTACTGTCCGGCTTGCTGCTGGAACTTGTTTGTGTCATGCCGCTAAGAGTGCCTCTCGAGCAAACTCCCGTCCTTTGGCTGTGGCAAGATTGGGCACTTGGAGTCCTGTACACTAAAATCGTCTGTGCTATCACCATGATGGGCCCTGACTGGAGACTCAGACGTGCTATTGAACGCACTTATCGTGATGGATTCAGGAACATGCAGCTCAAGTGAGTTTCACATTTTGATTTATTATTTTTAAATAATGAACCATTGTAATCAACCTAGAAAAAAATGGTTACCCCACTCGAAAGTTGTTAGTTTATGTATCAAGAACAAAAAGAAAAAAAACTGCTCATAGTTTCCTCGTTCCCCTAACCTGAACGTATGGAACATTGAAATGTTCAGTATAATCTTCAAGTGTTTCATGGAGTTAGAATTTGAGCAAAACCTTCAATCAGGCAAATTAGAAAATTATGTTTGATAGATCTTACAAGCGTAAAAAATACCAATGATTCGGAAGGGGTAGTAGACCATTTACAGTCTAAATCGTTCAATCTCAGAAAATGTTATCGAAATCAGATGGAATCTATATATAGCATGCTTCTTACAAGGAAATGAGGTTTGCGCATGCCCACCAGTTACTTATGATACGATTTTGAAGACACTCTTGTGAGGTATTCAAACTTAATTTCCAAACTACCTTCCAGATAGGTCTAACACCTAAAATGCTTGTGGAAGCTGATTTTAGAGACACACAAATGTTTCGTCTTCACTACCCTACAATATCCTGTCCTATAAGGCATATGAGTTTCATGAAAATCGTATCATTAGTAGCTTATGCGCACGCGCGAAACTCAAGTCCTTGAAACAAGTACAGCTTTTACACTTTTCATCCGATTTTGGTGACATTTTCAGTGATTGTACGGCTTAGGCTGTAGATGGACTATTGCACACCACCTCTCCCGAACCGTTGGTAGCTTTAGAAATTGACCCCATAAATACATGCACAATTGTTCCCTACCATTTCTTACATTCTAATTTATGGTTGGATTTTTCTTATGAATAGGTTTATGTTTTTTAGTCCCTACTTGAGTTTGTTAGTGTTTGTCGGCGAGAAAACTCTTAGAAAAGCTGTCTAACTGGAGAAATGCATTCAAAATTTAGCTATAAAAACCATGAATTATTCGTTACATTAATGTCTGCCCATATAAACATGCTCTAATTCAAATGAAATGTGTTCCAAAAGATCGCTCGAAAAGGCATAGCTATACATCCTTTAATTAATTTCTTTAACAAAAGTTGAAATTCTCAAATGATGCAGAAGATTTCATCGATTAATCGCTTCTTTTATCAGTCAAACGCTCTCGATATCGACCTATTTTTTGACTGGAATGACAATAACATTATTCTGTAGGATTAGTTATATTTAATAAGGTACGTACTACAATTGAAATATTTTTTTCCCTGCAGGTTTGTTGTGGATGAAGTGGCCTTTCCAGTCATAATCTGCCTCGCTATATTTCTCGCCGTCCCGTACGTTATAGCCCACTCGATCGTTCCCCTTTTCGTTCAGAATGCCTTCATCCGGGTCGTCGTCGCTCGCCGGATCTACCCCTCTGTTCTCGTACTTGCCGTCATCATTATTCTTGTTTCATTCCAGGTATATATTTTTTATTATATGTGTTTAGCTACCATTTAACTCAACGTTGTATCAGGCCAATTGGAATCAGTGTTCCTAGATACGAACCTTAGTTTGTAGTCATCCAAGTTTAGGAGCCCAGCCAAAAAAAGTCCCCATGCTAAACGTACTTAACTCACGTAACTTACTATACTACTTCGAACTTTGTACGAAATCTTACTAAATTACAATATTTCGGCAACTATCTTCACCCGAGTTGTCAGGACAATGTTGTATCAATCAGAATAGTTACAAAAGTAGCGAAGTTGATTGAGTATCGCTAGGAAAGAAAAAACTGTCTCTTGGAAACGGAGTATGATCGCCTTTAGGACTACTAGAATACGATCTAAAGTACGATAACAAGGTAGAGAGGCACAGTGATAAGCTGAGTGACCCCTGAGTCTAAATTCTTTCCTAATCGACCTACAGTACTGAGCGCCTTTGGGACTTGTAGGACACGATTACGAGGTAGGTTGGCGCACTGATCAGCTGAGGGACCCCTGAGGCTAATTTCTTTTCTAATCAAATTGTATTGAAATTTGGAATACAGCGCCTCTGGGACATCTAGGATATTATTAAAAGGTATGGACGCGCACTGATCAGCTGAATAACCCCTGAATCTTATTTCTTACCTGAATTCAGGAAAACAGAATTAATAAAAACACCATACAGCAATCAATTTAACACCTGGCTAAAGCATTTGTGTGTTTCAACAACTTGAGCTGCCAGGCACTTTAGTGTGGGTGTCTATCCAGGTAGACGGCCGCTTCTTCCTCACTGACGGGCGTCCACTCAGATAGAAGGGGGCCTTATGACTTTTCACTTTCCAAGGTTCTTGTGTGACGAAATATCAGTAAAGAGGTTCAGTTAGTGCTGAAAACCGCTTCATTGCTGTTTAGACCTCTCAAAAGAATGCGCCAGAATCGGATCAGAACTATTCTCTTATAAGATAGGTATTGCTATTTTTTGGTGGCAGTGAGGTTGCACGGGCGAATAGAGAGCAGCAGGTAGCATCGGCTCGGATTCCCGCTCCAGCATCGAGAATGTTAAATAACGTTTAAGTAACGAGGAGCGAAGCGTCAAGTTAGGAATTTTTTTAGTGGGCTGATCTGGCTTTGTTTTAATTTATTTATTTAGTTATTCAAGTGTAATTTGTAACTCATGTGCAATTTTTGTGTTAATGAGGCCACTCCGAAAGTAATCACTGGACTGGTGGTTATTTGAAACATGTACATCAATCGGTGCATATACTTATGAAATATGAACCAAGTACAGTTTTTACGTTGTTGGCGCCGACATAAATGTCTCTAACTGCAGCATCAAGTATTGAAGACCCATTAAATGATAAACATTTTCAGATAAGCAGAGTGGTCCCAGAACTGCAGGATGTTCCCTGCGATGTATAATTAAAAAAACCTCATCGATTTATCTTGCTAAAAACCCCTATTTATTTCTACAGAATAACGTGAGAGGCATTAACTTTGAAGTTATTTGTATACTTTCTAAAATCAAACTTCTTGTTTTTCTTTTATTGTATGTACTACCTTTTTTTCATTATGCACATTTTATACATGCTCCAGCCTAACAACCAATTTAAATCAAATTAGAGTAAACTTAAATTGTGTGCTCTGTCACTGCAATACTCAAGTACACATTTTATTGTAGTTCAGTGCATTTTCATTTACGCACTACCACTTCTCCAGCTTCCCCACCCACAGGAGGATGGGAACAGCTGTCAGGCCGTTATGGTTATGATTGTACTTCGATAAATGAAAGGGATACGAAGAACAATAGTTGTTTCTGTGGAACCTACAGTTTTATTTCGATTACCGATTCTTTTCCACCAACTGACTGCATGGGGCTTTTGCAGAACAAAACTCAGACCTAGCGGCTTATATTTCCCCACAATAGGCCACTTATTATTTGGGGATTCTGCAGCGGCTCCATGTCCGTAAATGTGTTGCTTAACGCAACCAAATTTTTCATCTTTCTAATCTAGATCTCTAAGTGAGGCCCTTTCGATAATGTGATGTCCCAGGGCCTCTTGCCTACACCTTCAAGATCTATCACGGTTGCACCCCTGGCAGGGGTCCCTCAGGTGATCAGTGCACCTCCTTACCTTCTAATCGTGTCTTAGAAGTCCCAAAAGCGCTCCATTCCTAATGTCAGTACTGTAGGTCGATTAGGAAAAAAATTTGGTCTCGGGGTCACTCAGCTTATCATTGTGCCTCTGTACCTCGTAATCGTACTTTGGAACGTATTCCAGCAGTCCCAAAGGCGATCGTATTTCGTTTCCAAGAGAAAGTTTTTTCTTTCTAGCGATACTTGATCAACTTTGCTACTTCTGTAACTACTCCGATTGATACTACATTTTCCTGACATCTACGGTGACGGATCAATGGCTAAAGCATGTGCACGCTAAAAGCTCCCACTGGCTAAACCAACACAAAAACTGCTGATCATACAATGGGGCTTCGAATATGAGAAGCTCGAGATAGAGCGCAGCATGTAAACTATGAACTTACTGATTTGTTATTTTTTGTTGCCTATAAGGGCACTCATGATGGTCACAAGTTGTTTTTGTTGTTTTGTCAGTTTGTTGTTTGTTTGTGTGGTTCTTTATTGTAATACTTTATTTATTAATAATATAATTCTAATTTTGACCAGCATTGATGAGATTGAAGTTAAAGGTAGAGTGAAAAGAGGTGACGCAAGGTATCAACAAGGGGAAAATGATATCAACCACCATGTTCCTTAGGTCCTTCGCCCCCTACTGCTCCTTGCTGCGACCTTGTTAGTTCGGAGGCCCATTTAAGTAATTATAAGCATAAATGACCTGAATGACTGGGAAGAACTTGAATATTTCAATAATGTATAGCGCAGACTTTTTGGTGCTCAACGACTAGGAAACCGTGGCCATTGAGCTGAGGGGAGCACCTGGATGCTAACACTTCCATGACGAATTGCTCCAAGAATACCGGCTGTTGAAGTCACGTTTAATGTGACTTCACTATTGATGAGTAGTTGGAATTGTTGGTTATTCAAACAGAACGTTTACTCCAACCAATTGTATTCTGTATCTCCTTACTGTATTCTGTTTCTCCTACCTACTTACTTCACTCTGCGGAAAAGTTTTGATTGTTGACTGTTGTCCCGACATACGAAATATAAATTCAACATCGGTTAACCTGTTTGGGTAAGCCAATCTCCTCAGCATAACACAAAGGGATTTTAGGCCACATACCCGGTACCCTCCTGGAAGTACTAATTCTTCTGGTATTTCCAGAGCAATTCTCAATATAGGCAAATCAGGCCTTTGGAAACTAAACATATTGAAAATTTCTTCATCTGTCCACATGTTCAAATCAAAGTGACCGTATCTACTTCTCAACTGTGGGGTCCTTCGAGTAGCATACAACTCCATATACCAGTCCATTGCTTCATCCATCTCGTTTTCATCAACGACACCTTCATTGAAAAGGCGAACGAACAATTCGAGTTCATCCATAATCAAAATTACAGAATACAGGAAAGACGGATAAAACAAAAGTGATAAACGGATATACTGAAAACTGAAATAACAACAAGTAGGTAAACTGGGTTATAAATGAGTAAGGTTATATATCGTCCCGTTCGTCACGAAAAGACGCCATGGGAAACCGATTTCGCACGGTTTGTCACACCGGCTACTTAATGCACTGTACGTCACGCATGCGCAGTCTGCATTTTTCTCCATACGGTACCGGCTGCTACGTCGCCCGAACTGTACCAAAAAGTCTCTAATTTGAGCGTTTGTTCAGTAAATGTGGCAGGCAGTTTGGGAAAAAAACTTTTTTTTTTTCTTTAAAAATTTTGTGGCTTTCTTTCAAATAGCCAAACGCATTTGAACTTGGTTAACCGTCCCAACAAATAATGAGTATAAAACTACCCCAGTCTCTAACACCTAGAAATGAAGGTAAACTACATAAAAAATCCTTATGGGAGTGAAACTTTTTTTTTTTTTTTTTTAGCGTTTATTGCACCGAGTAATCTTATTAACAATTTAAATCTGACTTATATTACTGCAATACACTATTTAGGACCTAAACTGCATAACTTTGTCCCTTGTCTCTCGAACATATCACATTCACTTCCTACACAAGCTCATGCGGTTTCAAACGCTTAAGGCGTCGAGTTAGATCTTGCACATCCAGAGGCTTTACAGCTTCCTCATTCACATGATCTTTTAGTCTGGCAAGATGAGCCGTTGCTCACTTTTTGATCACCTCAATCCACACTGTCAACTTGAAGTTCACGGTGGAGTGCCTCATTTCGGAGTACCACAGCGCATCAGTGATACGTCGTAGTACAGAGTTCTGGAAACGTTGAATGATCTGTCTATTGGTTGGAGCTGTGCAGCCCCACAATTGCGCTCCATACATCCAAACTGGCTTCAGTACTTGACTTGGAGTGAAAAATAAAATCATATAATCCTCATGATAATAGCAATATGTATTTTATAAAGAAAACATACTACTGAAATGAAACTAACATTTTGTTTTGTTTACTTGTTTTGCAAAACAGCTCAGACAATTCGCCAAGCTCTACGAACACATAAAAAACGACAAATACCTGGTTGGAAGGCGGCTAGTCAACTACCATCACAAGAGTGCGATTCGTTCTCCATAAAGATTTAAACAGAACACCACTGCGTTTACTTAACTTTGTAAATATCACCATCCCCCATCCTTGAAGTCAAAAGATTTTTTTAATATACCGTAACTTAGATTAAAAACAAAGAGAACAAGGCTTGAGAAGAGGAAAATTTTGAATTTTGTCTTTTCAATGTTATATTGTAAATACTATTAAGCAACTGATAAGTGGGTTGTGTAGTGATATCTAATTGTGAATGTTGAATCACGCAATAACACTATCTGTACAAATTACAGAAATGCTCTGTTCTCCATGGTTTTAATTTCCCACTCTCAGTTTACAATTCACTCCAAATCCAAACATAACTATTTTTTGGAACGTGCTTGGTTGATTTATTCGGTTTCAAGATTAATATCAACTGCTAATCTAATATTTAAGTAAAATGTTTAGCTACTAGTCGAGTAACCAAAGTTTCAAAAAAGTTCCAGTCATGCAGCATGATCGTACGAGCGAATTTTCATAAATGGTCGTATTACATTTATGTTAGATTCTGTTGAAATTTGAGCACTTTGGGGACAAATAAAAATTTTGTTATACATTTTATAGCAAACTAACTTTTTTTCAGTAATATTCCAATGAACAAACGATTTTGTGGATTTTTACAATTTTTTCAAGAGTTTTTATCGATTTTTAGCTTATTTTAATGAAATTTAAGAACATTTTTCAGTACTATTTTGTGCTTAAATTTGTAAATGTCCTCGTTCATGTTCGATTAATTTTTTTCGAGTAGCATTCTGCTAAAAAATAGAAATTTGTTAATTTTTAGCGGTTTTTTGCCATTTTTTAGAGATTTTTATGTACGTTTTTTGAAATTTGACCAATTTAATGTGCTCAAAAAGTGTTGTCCAACGAACTCATCCTTTCTTTTGAAATGCTTGATTTTTTGGCGAAAGAACGAAGTCTGGAATGACACACACACACATATATATATATATATATATATATATATATATATATATATATATATATATATATATATATATATATATATATATATATATCTGGAATGACATACATATATATATATATATATATATATATATATATATATATATATATATATATATATATATATATATATATATATATATACATACATACCTATAAAAAAGCGGTAAAATCCAGGAATCATTTCAGAATGCCTCAAAACAGATTTCGATGAAGAAAATTTTTGAAAATTTTTATTTTAAAATTTTTGGAGCCATTGCAATAGCTTTATTTTCTAAGAAAATTCGCTAAAAGGGGCGTTTTAAGACAAACCCCAGAAGTTTTTTTCCCCCAATAAGTATTTCCTTACGTTTTTCGGGGTGCTGAATCCGAAATTTCCAACTTTTCAGTTTTTTGCTTATATCTTGAAAACTATGCAATTTTCGAAAATTACCATTATTATAAGATTTAATGTAGACAAAATTCTCTACGAAATTCACTAGGTACTTAACTTTGAAATTTGCTCCACCAGAATTGTTGAAAAAACGTTATTTTTTGCTGTTTGGAGAAAAAGTTGAAAATTAACATTTAGAAGTTTGGTAGCGCCCACAAATAACTTTTGAGGCTAAAACTCACTATCCCTCTGTTTTTTCGTTGTAACGAATTACCGAACGCCAATGAGGGACACAATGTATGTACCACATACTTATGTACCATGTAACTAACTATTCATGTCAGCGCTATAGGGGAAGGTATGGCTGAAGAAGTAAAATTTGATCTAAACAGACTATCGGTTCTCTTTTGCATTAATGAGAACAAAGGGCTCAGTCAAAAACTATGCAACTTTCGAGGTTTGTCACTGTATATTACCTTATGAAATCACATTCATTGGTTTCCATCCATTTATTAATTTCCCTCCAGGCGATTACAATACTTACAATACTGAAACAGTGAAATACTTAGGACAGCAAATCGCTATTTTAACCTTCGGCAAACTTCTCTATCTTAAAGCGAGAGAAATGAAGGAAAATCTCTCAAGCGATTGTCCACCCTCGTGAACGTTGAACAATTGTTTCATATCTGTTTATCTGTGTGTCCGCTAATCCTTGCAACACGCATCACTTTTCCAATTTTCCTTCGATTTTGAAGACATTTTCAGGGAATAAGTGGGTTGGGACCCAAAATTGTATGTTATTTGTACATTGTATACGCCATTGCTGGTTCACTATGTTTTGCAACACAGGATATTTTAAGCTACTCCAAGTAAGCAGGTGTCACAGTCCTCGCAGTTAAATTTTAGGTCACAAATTGGTTTGTTTAACCTTTGAGGCCCAAGTTGTTTCCCGACTTCCTTCTTATACCAAGAAAGGCTTCAAGTGAAGATCACAATTCAAATAACTAAAATTATATTAAGGATTGCCACTGTCCCTTCTGCTGTTCTGCTTGCCTTTCATCTGTTTTTCACTTCTCCGAATTTCTTGAGCTATCAATTTCCTCAGCTATTACTCATGACAACTCCTAAAAAATGTTAATGCAAAAAATTAAACTTCGAATGCTTGAAACTTGATCCTCAAAGTGAAAAAGTTTTTTTGTTGTTGTTTTCTTCTGCTTCAGTTTACGCACAAGTACGAGGCAGTCACTCTGAGCAGCTCAACATGCATGGTTGAGTTAATATACTATGTTGACCCATCTGCGTCTGTGGACACATCTGGGGGGAGGGTTTTCAGAGTGTTCTAGCGCCCTCCCAGAAACTAGATGTTCAAGAGCATCTTCCATCACCAAAAATTCTTGAAGTCAAATATAGATCAGTTGGACAAATAGATCAGGATGATGCGTATAGTTTTCTGGTCTGGATGCTTGCAAGCTAGCATCTCAAAAATTAATTTAAAAACCCCTAAATCAGTTCTTTTAGTGAAATACAAATTTAGTTGGACAAATAGATCAAAATTGTGTTAAAAATATGTTTCAGATGATGTTGAAATACAAAGCAAAAAATTATGTGCCATGTTGGAATCGAACCCCAAACCTTCTACTCAACAGCCAAGAATGCCAACCACTCAACCATACTGGACCTTATCAGCGTATGAACAATCACAATACTTCGTGTAACGGCTCAAAAATATTTGATACCTCGACAGGAGTTCGAACTCGCGTCGTCACAACTATTCAGTAGGGAATGTTCTCGAGAGAGACGCTCTGAAATCCCTCAAGCGAGATGAGTTCACAGACGCAAACGTGTTGACCCTGCGGTGTTCCACTTTCCCAAGTTCTTGAGCTGGAACATGAACTTCTTGCTCCAAGGCAAAGACAGGGTTGTGAACTGAGCCGGAAAAATATATAACCTCGGCAGGAATTTCAGTATAAGCTTCCCTGCTATTATTTATTTTTTGTCTCCCGTGTTACCAAGATGATATTCTGCCTCATGTTTATCACTTTGTGTATTCAACAGTTTCACAACAAATTATTCTGTGACTTGCATTTAAAACAGAAATTGCAGGAAAAATTAGTTTTCTTGGCAAAGGAGTTAGGGTCTTGAGGAAGGCAGGTTGGAACAGGTTTTTTGACAGCGATTCAGTTCATGGAAAATAAACTTAAAATTTTTGTGGAACTCATCCCCACCACCTCTGTTTTCGTTCTGAATTAGTTGAGTTATATTCATGTTCTCTTGACCACGCTGGAACAAACCTAACAACTACCTACCACTCGCATCGAAGAAAGAAAATTAGGGGTTACATCAAGGGGCAACGTTTTTCCATTGATTTGGAGCTCAGAAATTCAGTTTACAAAAGTCTAGAGCAAAAATATGAGAGAAGAATCTCTTATTTTTTCAAGTGAATCTTGTCACCTAGGAATGTATTGCTCTGGGACTGGACCCTGAATTCTACTTCAAAAGAACCAGAAGAAAGAAAAAGAATTTGTCTCCTTGTTCGACATCAAACCTTTCCCAGCGGTGCCAACAATCAGTTCAAGTAAGTAATCCCGGTTCTCTACTGAATGTCGTTTCCCAATTATGAGCCATTTGGCTAGATTGTACGTTCTGATGAGTAATTGCGTGGCTCATCTATGAAGACTAGAATTTGAGACGTTTCCCGTCTCAAACCCGAGAGTCCGTCTCCCCTTGACCTTTCGAAAAGTTGAACGTTCCGTCTCAAGCCTTCTAGATGCAGTAGTTGGAAACTCCTGATAATTGTACACTATGCAATACTGAGGTTTTAATGGAGCTTTCACACTCCAGTATCTATCTTATAGATGTCGTGTGGTATGTGTGTTTGGTGATGCGGGCCAAGGCTCTTCGTTCAAATCCCTCCTAAGTTCTAGCAACAAATATTGCACTATTTAAATGGGAATCAGACAGATGAGCTTCCTCGTTCTAAAAGTGTCTTGTTGACGATCAATTACGTAAGTACTAAATATAATATTCAGCAGGATTATGATTGCACCTTAATGTAGTTCTTAGGATCAAACATACCCTCAGGAGAAGCATTATTCATTAGCAGAAATTCATAAAACAAAACTTCGACCTGTTGTTTTCGAAATCTGAGAGGAGCTGAATGGAAATAGTAGATTTGGTTAATTATTTAAAAAACGAACCTTTGTAATCGAAAAATTAGTTGGTTTATGTTTCACCATATGTGAATCTTTCAAAATTGAATAGAAAACTCCGTCATGATTCTAGAACGATTTTCCGATGGAATGGGAGTCGTTCGTAGTGAAGTTGAATTCCTGATTGTAAAATTACTACTTGTTTATTACAATTTATTATAAACGAATTGTATTCAACCTCGAGCTTAGTGAAGATTATGTAAGTGCATTGCTACATTAAGTACAATCTATCCATTAAAACGGCATCTCAAACATAAGGTCAATGAGTAGCTCCATGGAGAAGACGGCGTTCAGGTTATACCCCGCCTTCAAGACCGAGAAGTCGTGCGGTTTTTGCCTAGCGGATAATTTCTCCAGGTGTTTAGTAGAATGCAACTCCTCTCTATCTCTACTCTACTCTCTTCTTAAAATAATAATTATAATAGGTATATAATAATAATATATTATTATGTTATATATAACATAACGTAAAGTAGGTGCCTACCCTATTTACGTTTCAGAATAAACTTTTTACCCTCAATATTACCTAGGTAGCAAAAGCTCTCTTTTCTGAGGTAATATCCTTTCCTCCAAAATTGAAATTTTTACTCACATTTCACGTTTTAAATTTCCCTGACCGATTAATGTGTAAGCACATTTTTAAAAAACACATAGCTTTAGATTTTCAGAGGCTACGCGTGTTAGGCTTTAGATGGTCCCTTTCAAAACTCAGTGCTCACACATGAACAGGAGCATTTGTTCAAGTCAATTTCTTGATAACTAAGGTCCAATTTCTAATTCAAAAGAAAGATTATCATTGGACGTCAGATGATTCTCAATGAATCGTACCATTGTCAGATAACCATCCTTTACGCATGCGCAAACGTAAGATCCTTGTGTTATGTTCAAGGAAAACTCTCACAGTCAAAGTGGTTTAATTAAATCGGCCTCAAAGCTCAGCCATTGGAATGTTGCAACTAAAGAGACATTTTTCCTTCATAAGAAGGGGCACGAGTTCAAACTCGATCCGAGGTGTCAAATATTTTTGGGGCGAGACCTTTGCAAGGCGCCAATTCGACCACAATTTAAAATCTTATTTCGATTAAATGTTCAGGGATACATGGGTCCTCACCAAATGTTCAGGTACTGGATCCTCATGAAATAGGTACATCTATCCGGATTATTAGTTGCACCTGTGCATGTGAAAGTGAAAAATCTCCTTGATACTTCAAATCCCAATTCCAATTTAAACCACTTTCCTGATGAACAATAATAAATCGTACCACTTTCCATTACATCCACTCAGCTATTTAAAAATAATCAAGGTTCTACAGCTAAACCTAATTCCCACCTCTATCATCAAATTTTGCGTCCATGTCTATCCATAGGCAGAGGAGAGGAAGAATTGATTTCAATTTCAAAAGATGGGGAGGGGGGGATTCTCCAAAATAAAAAATTTTCACTCGCATTTTACAAAACCCAGCCGTTTTGTAGAAGCCCTGAAGTTTTGTTTTGTAGAATTTGTCGAAGCCCTGGGGGCCTTCTACCATTTGATGTCGTTTATGGGCACTGTGGGGTCATCATGGAAGAGAGTAGCCTAGACGATCTGTTCAACTTAATTTATGCTGTTCTCAGTACAGAAAAAGTTATGACCGGTCACGCTTTTGCTAGAGATTTTATAGCCCACCTCCTTGCTCATCAAACTCTGGCCTCGTTGATATTGAAGACAATTAGGTTTTCGCATTCATTTTGATCTGAAATAGAACAAGTGTATGGCAAGAGGTAGTTGTGTGATTGATCAGATATTCTGAATGGATTAAGAATTCTGTATGTACCTAATTAAAAACTTGAACGTATAAAGGAACTTCTAATTCGGAAGTTCAACACTCAGCTTCAAACTTTCACAAGCCCACTGCAAAACGTTCGTTTCAATACTTCCAAATGGTGACATTTATAATGAACTTGGAGCCTGGACCATCTGATGGACCGTTAAACCCGCAGAGTCCTGCCATGGCTACCCAACCTAGTAATTTTTATAGGTTCGCATACATAAGTATCGTTGTTCATTTTTCATATCCCTTCAATTAGGTACCTCAAATGCTGACTGATATTCTGTGTGGGTGTTTCCTACTATCTCGTACAACATTTCCCTTTCTTTATTCCGCAGGTAACACACTTCCGACACTTTGAACGACTGTGACATTTGTTCATATTTGTTACGTGACGATATATCACTACAGTTTTATTATGTAACTTCCTTGGATACATTGTTGAATTTACGTGGGAGATATAAAAATAAGAGATACAAAAATAGTGAAGTTTTGGTATCAAGCTGAATCTGTGTTTTTTATTGTATTTCTACAATACTCGTAGAGCAACCTAGCTTTACAATGGCGCAGTCGATTCAAGTTCCTACTTCAGCTAACGCACTGGATTTTGTGCAAGTGTTGTGTGAAAACCAACAGGTCAATAACGAAAGACTGTTGAGCACCGTTTCATCTAGTTTCGGTGAAGTCTTGCAGCAAATGGCTTGTGATTGCTTGCGGCAAACTATAGACGTTCCAAAATTTGATAACTACATTGACGATCCGGAAATTTGGATGATTTTATTCGAACGTATATGTGTAAGCAATAGATGGTACACGGATAATGAAAAAATATTGCGTTTGCAGTCAGCTTTCAAATCCGGAAGTATCGCTCAAAAGTGGTATTTCGCTCAGCTACGAGAAGACAATCTAGACTGGGGTGATTGGAAGCAATCTTTCCTTGGTGCGTTTGGTCGAAACCTAATAGATTTGGCTCAGCAAGCAGATGAGTGGATTTACAAAGGGGGGAACCTGATGGAGTATTTCTATGAAAAAGAGCGTAGAGTGTATAGAGCGTATGGTAAAATACCAGATAAGGCTTTTAACATCAAGGTTATCATGGGTCTTCCTCCTTCACTACAAGATCATTTGATGCTATTCATTGAAGAATCAAAATACGTTCTACAAAAAAAAGCTGGCATTACTGCGGCCAATCAAATTCGCATCTGTAGATGAAGAAGCATTCAGGGAAATCACGCCAAGCATACTATAGTGAGTGAAATTTTTTCATCTAATATCAAACATTCAGCTTCCAAGTATCCCCTCCTAATTCAACCTTTTCTGGTAAACGGTATTCAAGTAAATGCTCTCTTGGACACAGGAGCTTCTGTGAATGTAGTCCGAGCCAATTTGGTATTATCCAATCACTGGCCTTGCTCTGCAGTTAGTAATGTGCTTAGCGGGTTCAATGGCTCATCCGAAAAAATTACGTATTCCACTAATTTGAGAATATCTTCAAAATCGAAAACTGTTACTGCAGAGTCATTTGTTTTAAATCACTTGTCTTACGACCTCATAATTGGATTGCCTACTTTGACAGATTTAGGTTTCAAATTAATCGATTCAGAGGTGGAAGCTGTTACAACTATAAATGGTAGCATCAAGAACGTTGGGAGTATTTATAGCAAGGAGGACATGCTTCTACAGTTCCCTAACGAAGATAATCTTAGTCCACCCTATAGTGTCTCCTTTAATCTGAAGAAACATGCCCCCGTGATAAAGCGAAAGCCCTATAGGCTGTCAAGAAATAAGTACGAGTGGTCCCAACAGAAAATTCGAGAGCTTTTAGCTAATAATATCATCCGGCCATCATCATCCGAATTCGCGTCTCCATGTGTAGTGGTGCCTAAGGAAGGAGGAACGTGGAGGTTATGTCAAGACTTCCGTGAAATAAACCAATATACCGAGCTTGACCCTTTCCCATTCCCTATCATCGATGATGTAATTTGTAATATGGGGGGTTGTAAATATTTCTCGAAATTGGACTTGAAGGATGGGTTTCTACAACTTCCTCTTACCGAGGAAACGAAAAAATTCACTGCTTTCGTACTACCCTTTGGGCATTTTGAATATAATTTCCTCCCTTTTGGATGGAAGAATTCCCCTTCTAAATTTCAGCGATTTATGTGTGATGTTCTAAGCGATTTATTAAATGACCCACAAATAAATGTTTATATCGATGACATTGTAATTGGTGGGCGTACTAGAGATGAATGTGCACAAAAAACATACCTCGTAATCAAAAGACTTAGAGAGGCACATTTGAAACTTAATCTAAACAAAAGTGAGTTTGTACAACCTCGGGTCACATTCTTGGGAAGGATGATTGACGGTGAGACGAAGACGACCAAAGAGGAATCCGTGAGAAAGGTTCAAAATATGAAGCGTCCCCATGATATCCACACACTAAGGGTCTTTACAGGATTGACTGGCCACTTTCGAGCATTCATTCCTAAGTATGCGGATATAGTACGACCACTAGATGAGCTAAAAAGGAAAGGAACTTTGTTTGTTTGGTCAAAGGAAGCGGAGCAGGCTTTTCAAACTTTAGTAACCAAAATAACAACCAACCCCATTCTACAACTCCCAGATTGGAGCCTACCTTTTGAATTGTGTACCGATGCTTCACAATACGGATGCGGAGCAATACTTTATCAGCGGGATGTAAACCAACGAAAGTGCCAACAGCTCAGAGTGATTGGGTATTACTCCCACACCTTCACTAAGCCAGAAATCAATTACTCTGTTACCGATAAAGAAGCTCTGGCAGTAATAAAGGCTATAAAATATTTTCAGTCATACATTGAAGGCAGGGAATTCGTGGTCCACACAGACCACCAGGCTCTTTCATATCTTATGGATATGAAGGAACCAAAAGGTAGATTAGGGAGATGGCAACTTTTTCTGATGGGATACAATCTGAAGATTAGCCATAGGCAAGGCAAGGAGCTCGAGGATGCTGACGCAATTTCCAGGCTATGCCTCGAAAAATCAGTAGTTAATAACGTGTATAACATTCAACGAAATGAGCAAAAACAAATAATAGCTGATCGAGAAATGATTCCAGAAATTCTCCAAACATACCACGATAGCAGAGACTCTGGTGGACACGACGGATTTTTACGAACTTATCTGAAAATCAAACAGAGATTCTTCTGGCCAAAAATGAAAAAAGATATTCTGGAATATATAAGAAGTTGTCATCAGTGTCAAATTACTAAGTTCAAGTATAGAACGAAACCAGACGTATTGATCCTGTCAAAAACCCCAACGAAGCCATTCGAAACGATTCACCTTGACTTTGCCGAGTTATCAAAAAAGTCAGATATCCAGAGACGAACCAAATCTTTTTTGGTATTGGTAGATGAATTTTCCAGGTATACCTATGCAAAGGCAATGAAGGAGAGTTCAACAGCTTTATTGAATTATGTGAGACAATTCCCTTACTTGAATAACGTAAAAAAAATCGTGACGGACAATGGGCCCCAATTTGTATCTGCCGCAGTAAAGAAATTTGCTGAAGATCATGGAATAATTCTGGTAAACACGGCCCCATATCACCCAGCGGGAAATGGACTGGCAGAACGCAAAATTAGGGATCTAAAACAATTTTTGTCGTCTTACCCATCAAACGTTGGAGGTTGGAAGGTCACGTTAGAAGCTGCTGTGAAACATTTAAACAGATCTCACTCTGCCAGTATCGGATGTTCCCCGCATTTTAAAATATTTGGAGAACCTCCTCTTTTTCCAGCTGATTCAAGTTACGGGATCACAAGTGATATGCTCTCTGAGCACCCTCTGAGCGATGATCAGCGAGATGTCTACCGGCAGAGAATGAAAGCTAATTTCGACAGGAAACATTCTAACCGTATTCCTCAAATCAAAATAGGTGACAAGATCCTTGTGCAGCATGGCTATTCGGGGAAAAATCCACTTGTAAAAGGACCGTACACGATAACAGAAATCGTCCTGATGAACGGATTTCCCAAAACTGTGAAGTACTCGACCGAGGATGGACAAATAGCATGCGCAGCCATAAAAAATGTTCTTCAGTATCATTGCAGGAGCAATGATAGAACTTGTGTGGGGGAGAGTGTTACGTGACGATATATCACTACAGTTTTATTATGTAACTTCCTTGGATACATTGTTGAATTTACGTGGGAGATATAAAAATAAGAGATACAAAAATAGTGAAGTTTTGGTATCAAGCTGAATCTGTGTTTTTTATTGTATTTCTACAATACTCGTAGAGCAACCTAGCTTTACATATAGTTTTCAAGATATAAGCAAAAAGTTTCAGTCATGCAGCATGATTGTATGAGCGAATTTTCGTAAATTATGTTATTGTATAATATAAAATTGTTTTGAGTTTTTAGCTTTTTGTGTGCAAGGAAATTGTTAACTATTAATTTTATGGCAAACAATGTATTCTAAATAGTAATCAAATAATAATAATATTCAAATAGAGGTTTTGAGTTTTTAGCTTTTTTTGCAGTTTTTATCTTTTTTTTAAGCAAATTTTAAGTACATTTTTCAGCATAATTTTGAACGTAAATTTTTAAATGTTCTTTTTTATAGTTAATAAACTTTATTTGAACAATTGGTATTCGACCAAAAATACAACTATAATAATTTTTAGTCATTTTTAGTGATTTTTTTAGTACATTTTTTGAAAGTCCAATTTAATATATATATAAATATATATATATATATATATATATATATATATATATATATATATATATATGTGTGTGTGTGTGTGTGTGTGTGTATGAAAAAGCGTTAAACTCAAAAATTCGTTCCAGAATGCCTCAAAACGGATTTCAATGAAGAATATTTTCAAAAATTTTGATTTTAGAATTTTCCTGGCCATTGCATTGCTATAGTTCATTTTCTACGAAAATTCGCTAAAAACTGAAAAAAAATTGGAGATTGTTGAGATGTTTTGCAATTTTTGAACATACGCCACACTCGGATCAGGGTGCGAACCTTAAATTCGGATTCAGCACCCCGAAAAACATAAGGAAACGTTGGGAAAAAACTTCCAAGGTTATTCTACTGGAATTTAGATAAACTGGAGACATGTGAAAAAATTGTGGGTGTGGATGGTCCCTTAACAATTTTGTTCCTCGACAAATTCTATTTCGGTGTTTGAGTTGTATATCTATTGTAAAAAACTTGGTTTATTCTTGTACTAACTTCCTGGGACTTTGAGAAATAGGCTGTACGAATTAAAGTTGACACTGATTTTGTGAAAATTTTTAGAGCATAACACTTTTTTATGGATTCGTTTCGCTCATCATCAAGTTCTACATATTTTACCTTTAGCACTAATTTATTGAAGACATTTGGGAAATTGAATAGGCGGAATGGGAAAAAGGTGAGAACGCCAATCAGAGCTTAAACGGGTCTTTAGTTTGCAGGCATGTTCTTTGTTAGTAGCCTACGTCCATTGACCATTTTCGTAATGAAAACCATCGATTATGTCATGTAATGATTGATGGTGATATAGTGGACCCCACAAGCCAAAAATTCCAGGCTACAAGCAATCTTGCCCTTTTTTCATGGAAATTGGGTTTCGTAGAATTCTTGTGAAACTATGCTCCAACCAAAAGTCTCTATGGGCTCAAGGATTTTGTGTTACATTCAATTTAAGCGCTGAAAATTTTATTCCAAACAATTTTCCCCTCAATTTTTGAGACGTCACCGTGAAACTATTGGGGGCTTTTTGGAGTGCTTAATACTCAGTTTTAAACAAATAAAAATCATTAAAATATTTACAAAATTAAGTAGGTACTTTTAAGTAAGTTCTTACTTGGCTTTTTTTTCAATTTTGCCGAGTGACATCTCATTTTAAAGATTTTTTAGCGCGGAATAAGATGGTGAAGCCAAAATAGAGATATCTTGTTCCGTTTAAAGATAGGAATTTAAAAAAAACCGTGCTTTCTCATTGTTCATCAGCTTCACTCTGAGAAAGGAATAAGATATCGCAATTCTTCACCATCTTGTTCAGTGCTAAAAAATCTTTAAAATGAGTCGCCAATAAAAATTCAAGTACCTACCCAATTCAATAGGTACAATGAATAGTCCAACAATATTTGGATTTTTTCCACATTTTTATTTGCTTAAAATGAGCACCCCGAAAACGCCCTCCAACTTTCACTTCCATAAATCAAGAATTAGGGAGGGAGGTTACTTTTGTAACAATCCCAAGTGCTTAAATATCTAATGCTATCTTATGAGCATAATTTCATAGGAATTCTATGAAACCTAAATAGCATAAGAAAAGTACCGTCCTTTGCTGATGCTTTTCAGCAAAAAAAGGCCCTTTGGGCCCCGCAAGGGGCTCCGCCCCTGGACCCCCCCCAGTTGCTTTCCGCTTTGAGCCTTTGGCTAAAATGCTAAAACATGGAACAGGCTTTCTTCCCGCTAATTCGTAAATTTAAATACATTTAAAACTACGACATAAATGCTTTACTAATCGAAATTAGAACAGAGTACCTAGGTTGGTAATTTTCTGTTATGGTGCGCGTCTACAATTACTATAACCAAGATTAACTTCTCAAAAGTGACAAGCGGCATTGTTTACTATATCCATTTATAAAATACATAAATATAAGACTTCGACATGAATAGAAGAACAAGTACGAAAGAAATGTGTGATAAATCGAGAGCTTTCCAACGATGGAGAACGATTTTTGTCCGGTGAAAACTAAAGAAGTTTCATTTCCCCAGCAACGGCATGGTTGTACGTGAAAATCAAAAGAAAAAAAGCATGTTCCATGCTAAAATTTCGTGAAACATCCGCATGACGTTTTTCGCTAGTTTAGTCCAAGTTTCGTGACATTTCCGCGTAACGTTTTCGGGTTGTTAGCTCAAGGCTAAAGCATGTTCCATGCTAAAATGAATCAAAGAAATCAGTTTGTTAGGGGTAAATAGTATGAGAAGTTGATACAAACCAATAATAGTAGATGGATAACTTAGATTGTACCAGGTAATCAGGATAATTCTCATCCAGAAGATTTCTTCCTAGCTTATTCCTCGTACCAATAACATGACGTTATAGAAAATTTTAATGTGTTTATAGAGAGGATCTAATAAGATAATGATTTTCAAATTGGTATATAAGAGTGTAACGTCTTAAAAATATGAAGACGTGAGTGATTGAAAGTAGAATCAGAGTGTTTTGAGGATTTTATATTTTCGCATGTGTGGGAGCCGCTGTGTATTGATTCGTGATATGATTGCCTTTTATTGGAGATCCTCCGATAAATTCCTGGAGAATGTAATGGCGGGAACATTTTGGGCTTATACATGTGTAGACAAGGATATAGATATGCCAATGCCCTGACCTACGTGAAGAGTCTTAGGCACGTTGATATTTAACGATTCCCTCCAGCGATGGCGTTCAATGGACTCGCTCCTAGCAATTTCGTAACTTCTGTCATTGCACTGGTTGATGAATTGTCTTCATAATCTCGCTCGCGCTAACTGAGTTAAACCCACACTTGTTGATGAAATGGAAAAAGTCTCTAATCTTGATTTGTCGATCTCGTCAACTATCCATGACAAGTTTAATTTTGTGGCTCTTCAATTTAAAAAAAATTTCCTTCGTTCTGGAAGTTAGTTCTACAGTGAGGTTTAACTGAAAAGGTGCGTACCTAGCAGGAATAGATTATACAGATGAGCAAACGAAAGGGGTGTGCAAGTCCTATTCTCAACATTCCTATGATGCTGGAAACCTGAAGATTGAAAATAGGGCATAGCATAGGTACCTACATCTCACTCTCGTTTTGGATGGAATCGCCAATAGATCAGTAGAAACCCCGTCCTATAGAAACGCTAAGAATCCAAGAATATAATTTATGAAATTAATAAGGCATTGTTTTATATTTACTTACCAGAGTGACAGTTGGCAGCGATCCACTGTTCTCTCAAAACTCATCCCTAGAGAAAACTTATCCCATCCTATTGTATATACTCAACGTATACTTCCCCATTGTACTTCCCAAACATTCAATTATGAACTTATATGGTTTACAAAGAGACACTCTAGGGTCCAAAGCATTCTTTGGGCTTCAGGTCGGTGATCAAAGTAAAATACGAAAGTGCTCCTAGCGTAGGACACGTAATATATGTCAGATGGCTTGTTTGGGAAACACCCACCAACACACAAAGCTCAATACAATCGGTTCACTGATGGATATAAGGTTTTACGTTAAAAAAGTAATAACGCTTCCACTACCCTGGGATCACAAATTCAGCAATTTGCATAGAATGAGGTATTCGTGACGCAGCGGAGTTGTTGAGTTTGGGGGTACAGCGACGAAACGCAATAATGTTAGGTAAAAAAGGCGATGCGTTTGGGTGCAATCCAAACTGTGAATGGAATGGGTTTGGGTTAAAACATATAACAGTTGAAGAAGAGTTGTTAAACATTTATTAATACTACGTGGGTACGAGACCGGTCGCTCAATACGTTGGAATTGAACCGTTTGCAGTCGTAATAACTAGGTAATAATTGTTCGGAGCCGAAACCAGCTCTCCAGTCCCAGTTGGTGGCGTTTGAATTCGGTACTGATCTGCAGCGTATCGCCGCTTTCATTCCGTTCCTTTTTCCCCCTTTTCCTCTTCTAGCCTTCTCATGTGTTGGACACACTTTGTCTCTGTACGAAGGCATTCATATCTCAATAAATGCCTACACATATTTTACCATTTTTTCAAGTACCAATCTTTTCATCAGTAGTCGTCGTAATTTAAATAAGATTCGTACTTGTAAATTTAGAGTAAAACCTTTGTATAGATTAAACGTTAACAGGTAGATTCACATCTATCCGGAATTGCGCAAATCAAAACTGAAATTGAACAATGTTTTACTCAGTTGAAACCGAGTTGGGTTAAAAATACCTAGGTGTCCAATTTAGCGATCTCACAGACAACCAACCTACCAAATAATCCTTTTCCATTTGTAAAATTTTCAACTCATAGGTTGGCAATATCCTGCTTTTCGAATAGGTAGGTTTAGGTAAGTTGGTATTTGAGGAAATATAACACGTTTTCACAAAACGTAGAGGAAGCATGGAAATGCGCCTACCTGTCCTTACGAAATGGACAGATTAAATACATCCAAACACTTAAGGCGACGTCGTTTTGAATTGACACTGATGTTTAATTATTTGGTCCTTTTATCAACTGTTTATCCTAACATAACATTATGTTTCAATCCGAATATCCCAAACACACTACTGGCCCCCACTTTCACTGGTGATTCACCAAAACTCATTATTGTCATGTTGGCTCAGTGAAATCCAACCTTGGTTGGGCCATTGACCACATGAGGTTGAAACAAAGCAGTCATGATGAAATTTTGCAGACAATTTGAAGCGCATTGGTTGGCCAAGCGAGAGGTTTGCTATGGAAGTCCTGGGATTTAGGGGTGATTGATGTAAAAAACGTACCAGAAGACTTGGTCCAGTGGTAGAGCACCACAATCAGCTTTGTCAGCATAACAAAATTATCGTAGATTGGGGTCCATCCTTGAATAACTGCCAGAGAAAGTTACAAAATATACCAATAGGAAAAGGGCATTACGGAAGGTATCAAGTGTTTTTCAAGAAGGTATGTAAGTACCTACAATTACACTTGGGAAATATGATTTCGGGTTTGTTTGGCTAAGGATCCCGAGTCAGTTCTGGATGGAACCACATTCTGAAAAGGGACCAAATGGAATCAGTTAGAATCGTGTTTAGCCTAATGGTTCTCAAGATAGTTCAGAATTGTTAACCTTCACTGCAACCTACCTACATTAATAAAACTTATAAAATGGCATCATAAACATAAATTGACGAGATGATAAAGAGAAAATAAGGTAATCCACAACCATGCATGCGTCAAACCGCGTGTTCTGAAAAAATGTTAGAACTTATTGTGAACTTATAATGAATGCTAGAACTTATAATGAATGCTAATGAACAGCAGGGTTTTGGTTTCAAATCAGTTCTGTGACTAAACAATCGCCTTATAGGGGGCGTGGTGAACTCTGAACCGTTCTGGGCTCAGCAGAACAAACCTTTATTGATTTTCCTCCCCACAAATTAGTTCACCATTTGTTGGAAATTGTGCGTCCAGAAAAAACTACTCAGAGGTTTGAATAAATTGGTCTCAATGCCGAGTGGATAAAGATAGTGGTCTTTCTCTGGGCTTCTTTTGAGGTAGGTATATCTTATTTTTGTCACGTAACAGAAAGAAAGCTTATGATTTCAAACCACTCTGCCAATGCCCTCCCGAGAAGTAGCATGGTAACTAATCAAGACTGTTTACTATCCTTTACATTCTAAGATGATAAAATTTAAATGGGGGAAGGTTGTTACTGTGGATGAAATTCTACACTGCTGGGTGACTATAAGAAGGGGCGGTGTCAACTCTTGTGTTATCTCTTCCACCTCAGTCTGGAAAAGAAATTCTAATACTGATCTTCGAATAAGGAAAAATGATTTGATGGCAATGGAAACGGCTTCACGAACAGGATTTTCCACTTGACTATGTAATGTTAGGTGATGATACTCATAGTTAAAATTTTTCACTTTGTCCATTTTCGAAAAATTTGTAGTAGGTATTCCTAATAGCCAAGTTATCGTCTAGCAACGATGACCTAGGTCATGTTAGGTCTACGTGCATACTTGCCTACATTATTTACGGCGTAAATAATGAGAATGGCGTAGTTTGCTAAGATCCTGATAGAGAACCTCGGAGGTCGATTGGAAAATGTAAACGATTGACACCATCCCCTAGTTATCCTGTATATTCCAAAAATACCAAATTTATAAAAGCTCTTCAAATTGATTACCTTCTATTGTTGAAAAAAGTTATCAAGTTAGAGTTCCTGTTCATATGATAATGCATGATTTAGAAACGAATTTTTATTGAAATAGCAAGGTGGACAATGAACATGTTTCGTCTTGAGGAACAAGAAGTTTCTTCATCCTCCACATTATGGGTGTAGTTTTTATTTGGACCTTCTTCAAGGCAGCATCTATCACAACAGTGACACAGGTGTGCGATGACTAAGCGCTGCATCGGAATTGCATATTCAATACTTGATGGTCGCCGTGATAGGGAAAGATCTTCTCATACCAAGACACTTTTCACGATCAATGAACAGGCTGTTCACTTTGGTGTGGAGATCTTTTTCCAAAGTGCTCCTGGACATCAGAAGCTGCTGATGCTGCGCTTCTGCCTCCTGGAGTTTGCGATGGAGAATCTCAACTGATTCAGCAATCTCACCGACTTCTTGAATAAGCCTAGACAGGAGAACATTACTGGTGAGAATAGTTTCAGTTATTAACGAGACCACTCTCAGATTAGCAGTAACTTATTCCGTAATTTAGCTTTATTTTGGAGCTAGGTGAATAAGGATTTGTATCACTGACTTTTTTGCTCAGTGCTTCAAACGCTAAAAAGTTTTATAGAAAGGAATTGGAACCTTTAAATTCACATCTATGTACATTCTCAGGTCCTGAAGTATTGCTATTAATTTTATTTGTTTTAGTGTCAATTTACATCCTACGAGTAAATTTGATGGTTTTATTTTTCAAGTTCATTTGGACAAGCTACGTAAACACTAAGAAGGAAGAGCAATCAATGTGCATTGTGGTGGAAAACAATAAATTATTATTCTTAGCTGTCTTCTTTCAATGTGTAGACTCTGTGCTACAACTTCAACAGTTTTCTCTAGGTGAGAGTGTTTTTTAGAAACTTACCTTACTTGAGTCATTCTGACAGTAAATTTTCAAGAGATTAAAAATTACCCCATTATCCTGTACAAAAGCATTCTAACTTTTGGAATCAGATTTTGCTTCAGCTGAATTTTCGGTGGTTTTAGATTGCTGCACGTTTTGTGTCATTATTGAGTCTTATAGAGTGCCATTATGATCTACTATAGTTTACCTGGTTTGAGCTTCATCTCTGCAGAGTTCAACGTCCCTCCGATGGGATCTAGCTTCTAACCTCGTTTGTGCCACCTTCATTGGGTTCGATTTATCCATGATGGCTTTCCGGATAAGTTCCATACTCTTCTCAATATCAAATATTTCCTGTTGCACCTGTAGTACAAACGTTTTTATTGGTAATTTTCCTTTGATTCTTAAGACTACAGTGAGTTTCTAGCATGAATAGGTAGGAATTTAAAGTCAGTTTGTATTCAATTGACCTTTTGTAGACTTGCAACCGTAACTAGTAATCAACAACACAGACTTCTGTACGACAGTGATTTTCCTTCAAAAGAACCCATTCCCTCAGTGCATTCTAGGGGACCCTCTTACACTTCACAGGAGCACCATATTTTTCTACGGACTTGTTTGCAATCAAATCATTTTCGTTTACCTGCTTTTTTCGTAAAATATGATTGAGTGTTGCCTATCTCACAGTTATTTGGTGATTGCGTGTTTGGGATACATGGCTCGGTTCACTTCTGCCTTCTCCCTGGTCCCACTCTCATTTGAAATTTTATGTGTAAACTTTAAAATAAAATGTTCTGAATTTTCTCAAAAGATTTTTAACGGACTTAGGTCGCCCCCAGAGGTGCAATGGGGCCTAAATCCGCACTACATAGAGAGAGGGGGGTGTGACAGTACCTTGGTTCCATAAGAGATACAACTTGTACTAATAGCGTAATGTGCTATGTATTGCTCCCCCAACTTTTTAGGAGAATATTGATGATTTTTTCCGGTTCTCGGATCCTCATCTATCGCCAACCACAGCATTCCAAGAACTCGAGAATGACGCGTCAACCATTAAGTAGTTTCATTTTCCTCGGCGTGCAGAGAGCGACGGATAGACACGCACTCTCTTGGATCTGACGGTAACTGTCACAGAGTGTATTATTGTAATTTAAGAGGTCCGATCTGGCATTTGAGGTTTCTCTCTCGGATATTAGGGGAGAATATTTATTCCTCATTCACTAATACATTTAATCTGAGATTGTACTGACTAGGGATAAATTGAAATTCCAAGTTTTTACCTTATGAAGATTCATCTGAATTCGATTTTTTGACTCCAAGCATTCTGCGGATCTCCTCGATAAAGCTGAATTCGTGTCGTTCCAGTGGTTCCAAATTTCGTTGGCACAGGAATTTATAACCTGGTCGCATTCAGTTCTCAATTGAGTCGTCTTTGATCTCTCGTTTTTCGACCTCATGCATATTCGGTTGGAATTTTCAGCCCAGGTGTCTGGAGTTGTGATTCTACGTAAAACGACAGTGATTAATGTGGAGGCTTATTTTACAAGTTGTACCTACAATGAAGTAAGTCAATTATAAGTATGGAGAAAATATTCCAACTCACGTGCAATCATATTTCTCTATCCCTCCATAATAATTGATCCCGCGAGAGTAATTGTTCAGCTGGTGGCAAACATTGTCGACTGCCATTGCAGACTGTTTTGATTTTATATCGGTTTCGAGCTCGTGTTGGCAACTACGGTTTGTTCTTGTCTAATACAATTTAAAAAACAATCATAATCGATACATATATTATATATTTACAGTGCACTATGTACCTACATGTTTTCCCTACGTATTCTGTAGTACAAAAGCGTGATTTTGAATTATTTAGTTGCGTAATCAGTTATTAGTGATAAAAGTGGAAGGATTCGCCGTAAAATAAACTAAATTTAGGTAAACTACAACTTACGTACATTCTGATGAACGCGTAAAATAAAAGAGATGTTTGAGGAATCATTGCTTATATCAGCAGGAAAATATATCATTGAACAAGTTGAACAGATTTCAAGTTAGTAGGTTTTAATTTTCAGATTATTTATATTCTACAACATGAAGAGTGATGACCTATTTGCTGATAAGTGCTGTCAGTTTTGTGAAAGAGATGAAATTAGTGCTGATGGAGTGGGGGGGCATGATTGCTGTCGGTTGTAGAAGGATTTTGCCTATGGTTAGAACGCTCTTCCAATATTGCACTGAGTTTAGATTGAAATTTTAAAAACTGTAAATTGTTACAAAAAGGTAACTGTACTGCAAAGCCCTTCTCTATACAATATAGTCAGTAATAATTAAACATATTGGTAAGTAATGAATGCATTACAGGGACGTCCCTATAAATAATTTTGGTGATGATTAAAATAAGAAAATAAAGTATCATGATCTCTCAGAAATACCTCCCCCCCCCCCCCTCCCCCTATTTAACCCCTTCACCGACAGTAAATTTGAAACTTCCAAGGTTGCATTACTGGACTAAAATCTGAAAAGAACAAACAATAGAAACAGTCACGGAAATCCGATGAACATATAAAAATATCACGATTTATCGTTATTACCCCCCCTTCCATGATGAAATTTGAAGCTCCTGACACTTTTTCCAAAACTAGACCAAACTCAAAGTTGAACGAAAAAAGAATCACGAAAATCGGACGAGAATAGTTAAAACGTCATGATTCATCAGTATCACCCCCTCCACTCACCACCTCTGTTGATGAAATGTCAAAATCCTGACATACTTTCCTAAACTATATCGAATTCATAATGAAAGAAAATAAGAATCACGAAATTCGGTAGAAATATGTAGCTTGGGCAGCGCATGAAAAAATCGGTAATTATCCCCTCCACCTCCCACCTCTACAGCAAAAATTTCCCAGGTTTGTTGCGCAACTAGACTGAAATTGGAATCGAACAAAATAAGTATTATGAAAATCGGTTGAAAATTCTAGCGTCGGCAAAATTAGTCAGAAAAAACCTCATTTTTTGCTTTTCTCCCTTCACTCCCCCTCTTCCATTTTGAAATTCAAAATGTCTGAGGTTTGCTGCACAAGACTAAAATTGGGATAGAACAAAGAACGAATCTCGAAAATCAGTTGAGAATTTTGGCCTGAGAAGCGTTGAAAAAATTTGTCACACACGCACACACATACTCACACACAGACATGCACCTATGGTTTTTTCACGGATTCGGTCTTAGGATGGTCTAAAACAGATTTGCATGCGGTTATTTCTATTTTATTTTTTTCTCATACTTGATTATGAGGTCGATTTTATGTTATGCGGCCTAGGTATGGGGTAACATGGAGTACTACTTGGTGGAGAGTGTACATTTGATTTTTATTAGAAGGATTTTTCATCTACCTCGGTTCACCCGCAACTACCTGTTGTATTTGGAAACTCAGTTGAGCACCTTATCAGTGCACACACTCAAGTTGCACTACTCTTACCTGCAAGGGGTGTTGAAGATGGACGAGTCACCTCTCCCCAAAATTGTGGCTGTGGAAATGGTGAGGACTGGTAAGATTTGCAAAGCATTATGCTTTGCTTTGTGCTAAACATACCATTCCAAATAACCTGTCATCATTTGATATTCAAGCCTTGAAGATGGACTTAGATCGGCTCATATTAACAGTTACTGAAGAAAAGCTATCTTTATTTTATCATCTAGCGGAAACCTCAGATTTTTTTTACTTTGTACCGTGAGCTCAACCGTGAGGTTAAGTGTGCCAGTTTGTTTAGAGATGCCGGTATTCCCCTACAAATTTCACATTGGACATTCTGAGTTTGGAATGAGTTCCTGAGTCTGAATGCTAAACCTTATGCGACTGACCAGTCCAATGAATGCTCATTATATACGGTCTTCTTTGAAAAAGAAAGTGTGGTTTTTCAAAAATAGAAAGCAACATTCACACTGTTCCTTTGGCCACCCTGCACCTCCTCACTACCGGGAGCGACGCCATCTTCACTTCGTGTTCCACTGTGTTGAGGATTCCTTTTGCTCTCAGATTTCTAAGTTTTTTACAAAGTTTTTATATTTCTTTGCGACTTTTTTATCATAAATTCAGTGTTTTTTCGAAATGTCGAACACGAATGTCGACAAGAAAACGTGTACGGCGACTAATTCAGTTGCAAATGGGGTGCCGGGACGTAGCGTGGGTACTGCCGTTAAGGGTAGCTTGGTTTTTGCCATTTGTCCAGCTAGCAAGGCTCTTCCACTGGTTCGCCAGTCGGGTAAAATACCTTCTTATCCTTTTCAGGATATAAGAATCAATTTTCATTCCCCAAAATATCCAAGCGGACGATTTCTAACCGGGCCAGGTCACACAACTCGGAGCGGGTTGTGTGGGTCGTCGTCGGAAGCTTCGTTATGAGAAACGTCGTTCTCAAGATTTGCTAGCACTTAACAGAGATCAGGATTCAGCCCTCTCCCCTTTCTGAACCCAGGAAAGGTTATTATTATTTAGGGGGGAGGGGGAGGGGGAGGGACACTACTCACAAATGGCATAGGTGTGTATGGGGGAGTTGGGCAGTTGGGCGTTTTGACTGGTCCCCTACACACAAAAGGTGTGCACCTCGAGTAGTGTGAAAAGCTCGGTCTCAGTTTTTTCAGCTCACAGTGGGTCAGCTGCAGCAACATGAGCAACTATTCTCAACCACCTCTCTTTGCAACAGGTAAATGAGGAACTTTGAATGTGCTGCGTCAGTAAACAGTCTTCTTGAAGACCATACTATAATTCCTAGTTCAACTTACCTTCAGGAAAGATTGAGTAGAATTTTGTGGTAGGTTGCAGTAGAAGACTGTTTAGTGTTAACTACCCACCCAGGCTGGAGCCTTTTTTCCCTCCCACTAATTCACCTGTACTACACAACAAGCTTTGAACTGAACTGAAGTTGGCGTCGCTCCCGGGAAGATCGGGAGCGAGGAGGTGCAAGGTGGCCAACGAAACAGTGCGAATATTGCTTTTTATTTTTGAAAAACCACGCTTTTGCGGTTGTTTTCAAATCATTTCTTTGAAATACCACCACAACATCGTGTACACACGATAGCTGCATCAGTAAACAGTCTTCTGCGACCTACCATAATTTACTCAATCTTTCCCGAAGGTAAGTTGAGCTAGGAATTATGCAACCAACATACACGGGAAGATGTGACCTGTACCACTTCTTTTGTAGATGTCCTGTACTCTCGAAGTTTCGGTGCACAGCATTCAATTGGGATGTTTTGAGTCGAGATGATGCAATCCAGATTTTGGAGATCGCACTACCAGCGACTCCTCAATGAGTTTAATTTCTAATTGTAGAAAGTTTAAGAGGTTGCCTTGACACTGAGAATGAAGTGATTTTAATTTTGTAATTTTATACCCACCTAATTTGTACTTAGTTTTATTTCAAGAAAGGCCCCCACCCAACTTCCGGCAGACGGAATTCCATTGCCATATAGTTAATTTTGTTTCGCTCTAATTTCAGATTGTAAACTGTAATATTACTAAACACTCTTTCTTCTTCTTCTTTTCTCATGCTTGGGTTGTCTCCCCCCCCCCCCCCCCCAATGGATCAATCCCAATAGGTCTTCCCTCTTTTCTGAGTCTAGCTTCAGAGGGAGGGTCTGCCTAATTTGCCAGTCCCGAACGTATTTTTCCAGTCTCATAAAAATAAGGCAAAATCAATGACAGTCTTAGCGGATTTATATTCTAAACTGTTGAAGTCCGTTCCGTGGGGAGCTGTGCGGGCAATCGCTTCTGCGGTTTTTCTTGAAAGGCCTAAGGGACCACCATAGGCAACAGTCCTCTCCCGCACTTATTCGAGCATACACATCCGCTTTTTTCAAACTTAGTACCAACTAGTAGGATAACTTACACCTTCAGCAGCCACTTGTTACTTCCGCCCACATATTCCATACCGGGGTGTGTTCTTTCACAAGTCTTCTCAAAACTTCAATATCCTTGCCGCGTGAATGAAAAAGTCATTGGAGATGAGAGCCAAAAACTGTCAGAGGAAACGTGATTCACAGACACGGGAAACGTATGATTCACAATACCGAGAAGACAGCCATAGATGTGGAAAGGGGAAGCTAGGTCACTCGACGGTAGCCCTACACCGGCCCGTGGCTCCCTCCTCCGCCGCGCAGCGGCGCTAGTCTCCCACTTTTATCTCCTTCCTACTGAATAGCGAAGTATTGTGATTGTCTCCTTACACGATAGTTGAGGTGTAGCCCAATGGGTATGATTACGGTCTCGTGCGATAAATATCGTGGGTTTCAAATCCCACTGACTGATGTATTTTTTTTGCTCGTAAAACTCCCGAAATGTACTTCTAAAACGTCATTCTGACCTGCATGTACAACTAATTTGAATTTTCACTAAGGGATTGACTACTTGATGTTATGTATTTTTGAGATGCGAGCTTGTGAGCATCCAGATCACCAAACTATACACATCATTCTGATCTACATGCCCAACTAATCTGCATTTTTACTAAGGGATTGACTACTTGATGTTATGTCTTTTTGAGATGCGAGCTTGCGAGCATCCAGACCACCAAACTATACACATCATTCTGATCTACATGCCCAACTAATCTGAATTTTTTCTAAGGGATTGACTGGTACACAATCTCCTGACCAATAAATATATTTTTTCTTGGCATACGGATAAATCAGAGCGATCATACAAGCCCAGAATGATAAAAGAGGAGACTAACGCCGCTGCGCGGCGGAGGAGGGAACCACGGGCCGGTGTAGGGCTACCGTCGAGTAGCTAGGTCCCGCGTGGACAAGCAATGGACCCCAATCTGGGTGGAATCATTTTGAGTTCGAAACGCGAAAATACCAGTGCAGTGAAGGCCCCCTAATGCGACTCCCTACTAGTCACTTCGTTGTTCGAAAACTCTTCCAGTGGGGGACTTGGCTTAGCGTTGATCAAGAGTAACGCTGATGATTCAAGCCCCACTAGGTTTCTTATGTGATTTTTGACCCAAATATCATAAAATTTAGTCCAGTAGTTTCAGAAATGAGCTCCATAATACCAACAGACAGACAGATTTTTTTCTTCCCAATTTTCGGAATGTATGTACCTACCTACATTAAAAACGTAAATCGACTAATTTTGAGGAAACAAAAAAGATCTTATCGATTACAAAGGTTTATTATTAAGCAATAAAACCATAAAAAATAAAACCAACAATAACAATGCAATGAAATATTTACAGATGGATTCTTCTGTAAATTTGAACTATAAATAGGTATTGTTTGGTAGATATTCAAGAAATGTTACCTAACTTAGTTTTGCGATCCTACCACAAATTTCGAATAGCTATGGTAAACTGTACTAATGTTAATTAGGTAATAACTGGTGGAGGTGCTGATAATGTCAAAGGAGTTGCGTGAAATGAAGTTGATGTACCTAGCTAGGCGATGACAGAATCAATGGGTCTCACCTGATCCAAAGCCCTCTGTTTCATTTCCAAGAGACGTTTTTGGCAGTTACGCAAGTTCTCCACTTCTTTGAGCAAATATTGTTCCGGTTGATCATGGACCAAGTCAATACCTGCACAGGCAGGTTTGATCGTAAATTTCACAGTGATGCTCATAAAATTTGCATGCAGTGTTTTATTGAATCTAGTCAATCATAAATATATTGTTTCATAAATGAAATTTGGGAAACTGCCTTGAGGACGTTTTTGAACATGATCTCTGATAAAATTTCTTTATTATAGCATCTGCGTCTACCCGAACGTAAAATCATTGTTAGGCTGTGTCATACTTCGCTCCACCGCGAGCTTCAAGCCACGTGATAGAAAAAAATGGTGCACTTCGTGGAAACGCATCATAGACCAGCAAATAACACCTTTACTTACCAAGGCTTTTCAAGCTTAGTGTTTCATTTTAATTTGATCTCATACTGCCATTCGGCAAAGTTGAGTTGCTTACCAGTCAAACCGCTCTCTTGCATTATTTAGCACAAAATAATAAAAAAATGAAGGATACCATTGTATGAAATTATTGTCAAGTGCGGAAGCGAGTTTGGTGAATTTCGTCAATTGCAATCGAAGTTGAGGGAAGTGAAGAGCATGGCCAGTCATAATATAACAAGTCAATAATGTATACATATTATACAAAGGTAGGTACCTAATGTAAATTAGTCTTCCCGTTAAATGAATAAATAAATAAATGTCAGTGGACACTTTCGACTCCATTGTGAAAAGTGGTCATAGACCACCCCCAATTTTATATTGTAATTATAGGCAATACACTTGAATGCTTGTCATGTTCGTTCCCACTTAGTCCCAACTTGTTTCGTCCAATACCTATACGATTTAAGTACCTACCCTTCGTGGCGTTGAGTCCCCAGAACTGAACTTTTATGCACTTCCACTTTCAATAATTACATGATAACCATAAACAAAAAATTAATTAATTTTCCGAAAGATGATCAAATACAAATGTGGAACAAATAGGTAGGTACTTGAAATTCGCGCGTTTTTCGTTAGGCGGTTACGGTAAAAATCAAACCAAAGCGTTAACGCCGTCGTGTGGCCAGTGTCATATGACAATTTCTACAGATTTCATTGGTCCGTTGCCTGAACGCCTTGACGTGTGCGGCTAATCCACGTAGGACGATTTCAATGCTATTTTCAATGAAATGCAATGCCTTAAAGGCCGTATCACACTTGCATTTTTTTCGCATTTTTTCTGCGTTTTAAACGCTGAAACGTGAAGAAGGCAAACTGCGTTTTTTTCAAGTTCAGTAGTGAATGTTGAAGAGGAATAACTGCAAAAACAGCGCATTCTGGCGTTTTTATTAAATCTGTCAGGTTAGGGCTCCTAGGGGTTTTTAATTGAATTGTAACCTCCCCAAGGGTTATGTTTAGCATTTTTCTTGCGTCAAGGTAAAAATTAGAACGTGTTCTAATTTTCCCAAGTGAGTTTAAAAACGCTCCGCCAGGATGCCCAATGGTCGAAAAAGCTGACCTTGGAAAAACGCACTTCTTCTTCTTCACGTTTTTGCGTCAAAAACGCAGACAAAATGCTAGTGTGATACGGCCTTTAGAAATAAGGTAGGTGGTGATTTTCGTTTAATGTCTAACCTAAGAAAGAAAGTTACTCGATCCAAAGATGCCCAACCAGCTGGAGTTAGAACAGTTCCATAGCAGAACAAAAGCATCACGCCACAACAGCATTTTATTAGCTGATACTGATCTATTTTATAATGTTTTCATCCGCAAGTAATCTTTAAATGTCATGATAACAATAAAAATACCAACTTCCCGTCATGAAAATCCAATTATCCAAAATAAATTGCTAAGGCCAGGTATCTAGGCGCAGAGCTAACACTAGGGGCAGCTAACTCCAATTATCTACGAAGCGTAACTGAATCATGAGTCAGAGTTAGGACAGCTGCCTCTGGGGTTAGTCCAGCTGATATTATAGCTGTTGTTGCTATATGATACGACGTTCATATACCAATGGTATAAAATGCAACACATTTAGTTCAATGGTGCATTAAACACTCACGTTTCCACCAATGATGACAAAATAGTTCATTACAAAAGCAAAAACCGCTTGCAACAGATGAGTAGATACCTACCTTCATTACAAACAAATTCGCTTCCTATCAGTAACTAATGAAGTTTGGCAGTTGATGCAGTAATTCAGTAGGTAAGTCATCGTTACACTTGCATTTGATCTGATTTTATACTAAACTGTAGCACTATATTTCTATGCTATGCTTAACTGAACTACTCTGCCTATGCTTCACAAGTCCAGTTTTAGGTGACAGAAGTTACCTATAATATACCAAATCGGTTATGTGAAGTGAGTAGTAGTCCATTGCAATTACTTTTGCCTATTGCTAATTGAAGAAGCGAGGGGAGTTAGCATACGATGCCATCTTCCTTTCATCCAATGGCTCTAGCCAATCACGGAGCTTACCCCGGCAATCAGCAGGCTACCCTCCGTTCACGGCAGGGTCAGGGGTACCCCACATTTGTGGGATAACCTTCATTATATTTACGCCTTATTTTTAACAACGCAGGGGTAACCCCTGAAACCCGTTCTAGATACCTGTCCTTAGGATAATATTGAATAAGAGATTGTAATTATGTTACCCAAGTTTTCAATCATGTTTTCACATTTACTTGCTGAACATTTGTTGCCATCTACAACACGCATAATTATAATAAGTACCTACGTAGTTCTCGAATTATACTCCCAAAAGTAAACTCCAAGTTTTATAGAAGATATGCATATGTCACAGCCCCCAGATTATTATCTCAAAAAGGCAAGTAATTAAGTATAACATAATATAATTGGTGAAGGAAAAACGACCAAATAATGACAAATTTTCACAATATAGTTGAAGCTGTCCACTTTCATCCGAGAATATGACTTGAATACAAATTATGGAATTTACAAAACTTGCTACGACATTTGACATTAATTTCCTCCACTGGTCTCGCCTTTTATTTTATTTCTTTTTTCCCCATAATTTTCTGCTAAATAATACAAGAGAACAGTTGTACTGGTCAGCAACTCAAAATTGCTGAAGGATGGCATGGAAGCAAATTAAAATGAAACACGAAGTTGAATACACTTGAAAAGCCCGAGTACAAGAGGTGTTACAAAGAATTTATGTGTTTCCACGTAGGTCACAATTTTTTCTCTTGCACAGCATGACAAACACGTTTGTTTCTCCTGGGCGGCTTAACGTTCAAGGCGGAACCCCGTTGTGCACTGCCTTAGTAGGGTTAAACACTATACAGATATCTAAGACTAACAAAAAACAGCTACGCACATCAGCCATAAATTGAGTAGGTACTATGCAATCTGAACAAAAATTAAGTTGAAATGCAACGCATTGGGACATTTTCATGTGTTTACCTATGAATGGTCAACGTCATTTCTGATGGTCATAATCATCGTTGTGGCCACTTGGGGACAATTTTTTTCGTGACGATTTTTTTGTTATGTGCCATATGAAAGACATGAAAATGTCAAAAACTTTTGGGTGTTAGACCCTTCTCTCCTGAGGTCCTTCAAATGAGAAATTTGACTATATGGCGACATTGCGCACAACTATACAACTCTTGACTTCAAATAAAAAAAGCTGACAGGCTTATGTACCTACTTATTTTGAACAAGATTTTGTCACACCCATGTAGATATACATAGTCCCACACATAGGTACTGTAGGTTTCAAGGATTTTGGTCTCAAAAGAGTTCTGAATTGAGAATTTCTACATGGTATACGTAGCCTATTGTATGATTCTATATTGAATTTCCTCACGGTTGAAACCTCACCAGCTCAAAACCCATAGGAGTACATCATCACTAGAGGGCATCCTAACAACTCAAATGGGTACCTACAGATGAAAATTAATCCAATCCGGAAACGCTCAAGTTTCCAGACATTCGAACTCTCATTTAAAATGTAAGGAGGTATATATCATCCATTAGAAGTTTTACAAACCAAATTAGGAATGAAATATCGGTAGGTAGGTACGTAATTGATATATTTCAAAAAATAAATAAAAATCTTAAGAGATAAGTAGGTATACCTACCTCTTGTGCTATTTCAAATGATTCAGGTGGTAGCAATCACTAAGAACCTCACCATACAAAAACCAAAGCTACTAAGGAGGGAATCGATTGGGGAATCAATGAACCTCACTCCCTTCCAAGTTTTTGCAGTCAAATCTACGTTATACTTAAGTAGATTTTACCTGTTCTGTGCTCCCTATGGTACAGACACTCCTGCGCTATGTGCAGAGGAGGTTCACAATCCTGTATCGCTTTTTCCAACGCACGTCTTGTGTCAGCCAGAAGATTTTGTTCTGTCTGCAGTTTCTCGAGTTCTGTGTTGACTTCGTTCCTCCAGAATGTTGTGTCTGTCAACCTCTCTCCCAATCGTCTGCTCGAATCTCTTTGAGCCTGCTGTGTTCTCTCATCAGCCATCCTATTGTTTGAATAAATTTATAGTATATGGTACTGAAATATGATGCATTCGCAACGGGTACATTTAGCAAATATTTGGTACAGTTGTCAGGACGTAATGTATGGTCCTCCTCTACCCTAATAATTCAATGGGGCTCCGAACTAACAAGGTCCATCACTAGGTACGCTAGGGGGCGAAGGACCTAAGGAACATGGTGCCGCCATGATTAACCTTAAAGGCAACAAAAGAAGAGCGAGTCAGTAAGGTCATTGTTTACATGCTACACTCTACCTCGAGCTTCTCATGTTTGGGGCCCCATTTCCAAGAGGACTAACCTCTATTGCATACTCCAGCTCCAACCATTGCATTTATGCAGCCTCATTACAGCTGTTATCAACGGCTCAGTACAGAGACACCAAGAATTCGTAGGTACTCAGGGGCAACAGTCTTAAACCCTGGTACTAAACCCTTGTCATAAAATTTCGGGTGGGAAGAAATTTCAACAACTTTTCAACAGTTTTTGTCCCTATTCATATGTTATATAAAGATCAAATGAAGATTAGGAATAATTACCTCATGATTCTTACAGCATCAGATCGTAATCGCTCCGAGAAGTTTCTATTGGTATCGGCTTCATTGAAATTGGTCAGTGCAGCTTGGGACCACTCATACGGAGTATATCTGAAAACAGCCAATATGTAGCCCTTTTCTGAGGCTTCTCTAAAAACCTAGTTATTATTTGTACATTAGGTATAGTAAGGTAAGTAAGTACTTAAAACAAAACATGCCTTGTGTAGAGAGCCGCTCGAGCTGCATGTGCTGGGTTCCTGTCAAATCCTGTTACAATGTTGGGGAACTTCAGGGGCTCTGTGTTCATGCCAGAAGGTGCAAAACACGGATCCATCAGCTGCTGCGTAACAGTCGTGTTGGGTCTAAAACGATTGAATTACTTTGTTGAATTAGTTACTATTGAATAAAAAATCTTTACTCCAATTTAAATACACATGTTCACATTTCATTTCTGTTAATGAAGAAAATAGGTAGGTAACAGTTACCAAATAATTTATTGAACTTTAAAATATTTCAAGTTGTAATGTCAATCATGCAGCTTGTGTTTTAAGATTCATACAAGGGTGTTAGCTCGATGTTTTCGTAACCCATCGTGGGTCTCCAGGGGTGAGGCCGAGGTGTTTGATAATACGAGGACACTCTGGCTGGAACATCTGGTCCGGAAACCTTTTCCATGCAAGCTGGAGCCCCTGCTGCACTCCATGGTTGGAGTTGCTGAACAAATTGATGAATCAAACTCAAATATAGTTTTTTAGATTTGAATAAAACATTTTTTTTTTATAAGATGTTGTAGTTAGTAGGAACGAATTAAATCACAACGAAGCTGTGGAAACCCAATTCAATGAAGAAAAGAGAAGTTAGGTAAAAACGTGGTCTATTTCCACGAAGAATAAAGAGTTACAATACTAGATCGATTTCGACGGTTAGGTCAACATCAGTAACAAACAATGTGATGTAAAGGACACAGCTTAAGCCCCCTCTATACAATGGTATGTTCTGGGCCAAATTCCAAGCTTTATAGAAATGGACCTGAAATATATTGAGGGATATCCTCAATATTACAAATTTACCACTTTTGACAATTTTGAATTTGTCAAGTACATTCAACGCATCTCCCTTTGGAAAAAAAATTAAAAAATTCTACCAACTTTCTATCAAATCAAAATTGTAACTATGATTGGATTCCTTAAGATGATTTGCGAATGCAGAATAAATGAAATCCTATTCATTTCGATTATTCTTCCCCAGAATTTCCTAACAGTTTGACCACGATTCTGCGGTACTCAGAGCCGCAAGAATATTTCAGTTTATAAACCCCACTTTTATCCTGTACACTGATTTTATCGTCAACGGGCCCAAGTAAAGCTATAATTTTTTTAAACTCTACTTTGTAACCTCTTAATGATAGAATTTTACCTATTTTATCTGAAATGTTCCCATAATAAGGTAAGTGCTCATCCATTGTTTTTCTTGCTAAGTTACATCTTCCCTAACCAAATTGGAGACTTTTTCCAAAGAAACAAATTTTGTTCTTTTTCCCATATGGTTTCAACGAGATCTCCTCCGTATCCTTAACTTGCGTCTATGCTCATGATAATAATTTTTTGTTTTTATCAATTTTGTTCACACATTTGAGTAGATGGTGTAATGTTGATAATACTATTGAAGGCTGCATGCTTATGGTGTAAAGGGATTTGATACCGACTGTTTAGGTAGTTATATCGCTTTACATATGTACCTATATATTTTCTATACCTAAATCGACAAATTCTGATTTTTGTTTACCAAAGAGATGGACGAATCGAGAAAATTTAACTTAGGTATTCCCTCCGATGCCGAGGGTGAATTTGGTAAAGGGATCTAATTTAAATATTGATTTTTTTGGGAAAAGAATTTAGTTCTCTTTCTGTTCCTGCCCATAGAATTATGATATCATCAACGTATAGAGACTAAAGAGAGGATTATTTAGCAACAAGTTTCATGTAGTTGCTTTTCAAGATAATTCATATACCTTCCTGTATATCTGCAAACAGACATACATATACTCAAAATATTGAGTTTAGCTGGCATGAATTATCTTGCGAGAAATATCTTTGAAGCCTGCTAAATTGATTTTGGTGAACAAACTAACCACGTCGAAAGATGCAAGTTTGGCATTTGAATACTATAATTCTGGAAACCAAATCACAAGAAATAGTAGGTATGTTGAGGCCGAAAGTTAATTTTATTTCTGATAAAATTTGAGTTTTCCAGCCTATTTTTAAGGAGTAGCACCTATATAAGATTACCACTGGTCTCATTGGAGGGCCTGCCTTATGACACGGTGGAGGGAGGGGGGAACCCTGGCAAGATCCCGTTCCCACATGACTATATAAGTCACAGGTTTTCTAATGTATTTTCAGTTATTGTGTTCAGTGTTGTGTATTTCAAATAACGTTGTAACTCTTTATTTTTTTATGGTAATCTTCACTAACTTCCGTTTTCGTCAGTGTACAGGTAGGAAAACTTATGACATAAGTACGATGAACTGAGTTTATGACCTTCCTTGATTTCTTAGTTCAAGGGAGTTTTATAAACGTGAGAGTGTCTAATAGAGGCAGTTAAGGCCAGTGATGTACTTGAGTAACTTTGTACTCAAGTGGGTACCTGATGTTTTAAGTAGGTACCTACTATTTATAGATACCTACCTGTTGTGAAAGTAAGTAGTAGGTAACCTATGGATGAGATAACGCTGAAAACTGTAGGCATGAGGAGCATATATAGCATATAGGCAGTATATAAGCAAGAGAGAGCTAATTTGCTCAATGCCTTTTTCTCTTCTATCATAAAGATCAAAATAGGGAGGTAGGTAGGCACCTACTACATGATTTTGATCTCTAACAGATTTTAGTTGGGCTCTCAAACTGATATCCTCAGTTATGCAAGATCGTAAGTCAAAATGCAGGATCAACTTTTCATTTCTTTGTTTATATACGAAAAAGTGTTGTATAGAAAGCGAGCATTGTGCGCGTTGGGCATAGTCGGTTTCACATGGAGCGGTATGTCCGGTAGACCGAAAGCAATCTGATTGGCTGTTGGGACAACAGTTGAGGATGGTGGCTGCCATGTTGCCGGAATGGGCGGTCTGCGGACGACGGTAGAAATATTTATACCGTTGCCGCGTTCCGTCGAGCGGAGCGCAAGCTCATTGGACAGGAATGTTGATAACCTCAAGTAGAGGTTTCAGATCAGAGAGGGTTTCAGTAGGAAGGTTATGATTCCGTTCACCAAGGTGCCGTTTCATGTGAACAACGTGCCGCATTCCACCGCCCCCTCCACTGGATTTTTCGGCCTTCCGTCTTTCTGGTTGTACGCTCATACCGCTCCATGTGAAACTGGCTTTATGTTGAAAGTGTTGTCGTTGAAAGCGTTCTAGGAATAATTTCAGAATTACTCAAAACCATGAAGTTCATTAAAAAAAGACATATAGTAGGTACTTATACATTATTTTAAAAATTTGGAGCCAATGCAAATATTTAGCTTCATTTTTTACGAAAATTCGATAAAACCAAAGTTGGCGGGGAAAAATAGGGTGTACTTTAGTCCTGCCTATATGAATTTAATTTTTTTTTTAGGTATCAACGTAAGTAATTACCACTACGTAGTACCTATCATTAATTGAAACCATTAATTAATTAGTAGGTCTGGTATAAATAAGTGAGCGTACCTAGTTAACTACCAACAATTTTAGTCAAACTCGGTTCCTGCCAACCTATGGAAAAGCATACAAAAATACAATACAAAGCATACTAAAAATTTTAGAATTTTACTACAAATTAAATACCGAAAACAAATAATTTAAGTAGGTGCCTACCACAGAGTAACAGAACACTAAAATCCTATTGAAGTAAAATTATCACGTGGTACAGTTCCTGTACCATAATATTTTGGCCATATGGTACATACCCATGACGTGTAAGAAGGGTGACAAGGATTTCTAGGGCGATTGTACAAAGCCAAAGTCATGGGATCAAACAGAAATGCAGGTATTCCCTTCGAATCGCACTTCCAATTAGCAGTCTACTACAAACACATTTTATTTTGTACCTATTTAATTCTATAAACACATTTAATTTGTTAACCGATCCTTCAAAGCATGGACACTCAACAAAGCCTTCCTAGATCCTATTTGTATAACTTTAACATCCGTACTCAACGATGGGTTCTGCAAGTCTCCAACTGCACCCAAGCACAGTGCTGAACGCCCTTGAGCTACATCAGATCAAACAAGGCGGGAAAGGGGGCGAGGAAATGGCGGCAGGAAGTGATGTAGGAGAAAAATCAATACTCCCAACCTAAGGAAACGGAAAACCGAGATATCTCCTCTTGACCACTCATTTTATTCGGAGTTACTCTAAAAATGTTCTTCAAATGGGAAAATCGCTTGATACCTACACAGTCAATACCTAAAAAATAAGGGACAAGTTTTTTAAGAATAATTTTACATGATGAAACACTCACCGTGTACATTATTGTCTGAGACATCGTTGTTCTTTAATTTTTCAACAAATTTAAACTATTATTAATCAAAATAAGCTCCAAATTTTTGAATTTAGCCAAGAAAAGAGATAGATTTTGCGAATTGATAGCTATAGCATCACTGACTTGCTTATCAGTCGCTAACCTGATTTTGTTGTAACCAATAACTGTAGTTATCAGTTGTTGAATCTTTGAAGTGAGGCGATTTTTTATTCCGTCGTTAATTGTTGGGATTGCGACTTTATTTTCGGTTTGAGTTTATGTTCTGACCCGGACGATATCTACAGGGACAATGGGAGACAAGCCGTCGGACGCTCCAGAGCGTGAGTTGAAGCTACCTTCGTTTTGAATTAAATGACTAAAATCATGAAGGGCCTTCATGTGTCAAGATCTCGATTTACATCTTATGTCACCTATCACGTGTTTATGATCTAAATATTAGACATTTACTTCATAGGTTTTCAAGTTTTCAGTGAATTTTGGCGTGGATGGACGGGCGGAGGAGGGGTCAACCTAAAAATTGTGTCTTTTTCAGGACGAATAGTGTACCTAACACCCCAGGCCTCTGTTACTAGGGAAGTTTAACTCCGTTATTCGTTATTTTTCATCCTACGAAAATCGTTCACCGCTCATTTCCTCGTTGGAAAGCTCGCTCTCAGCTTACCTGAAAATATCATGCTGTCAAATTTCCCCTCCTCTTATTCCCTATTCCATAAAACACGTAATGAATGTGACTTGTAAACAACATTCCTATATGTTTCAAATCATGACGAGAAGACGTCAACAGATTGAGAGGCGTAAGTAATTCCCTTCCTTGGACTCTGATTCGTGAAGAATGTTTCCCATTTATAGGTAAACTGAGATAAGATATTACAGAAATTCATAGCCACGATCTTTAATTCCTCCCATTGAGGGGGAAATAAGTTTTCCATGAGATATGTACTTAATAGCCCTTAATAATTTTAGTTGTAGTTGAACATAATAAATTCTAGAAGGACCTTACACAAAACTACTTTCTTGAAAAATTTTTCATGGAAATCCGTTTTCTTCTAAGCCCGGTGAAGTTAGCAACGGTTTTCAGCAACGGTCCATAATTCCGTTAATATTGGACGAATTGCGTCCAAATTTCACACATACACTCAGCACCCAGACTGGCACCTCCGATTGAGGTCGGGCACGGCGTACCTACCCCGGGGGCGGCTGTGGAGGCGGCTGGGGGCGGTTTTACGCACTTCCGGGGGATGTGCCGCCAAAATAACTATCAGAATCGGATTCAGCACCCCAAAAAACCCCTATGGCACTATTTTCATATTTACTGGCAGTTTTGGAGAAGGGGAAATTTTGGCATATTTAACCAGTGGGGCACGAACAAGCAGACTAATAGCATGATAGCGTCATACGTTAATATTGGTCGAATTGAGACCAAATTTCAAACATATACTCAGCACCCAGACTGGCACCTCCGAATCAGGTCGGACACGGTGTACCTACCCCGGGGGCGGCTGTGGAGGCGGCTGGGGGCGGTAAAACGCACTTCCTGTGGATGTGCCGCAAAAATAACTATCAGAATCGGATTCAGCACCCCAAAAAACCCCTATGGCACTATTTTCGTATTTACTGGCAGTTTTGGAGAAGGGGAAATTTCGGCATATTTAACCAGTGGGGCACGAACAAGCTGACTAATAGCATGACAGCGTCATACCTCCAGCAACGGTCCGTGTATTTCCGTTAATATTGGTCGAATCGAGACCAAATTTCGCACATATACTCAGCACCCAGACTGGCACCTCCGAATCAGGTCGGCCACGGCGTACCTACCCCGGGGGCGGCTGTGGAGGCGGCTGGGGGCGGTTTTACGCACTTCCGGGTGATGTGCCGCAAAAATAACTATCAGAATCGGATTCAGCACCCCAAAAAACCCCTATGGAACTATTTTCGTATTTACTGGCAGTTTGGGAGAGTGGGAAAACGGGGGGGCGAGTGGGGGCGGCTGGGGGCGGTTATGAGGACTTCCTATGAACATGACGAAATACCAACCGTCAGAAATCTACATACATATATATATCTATTATCTGTGTTGATTCTGTTCACTTAGATGAAGGCGTACATTTTTCGAATTTATTGCAGGGGCACGAACAAGCTGACTAATAGCATGACAACGTCATACCTCCAGCAACGGTCCGTGTATTTCCGTTAATATTGGTTGAATTGAGTCCAGATTTCGCACATATACTCAGCACCCAGACTGGCACCTCCGAATCAGGTCGGCAACGGCGTACCTACCCCGGGGGCGGCTGTGGAGGCGGCTGGGGGCGGTTTTACGCACTTCCGGGGGATGTGCCGCAAAAATAACTATCAGAATCGGATTCAGCACCCCAAAAAACCCCTATGGAACTATTTTCGTATTTACTGGCAGTTTGGGAGAGTGGGAAAACGGGGGGGCGAGTGGGGGCGGCTGGGGGCGGTTATGAGGACTTCCTATGAACATGACGAAATACCAACCGTCAGAAATCTACATACATATATATATCTATTATCTGTGTTGATTCTGTTCACTTAGATGAAGGCGTACATTTTTCGAATTTATTGCAGGGGCACGAACAAGCTGACTAATAGCATGACAACGTCATACCTCCAGCAACGGTCCGTGTATTTCCGTTAATATTGGTTGAATTGAGTCCAGATTTCGCACATATACTCAGCACCCAGACTGGCACCTCCGAATCAGGTCGGCAACGGCGTACCTACCCCGGGGGCGGCTGTGGAGGCGGCTGGGGGCGGTTTTACGCACTTCCGGGGGATGTGCCGCAAAAATAACTATCAGAATCGGATTCAGCACCCCAAAAAACCCCTATGGAACTATTTTCGTATTTACTGGCAGTTTGGGAGAGTGGGAAAACGGGGGGGCGAGTGGGGGCGGCTGGGGGCGGTTATGAGGACTTCCTATGAACATGACGAAATACCAACCGTCATAAATCTACATACATATATATATCTATTATCTGTGTTGATTCTGTTCACTTAGATGAAGGCGTACATTTTTCGAATTTATTGCAGGGGCACGAACAAGCTGACTAATAGCATGACAACGTCATACCTCCAGCAACGGTCCGTGTATTTCCGTTAATATTGGTTGAATTGAGTCCAGATTTCGCACATATACTCAGCACCCAGACTGGCACCTCCGAATCAGGTCGGCAACGGCGTACCTACCCCGGGGGCGGCTGTGGAGGCGGCTGGGGGCGGTTTTACGCACTTCCGGGGGATGTGCCGCAAAAATAACTATCAGAATCGGATTCAGCACCCCAAAAAACCCCTATGGAACTATTTTCGTATTTACTGGCAGTTTGGGAGAGTGGGAAAACGGGGGGGCGAGTGGGGGCGGCTGGGGGCGGTTATGAGGACTTCCTATGAACATGACGAAATACCAACCGTCATAAATCTACATACATATATATATCTATTATCTGTGTTGATTCTGTTCACTTAGATGAAGGCGTACATTTTTCGAATTTATTGCAGGGGCACGAACAAGCTGACTAATAGCATGACAACGTCATACCTCCAGCAACGGTCCGTGTATTTCCGTTAATATTGGTTGAATTGAGTCCAGATTTCGCACATATACTCAGCACCCAGACTGGCACCTCCGAATCAGGTCGGCAACGGCGTACCTACCCCGGGGGCGGCTGTGGAGGCGGCTGGGGGCGGTTTTACGCACTTCCGGGGGATGTGCCGCAAAAATAACTATCAGAATCGGATTCAGCACCCCAAAAAACCCCTATGGAACTATTTTCGTATTTACTGGCAGTTTGGGAGAGTGGGAAAACGGGGGGGCGAGTGGGGGCGGCTGGGGGCGGTTATGAGGACTTCCTATGAACATGACGAAATACCAACCGTCATAAATCTACATACATATATATATCTATTATCTGTGTTGATTCTGTTCACTTAGATGAAGGCGTACATTTTTCGAATTTATTGCAGGGGCACGAACAAGCTGACTAATAGCATGACAACGTCATACCTCCAGCAACGGTCCGTGTATTTCCGTTAATATTGGTTGAATTGAGTCCAGATTTCGCACATATACTCAGCACCCAGACTGGCACCTCCGAATCAGGTCGGCAACGGCGTACCTACCCCGGGGGCGGCTGTGGAGGCGGCTGGGGGCGGTTTTACGCACTTCCGGGGGATGTGCCGCAAAAATAACTATCAGAATCGGATTCAGCACCCCAAAAAACCCCTATGGAACTATTTTCGTATTTACTGGCAGTTTGGGAGAGTGGGAAAACGGGGGGGCGAGTGGGGGCGGCTGGGGGCGGTTATGAGGACTTCCTATGAACATGACGAAATACCAACCGTCATAAATCTACATACATATATATATCTATTATCTGTGTTGATTCTGTTCACTTAGATGAAGGCGTACATTTTTCGAATTTATTGCAGGGGCACGAACAAGCTGACTAATAGCATGACAACGTCATACCTCCAGCAACGGTCCGTGTATTTCCGTTAATATTGGTTGAATTGAGTCCAGATTTCGCACATATACTCAGCACCCAGACTGGCACCTCCGAATCAGGTCGGCAACGGCGTACCTACCCCGGGGGCGGCTGTGGAGGCGGCTGGGGGCGGTTTTACGCACTTCCGGGGGATGTGCCGCAAAAATAACTATCAGAATCGGATTCAGCACCCCAAAAAACCCCTATGGAACTATTTTCGTATTTACTGGCAGTTTGGGAGAGTGGGAAAACGGGGGGGCGAGTGGGGGCGGCTGGGGGCGGTTATGAGGACTTCCTATGAACATGACGAAATACCAACCGTCATAAATCTACATACATATATATATCTATTATCTGTGTTGATTCTGTTCACTTAGATGAAGGCGTACATTTTTCGAATTTATTGCAGGGGCACGAACAAGCTGACTAATAGCATGACAACGTCATACCTCCAGCAACGGTCCGTGTATTTCCGTTAATATTGGTTGAATTGAGTCCAGATTTCGCACATATACTCAGCACCGAGACTGGCACCTCCGAATCAGGTCGGCAACGGCGTACCTACCCCGGGGGCGGCTGTGGAGGCGGCTGGGGGCGGTTTTACGCACTTCCGGGGGATGTGCCGCAAAAATAACTATCAGAATCGGATTCAGCACCCCAAAAAACCCCTATGGAACTATTTTCGTATTTACTGGCAGTTTGGGAGAGTGGGAAAACGGGGGGGCGAGTGGGGGCGGCTGGGGGCGGTTATGAGGACTTCCTATGAACATGACGAAATACCAACCGTCATAAATCTACATACATATATATATCTATTATCTGTGTTGATTCTGTTCACTTAGATGAAGGCGTACATTTTTCGAATTTATTGCAGGGGCACGAACAAGCTGACTAATAGCATGACAACGTCATACCTCCAGCAACGGTCCGTGTATTTCCGTTAATATTGGTTGAATTGAGTCCAGATTTCGCACATATACTCAGCACCCAGACTGGCACCTCCGAATCAGGTCGGCAACGGCGTACCTACCCCGGGGGCGGCTGTGGAGGCGGCTGGGGGCGGTTTTACGCACTTCCGGGGGATGTGCCGCAAAAATAACTATCAGAATCGGATTCAGCACCCCAAAAAACCCCTATGGAACTATTTTCGTATTTACTGGCAGTTTGGGAGAGTGGGAAAACGGGGGGGCGAGTGGGGGCGGCTGGGGGCGGTTATGAGGACTTCCTATGAACATGACGAAATACCAACCGTCATAAATCTACATACATATATATATCTATTATCTGTGTTGATTCTGTTCACTTAGATGAAGGCGTACATTTTTCGAATTTATTGCAGGGGCACGAACAAGCTGACTAATAGCATGACAACGTCATACCTCCAGCAACGGTCCGTGTATTTCCGTTAATATTGGTTGAATTGAGTCCAGATTTCGCACATATACTCAGCACCCAGACTGGCACCTCCGAATCAGGTCGGCAACGGCGTACCTACCCCGGGGGCGGCTGTGGAGGCGGCTGGGGGCGGTTTTACGCACTTCCGGGGGATGTGCCGCAAAAATAACTATCAGAATCGGATTCAGCACCCCAAAAAACCCCTATGGAACTATTTTCGTATTTACTGGCAGTTTGGGAGAGTGGGAAAACGGGGGGGCGAGTGGGGGCGGCTGGGGGCCATTGTGAGACCACCACTACATAACCTACACGAACGGAGGTGGTATCGACGCTATGTTAAAACGTGATCATTAGCATATAATACATTCTGGGAAAGCATACTTCAATTTTTCCTGATTTTAGAAATAAATAAATGGTTCTTGGAAATGGCCCTGTCTTGTAAAATCGTAGTTGTCAACTTGCATTAATAACAAAGTGTCAGTGAATCACAAAGTCTCATTATGCTGGACTCATTGGGAATATGTGTCCAGGATTATGGGACACAATGTGTCCTGGTTTATTGGACAAATTTACGATGAATAATTAATTATTTATTATATTATTAATTTATTTACTTAATTTTATTTTTAATTGTTGTTAAATTTTCAATAATGATATTTAATAATAATTAATAATTAATATTTATAATAAAAATGATATTATAATATTTATGATAAAAATATTATAATAATATTATAATATTAATATTAAAATAATATTATTATAATAATATTATAATTAATTAATTATAATATTATAATATTAGTAATATTAATATTATAATATTGAAATATTATAAATATTAATATTATATTAATATTATATTAATATTATTTATAACATTAGTTATTTATTATTAATTCTTTATTATTAATGTTATAATATTAATAATATTATTATTATAATATTAATAATATTATTATAATAATATTAATAATATTACTATTATTATATTAAAATATTATAATATTTATAATAAATAATAATATTTATAATAAAAATAACAATTAATGTTTAATAAATTTTTAATTCTTCTCATTTACCTTCATAGAGCACATTTTGATGAATTTTAATGAATATCCAGGGGCTGTAGAAGGGGCTCAAACAAAATGGCCGGATTCTTTTTTGAACTATTCCGAAGCACCTACAAGAGCTGGGGATCCCAAATTTGGTATGTAGCCTTCAAATATTCTGTAGAAATGGCGTAAACAATTGTTTTTCGAATTTTCATGAAATTGTGGAATGTAGCGAACGCCGCCTCTGAGAGCAAAATGGACTTCAAATTCGGATTCAGCGCATCAAAAAATGTAAGGATACCAATTTTGGTGAATTTTAGACAATTTCCAGGGGCATTTTGGGGAGATTTTCATGAAATTCATGAAATTTTGAATATCCGGTGAACGAAGCGTCGTAGCGCAAAACGGATTTCAAAATCGGATTCAGCGACTCAAAATACTTACTGGAACACATTTTCGTCAAATTTCCTGTGAGTTTTAGGTGAGAAATTGCGAATTTAAGAAAAAAAATGAAATTTCAAAACAGAAAGTTTTTCCAGAATGAAGGCCAGGTGGGTTAAGTAAGTGTTCGCTTGGCTTTTTTGGCAATTTCAGTTTCGCAAATTTTTTTTTTAATCTTCATCTTTTAGGTAGGTTATCCGTATATATTATTGAATATTTATAGTGGGTTTTCACCACCATACAGGGGTGAATCAGTGGGTGGGGGGTGGGGGTAGGTCTGAAATGTTTGATATTTTTAGTTGTTGCTTATGGAGCACCTACTTGTGATGAGGATATGAAATTTAGGTTTTCCCTTTCAAATCACCCAAAAAAACATAATTTGAAGGAATTTTTGAGATTTTCATGAAATTGTGGATTTTGCCATTTGCCGGTGAATGGATCGTCGTAGAAGGAAACGGATTTCAAATTCGGATTCAGCGCCTCAATTTACCTACTAGAACACATTCTGATGAATTTTGAACAATTTCATGGGGCATTTTAGGGAGATTTTCATGAAATTCATGAAATTTTGGAAATCCGGTAAAATGAGCGTCCTAGCGCAAAACGGATTTCAAACTCGGATTCAGCGCGTCATAAAATACAAGGATACTAATTTTGGTGAATTTTAGAACCTTTCCAAGGGCATTTTAGGGAGATTTTCATGAAATTCATGAAATTTGAGATATCCGGTGAACGAAGCGTCCTAGCAAAAAACGGATTTCAAATTCGGATTCAGCGCCTCAATTTACCTACTAGAACACATTTTGATGAATTTTAATCAAATTCCAGGGCGTGGTGGGGGCAGAAAACGTATACCCCTCTTGCATATAATGTGTCCTAGAAGATGGGACACGGCGGGAAATGTGTCCCTGTTTATAGGACACAATGTGTGCAATAATCTGGGACACAAATTAAGATGTGTCCCACAAATCAGGACACATAGGGATTGTGTCTCATTATGCTGGACTCATTGGGAATATGTGTCCAGGATTATGGGACATAATGTGTCCTGGTTTATTGGACACATTTACGATGATTAATTAATTATTTATTGTATTTATTTATTTACTTAATTTTGATTTTAATTAATTTATAATTTTAATTGTTATTAAAATTTTAATAATGATATTTAATAATAATTATTAATGATATTTATAATAAAAATATTATAATATTATATTATTATTAAAATATTATAAATATTAATATTATACTTTTATTATTTATAATAATAATTACTATTTATTATTAAATATTTATTATTAACAATATATATTAATATTATAATATTACATTATATATATATATATATTATATATATATAATATTATATATATTAATATTATAATATACATTACACGGACGTCCCTATGAATGGATTTTTTATGTATATTTGGTGAGAGTTAAAATAATAGAAAAAAAAGTCCAGTCATGCAGCATGACCCCATGAGCGAATTTTTGAAGAAATCTTCGACATCAGTTGTGATTACTTTTTTTTTTTTTTTTTTTTTTTTTTTAAACAAGCACCTACTGCCTACGTTTTAAACAGCATGGTTCTAGGATTGGTTATGCAGGGATACTTCCATAAGAGTAGTTCAATCTGAATTTGGACAACGTTTCATGCAAATATTACCGATTTTTACAACTAGCGAACGGCATTATTTCGATTTTTGACTGATTTTTCAACTTTGAAATTTTTGAAAACTTGATACATATTCTTATAGGAAATTTTACGCTGATTCCGAATATACCAGTTGTTAGTATGCTGAAAAAATTATTTCTAGGCTATTTTGAAATTTTTGACTACATTTTTGAAAATTTCAACCCGAAGATGTAATCCGATCATGCTGGCCAACGAACTTGAACTTTCGTTTTGTGTCCTTAACATTTTAAAATTTGTTTGAAGTTTCTAGCACAATTCTACGGACAGTTATCGTCTGGAATGACACATACATACATACTCGTACATATATACATCCATATATATATATACATACATATATACATACATACATAAAAAAATGCGTTAAACTTCAGAATATGATTCAGAATAGCCTGAAACGGATTTCTGCATAAACATTTTTCAAAAATTCACATTCTACAAATTTTGAGGCGAGAGCAATAGCTTGATTTTCTGAAAAAATTCGCTAAAATAACTGTTTTCTATATTGAATTATTATTTATACTTCATAATTTGTAAATTTTCATAAATGTCGGAATTACCAATATTTCTGCATTTAAAGTAATATTTAAATATATATATATATATATTTTTTTTTTGTGGATAATAAATTAAGCCTTGTCTCAACCGGAGGGTCACTAGCGGCAATCAAAAAGGGGTGTCGAAAGGACAGAGTATTTAAGTGTAATAATTTATATATTATTATATTTAATTTATATAATATAAATTATTATAATTATTATAAATATAAATTATTATAATTTATATTTATATAATATTTTGCGATTTTGCGATTTATGCAGTTAAATGCCGCACACACTTTAATCATTGTGCATTATCAAAGAAATTTCATGAGTAGATAAACTATACTAATACAATCTTCATTGCACATAATAAACGATGTTGCCCCCAATATGGCCGACTACAGACCGTTCTGATTAAAATACTAGAACCATGCTGTTTAAAACGTAGGCAGTAGGTGCTTGTTTAAAAAAAAAAAAAAAAAAAGTAATCACAACTGATGTCGAAGATTTCTTCACAAATTCGCTCATGGGGTCATGCTGCATGACTGGACTTTTTTTTCTATTATTTTAACTCTCACCAAATATACATAAAAAATCCATTCATAGGGACGTCCGTGTAATGTATATTATAATATTAATATATATAATATTATATATATATAATATATATATATATAATGTAATATTATAATATTAATATATATTGTTAATAATAAATATTTAATAATAAATAGTAATTATTATTATAAATAATAAAAGTATAATATTAATATTTATAATATTTTAATAATAATATAATATTATAATATTTTTATTATAAATATCATTAATAATTATTATTAAATATCATTATTAAAATTTTAATAACAATTAAAATTATAAATTAATTAAAATCAAAATTAAGTAAATAAATAAATACAATAAATAATTAATTAATCATCGTAAATGTGTCCAATAAACCAGGACACATTATGTCCCATAATCCTGGACACATATTCCCAATGAGTCCAGCATAATGAGACACAATCCCTATGTGTCCTGATTTGTGGGACACATCTTAATTTGTGTCCCAGATTATTGCACACATTGTGTCCTATAAACAGGGACACATTTCCCGCCGTGTCCCATCTTCTAGGACACATTATATGCAAGAGGGGTATACGTTTTCTGCCCCCACCACGCCCTGGAATTTGATTAAAATTCATCAAAATGTGTTCTAGTAGGTAAATTGAGGCGCTGAATCCGAATTTGAAATCCGTTTTTTGCTAGGACGCTTCGTTCACCGGATATCTCAAATTTCATGAATTTCATGAAAATCTCCCTAAAATGCCCTTGGAAAGGTTCTAAAATTCACCAAAATTAGTATCCTTGTATTTTATGACGCGCTGAATCCGAGTTTGAAATCCGTTTTGCGCTAGGACGCTCATTTTACCGGATTTCCAAAATTTCATGAATTTCATGAAAATCTCCCTAAAATGCCCCATGAAATTGTTCAAAATTCATCAGAATGTGTTCTAGTAGGTAAATTGAGGCGCTGAATCCGAATTTGAAATCCGTTTCCTTCTACGACGATCCATTCACCGGCAAATGGCAAAATCCACAATTTCATGAAAATCTCAAAAATTCCTTCAAATTATGTTTTTTTGGGTGATTTGAAAGGGAAAACCTAAATTTCATATCCTCATCACAAGTAGGTGCTCCATAAGCAACAACTAAAAATATCAAACATTTCAGACCTACCCCCACCCCCCACCCACTGATTCACCCCTGTATGGTGGTGAAAACCCACTATAAATATTCAATAATATATACGGATAACCTACCTAAAAGATGAAGATTAAAAAAAAAATTTGCGAAACTGAAATTGCCAAAAAAGCCAAGCGAACACTTACTTAACCCACCTGGCCTTCATTCTGGAAAAACTTTCTGTTTTGAAATTTCATTTTTTTTCTTAAATTCGCAATTTCTCACCTAAAACTCACAGGAAATTTGACGAAAATGTGTTCCAGTAAGTATTTTGAGTCGCTGAATCCGATTTTGAAATCCGTTTTGCGCTACGACGCTTCGTTCACCGGATATTCAAAATTTCATGAATTTCATGAAAATCTCCCCAAAATGCCCCTGGAAATTGTCTAAAATTCACCAAAATTGGTATCCTTACATTTTTTGATGCGCTGAATCCGAATTTGAAGTCCATTTTGCTCTCAGAGGCGGCGTTCGCTACATTCCACAATTTCATGAAAATTCGAAAAACAATTGTTTACGCCATTTCTACAGAATATTTGAAGGCTACATACCAAATTTGGGATCCCCAGCTCTTGTAGGTGCTTCGGAATAGTTCAAAAAAGAATCCGGCCATTTTGTTTGAGCCCCTTCTACAGCCCCTGGATATTCATTAAAATTCATCAAAATGTGCTCTATGAAGGTAAATGAGAAGAATTAAAAATTTATTAAACATTAATTGTTATTTTTATTATAAATATTATTATTTATTATAAATATTATAATATTTTAATATAATAATAGTAATATTATTAATATTATTATAATAATATTATTAATATTATAATAATAATATTATTAATATTATAACATTAATAATAAAGAATTAATAATAAATAACTAATGTTATAAATAATATTAATATAATATTAATATAATATTAATATTTATAATATTTCAATATTATAATATTAATATTACTAATATTATAATATTATAATTAATTAATTATAATATTATTATAATAATATTATTTTAATATTAATATTATAATATTATTATAATATTTTTATCATAAATATTATAATATCATTTTTATTATAAATATTAATTATTAATTATTATTAAATATCATTATTGAAAATTTAACAACAATTAAAAATAAAATTAAGTAAATAAATTAATAATATAATAAATAATTAATTATTCATCGTAAATTTGTCCAATAAACCAGGACACATTGTGTCCCATAATCCTGGACACATATTCCCAATGAGTCCAGCATAATGAGACTTTGTGATTCACTGACACTTTGTTATTAATGCAAGTTGACAACTACGATTTTACAAGACAGGGCCATTTCCAAGAACCATTTATTTATTTCTAAAATCAGGAAAAATTGAAGTATGCTTTCCCAGAATGTATTATATGCTAATGATCACGTTTTAACATAGCGTCGATACCACCTCCGTTCGTGTAGGTTATGTAGTGGTGGTCTCACAATGGCCCCCAGCCGCCCCCACTCGCCCCCCCGTTTTCCCACTCTCCCAAACTGCCAGTAAATACGAAAATAGTTCCATAGGGGTTTTTTGGGGTGCTGAATCCGATTCTGATAGTTATTTTTGCGGCACATCCCCCGGAAGTGCGTAAAACCGCCCCCAGCCGCCTCCACAGCCGCCCCCGGGGTAGGTACGCCGTTGCCGACCTGATTCGGAGGTGCCAGTCTGGGTGCTGAGTATATGTGCGAAATCTGGACTCAATTCAACCAATATTAACGGAAATACACGGACCGTTGCTGGAGGTATGACGTTGTCATGCTATTAGTCAGCTTGTTCGTGCCCCTGCAATAAATTCGAAAAATGTACGCCTTCATCTAAGTGAACAGAATCAACACAGATAATAGATATATATATGTATGTAGATTTATGACGGTTGGTATTTCGTCATGTTCATAGGAAGTCCTCATAACCGCCCCCAGCCGCCCCCACTCGCCCCCCCGTTTTCCCACTCTCCCAAACTGCCAGTAAATACGAAAATAGTTCCATAGGGGTTTTTTGGGGTGCTGAATCCGATTCTGATAGTTATTTTTGCGGCACATCCCCCGGAAGTGCGTAAAACCGCCCCCAGCCGCCTCCACAGCCGCCCCCGGGGTAGGTACGCCGTTGCCGACCTGATTCGGAGGTGCCAGTCTGGGTGCTGAGTATATGTGCGAAATCTGGACTCAATTCAACCAATATTAACGGAAATACACGGACCGTTGCTGGAGGTATGACGTTGTCATGCTATTAGTCAGCTTGTTCGTGCCCCTGCAATAAATTCGAAAAATGTACGCCTTCATCTAAGTGAACAGAATCAACACAGATAATAGATATATATATGTATGTAGATTTATGACGGTTGGTATTTCGTCATGTTCATAGGAAGTCCTCATAACCGCCCCCAGCCGCCCCCACTCGCCCCCCCGTTTTCCCACTCTCCCAAACTGCCAGTAAATACGAAAATAGTTCCATAGGGGTTTTTTGGGGTGCTGAATCCGATTCTGATAGTTATTTTTGCGGCACATCCCCCGGAAGTGCGTAAAACCGCCCCCAGCCGCCTCCACAGCCGCCCCCGGGGTAGGTACGCCGTTGCCGACCTGATTCGGAGGTGCCAGTCTGGGTGCTGAGTATATGTGCGAAATCTGGACTCAATTCAACCAATATTAACGGAAATACACGGACCGTTGCTGGAGGTATGACGTTGTCATGCTATTAGTCAGCTTGTTCGTGCCCCTGCAATAAATTCGAAAAATGTACGCCTTCATCTAAGTGAACAGAATCAACACAGATAATAGATATATATATGTATGTAGATTTCTGACGGTTGGTATTTCGTCATGTTCATAGGAAGTCCTCATAACCGCCCCCAGCCGCCCCCACCCCCCCCCCCCCCGTTTTCCCACTCTCCCAAACTGCCAGTAAATACGAAAATAGTTCCATAGGGGTTTTTTGGGGTGCTGAATCCGATTCTGATAGTTATTTTTGCGGCACATCCCCCGGAAGTGCGTAAAACCGCCCCCAGCCGCCTCCACAGCCGCCCCCGGGGTAGGTACGCCGTTGCCGACCTGATTCGGAGGTGCCAGTCTGGGTGCTGAGTATATGTGCGAAATCTGGACTCAATTCAACCAATATTAACGGAAATACACGGACCGTTGCTGGAGGTATGACGTTGTCATGCTATTAGTCAGCTTGTTCGTGCCCCTGCAATAAATTCGAAAAATGTACGCCTTCATCTAAGTGAACAGAATCAACACAGATAATAGATATATATATGTATGTAGATTTCTGACGGTTGGTATTTCGTCATGTTCATAGGAAGTCCTCATAACCGCCCCCAGCCGCCCCCACTCGCCCCCCCGTTTTCCCACTCTCCCAAACTGCCAGTAAATACGAAAATAGTTCCATAGGGGTTTTTTGGGGTGCTGAATCCGATTCTGATAGTTATTTTTGCGGCACATCCCCCGGAAGTGCGTAAAACCGCCCCCAGCCGCCTCCACAGCCGCCCCCGGGGTAGGTACGCCGTTGCCGACCTGATTCGGAGGTGCCAGTCTGGGTGCTGAGTATATGTGCGAAATCTGGACTCAATTCAACCAATATTAACGGAAATACACGGACCGTTGCTGGAGGTATGACGTTGTCATGCTATTAGTCAGCTTGTTCGTGCCCCTGCAATAAATTCGAAAAATGTACGCCTTCATCTAAGTGAACAGAATCAACACAGATAATAGATATATATATGTATGTAGATTTATGACGGTTGGTATTTCGTCATGTTCATAGGAAGTCCTCATAACCGCCCCCAGCCGCCCCCACTCGCCCCCCCGTTTTCCCACTCTCCCAAACTGCCAGTAAATACGAAAATAGTTCCATAGGGGTTTTTTGGGGTGCTGAATCCGATTCTGATAGTTATTTTTGCGGCACATCCCCCGGAAGTGCGTAAAACCGCCCCCAGCCGCCTCCACAGCCGCCCCCGGGGTAGGTACGCCGTTGCCGACCTGATTCGGAGGTGCCAGTCTGGGTGCTGAGTATATGTGCGAAATCTGGACTCAATTCAACCAATATTAACGGAAATACACGGACCGTTGCTGGAGGTATGACGTTGTCATGCTATTAGTCAGCTTGTTCGTGCCCCTGCAATAAATTCGAAAAATGTACGCCTTCATCTAAGTGAACAGAATCAACACAGATAATAGATATATATATGTATGTAGATTTCTGACGGTTGGTATTTCGTCATGTTCATAGGAAGTCCTCATAACCGCCCCCAGCCGCCCCCACTCGCCCCCCCGTTTTCCCACTCTCCCAAACTGCCAGTAAATACGAAAATAGTTCCATAGGGGTTTTTTGGGGTGCTGAATCCGATTCTGATAGTTATTTTTGCGGCACATCCCCCGGAAGTGCGTAAAACCGCCCCCAGCCGCCTCCACAGCCGCCCCCGGGGTAGGTACGCCGTTGCCGACCTGATTCGGAGGTGCCAGTCTGGGTGCTGAGTATATGTGCGAAATCTGGACTCAATTCAACCAATATTAACGGAAATACACGGACCGTTGCTGGAGGTATGACGTTGTCATGCTATTAGTCAGCTTGTTCGTGCCCCTGCAATAAATTCGAAAAATGTACGCCTTCATCTAAGTGAACAGAATCAACACAGATAATAGATATATATATGTGAATGTAGATTTCTGACGGTTGGTATTTCGTCATGTTCATAGGAAGTCCTCATAACCGCCCCCAGCCGCCCCCACTCGCCCCCCCGTTTTCCCACTCTCCCAAACTGCCAGTAAATACGAAAATAGTTCCATAGGGGTTTTTTGGGGTGCTGAATCCGATTCTGATAGTTATTTTTGCGGCACATCCCCCGGAAGTGCGTAAAACCGCCCCCAGCCGCCTCCACAGCCGCCCCCGGGGTAGGTACGCCGTTGCCGACCTGATTCGGAGGTGCCAGTCTGGGTGCTGAGTATATGTGCGAAATCTGGACTCAATTCAACCAATATTAACGGAAATACACGGACCGTTGCTGGAGGTATGACGTTGTCATGCTATTAGTCAGCTTGTTCGTGCCCCTGCAATAAATTCGAAAAATGTACGCCTTCATCTAAGTGAACAGAATCAACACAGATAATAGATATATATATGTATGTAGATTTATGACGGTTGGTATTTCGTCATGTTCATAGGAAGTCCTCATAACCGCCCCCAGCCGCCCCCACTCGCCCCCCCGTTTTCCCACTCTCCCAAACTGCCAGTAAATACGAAAATAGTTCCATAGGGGTTTTTTGGGGTGCTGAATCCGATTCTGATAGTTATTTTTGCGGCACATCCCCCGGAAGTGCGTAAAACCGCCCCCAGCCGCCTCCACAGCCGCCCCCGGGGTAGGTACGCCGTTGCCGACCTGATTCGGAGGTGCCAGTCTGGGTGCTGAGTATATGTGCGAAATCTGGACTCAATTCAACCAATATTAACGGAAATACACGGACCGTTGCTGGAGGTATGACGTTGTCATGCTATTAGTCAGCTTGTTCGTGCCCCTGCAAAAAATTCGAAAAATGTACGCCTTCATCTAAGTGAACAGAATCAACACAGATAATAGATATAAATATGTATGTAGATTTCTGACGGTTGGTATTTCGTCATGTTCATAGGAAGTCCTCATAACCGCCCCCAGCCGCCCCCCCCCGCCCCCCCCCCCCCCCCCCCGTTTTCCCACTCTCCCAAACTGCCAGTAAATACGAAAATAGTTCCATAGGGGTTTTTTGGGGTGCTGAATCCGATTCTGATAGTTATTTTTGCGGCACATCCCCCGGAAGTGCGTAAAACCGCCCCCAGCCGCCTCCACAGCCGCCCCCGGGGTAGGTACGCCGTTGCCGACCTGATTCGGAGGTGCCAGTCTGGGTGCTGAGTATATGTGCGAAATCTGGACTCAATTCAACCAATATTAACGGAAATACACGGACCGTTGCTGGAGGTATGACGTTGTCATGCTATTAGTCAGCTTGTTCGTGCCCCTGCAATAAATTCGAAAAATGTACGCCTTCATCTAAGTGAACAGAATCAACACAGATAATAGATATATATATGTATGTAGATTTCTGACGGTTGGTATTTCGTCATGTTCATAGGAAGTCCTCATAACCGCCCCCAGCCGCCCCCACTCGCCCCCCCCGTTTTCCCACTCTCCCAAACTGCCAGTAAATACGAAAATAGTTCCATAGGGGTTTTTTGGGGTGCTGAATCCGATTCTGATAGTTATTTTTGCGGCACATCCCCCGGAAGTGCGTAAAACCGCCCCCAGCCGCCTCCACAGCCGCCCCCGGGGTAGGTACGCCGTTGCCGACCTGATTCGGAGGTGCCAGTCTGGGTGCTGAGTATATGTGCGAAATCTGGACTCAATTCAACCAATATTAACGGAAATACACGGACCGTTGCTGGAGGTATGACGTTGTCATGCTATTAGTCAGCTTGTTCGTGCCCCTGCAATAAATTCGAAAAATGTACGCCTTCATCTAAGTGAACAGAATCAACACAGATAATAGATATATATATGTATGTAGATTTATGACGGTTGGTATTTCGTCATGTTCATAGGAAGTCCTCATAACCGCCCCCAGCCGCCCCCACTCGCCCCCCCGTTTTCCCACTCTCCCAAACTGCCAGTAAATACGAAAATAGTTCCATAGGGGTTTTTTGGGGTGCTGAATCCGATTCTGATAGTTATTTTTGCGGCACATCCCCCGGAAGTGCGTAAAACCGCCCCCAGCCGCCTCCACAGCCGCCCCCGGGGTAGGTACGCCGTTGCCGACCTGATTCGGAGGTGCCAGTCTGGGTGCTGAGTATATGTGCGAAATCTGGACTCAATTCAACCAATATTAACGGAAATACACGGACCGTTGCTGGAGGTATGACGTTGTCATGCTATTAGTCAGCTTGTTCGTGCCCCTGCAATAAATTCGAAAAATGTACGCCTTCATCTAAGTGAACAGAATCAACACAGATAATAGATATATATATGTATGTAGATTTCTGACGGTTGGTATTTCGTCATGTTCATAGGAAGTCCTCATAACCGCCCCCAGCCGCCCCCACTCGCCCCCCCGTTTTCCCACTCTCCCAAACTGCCAGTAAATACGAAAATAGTTCCATAGGGGTTTTTTGGGGTGCTGAATCCGATTCTGATAGTTATTTTTGCGGCACATCCCCCGGAAGTGCGTAAAACCGCCCCCAGCCGCCTCCACAGCCGCCCCCGGGGTAGGTACGCCGTTGCCGACCTGATTCGGAGGTGCCAGTCTGGGTGCTGAGTATATGTGCGAAATCTGGACTCAATTCAACCAATATTAACGGAAATGCATGGACCGTTGCTGGAGGTATGACGTTGTCATGCTATTAGTCAGCTTGTTCGTGCCCCTGCAATAAATTCGAAAAATGTACGCCTTCATCTAAGTGAACAGAATCAACACAGATAATAGATATATATATGTATGTAGATTTCTGACGGTTGGTATTTCGTCATGTTCATAGGAAGTCCTCATAACCGCCCCCAGCCGCCCCCACTCGCCCCCCCGTTTTCCCACTCTCCCAAACTGCCAGTAAATACGAAAATAGTTCCATAGGGGTTTTTTGGGGTGCTGAATCCGATTCTGATAGTTATTTTTGCGGCACATCCCCCGGAAGTGCGTAAAACCGCCCCCAGCCGCCTCCACAGCCGCCCCCGGGGTAGGTACGCCGTTGCCGACCTGATTCGGAGGTGCCAGTCTGGGTGCTGAGTATATGTGCGAAATCTGGACTCAATTCAACCAATATTAACGGAAATACACGGACCGTTGCTGGAGGTATGACGTTGTCATGCTATTAGTCAGCTTGTTCGTGCCCCTGCAATAAATTCGAAAAATGTACGCCTTCATCTAAGTGAACAGAATCAACACAGATAATAGATATATATATGTATGTAGATTTCTGACGGTTGGTATTTCGTCATGTTCATAGGAAGTCCTCATAACCGCCCCCAGCCGCCCCCACTCGCCCCCCCGTTTTCCCACTCTCCCAAACTGCCAGTAAATACGAAAATAGAGCCATAGAGGTTTTGTGGGGTGCTGAATCCGATTCTGATAGTTATTTTTGCGGCACATCACCCGGAAGTGCGTTAAACCGCCCCCAGCCGCCTCCACAGCCGCCCCCGGGGTAGGTACGCCGTGGCCGACCTGATTCGGAGGTGCCAGTCTGGGTGCTGAGTATATGTGCGAAATTTGGTCTCGATTCGACCAATATTAACGGAAATACACGGACCGTTGCTGGAGGTATGACGCTGTCATGCTATTAGTCAGCTTGTTGGTGCCCCACTGGTTAAATATGCCGAAATTTCCCCTTCTCCAAAAGCCGCCCCCAAAACTGCCAGTAAATACGAAAATAGTGCCATAGGGGTTTTTTGGGGTGCTGAATCCGATTCTGATAGTTATTTTTGCGGCACATCCACAGGAAGTGCGTTTTACCGCCCCCAGCCGCCTCCACAGCCGCCCCCGGGGTAGGTACACCGTGTCCGACCTGATTCGGAGGTGCCAGTCTGGGTGCTGAGTATATGTTTGAAATTTGGTCTCAATTCGACCAATATTAACGTATGACGCTATCATGCTATTAGTCTGCTTGTTCGTGCCCCACTGGTTAAATATGCCAAAATTTCCCCTTCTCCAAAACTGCCAGTAAATATGAAAATAGTGCCATAGGGGTTTTTTGGGGTGCTGAATCCGATTCTGATAGTTATTTTGGCGGCACATCCCCCGGAAGTGCGTAAAACCGCCCCCAGCCGCCTCCACAGCCGCCCCCGGGGTAGGTACGCCGTGCCCGACCTCAATCGGAGGTGCCAGTCTGGGTGCTGAGTGTATGTGTGAAATTTGGACGCAATTCGTCCAATATTAACGGAATTAAGGACCGTTGCTGAAAACCGTTGCTAACTTCACCGGGCTTTTCTTCTAAACGGTGTCTGAATGTAATATCGGGATGAAAAAATTAGGTATTTACTTAAATATTTTTTGGAAATTTAATTTTTGATTATCTATTATTAAAAAGTTCTAGTCATTCTGCATGATTGTGTATGAGCGAATGTTCGTAATGAAGAAAAAAATAAATAAAAAATAATTATAATATAAATCACAGAACACCACTCACTTAAGTAAGTACATGTTTTTTATATACATCATATAGAGATTTTTCGAAAATGTTGATTTTAAAATTGTTGGAGTCATTGCAATAGCTTCGTTTTTTTACGTTGAAACCTAGATACCAACAATTAAATATTTTTATAGATCCAACATTGTATTAAAAAAATAAAAAACAGCCCGAATTTCGGTATTTTTTAACACTGATTACTATACTATTCAAGTTTGTATCCCATTTCCTCGGATATATGAGCTCAGATTTGAATAGACAGGTCCACCAATTTTTAACGTTCAAATTTTAAGTACATGTAGGTACCTAGAACAATACTTCGTAAGTATCGCAGTTAAGAATCAATTTTCCTGGTCAAACTGCCAGCTTTGGCTGGTATTGATTATCAGCGATTTTATTATGATCGTATTCGAACATGCTTTTACTTCAGAAAGTGAAAATTAGGTGCCCAAACTCAGTTCAGTGAATGAATGAGGGTTTCCATTATTGGCAATCATCCTCTTGGTAATGGAATGTACGTATGAACCTCCCCGCAGATTGGGGGAAATGGCCGTGGTAAAAAAGGAAAAGGAAACTGATTTTGAACTGCGATAATTGCGATAAAATAGCATCAGACCAAAAAACGGATATCAACATGTCTCAACTTTGAAAAATAGTGCTTAAATGTGTGCCACACCTGGAGTTTACCTACATCTGAAAATACGCGCATTTCCAGGTCTACGCGATTTTGCCCGCGGCCAATAAAAATCGAGTGAGGAGTCAAAATTTCATGAAATTTAGTGTAGAATCCAAATCTGCTGTGAAAAAGGGGGGTTATCATTTGAAAAAACAAAGTTGATGCGCAAATTACGTATTTCCGCGCATGCGCGCAAATGTGATATTTGAATTCCCCATAAAAAATGAAGGGGAGTTCCCGCTTCAAGTTTTTTCCTTACCTTCAAATAACGGAGGTAAAAATACATATCCATCCTTCAAGAGACACCCGGTATATATAATTTATTTCTGACAATAACTCTCCTTAGGATTGAAATAAAAATTCCGTTCTGGTATTTAAATGATACTTTTACTATTACTACTAGTGGAAATAACCCTTTTTTTTTAAATAATGTTCTTCATAAATTTCGATTTAAAAAAATTTATTTGTGCGCTTTATTGTGTTCAAAACGTGAAGTCCAATGAACTCAACCTTTCTTTTGTGATGCTTGATTTTCTGGGGAAAGGATAGATGTTTTAGTCTTAGTTCTAAGGAGTTATGTACCTGCCTGTAATATATCTATACTATTAAATATAAGAATCGAATGGTGTCTGTGTGTGATACTCAATCACGTAAAAACCATTAGACTCTCTGAGGTAGAATTTTATGTTCTATATGGGCATTCTTTGGGCCTCTGGTTGGGTTTGTTCGGACACGTAGTTCCGAACCAGTTCGGAATTCATCTAGTTCGGAATCGAACTGCAAAGGGAGGGGATGGGAACCGGTTCAGAACTCTTAGTTCTGAACTCCCAGTCCGAACGCCATTTCGTGTAGTTTTTCGGAATTGATCACCTGATAATCTCTCCGTCTTTTTCCCAAAACGTGGTTACATGTTTGTAATTTGTGTTATAAAAACTATAACTCAATATTTTTGTTATACTTTATCAGGTCTGTTAACCGCCTGTTAATGTTTATGAGGCCTGTTAGTATCTTGTGATACTACATTTAAGCAGCAATACCTAAATTGTTATTCAATAAAATGTTTTGAATTTAATTGCGTACTTTCATGTTCAATGTATTTCCCTCCAAGGTTTGACTTACTTTGATGTGTTTTGAAGATGGCTACTGAACACATAAATCTGAACTAAACCTCTTTATCATTAGTTGAGAGTTGCCCTGTCAGGAACTGAACTTGACCTCGGTAACTCCTATGAATTTCATTGACAATATCCCTTGAGCCATTTTGGAGAATAGACCAAAAAGTGCTAAAACCGATTATTTCCCCCCCCCCCCCCCCAAATTGGCCATTTAAGAACTTTTTTGCTAATTAAGTACCTACCAGTCTTACGGGATGAGGGGAACTGAATATAATTTGCACCCAGAAGAAGAATAACTCCTATGAATTTCATCAAAATCCCTCGAGGCGTTTAAGAGAAAAGGCAACAACTGCTAAAAAAGACGTTTTTTCACATACTTCGATTTGTTAACCCTAAAGTAATAATTTTAGGCTATTTTAAGTAGGGGTATAGAAACCCATCTCTAGAATCGGAATGTTTTTATGTCGTACCGTAAGGTCGCAATCGTGTACCTACACGAGTTACTTACAGTTGTATGAAACGTTAAGGACAAGATAAATTGAAAAGACATCAGATAAAAATGTGAGCGCGAGAACGTGAATTAAGAAGGCTGATGACAACTTGAAAGTTTGGCGGGAGGTACGTGCGTACGGGGCGGGGCCAAGCTTGTTTACTGCGCATGCCTAGAACTATTAGTTCTGGAAAAATGACAGAACTGGTAGAACTGGTTCGGAACGGTAACAAACTACTACGTCCGAACAACGAACTGTGACGTGCTTTAGAATGTCAAGTCTGGTTAACTCATGGGCTATATATATATTACAATCCTCTCAACTTACTCTTTCATGGAGAACTCGGCTTTCCCTAACAACGTCGCCCAGGCTTACAACTTTGTAAAATCAAGGAAAAACCTGACATGCATCAAACTTTTCACTCAAATGTGGATGGGGTGGGTTCACGTGTAAAGAACTTTCGATAATAAATTGAACGACATTTGGTGGGTTGAGCCGAGTAGTTTTTATTTTTTATTCGTAAAGATGGATTTTCGGAAATTTGTGTTCAAAACGCCTTATTACGACTGTATCACACTTGCATTTTTTCCGTTTTTTCTCGAATTTTTTATGCTTTTTCGTGAAGAAGGCAAAGTGCTTTTTTCCAAGGTCAGCTGTGATTGTTGAAGAGGAATAAGTGCAAAAACAGCGCAATCTGGCAGAATGCAGGTTTATTAAATCTGTCAGGTTAGAGCTCCTAGGGGTTTTCCATTGATTTGTTACCTTCCCGTGGGTTACATTTTAGCATTTTTCTTGTGTCGAGATAAAAATTAGAACATGTTCTAATTTTCCCAAGTGAGTTTAAAAATGCTCCACCAGGATGCGCAATGGTCGAAAAAGCTGACCTTGAAAAAAAGGCTTTGCCTTCTTCACAAAAAAGCATCAAAAATGAGAGAAAAAAAAACTGAAAAAATGCAAGTGTGGTACGGGCTTTAATTGCAGCATTGTTATTCGTAAATGGTTTTAACGTAGCGAAGGTTATATTGAGGGGATACTTGGTTGAAAAATTAATCAGTTACAAGTTGAAGTTTGATTGTTGAAATTTGAATTGAAGCCTTTTTGTGACCAGTGGTTAAAAATGGCAAGATACGTTTGGGTAAACTGATCTGTACATGTGGGAACCGTACATGTGGTAACCGGATAGTAGAGTAATATCCAACAGGGTAAAAATATACCTATTATTTTGTATTATTTGGATAGCACCTAACCCATCTTTCTCTTTCAGATTGCCCTGGAACAGAGAGCGAAAGTGCTGGAAAAGTTTCTGCTTGTGCTGGATGTCCCAACCAAACAGTCTGCGCCTCAGGGGCTGCTCGTGGTCCAGACCCTTGTTAGTGCTCAAGTAACCTAAGTATAAGCAAGTAAACACATCAGGGTATACTTTTTAATAGATAAATTTAAACCTTTGAGAGCCTTCCTATGTCAAGAAAAGATGATAAATTTGATTTATTTAAAAACAATTTTATAAGGTCTAAAAAATTCTACATTTATTGCTGGTTCGTTTGATACCTAAATGTAGTAGATTTGGTGCAGTGAATGTTCTGAAATATGCGATCAAAGTAGGGCATGTCGCTCTCCTGATTATCAGAAACTGTAGTTTGCTTACAAGATCCATTTATAAGGTAGCATGGACTTCTTTTTGTTGTTTTATCTACAAATATATGTTCTATATGCAGACATTTTTTTCCAAAACAAATTTTTACCGATGGGGTAAAAAAAGGACTGAAAACAAGGGCCAAGAAAACTTGACATGAAAAATATAAATTCCGATCTGGTGTACACGAACAAATAGTCGGTATGCATTTCCTATACAGATTTAACGTATTAAGACAAAACAAAGGAAGAGTTTTCTATAGGTTGACCACAGATGGTCTGTGTATTGAGATGAGAGCACCCCCTAGGTGTCAGATCACACAATTTTACTGTCTGCCATTTTCTATCGATCTTGAATACCATACCTTTTTGGGACGCCGTCTTCCACATCATATAAATACAATTGAATTTGTTTATATGCCTCATTACTCCTAGCTTGGTTACAACATAATACGCTCAAAGCATAGAGCAATTTGATCGGTTGGGTTGGAAATAGCGTTCCAAGATCAGCTTAGTCACGAATGCTCCCTTTTAAGCTGAGTATCTCAAACGAAATCTTGGTTTGATTATTTAAAGTGTGACTCCTAAATCCTTCGAGTTCGAGTCGATAATGAATTATCCAAATTAGCTCAGTTGATGTTGAGCTCATGAATCAGTTGAGTCAAAAAGAAGCTGCCAGATGAAAGGGGTTAACATTTCAGGTTCTAGGTCAACAATATATCAGCAATTTTGCTTGGATATCAACAGTACTGCCTGGTACCTTGAGCATTTACAAAGTTACTTATATCTCCTCTATATTTGATGCTTGGTTGACAGAGAGTTTGAAAAACGTAAATTTCTGTAATTATTTTTTTGAAGGCAAATATCATTCTGATAATGTTGAGACTAATATAGGACCTACGATCGGTAGGTATTTTTAGAAATTTGCAAAGAAAGGAATTTCGGCAAGTAGTAGTATCACAAAGGGCAAGGTACCCTAGTCTGATGGAAGAGAATACAGTGACTAAATCTCAAGAAAACGAACTACGAGTACTTGCGTGAGTGAGCACAGTTTACCACGTTATATAAAAAATTATAGGGACATTATGAAACATACACGTAGATAGGTATCGCCTTTCATTTTTCAAGGCTCGCTTCGTCGTTAATAGAATCTTATAAGCGATAAAGCGCCTTCATGACTTCCGAGAGATATCTTACATCCCAACATTGAACCTCTGTTTAGATGATACTAGGACTCCTCTCGTCTATTCACTCGCAAGGAATAATTTCTTTTTCTCTTGAAAACTTGGGGGAAAAAAAACGAGTTGCACTTGCGCCAATCAGCGTTTAATAACTATGAAAATTCAACACACACACCTCGGAAGACTATTTATTGCTTAAAATAACCACATTTTGGGCTTTAAAAGCGTTGACATTTAGTCAAATGAAAAAACAGATAGCACCACGTGACTCAGCGTCGAAAAATAATGAAATTTCTTGTGTCACTTGGGTACTTCATACATCCGGGTGCAACCCTAGGGTTGCGCAACTTAGAGTGCCCGCTGAACAGGTTGCGCTTGGCCGAAAAAATCGAATGAGGGGGTCAAATCTTCATAAAATTGTGTGTAGAATCAGAATATGGAATAGAAAAGGGTTCCCATTTGAAAAAACAAAGTTGATGTTGGTTGCACATAGTTGCGCAATTTTTTAGCGAATTTTTGAAGAAAATTAAGCCATTGCTCTCGCCTCAAAATGTGTAGAATGTGAATATTTGAAAAAAATGTATGCAGAAATCCGTTTCAGGCTATTCTGAATCATATTCTGAAGTTTAACTCATTTTTTTGAGTATGTATGTATGTATGTATATATGTATGTATGTATATATGTATGTGTCATTCCAGACGATAACTGTCCGTAGAATTGTGCTAGAAACTTCAAACAAATTTTAAAATGTTAAGGACACAAAACGAAAGTTCAAGTTCGTTGGCCAGCATGATCGGATTACATCTTCGGGTTGAAATTTTCAAAAATGTAGTCAAACATTTCAAAATAGCCTGTTTTTTGCGATTTGTTGTGCGAAATAATTTTTTGAGCATACTAACATGTGGTATATTCGGAATCAGCGTAAAATTTCCTATAAGAATATGTACCAAGTTTTCAAAAATTTCAAAGTTGAAAAATCAGTCAAAAATCGAAATAATGCCGTTCGCTAGTTGTAAAAATCGGTATTTTATTTCATGTCAAGATTTGATGATGTTATGATAGGATACTGTTGAGATTTCAACTGCCTTCAATACTGACCACATTGGACATCGAAATCTATGAATATTTACCTACATTTGTCTTTAAATCTACAAGATTAGTTTAATAATAATAAAGTATGAGTACCTCCTAATTATTTAATAATTTGATTCCATGTTTGTCCATCAAAATCATAAACTAAAATTTCTCTACACGATCAAAAGCGACTGAAATGTCGAAGATTTCTTCAAAAATTCGCTCATGGGGTCATGCTGCATGACTGGACTTTTTTTTTTTTTTTTCATCTACAAATAACGACTTTAACAGGGGGGTCAACGTCTCGTTGGACACCCTGTATATAATATACCTCACATACCTACTATAATACGATAATTTTATGAAAATTCCCAATGCTCTCCTCTTCAGACAATGGATTAACATAGAACAGGTGAAATTGTTGATTTTTCAACTTTGAAAGATCATAGAAAAAAAGTTTTTTTCATGGGTATTCCCCATTCTACATAAATCAAATGTGATTTCGCTGCTATGTATGTATTTGTGAATTCATGTTATTTCATTTGATATTCATATTCATTTTGGTAAGTAGCTAATTAGGAAATCCCGCAGTAAATATGAACCCCTGCTGATCTTTGAGAACTCTGCGGAAATTCGAGTTGGGTTGAGAAAAGAGCCAGCAGAGCGCGGATAACGAAGATCGATAAAAACGCCGCTAGATTGCTCTGGAAATCCCTCCACCATGGCGAGGCCGTAGACAAAAGTGTTATGGAAATATTAGAAGGGATGACCTTAATTTTATTACAACAGTGTTGCCAAAAATGTCGACGAGACTACATAATTCTCATGAATTTTGTCATAAATAATCCATGCTAATCCATGGAGTTTCCCTGAATAATCGATTCTGTGGGGTGACCTGCTCTGAGGTCGACTTTGTCAAACATGTTTTGGGGTTATTCAGAACTCCGATCAATCGAGGAGGTTATTATGAAATCGAAGTTCTGAAGTTCTGTCAAACGGGTCCTTACTGGTGGTTTGTGCACGAGGACTCCTCCCCTTTACCATGACTTCATGACCACTGACTACCCATTCGGATTGTTCCTGTATCGTTCACAAAATCCATCATATTCCCACTGTTCATAAAAGGTGACACGGGTGATCCGGCGAACTACAGAGGCCTATCCTTCATAAACTGTGTCGGAAAACTCCTGTCATGCATGTTGACAAACCGGCTGACAGAGTCACTCTACTGTTGATTCTATCTTCACTCTGACACGCACGGTGAAGATTAAGCTGAGTCAGCTATGTAGGAAGGTTTACACGTTTTTCGTAGATCTTAAGGCAGCTTTTGACACGGTGGATCGTGATCATCTTTTCTACTGAGTACTGGGTGTCTCTCACAAGTTCGTGTCGCTAGTGAAGAATTTGTATTCAGGAGTGGTATCTTCAGTCTGGATGCAATTTTCGGTCGCAAGTGGAGTTAAGCAGGGATGCCCGTTTAGCCCACTGCTGTTCGCCTTGTTCGTGAACGACTTGGAATACTAACTTGGGTTTGGAGTAAAAGTGAGACCCACAACTCTTAAAATTCTGATGTATGCAGATGATCTGGTGATTGTTGGGAATGGTCCAAGGGAGTTGCAATGGAACATAAACGCTCTACAAAATTATTGTAATCGATGGGAGCTCTGTGTGAATTTGGAAAAGTCTAAAATACTGATTTTTCAAAATATTGGGCGTGGAAGAGCAACAGAAAAGTGGAAATATAATGGAGAAAACATTTGTATTGTATCTGAATATACATCGGAGTAACCTTAACACCTAGACTCTCCTACGCTAAACATTTAAAACAAAAGGTAAAATCCGCCAAGTTTGCCATGATTTATGTATGGGGAAAGGTCGTGGCTAATCCTTCTGTGCCTTTACACTCCAAGCTGCAGGTATTCTATGCAGTTGCAAGAGCGATCCTGACCTACGCAGCTCAAGTATGGGGTTTCCTGGAATACAAATCAATACAAAATTTTGGAGTGTTATCGTGAGGAGAAGCTTCGGTACTTCAATGGGGTTTGGACTCTGAAACCTTCACAGTGTACAGGGAGCTCGATCCTAATGTCGAAGTCGCAAGTTTTGCAAGAGAAGCTGAAGTACCCCTATATGGTGCACGATGGCTATTCAGATTGCGGACTGAAATGATGTCTCTGAATGGGAATCCATATGAGATGAACGCATGTGAAGAATGTTCGCTATGCAACTATCGAGCTCGCGAGGACGTCCTCCATTTTTTGTGTATTTGTCCAGTTCTTCGGGAATTTAGAGTTTTGGCTTTTAATAGGAGTGAATTGTCGCGAGATGAGGCAGTTTATATCCTGAATGGTGGACTGGGTTAGACAAAATTAATTCTGTACTACAAATTGGCATGGCGGTATAATTCTTTTCTTGTAAGCCAATTTAATTTTTAGGCCCCTGTTAGAGGATTGAATTTATTTGCTCTTTATCAGAATCCACCATTGATTTATTGATTATTTTTGAAATTGACCTTTGATTTACTCGAACTTCCGGCAGAGTGGATGCTGTACTGTTTGTTAAGTTTAAGTGCCAGTGTTACATATTGCCTATGTATATCAATAAACATATTTCTTCTTCTTTCTTCTTCAATCGAGGAGGTTATTTTGAAATCGGAGTTCTCAAGTTCTATCAAACGGGTCCTTACAGAAGGACTGGTGGTTTTTGTACGAGGACCCCTCCCCTTTACCATGACTTCATGACCACTGACTACCCATTCGCAATTTCACTTTCTCTGGAGAGTGGGGGAGTGATATAGCCCTACCATACTACGTGGAAAGAAGAGGCTAGGATCCTACATTGTAAATTATTCTGAAACGACTAAGTCGTCCTAAGCTTCCTCTCACCTTCATTCTTGTGGGAAGTTCACCTTCTTTTTTAGGAGAGAACGGTCTGAAAAATTGCCTACATTTCTAATAATATCATCCAATGTTGAAACAAACATCAATCGTTTAATCAGTATTTGATATTACAGAATATTTTTCAAAATCTTCAAAAATTGCACGTAGAAATAATATCAAAAAGTTCTTCCCTACATAAGGTATCCTAATTATATTGAAATGTTGGTTCGTGAAGTAAGCAACAAAGATGCAATTTGAAAGACTAAGTAAACAAATATGAATCAATTTCGTATTACTGTAGTAGGTATTGTTTATTATGTATTTATACAAAGATGGCTCAATAAAATTAGTACAAGAAAATATGGAATTGTACCTAACAATTAGTTATTCAAAAAACAAATCACCGTTTTAAATAACTAGTTTTTGTGTTCTAGTATATGGCCTAGCCAATAATTTTAGCGAATACCTTATGAAGTTCGGTATCGTAATTAAATGATGACAAGACGATATTTTGCATTAAGGACGAATTTAATAGAAGTATCTTCTCTGAATAGTTACGGGTCTCATCTCCATCCAGTTGAAGGAAGCCTTGATCCAGTTGGGATAAGATGTCTACTCTCCATTGTTTGTCTGTTGTCTTATCTCAAGCCAGCCCATGTCATTATCTCTATCTTTATTTGAATACTTACCACCTTACGTAGGAGTGGATACATATTAGAATATTCAGTGAGCGAATTCATAATGTGGTTGTTAGGTGACTAATAGTGTTATGAATAGAAACGTCATCTTTGAAAGGTATCATTTTCGATAACAGAACTTTGTACCAAATCTATCAATCAAGAATGAAACAAAATATAACACCATCACAATTTGGGGTTGTACGTGGACTCCAAAATCAAATTTTTGATAATTCTTTCGTCTGCCAGACGCAGCTCTTCTCCGAAACTACTAACCCAAGTTTATATGTGGGGTAGTTGGCTGTGAGGAATACATCCTAGGGTTGTTGAGGGTGAGAATGAGTCAGCTTCTCGTATTATGTACTTTTATTCAAGCTAAGCGCTTTCGCCTATTGGCCTCGTCACAGCTCGATATATAAGTCTTTCTGTAATTATAATTTGTTAGGGGGACCCATCCTCTTGTCATGGTTTAAATGTTCTGTACCTTTTAACATGTTGCTGAAGGTAGGGGGGGGGGGGGGTTAATTTTCGTCTTAAAATTAATAAAAATATTCAAAATGAAATTGAAAAAGTACTTAAATAAAGTTCATTGATATTTGCTGGAAAATTGAGAACGGCAAAAAATTAAAAATCCAAAATCTTTTTCGAATCACCGAATTTCATTTGGTAGATATGAGTTTTTATCAATTTCTTCCTACTGAAATTGCTCAAATTTCAATAAAATTTAACATATTACAATACGTTAGGTAATTTGAGAAAATTCGCTCATTCAATCATGCTGCATGACTGGAATTTTTTTATTACAATAGGCCAATAAATAGTTCATAGGTAGGTACCTAATGGACGCGTAATGCACACAGTATTTGAAGTGTGAGATTCTACATAAATTAGTACGTAGGTACATTAATTAGGATTAAATGCACATAAAAGCTACGTAATTTACCCCAGTAATTTTTTGAAAAACAGCTGTGGAGTTGGTGAGAGCCAGGATGAGCGGTGTGAAGAAGAAGCTGTTTGTCTTGTCTGGTAAAGGTGGTGTTGGGAAGAGCACATTCGCCAATCTCCTCGCTCGCAGTCTTGCAGCTCGTAGTCCTGATAAAAACGTAAGTAGAACACTACATTTATATTAATAACAGCAAGGGTTAAGAAGTGTTGTTTGTTTTCTAAGTGTTCTACTTCTTAAAACAAGAAGAAAACTTAGACCGCTTATCTAAAACCAGAGCTAACAAAGGGCAGCAAAGCTGCAAAATATACTCGAGTCAGGTGTTATTTACGAAGTGTAACTTAATAACAAGTCAGGGTTAGGACAGCTGCCCCTGTGGTTATACCAGCTTCTATTATGGCCATTGTTGGTATACGATACAACATGTTCGTTTACCAATGGTACAAAATTGAGAACTCAACTTACCTATGGGAAAGTTTTAGTAGAATTATGGTAGGTCATAGTAGAAGACTGTTTACTGACGCAGCTATTTTGTATACACGGATGTTGCGGTGGACTTTCAAAGGAATTATTTGAAAAAACCAGCGAAGGCGCGATTTTTCAAATAAACATGGAACATTCACTCTCCTCCTGTTGACCACCCTGCGCCCCTCGGCCTCTGCCAGCTTGAGGGGCGTCTCCCTACTCAAGTTCAAAGACCGTGAAATTGCAGGTGAATGAATGGGTGGGGATAAAAAAGGCTCCAGCCTGGGTGGGCTCTAAACAGTCTTCTACTACAACCTACTATAGTTATACTCAAACTTTCCCATAGGTAAATTGAGTTCTCAATTATAATACTGTCTTTGTAGAAGACTTTTTACTGATGCAGCTCGTTCAAAGACTCCATTCACCTGCTCGAAGGAAGAGGTGGTAGGGATACTCATATGACTGCATTGGACTCACTGTGAAACTCGAAGCGAAGGAACACTTTGTGTGTAGGGGACCTGTGAATCCCCCAACTCCCTCTTGGGTACTCCTGCCATTCGACCTGAGAGAGGAGAGGAGTCTCGAGGGGGTTTTTTTTAGAGACAAGCAGAAGAGAAATTCATAAGGGGGTTTGCGATCTTTCTGCTACTCCTTTCCGGGACCTCGTTGTGTCTTGCAGAAGTGCAGATGCGAATACTCCCTGACCCCCTAGGGGTTAATTATAAGTGTTTGCAAGCATAGCTGAATTTGGGCTCCATCCTGGGTTGAGTAAGCCGAGAATTGGGCTATTTCTATTTCGTAGGGTCGCAGATACCCATCGGCTTGAAGTTGCTCTGGCCACTGGTTGGAATGGAGGAAGTGTAGATAAAAATAACTGTTCTAGTGCTCTCCATTTGCTGTGGCGTCCAGATATTGTCGCAGCAAGGAGGGAGGCACAGTTTTGATTCCAGGGGAAACTGGATGAAAAAATGATTGGGGCTAATGCCTTCGGCTTAGAAGTCCTTAGTACGGCTGAGATAGAGATTTTCACTCCATTCGGTTCAAACCTTCTATTGGACCTGCAGATGGCCCAAAAAGGGGGTGGAACTGTCGGCTGAGGAATTGAAGTATTGCAATACTACTTCAGGGTCCCAGGTATTTTCATATTTGACTGCCAGAGGCCTTAGTCCTAAGACTGCCTTTAGATATCTTTTAAGTAAAGGGTCTGACCCCAGTTCGCTTTGTGAAATGAAAAAGAGGGCCGCCCTAAGAACATTAAATGAACTGAATAATAGGATTGAGGATTTCAGTGAGTTCTCGAAGAACTGCAGGGTTCTGTGAACTGTCACCTGCCTTGTGTCATCTGTGAGATGGTTCCAGCCTTGTTCTGCACAGAAGGTGGTCCATAAGTTGAATGAGGATCAATATTAACTAATCGCCACATCGGAAGTAACCCCCTGTTTGAACCATGCCTCCCTGATAAGATGGCCATCATCAATTTCATTTGGTGCAGCGACCGAAAACTTTTGGACCTGGCAAGATCAGATCAGAAAGTAGGTCGTCATTAGATGGGTCGAATTCCAGTAGGTACTTCCGAATCTATCATGTACATGAACACGGAATACCATACTTGAGTAGGCCAATCAGGTGCAACCACGGCTCCCCTCGCACACCATCAATACCTCTCAATACTGATAGTTACAATTTCAGACTTTATTTTCCTCAATACCCTCTTCATTAATACTGGAGGTGGAAATGCAAAGAACAGTTCATTCTCCCAGGAGTGGATGAACGTATATCCACCCCAGACGAGCCCTCCTCCGAGAAAAAACGACTGCATTTGTGCAATAGGGATGATCCAAAGATATCTATGGAGGAAACTCCCAATATTCAGACAATATGATCATAAATGCCATGGTTCAATTCCCATTCTGTTGACCTCGGATCAATTCTAGATAGTGCATCGGTTTCTACGTTATTGGATGTTGCCCCTTATTTGCACGTATCCCCAATTTTCGCTTCTCGCAAAACTCCAAAATCGTTCCGCTACCTTGTGTAAGTGAGGAAGCGATACTGAGCCCATTTTGTTGATCAAGGCCACTGCTGACACATAGTCTACCCGTAAAAGTATCCTAACAGAGGACCAATCACTTGCAAAATGAACTAGTACCTCCCAGACAGCTTCTAATTCCTTCTGGTTAATATACAGTTCCCTCTGCTGGGGACCCCGCCAGCCATTGACTTTGTGCAGGGGCGAAAGCCACCTCATCTCGAGTCCAAACTATCCGTCCAGATAGAAGTATCATAATGGTCAACATGGGTCAGATTGGGTCCATTCTGTATCGCTTGCAGCCACCGGTGCAAATCTGATTTGGCTTGATTAGATAGGGCGCAGCAGGCACAAAGGCTATCCGCTTAACACGTTCCAAGCGGCGCCGATTTTGGTGGAAACTCCTTGTGACGGGACGTGTTTTTTCGAGAGAAAGACGCGAAAATGTTACTGAACGGGGGACTTGATATCAATGGGGAACGCATTCTTTCGGAGGCCTGATCATCTAAAATAAGTGTGTTAAGCTCCACAGCCAACAGAATGCGTGGTAATCTCGTCAGAAGGCAGAACGTAGGAGCCTATGTGCTCTCTGTAGCTGGTTCTATCGATCCACTCTGGGTGAATCGAACGAGTGCGCCTGGATCGATCTATCCATTCCACTCGGAACGTGTTAAGGGCTTCCACTTTTACCTTTTCCAAATGACGTAAATGCAGTGGACTGTATAGTTCCACTGGTGAGCATGAGACTAGAAACCCTATAGTTCTCGCAAGTATCCTTATTGATAAGGGCTTGGGTTTTAGTGTTTTCTCAACTAAGAATTTAGCGTTTGAAATCTTGTCTTCATTAATACCCAGAGTCATTGCGATTCAATCAAATTCAAAACCCAGGAAGCTGAATTTCGATGATGGGGTCAATTGACTTTTTGTTTCGTATATTATGAACCCTAAGTCCGCAAAATGTGATGCTGCGATCTGCACTGAACGTAAGCATCTCTCAGTGAAAAAACAAAAGGCGCCGATACTAACCCCATTGGTAGTGATGTGAAGACGTAAAATGTACTACCTAAGTTAAGAGCAAGATACTTCCTATGATCCAGCGCGATTCGGGTCATAAGGTAAGCATATCTAACATCTAAACTGGCCCCTAAATCTCCCCAAGTTAGGATTGATAGATCCATTCTAAAATGAAACAAATTCAGAAATTCATCTATTTCGCAGAGATTAATCACCAGGCGCAAAGACCCTGATTCTTTAGGCACTACAACTATACGCAATACGAAGCACGGTGCGTCGTTAGGCCATGTCTCTTCCACCCATTTATCTAGTAAATCCTTAACCATGATCTCTACCCGTGAGTTGCTAGAAGGAGACAAACCGGATTGAGAGAATAGTAATGCTCATGGAGGTTTTCTGGCCAAAAGGAATCCAGAAATCCTTTGCTCAGCTTCGGGCGCCGAAGGGAACAGAGACGAGGTTGGATGCTTTGGCTATTTCTGTAAAACACTTGAACCGAACAGCACCTAGGATTATGTTATAAAATTGAATCTCATTGATCGAAAATAATAACAGACTTACTAATAGCAATGCAGTACCTATATATTTCACGGAAATTCATAAGAACGAAGAGGGGGCCGATTATACGTCTAAGATGCCCATATTCGGCTTTGTCTTGTTCTTTTCCCATCCCACTATCGTGGGATGGAAGAAATTCGGACCACTGGAGAAGTCTCTCAGATCAGAGCAGTCGATGCTCGCGGACGGGGAACTCTTGATAGAGAGGACGCGCCCGCAGATACAATAGTGCGAACCGAACTTCCCGTGGCATCGTTACCTACGCCGCACTCGTGGTCCCGCATCCGCACGAGACATGGGAACCAGACGCACTTCTTTCTGCAGAATTCTTGTTCGAAATTACGGACAAAATGTAAATCAAGCTTGAGGAATACCACAAAACGTTAATTCGCGGAAAACGTTTCAATAAAACTCGAAAATATTGAGAGAGGTAAAAGCATGTGCAACATGGTGAAAACACGAAGTGGGGAGACGCCCCTCAAGAAGACAGAGGCCAAGGGGCGCAGGGTGGCCAGCAGGAGGAAAGCGAATGTTCCATTTTAATTGAAATTGGAATAAGTGAGAATTCCATTGCAATTGCTAATTTCAGAAGCGAGCAGAGTTATCATACGGCAACATGTTCCTTTCATCCAACGGCTGTCGCCAATGACAAAGCTCATCTGGCAATCAGTGGGCTAACCCTCCGTTCACAGCTGGGTCATTGGTACCCCACGTTTGTGGGCTAATCTCCGTTCTATTTACGCCTTATTCTCAACAATGACAGGGTAATCTCCGTTCTATTTACGCCTTACTCTCAACAATGACGGGTGCCCTGACACCCGTTCTAGAGACACCCCCGTAGAACACTTGTAACACACAGAAACAGCAAATCTACCTTCCCCAACTTACTACCAGAGTGAGTTGTCGTTATCATCACTCTTTCACATGCCACAAATCTGAAAAATGTGACACTGATGTTGACTGTAAAGGGTTTCGGGTTCTATGGGTGTGAAGGGAACATGACTTACACCTTTGCTAGCGCTTGATGAGACTCCTTACAGTTAGGTACTGCGTCAACTGCCAAACCTCGTTAGTTACATCTAGGAAGCGAATTTGGTTGCAATAAAGGTAGGTATCTACTCGTCCGTTGCGAGCGGTTTTTGCTTTTGTAATGCACTGTTTTGCCATCACTAGTGGAAACATGAGTGTTTCAATGCACCATTGAACTAAAAAAGTTGCACTAGCGAATTTTCCTTAAAAAAAAAAAAAATTAAATAAATAAATAAATAAAAATAAAAATAAACTGTTGCAATGGGCCGGAAAATTATTAAATCTTAATTTATGAAAAATTTCTCCATTGAAATCCGTTTCTCCAAAAAATTAAGCTTTCCAAACGAAAAGGTGAGTTCGTTGGCCAACAATTTTTGAGCAAATTAAATTGGTCAAATAATTTCAAAAATGCAGTAAAAAAGCACTAAAAATTGTTAGAAACGGCCAAAAATCGTTACATTCATAATTTTTAGCAGAATTTCACTCAAAGCAAAATTAACAACGATTAACCTAAAAAATTGTATACACAAAATTATGCTGAAAAACGTACTTGAATTTCATTAATATTTGCTTAAAAATCTATAAAACTGCCAAAAAACCTAAAAAATCCAAATCTTTTTTTAATCACACAATTTTATTTAATATGAGTGAAGTGTAGATAATTGAGTATTGCTTTTTAACAATTTATTTCAACTGAAATTGCTCAAATTTCAATACAATTTAACATATTATAATACGATGGGTTAGAAAATTCGCTCTTACGATCATGCTGCATGACTGGAACTTTTTGTATAGGTACTTTATACTAGTGGTATACAGTGGTATATCAAAAACAGCCACATTATCAGCTGACATAGCTCATGGGGCAGCTGTCCAAACCCTGACTTGTGATTCAGTTACACTTCATAGATAACAGACTCGAGTATATCTCGCGGCTTTACTGTTCCTAGTGTTAACTCTGTTTCTAGATACCCGACCTAAGAGTTCTAATTGTATTAAGAAAAGGTTTCGTTGAAATTAGTTTTCTTCACTATAAACAGGACCTTCGTTAAAATACACGGTTAAAAGTATTATGCAAAGTGTTTATATTTTACTAGGTTGATAGTAGGTATATAAGCATAGATCAGTACCTACTCTTCCATGTTCAATACGACTCGGATTTAAAACGAATGGGCTGGGCTCCTTTGCATAAATCGGCACATGAATAGACAGAGAGGAGTGTGAGTGACATCTCCGTTCACCATTACTAGCTGGATAGACGCACTCCCCCTGATGAAACAGGAACCCTCACAATACCTTTATAACAAGCCAAGACTTTTTCCGTTGTCAAGTCACTAAGAAAGTCGATTTGACATTTCATTGACAAGTTTTTCTTAAGCAATACATCCCTGCTCTATTGGTGCACGAAGGGTTCGTCGCAAAGTGTTACCTCCATGCAGGGCACTGGCTGCAAGGAGTGGAGGTAACAAAAGCAACCAAGGCGTTCTCAGCCAATTCAATAAATTAAGTTTATCAATATCTAACGAAAGAATTGGTCTGTTAACTTTTAAACTTCACCTGTAGGGTTTAATCGTAATTGAGCCGAGATCTTCACATCAGGACCCTCGTTCGTAGTTTTTTGAGCCACTTGGAGAGTACAAGAAAAGTAGGGACCAGTGAAATGGTACAGACTTTTTTTTCTTGATTTTCGGAATGCTCTTATTTTGAAACGCACAAAACCTACAACACATTTTGAAGGGATTGGAATTTGTATTTGCTTGTTCAACTAGAAGGATCAATTTCTTCACAGAATCTAACATCATCAACAGCCTTTGAGTAATAGCACCAACATAAATTATCTCCTTCACGTATTGTCTTGCATTCATTCAGTGCATTGGTAGATTTTGGTATAAAATATTTTCCTTTTTCAAAAATAAGGGTAAAGTTAACATTAAATAAAAAAGCACCTTTGAATCATACGCTCAAAAATATCTCTGACTATCAACTCATGCCGGACTTTGTTTCAGCGATCAACAAGTGGACGTCATCAACAGGTGATACGTTTGTGATCAATGATTTTTTAAAAATCAATCAATGAAACTTGTGATGAGAAGAAATAGGTGCACATGGCGATCATTGAATATTTGTTTGTGAAATATGATATGGGATTCAGTTTGCCTACCTCTAGGTGTGCAGTAGTCCGATTGTAGTGATATTGTGCGTGAGAGGCTCGTGGGTGGGGAACCGCCGACCTGTGCTTACCTGTGCCCTGTCACTAAGACCTCGAATCACCTTATTGATTCCATCTTCTTCCTCCTCTTCTAACGCAAACCGTTTCATCTTTTCTGCCTCATGCTTACCCTCGTGACCCCGTGAACGCGTAGAGGGTTGCATTCATTCGGTCAATAACTTCGAGATGACTGGGAAATCCTGTTTGAAAACATTGTAGCTACATTTTATAACCCATATCAAGACCATAGTTTCTTGAGCAACGACTCAAGAATTCTTTTGACAAAGAATACCTTTAGATTTTTGCTGTCCATTTTTAGCGAATGCTAATGAAAAATGAAGCTATTGCAATGACTCCAAAATTTTTATGATGAAAAATTAAAAAAATTTTTTTTAATTGAAATTTGTTTTGAGGCATTCTGAAACGAATCCTAGAGTGTAATGCTTTTTAATATATATATATATATATATATATATATATATATATATATATATATATATATGTGTGTGTGTGTGTGTGTGTGTTTGTTTGTGTGTGTGTACATAACTCTCCTTAGGATTGAGACAGAAATCCCGTTCCAAATAAAAGGATGAGTTCGCTGGCCAGCACTTTTTGAGCTCATTAAATTGGTCAAATTTAAAAAATGTGCTGAAAAAATCACTGAAAATGAGTAATAACGGGTATAAACCGTTGAATTCATGTTTTTTAAAGCAGAATATTGCTCAAATAAAGTATCTATATTTATAAAAATCAAATTATGTTTGTTTCTTTGTCCTTTATGTGCGACCACAATTATGAACCAATTTTGGTGCAGTGTTTTGCAGCATGCTCTTTGAACATCGGAAAGATAGGCTTTATAGACATTTCTCAACTCACCCCTCTCCGCCTTAAAATCACCATTTTATTGAAAAACCGCGTTTGCTTTTTGCCTCATTTTAAATGTTTCATTTCAACAATAATTGATTCACTTTGACGATTTCATTTGGTGTCATCATGGTGGGTTTTAGGCGTAAAGGACTTTCGATTACAAATTCAACGATACCAAAACGATTTTGGTGGGTTGAGCCGAGAATTTTCAATTCGTAAAGATAGATCATCAAAAATTGATATTAAAAACGCCTTGTGAATCGCAGCAATCTTGGTCGGGAAGAGTTTAAACGTAGCTAAGGCTACATTGAGGTTGAAGAAACCGGAACGCTGTTACCAGTCTGTCGTCGAAAATCTGACGAGAATAGTTAAAACATCCTGATTTATGTATATATACTCCCTCCATTCCCCCTCTTCCATAATGAAATGTGAAACTTTGATATACCTTCCAAAACTAGACCTAGATGAACAAAAAAAAGGATCATGAAAATATGACGATATTAGTTAAAACATCATGATTTATTACTATTCCCCCTCTATTCACCCCCTTTCATAATTAAATGTGAAATTCCTGATATGCGATCCAAAACTAGACCGAATCCATAATTGAACAAAAAAAGAATCACGAAAATCGGACAAGAATTTTTAAAACACCACGATTTAACCCCCTCCATTTACCTACCCCCTTTCATAATTAAATTTTAAATTCCTGATATGGATTCAAAACTAGACTGAATGCATAGGTAGTTGAAAAAAAAAAAAAAAGAATCACGAAAATATAACGATATTAGTTAAAACATCATGATTTATTACTATTACCCCCTCCATTCACCCCCTTTCATAACTAAATTTGAAATTCCTGATATGCTATCCAAAACTTGACCGAATTCATTGTTGAACAAAAAAAGAATCACGAAAATCGGACAAGAATTTTTAAAACACCGATTTATCAGTTTTACCCCCTCCCATGATGAAATTTAAAACACATGACATGTTCTAAAACTATATCGAATTCTTAATGGAACAAAATAAGAATCACGAAAATCGGTCGAGATTTGTAGCTTGGGCAGTGCTTGAAAGAATTGGTAATTTTTCGGTGAACGTTTTTTCGGCTTTACCCCCTCTATTCCCCTTCTTCCGTCACGGGATTCAAAATTTCGTAGGTTTCTTGCACAACTAGACTAAAATTGGGATCGAACTAAGAAAGAATCTCTAAAATCAGTTGAGAAATGTGGCCTGGGCAGCGTCGCTTAAACTTTGTCAGACACCACACACATACACGTATGGGTTTTTTTCACGGATTCAGTCTTAGAATCCGATTTGAAACGGATTTGTATGTGGTTATTTTTTCTCATGCTTGTTGTCGCCTACCCCCGTATCAATTTCAATAGGTCGTCCCTCTTAAATAAGAAGCCTTGCCTATATGACCTAGCTTCTGAGGAACGTCCTAAAAATAGAAATGTGTAAAGAGTTTCAGCCGTTTTTAGTGATTTGTTCGTTAAGCACATTTTTTAAAATTTGACCAATTTATTGTAGGTACTCGAAAAGTGTTGTTTAGCGAACTCATCATTTCTTGATTTTCGCGCAAGAACGGTATTTCTATCTCATTCCTAAGGAATGTTATCGTCTAGAATACGATATATATATATATATATATATATATATATATATATATATATATATATATATATATATATATATATTTTCTTGAAGGATGAAAACACTCGCGTGTAATATTATTTTGAGGCATTACAGATGGTTGGAAAACATAGGAAACACATAAATATAACTTACAAAATTGAGAGATTCAATTCAGATTCAATTGAGACTTCTTCACTAGAGCTGACGACGCCGATACGGCGAAATATTCTCTCAATTTTGTAAGTTATATTTACGTGTATGTGTTTCCTATATTTTCCAACCATCTGTAATACCTCAAAATAATATATATATATATATATATATATATATATATATATATATATATATATATATATATATATATATATATAATTATATATGTGTGTGTGTCTTCAAATCGTCTTCTCCTAACTATCCGCCAAATTTGAGGGAGATCAGACAACTAGGTCGTGAGAAAGAATTGCACGCCGAGTGAAGTATTGATTTGGGAACAGTGAAACTGATAAGGGACCATCTACAACCTAACCCGCACATTTTCTTGAAATCGCATCAAAATCGGATGAAAACTATGGAAATTAGGTATATGACTAGTATTTTACATTCGCGCATGCGCATCAGATTGAAAGCACTGCTTCTGATACCTCTATGTAGACTCGGAAGCAATGTATTGAAAGACAATTAATAGATTCAGTCTTGATGATGTAGATAATAATCACACTCTGCTTCAAGATAATGTCAACAGCCTTTCTGTAAATTACTAGGAATCAGCTCTAAAATTCCATTTTGCCTCGCTTAGTAACTCTTTAATGTGTCTAGCCTATTTCTTGATTTTGATTCCTCTATCCTCAGGTTGCTTTGCTGGATATAGACATTTGTGGTCCATCTCAGCCAAGGATGATGGGTGCTCTAAATGAACAGGTAACTAGTTGTACTTTCTGAATCTTTCAATCCAGATACGAGTAGTTTTTATTGATATATTCCTCGATATCTATCAATTTGGAATACAATTTCAGGTTCATCAAAGTGGTTCCGGATGGTGTCCAGTTGTAAGTTCAGTTTAAATGACCTAGTCCACCTCTCGTTCTATCTGCATCATCTGATTTGGTGCATTATTACATTGCTCACATACATTTTGGTTACAGTACGTTGAAGAAAACTTGGCTCTGATGTCAATAGGTTTCTTACTCGGATCCCCTGATGATGCTGTTATTTGGAGGGGACCAAAGAAAAATAGTGAGTTTCAATGAGTTGATCATTTTATTCATGAACCTGATGGCAGGTTAGAGTGCATGGTAATATAAGAGAGACTCACTCACTCCAATCATCGTGCTCAAAACGCCTCAATTTGACCAGAATTTTTAATCATTTTTCCTTCCACTTGATATTAGTTTGTTTTTGGAAGCAATGGATGCGTTTAGAGAATTCTTCCGGAAAGACTCTATCGCTCAACGATGCAGTATTGTATACCTTACATACAATATTGTATACCTTATAGCTGACGACTTCTGGGTTAGGTTAATCAGGTTAATTCGTAATTCAGATGAAAAGAAGTTGTTGATAATGTGGACATACCGCTCAGAAGTCACGGTAACAGCATTGCCATACCGTCTTTAAAGAAATAGGAGATATAGCCATCTGCGATTTTTTCCTATGGGGTCACCTCAAGGCACGTGCATACCGCCATTCCAACAGAAGCTCCGGACACTGGTCGATCTGAAGGAAGCCATTTGCGTGGAAGTCGCCCAAGTTGACAGAGCAAAGTTGGAAAGAATTTATGTATACTTCCAAGAACGCCTTCAGCACTGTATAATCGAAAACGGACACCACTTGACTGATGTGATTAGCTACACTTGACTTTCTAAAATGCTATTCAATTACGAAGTCAAATCAGTCAATATATCTGTTTTCAAATGAAAATTATGGATTTTATGACTTGAAAAAAAAAAAAGAAAAAAAAAAAAAAAAAAAACCCCGTCCTTTATGCAACACTTATTATAGGAACGAAATGATAATTAAAGTAAACAAATATATGAAATCAAAGCATTATTTTATTGAGTACGGAATGAGGAGGGTAACTTTTCTGTGGAAGGTAAATTTTATGAAGTAAATCGAGATGAGCTCTTGCCAACGAATGGTAAAGGATTTTTGTCGAAAAGAAACTGAGGATCTTACACTCCCCTGGTTGATTGTAAGTGAATGAAAATCATTGGAAAAGTTAGGGCGTCTGCATTTGGTGACATTATTTTGTAACTTTCAGAGCTGCCAGGTTACGGTAAAACCATCTTCTATGACAAGATAAATTCCCAAATCATGATGATTATCATTCACTAAAAATTTATGTTTCACTCTTAGACATTTTCCTCTTGTTTCCAGATATGATCAAGCAATTTTTGTCTGAAGTTGATTGGGGCGACAGCCTGGATTACCTTATCTTAGATACCCCGCCTGGCACCTCTGATGAACATCTCAGTGCCACATCCTACCTAGTGTCCAAAACACCTGGCGAGGATGATGGGGCGCGTGCCATCCTCATCACAACTCCTGCTGAAGTCGCCATTGCTGATGTTAGGCGGGAAGCAACATTTTGTAAAAGAGTTGGCCTCAAAGTTGTGGGTGTAGTCGAGAATATGTCTTCTTTTGTCTGCCCTCATTGCAAGGTTGGAATTACCTTTGTGTTAACAACTCTCTACTTTCATAACGGTTTTCTACAGAATTTCTCAAATGGGTTAAGTCAAGTACCTTCCCTCATCATTTTAGATTAGTATGCTTGCTTCTATAAATTCCTTAATTGGCAGGTTACGTCAGAAATATTTCCTCGAGATTCTGGAGGAGGAGAAAAGCTTTCCGAAGAGATGGAACTGCCATACCTAGGCTCTGTTCCGCTAGACCCAGTCCTGGCTCGAGCGTGCGATGAGGGGCAGGATGTCCTGAATACGATGGCTGATTCTCCCACTCTACTTGCCATCTCCTCTATAGTAGATCGTAAGTGAACTGTCTCATCAATATATTTGGAATAGTAGAGACCAAATAAGATAGCTGAGGGGAGGATTTTCAACCTAAACTATTGGTTAGTAGTAGTTCTATCAGAATTTTGACATCAATCATGGGACCTTCCATGAAGGAGACTATAGGCCTCGTGCACAGACCGGAAATAAGAGCGCTCGATGGGCAAAACACAGTGTAATGGTACGTGACATCTTCCGGCTTTACAAAAAGTTTTCTTTCAGTTTTTCAGACACAAAGAATGTGCCTGAGATCACTCCAGTCACTGTACGTGAAAGTTGCAAAATAAAGAACAAAACTTTTAATCTTCTAATTAAAATAAGACGTTCGACAGTGCTGTGTTATTTGTTGAATATCTTTCTGAAGATGGATGATGTTTTAATGAAGTTGAATGGAAAGAAAGGAAACATAAGATGAATCATTATCAAAGTATTAAGGCTAATAGTAAAATATAACTCCTGTAGGAATTACCGAATTCCTAATGTACTGAAGAACTGGAATTCTTTTTGTTTCAGGAATACTTGCTGCTGTGTAACAGGTGCATAAGTACCTACGAATAATATGTCCATCTCGTTTCATGGATGCTCCTGTCTGTATACCTAACCAATATAGGACGCTTATAACTTATAGGTTAGCGAAGTACCGATGTAACAAAGTCGTTAAAGTTTACAACATATCGTTATTGATTGCATAGAGTGGACCGTTGTTTTGGGAACCAAAATGTTCTCGTAAAATGGAGATATTTTGTAAAATAAAACTGATTTTCAAAATTTCATCTATGTTATTGTGGTAATGCAGTTGACAAAGTTACCTTTCAAATGGTGGGAACAAAATCGTTGCATTCACTAAAAGAACATTCTTAAACCCCCGAGCACACTTGTTTTTCCCATTTACGTGACAAATTTTCATCCAGTTCTTATCAGTATGGCAACATTCAACCTATGGTAATAAAATAAAATATAGAGGTAATTATACTGAAAACTAAAAAAAGTTTGCTCACTTTGACCAGGATAGTGTCTGATTCCCCACAGGCGTTAATAATAACAGATTGTTACCTTTCCCAACTCAAACCAAGCCATGAATGATAAATTATAGGCCTGACGGAAAAAGTAGAGCACCCGGGAAGCTCATTTGAAGCGAAAATTACGAGAGAAATGAAGTTTGAATCCGCTCCTAGAAAAGACACCGCGAACGACTCTGAACACAGGTGTCACTCAGTGCCCCTCACCCAAGTGTTACATTATTTTAAGGATTGTTCACTCACTGTAAATTAAAACTGAATCAAATCAAGTGGTCATGAAAATAATCGAAGCTAGTGGTTACAAGCTGTTACGAGCCAGGGAGGTTATTGATTTTGCCAGGGTATAACAAACTATGCCTGTAGTTATCAAAGTGACATATTCTTTTTAGTTAAATATTCCTCTGATCCAATTGATTAATACGATTTTGAAACGTCGGTATCCCTTAAAATCTCTGATTCAGAGTTTTAAAAAACTGATCATGTTTCATGCCTACAAATTTCAGCTTCATAGGTTGAATAGCAACGAAATTCGCTCCGGTGCTCACTCAGATGATAATAGAACCTTCAATCATTTCAAATTAGATAATTATTTTATTGTTCCAGTCGCCTTGATGTCCCACAAAGGCTCCCCGTCAAATTTTAATATCTTGAAGTGAAAAGGAAATAATTTAGTTCATTCAGCTGATCACAAAAGGGCCCATCATTTTATTCGTCTCTTGATGTCCGAGAGAGGTTCCTTGTCAAACTTCAACATCATAAAGCGAAAAGGATAGACATTTACCTTATTCAGCTGATCGGAAAGAGCCCATCGTTTCATTTGTCTCTTGATTTCCTAGAGAGCCTTCCCTGTAAAATTTCAAACTCCTACAGCAAAAGGAGAGAATTACACCTCACTCAGCTGATCAGGAGAGAATCCATCATTTCTTCGTCTCTTGATGTCCAGGAGAAGCTCCAGTCAAATTTCGACACCCTACGGTGAAAAAGAGAGAATTACGCCTCACTCAGCTGATCAGGGAAGAATCCATCATTTCATTCGTCTCTTGATGTCCGAGAGAGGATTCCTGTCAAATTCCAAACACCTACAGCGAAAAGGAGAGAATTTAGGAGAGAAATTACCTCACTCAACTGATCATGAAAGAGCCCATCCTTTCATTCGTCTCTTGAAGTCCCAGAGAGTCTGACAGAAGTCAGCATCCTACAGTGAAAGGGAGAAACTTTACCTCACTCAAATTTACCTACAATCGAAAATTAATTATTTGATAGTCTCTCCTCCACGTGTTATTAACTATAACCCACATGTTACTACCACGACTACGTGTGCGAAAATTCAAATCACTGCCATCCTAAAGGAATGAAACATGTCAAAATTCGAATTACGGGCCATCCTAAAGACATGAAACTGTCAATAATAAATACCTACCTAGAAAAAAAATTAAATCAAGCAATCTCAAGCCCATGAATTCTTCGATTTTGAAGAATAAAAAATGTTTCCTCGGAAATTTATGAATGGTTATAAAATTGGGTGGAAAATAGGAAGACAAAAATAATAATTGAATTTGAGGCCGTTTTTATCATTTTTAACGTTGAAGTCGACAACTCGGTCCCATCACACTTCATTGTAAACAAAAACCGTATACCTATGAACTGTAGATGACCGAAGTAGACGCCGTTTTGATGAATGATTTACTGGACTATGAAGGCAAAAATACTATGATGCCAAGAATGGAGAGGAGTTTTGTGGTCTTTTTAGTCTTAAGTTATGAAAAGCGACACAAAAAATATCGTTAAAAAAAATCCGTCAGAAATTTTTATTTCTTATCAGAACAAAGTTCGGCTGACTACCAGAGCCCTGAAATCGGGTACACAACCTCTTGGGAACCGCTGGAAGTTATTGCGAGGAAGTTGACCAGCTGGGTGAGTGATAAAGATTACCTCTTGTGCTGACATTTGGTACACAACCTTTTTTGAGCTGTGGACATGTAGCTGTTTCTAACCCGTGGATGTGATTGCGAGGAAGTCAGATCAGGCGTGTGAGCTATGAGGCTAACTTCTCTCATGTACATCTTAGAGCCCTGAAATCTGTAACAGCCTCTAGGGGAGTACTGGAATTGATGCGAGGAAGTCAGATCAGCTGGGTCTTCTTTTCGTTATATCTTGCCGTTAAGAATAAAATTACGATATATATATATATATATATATATATATATATATATATATATATATATATATATATATATATATATATCGGGCAAGTGCACAGCAGTCCACTGGTGATATCGGAGCTCCAATTTTCATCTGCCAACACCCCGTTTACTTAGTCTGAAAGGACCCCCTGCAAATTGCCAGACAAAAAAAGTTGTTTACATGATGGGGTGCACTAAATTTGATGCTTTTTATGTAGGGAAAACGTTTACCCAGTTGAATGAAAGTGTCAATAATCACTGAAGAGCAGTTGTAAGTGGCGCACAACCGTACTTATGACTGTTTCTACAAAATATAAGGGTACTGGAATGCAAGCCGGATTCCGCGGACGTTGAGCTACGTATAATGGAGCAGGCCTATCAGTGGGCTCTGGGAGCATTCAGTCACCCAGGCCTAAATAGGAATCGGTGAAGGGGTGCAGCTTAAAAATATTTTCTTTGCAAATCTTTTAATTTTTTGTTTTTCATCAATTAGTTTTCTACCATTTTCCTTTTCCACCATCCCATCTATATCATCCTTTCATACCATTCCCCCTGTACTTACCCTTTCTGGGATGGAGAAACCCATCAGTCTGCTGAAGAAGATCAGATTGAAACGTGAAACGTTCAGACGTGAGTTTTATGATGTTATTGTTGTTTTCGTATATTCTATGTATATATATATTCCTTTACATAATTTTGTTTAGATTGAACCTGTCAACGAGTCTGTCAACTTACTATGACTTTTGCACGGACCGCGGTCTTTGGAGATTTTTTTTTTTTTAGGAAAGTAGTAGTGGGGTGGTTTTAATGATATATATATATATATATATATATCTGAAGATTTCCCTTGAGAAATATATAGATATATATATATATATTTGTCGAAGGGGTTTTTGAGAATTAAATGGTAGGAGTGAAGAGGAACACGATTGAAAATAGTAATATAGAACTGTTATATTTCCAATTCTACATTGAAATCAGTAGAGACATGCACAATGATACTTTCAAACACTTTTTTTTTTTGCAGTTGTCCAACTGACACTAAACAGAGCTCAAGTACAACACTCCTAGATTCCAACAGGTTTTTTCAAACATTATGGAAAATACATTAGTTGTTGATAACTACGCGATGCTCTACAGTTAAACTATCCACAATCGAAGCACTAGGTATCTACCAAGGTAGTCAGAACTAAGCATGCGCCACATGTGAATATTATAGCAGCATAAGGAGCCTATTTATTGTTTGTGGGTGTTGCTGGTATGTCTATCGACAGGGCGTCTTCATTGAGGCCTAAAGGATTGAAATGGCCGACCTGCAGAAGTTGCTGAACATGATTCGGCAGCAGACTCAGGTTCTTGTCCGCTAAGGGCACTCCACTGTTGGCCGATTGTACGAATTTGTCATGAAGAACGTCCATTTTACCTACAGTGTCTTTCAATAGACTGAGAACAGTGAGTCGGATGAATTTCAAGGTCGGTTCAGAATATTTCCCTTCCGAACATTTCTTGTGGCGAGAGAAGTTTCTTCCAGACAGAAGCTCGAACATGAATCTGTGAGAAATTATGTAGGTAGATATAAAAAATTCAAGTGTATACTAACATCTTTTATGTAATAAATGGCATTATTTTCTAACCTTATTTAAATAATAAAATATAAAACCATATCAATTGGTATAGAAATTTTTCGACATCTTCCGGAGCCTTTCCACTTGGTATTATGACCGATGGATGTATAATATAATATTACAAATTTCATTGTAACTAGTGGTACCAAGAAAAAGGGATATTACTGTTCTACTTGAAATGCTGGAGCTAGTGTTATGTTCAAGGAAAACTCTCACAGTCAAAGAGGTTTGATTAAATTGGCTTCATGGCCCGTGTTTGAGCCGTAATAGTTGGCACAGTCAGTAGGAACCCAAAATAATACAAAGCAATAATTAATTAAATCCCTCTCGAGCCAAAAGAATGTAAACATCACATTGCCTGAGTATCTTTCACTTCCTCACTCACTTGAGTCAAACACACAAAACTTCCCGTAACATCTTAAATCGGGGAAAAACCTAACAACATCTGAGTAAACAACTCTGTATTTAAGAAATTCAATTTCGGCGGTATAAGTTAATTCATTGAACGTTAGTACAGTACCATTTACTGAAAACAATGTTGTGCCACAGATTATATTAATGTGCATAAGCCATATTATTTATTACCAAACTGATCCCAACGAAATTCATAGGGCACCATCCTGAAACCAATACTCAACCACCCCTCAAGTTTGAACAGAATCGGACAAATATACCATAAGAAATCAACGTTATAGGAAATTCATATTTGTGTAAGCATGCTACAAACTGATCCGACAGCAAGGAAATATATTGTTGACAGTCGAGGAGCTAACGCACACAATACTGAAAATGTCATCAAAATCGGACTAAAACATAGTATTGTTTTGGGCATGACAAGTGCAAAGACACTGAATCAAAATAGATCGGGAAGCTCTGACATGCAAAAGGGCGTGTAAATTTAGATTTTAGAGAGCAAATTTCGACTTCTTATGCAAACACTACGCTTCCTTACTGTCGGTAGTGAGGAAAAAATCAATACTGGGAAGAAAATTAGGGGGGAAAAATCTTAGCCTTAGACAACATAAAAACTTACTCATAGGCTTCTGCGAAGTTTACTTCAACGTCAGTTGGAACAGGATGATCTTCCAACAAAGATATGAGCAACATTGAAAGAGCTATAGGATTAGGCTGAGGCGATTTGAGTTTCTTCTCTTTGATGCAGTCCAACCATTTCTCCAACCGTTGCTGTCTGGGACTCTTTATGTCTGCATCCGTAGACATGTACTCCTTGTGCCTCTGCAGGTAATTATAAACAGCTGTAGGGTTAAGAGTTGTTTGTCCCAACTTTGAGGTTAACAGCGCCATGTCTTGGTCACCATAGGTTTCCAGACCAATGTTCAATTTTTCCTGATCTTCTGCTTTCCAGGGCTTGAGGGGTTTCCTAACAGTTTGCGAAGGGACATCCTCTTTAGCCTTCTGAGAAGTTTTTGGTTGAGGAGCCATGATGAAGTTCTCCTTCACCACGGATTTCCTTATACGCCTCGGATACCGTCTATTGGAGTCATCATCCTTGTCAGCGTCGTCCATTTCTACAATGCAAACAACAATTACCTGATTACCAATCAGAGGAGAGTAGTGATAAAATTATTTTTTCAGAACAGAATAGAATGAAAAAGATGAATGCAGAATAGATGATTTTGTTATATACATATTTAATTTATTCAATTACGAAATGCGTTCAAGTAAAAAAAAAAACTGAAGACTGCGTATACAGAAGAAAAGTTAGCTTCATAGCTAACAAATCAGATCTACGTTCCTTACTTCCACAGGTCCCCAAGAGGCTGTGCACCAAATTTCAGGGCTTTCGGATGTAAAGATCAGAAGGTAGCTTTATCGCTTACCAGTTGACCTGACTTCCTCACAATCTTTTCCAGTAGTCCCCAAGAGGTTGTACCGAATTTCATGGCTCTAGGAGGTACAGGAGAAAAGTTAGCTTTATCGCTCACACAGCTGATCTGACTTCCTCACAATCACTTCCACGTGTCCCTAAGTGGCTCAACACCAGATTTTAGGGCTCTGTCGGGGGTTTTAGGGGTAGGGGGTCTGTCGAACTTTGGTCTGATGATTTACGTAACGCTCAATGATGGATTTTCGTAACCCAATTTTTTGTGTCACTTTTCATACTTTAAGCCTCGCTTATTGTGGTCTATCTATTACAAAATCACAGATATATTAAATAGGGAAAGTGAGAGCTTGCCGCTAACTTAGTAGCACGAGCTTGAAAGTAGAGGGATTAGTGAACATACTCTCTACTGCGCCAGTTCAACCTACGGGAGTTTTCCTTTGGCGAAATGACTGTTCCACCAATGCTCCAATCTAATTGTGATAACACAAAGATTCCGGAATCCATCCGTTGGGGTGGGTCAACCTACGGATCAGCGCTGATCTGTGACTTTCTCACAGCTCGCCATCTTGAAAAATTGTGTACCCAACCCTGTTTCTCCGTTAGTTGTTTTCTAGTATTTTCGTAATTATTAATTTCATAATTCATCGTGATAATAAAGAAACAGACAAATATTTCGTGGAAACACAATACCACAATTCCTCGAATGAGAATATGTTGAGTAAGAGTGGACCACTTGGATAAGTGGGTGGACAACGATTTTGACATTGGCATGTTTTTACTTTGGCACACAACCGGAAAAATCGAAAGTTTTCACTTCGTTACTAATATTTCTTTCTGATGATTCTCATTTACAAAACAGTCGTTCCTAGGAAAATGCTCCATTAGTCCTTCACCAGAAATGGTTCACCACTCGGAAACATCTAAATTTATGCTAAATCCAATGTTGCTTAAACCGTTCTGAAAATAAAAGCAGCTGAGCTACAAAGAAGTAATTAATGAACTATGAAGTATTAACAATCCGGAGGTATGAAAATAACGTGATTTGATAGTAACCAGGCTGGTACATTACTTGTTTCATAACGAAGAGGCGAAGGTTTTTGATTTAATTTCGTCCATCCAAAGGAGTTATTTATTTTGTTCTGGACTTGATAGTGGAAGAAGTTTCTTACGAAACACAAAAACACACAAAACAACAACTTTCAAGTGGTCAGTCTGAAATGACAACCCACAAGAGCTCAAGAGCATTGCCGCTTGACACCACAACTGAACTTGGTATCTTTAATTTTGATGTCAATGGTGATGTGCGGCAGGCAAAAATACTGTAGCCCCACTGTCATCAGCTTTTCACTAGCCGCTTGGATAATAACTAATTGAGACACGGATGACCTGCGGATTGGCTAATCCAGGAGTAAAAATTAATGATGGAACAGGAAAAACACTGACTCGTGGTTGTTATCTAGATCCTGTGTTACAAGACTCGGATAGTTAATTTCAGGTGGGAGCTGAGGAGTTTTTTAATGGGTGGTGAACCCATGGCGCAAAAACTATTCAACAAATTCTGGGAGTCTAAGGAGTCCACCTACAAAATTTCTAGTCAATAGCTTCAGAAATATCTATTATAACTTGGAGATGACGCCTTGGCCCAATATTAGTTGCCAGTTGCCACCAAAAACTATACAGTGAATTCTGGGTATCTGAGGAATCAATCTATAAAATTTCAAGCTACGAAAATGTATATTTTTTGATAGGTGGTGACGCCATGGCGCGATAGCTCTAAAATTGCAAACTGTGACTTAGAATACACATGCACGCACGCACATACACTAAAAAATAGTAGCTGAGACGAAGCAGAGACTCACTTAGTTCGTATATTAGTTGGTTAACAGAGTCTCCACATAGCCATTCCATTTTTCTCCTAGTTGCAGGCGGGAAATTAGCGGTGTTTAGCAGACAAAATACACATTTTTTTATCATGAAATATGCATCATCTATGACCTAACTAACCGAAAATGAAATTGTGACTCAGTCAGAATGGTCGCCGTACTAACTAAATCCCATTCATCAATCACATAAGACCAATAGATAGAGCATGCCTATCTAACTGACATTACAAGTGAGGTACAGTCCGCCATCTTGTTGTAGGCAATAAACACTGAACGTTGTTAAGAATGGTGCAAAAACTCAATGCTCCGCTTGCAAATAACTGGAAATCTAGCCTGTAGTGGATTTATATAATTTTTACTAGGGGTAGGTATACCAAGGGGAATATTTTTTGAGAAGTCATGAGTTGGGAGAGTTTCATGAGTCTGGTAATGCGGATTTGTTCCTTGAGGAGGAACCTGCGACAGGTACTGAAAAGTACCTTCAGATGGGTGTTTACCCTCGTTTTCAAAGGGAGGAGCGTGGTTAGACTCATGTGTAAACTTCTCGCCTTGTAAAGCATTAATAAAATGTTCTGTTTTGAGAGAAATATGTCTCGGGCCGTTGTGAGGCTGTTTGGTATCTACTGTTAGTAGAGTTCTCTAGGTCATGTAAAGTACCTTTTTGATTATAAAAGGTGGAAGACTGTAAGTCCTGAAAAGGACTGTTGTCTAGAGAGTACCCTGTTACGTGAGAAGGGTAGGTTTTGTCGACTTTATAAGCCATTTGACGAGCCCCGTTTGTAGGGGTTTGAAATGGATTAGCTGCGTCTATTCCGTCAGTGTATGGCCGGAATATTTGAGCTTCCGAGTGCGTTGAATCCCTGTGAGTTTTTACAAGGGATGGTCGGGGCGAAGGCTAGAGGCTTCAGGCCCACGTTCGACGTGCCACTATAGGGCGAGATCAGCGCTGCGTCTGCGCCTTTTGTTGAGGAGCAGATGCAGCCCCTGCGAAATGCAGCATCTGCGGGGTTCTCCCGGGATGTTGAAGATGGGTCAGGCGTAGAGACGAAAGTCTCTGCCGTGTTCCCCGTTTCGTTCTCGTCGAGAAGGCGAAAGCTGGGCCCTCGCTCCATCTCGGAGATATAATTTAGTTCTGAAAAGAACTAAATTTGGGGACTCGCTTTCAATAAATTGAAGGGTCCGCCCCGGAGTCGACCGCTTATCGAATAAGTGAAGCTTTTTCGATAAAGCGGGTCCGCCGAATTCGGTCGATCGGGCTGTATCTAGCCTGGTTGAGATCGCCGGCTTGTGCCTGCGGGCGAGTGAATAAATTCTCTGACCCGGGTGGCGAGGCTTCCTGCAACTAGACGGTGTTGTCAACGTCGGAATACCGTCTAGCGTCCCGGCTTTATACGGGACTGAGCAGAGAACAATACGAAGTGTAGAGCTTGATCTACTCGGGAGTCTTGAAGTCTTGAAGGCGGATGTCTCTTGTCTCGAATGGCCAGTGAATCTTGATTTCAGCTGGCTTGTAGAAATCTCATTCCCAATCGGTTCCAGTGGAGTTGAGTATCACTGCTGGCTTCTTAGGTAGAGGTTCTTCGAGACTAGAGAGAAGTTTGTAGATCAGTGTTCAGGATCAGTATGAAATACTGGGGCTCGAGCTGCTTTATTTATACTAGTCGGGGAGCTGGAGGCGGCGTCTGATTGGCCGCTCTGTTTGATCGAGCGCGCTCGGAGTGTCCCGGGGGCGAAGCATCTATTCCCCCCCCCCCCCCCCTTCTCGGTAGGGGGCGCTTGGCTCGCTTTGCCCTTGGTTAGCGGTTTCAATTTCACTTGAGACACGGTGATTCGACGTCTTATTATTGATTTGTTTAATGTGTGAAACCTTTTTGGTGGCCCTGAAAAGGGCCGGTGAAAAGTCTTGAGAGTTCACCACATAACCTACTTAGAATAAAAGTAAAGTGTGTTGATATTTTGAGTGAAGTCAATAAGTCTTGGACACTATTAGTTCTAAATAAAAGTTTATTAACTGATGTTTTCTATTTTTAACATTCAAATAAAGTCGATATTTTTATGAGTTTTGAAATATGACATAAAAAAGTTCGTTGCCTACAACTTTTTTATTTTTTGGTCAGGTAACTTTAAAAACGGTGGATTTATCGGCCAGTGTAAAATGATCTGAATCTTTTTTTTTTTTTTTTTTTTTTTTTTTTAAATTAGCTGCTGTAGTTTGGCTGAAAAATTAGTTTATACGAGAGAGTTTTCCTGCCACAACTTACCGTGCAGGCAGGTTCTGCCTACAATAACTTTGGATACAATACTGTGGTTTTAAATTTTACAGTTTTGTGCATAATCTATAGGTTAATATTACTGGGTGTTACAGGTAATGTTATAGCTTCATAACTGATTGCACTCAACACGGGTATAAATAGGATTTCATTAACACTATTTATAACCTTATACCCTGAAATTCAAATATATGCCTACTTAGAGGCTACCTATACAAATTGCTAGATTTAATTTTATATGATAAACAAAGTTCATTGAAGTAATTACTTCTATTTCAAAGTAGGACATTCTTGTGGGGTTTTACGGTCCAAATACCCTTTCTTATACTCATTATAGTTTTCTTACCATTAAATTGTTAACGAAGTGGCAAAAGTTTGCATTAAGTATGGTAATTATTGTACAAATAGAAAAGGAACACAATTATTTTCAACTTTTAATACTTAAAACTTCACAATAAATACAGCTGAAAAAATGGGAAGGTGACTTAGTCATAGATCATTTTGTTCCTCAACTTTACTATGGCCCATATTCTCGTGACGTCACGCCTGGAGTAGGTTCGTGTTTCAGCCAAAGTCGGCCATGATACCTCCCTACATCAATGAATCGCTACTCAACCAACCTATTTCTCACAAGAAGTTTGCCGTCTCACGTCAACATAATTCGTGGTTATAAGGCCATTTTTCAACAGTTTTGTTTTGAAAAAGTATAATATTGTAGCAATACAAAGTTTCAATTCGACTAAATGTTATAATTTATAATAATCATGCCTGCCAGCGCAATAATTGATTGTAGATTGCTGTCAACAATACCAATCTAACGTGAACGAGTTTTTATTTGGACTAAGAGCCTACTAACTATAGTAGTTAATCAGTGTCAGAAAACTAAAGAACTTCATTCGTTTAGGCTTTGAGAATAATTAACCTGAAAAATAGTAAAGAAAAGATGATTGAAAATTCCTCAGGTGTCTGTACTGCTGTGTAGGTACCTAGCCATTGCTCAGGTAGCTTCATCAGCGTTTTATTATTAGTTCGTAGTACTATGCTTAACTGAGGAAGCTTTACTTGTTATATTGAATGAATAAAAGGAGAGATTTGATAGTTTGTCAAAATAAACAAGACAGGTAGTTGCTACACCAAGAAACGAAACTACTTAGGTAGTTACGTACGTCCTACCAGATTTGCTGTTGGTTTAAAGTGCCTAAACAAAGTAGGTGGGTCGTTGCTTTGCCGACGAATACAACCGCTGATTAGCAAGTTTGTCAAATATCGAATCAGGGAATATGCAACATGAATTAAAAACCAGCTGCAAGGACGTAACATTGAAATGCATTCCTCTGAAGGTAAGATTTCATAAAGACGGCATTGGCAGTGCAGTTATTGCGCGAGTTTTGCAGTTACGCAAATTTTATGGACAAAAAAAGTAATTAGGTACCTACTTTCGGACCTTTTCCGTTATCGTTCAGCCAGGCCCCTCGGCCTCATCTCGTGCCGTTATCGTTCAGCCAGCTTGATAAACTATATATAACTGTATATGAACGGTAATATGAATACGATATTATAACGTTTTATTTTACTTACATGATTGGATCAAATTGTGTCTAATTTTCGTTAATTTTCGATGAAGCATTCACAGATCTTCACTGGGAGGCCAAAAGATGGCAATCTCGTCGAGAATTTCGTCAAAGGGGTCCACTTGTCGGGCTTTAACGGTCTGGCGCCACATAAATTCGCAGAGGTAGGAATCGAGGAGACTTCGGCGGGTACCCCATTGCAATTTATTTCTAGTTTTACATTTTCCCCACAAGCTCTCAATCGATTGCGTGTGCGCTCCCGTTGTCGGGTCAACAAAATTCAGCGAGTGATTGACCGTGAAATGCCGGAAATTCGGGTCCCGCGCTAAAGCTCCGAACGCACTCCATTGATCCGACATAATTGTGGTTCCTGGCATGATTCTGTCTTTAATCACTGACATCAGCGTGGCAGAAGTGCCGGAGGGTACGGCTACAAGGAAACACTCTTTCGTTTCTCGGCAGATGCCTCCAAAAATCCACTGTTGACGAAGTTGTCGTCCAGTGTGGTTCTTCCTGCGAGAAAACAGGGACTCGTCGATTTCCACGGTCATATTGGGACCACCAATGCGCGACTGAATGCGCAAAATTGAGTTTGCGCACACCTCGTGCATATAATTGCACCAATCAACAACTGTATTGTGGTTAATACTGAGCTCTTTCTCGCAAAATTTGACACTTACCATTTCATTAGCCCAGGCATATATGAACAGCACAATATCTGTCAAAGGGAGTTTCGATCCAGTCAGGTAAGTTTTACTTCTTAGTGCCCTTCCAGCTCTGCAGCATCCACGTTTATTGCACTGCCACCGGTCTCTAGTTCCGAGATATAAAGCAGTCGTGTGTCCTCCTGAGCATGTAACGTTTTGAGGCAAAATCTTTTTATCTTGGAGAAACCGAACGGCACCCTCCTTCGTTTTCACGGTGTCATACAAAGACAAGAAATTCATTTTAAACGGGAACAGACGGCTACTGAAACACAACTGACCTCCGATATCGATAGGCAACATGGAAATGACCTATGATATCAATAAAGGAAAAAAAAAACATCACAAACATGACCTCTGATATCATCAATGAAGGAAAGAGTATCATTTGTAGAACTGGCCGAACGATAACGGCACGAGATTAGGCCGAGGGGCCTGGCTGAACGATAACGGAAAAGGTCCCTACTTTCGTTTTTATCAATGAAGTACATGAACAAGTAATAAATAAACGGAAAGTATGTAGGTATACCTTCCCTCTAGGCACTTACCTTTCCACATGTGATACAACTTACTATGCCCGCCTAACAGAGCTCTCATAACACATCCTTTCACAAGACCACTTTCACAGTACTCTAAAGATTTTTAGTTTCAATTGATTCAAAGAACAGTTCTAAAACTAGATAGGTAATCCACAACATTTTTGCGGCTGATGTCTGGATCATCTAGAACACTTGTATGTCAACTCCCAAACACACATTTCATATGGATCTCTACCCCACAGATTAAATCTTGCATACGTAGCGTTTGAGGTCAACACCTGATAATAACTTGATGTAATTTGCGTACAATTTATCACCTTGCTATTACAAATAATGAAAATATTGACTCAGAACTAAGTGAGACTATGTTATGCTGTTCTCCAGCAGTGACTACAAATGGGGCATTTTTGCATATGTTTACTCGTCACCATGACAACAAGGTGAAATAACTTCGATTTCGCTTGCCTCGATGTAAGGATGCGCTAGTGTCCAAGTCTCGAGAATATCACCGATAAAGGGTAAAATTATGGGGTCCTTGTGCTGTAATGCAGTGATCCCAATTGCGGAGTGCGAAGCCCCCCGAGTTGCGATAGTAAATAAACTAGGTATAAACAGGGTTTAATAATTATTAACCAGTGTTCTGCGTAGAGGGGCTATCCAATACAGAAATAATAATTATTGTGTAATAATTTGCAGCGGTTTTGTTACGCTATGACGTTCGTTTTTGTCGAGCTGCTTGATGTGAGCTTCGTTGGACACAGTCTTAGAAATCTTACTTACTGCATGCATGTAGGTGAGAACAATATCTAGCGAAGATCAGTTATTATGTGTAATCCAATTTATATAGAAAACTTACTCCAGATGATATTTAATCTGGAACTCCTTGAGTCACTTTTTTCAATTCATAAAGCTGAGCTACTTGTTCAGCGCTGAAGTCATCTATGGATTCAGTGGTCAATGATTGCCCGAGTTTGGTTCCAGATTTCAATCCTGTGATGCCTAACTGTTTTGTCAAATTAATGGCATAATCCTAGAAAACAAGAAATTAAATGAAAGACTGAAACAAATATAAGATAGATCGTGTAACTGAGTGAGCAAGAGCAACTAGTTTGTTAAAACCAAGGAGCAATATATATTGTTACTCACCGTCCAACCGTTCAAAAATTTTGAAGCGGTGACTACATCACAGGTTTTATGACGTTTGAACTCGTCTTTCAGATATGCTGTTCCCAAGTTTTTCAAGTCTTCGGGCAGTCCTCTATGCAGCCTCAAAATAACCTTATAAAGGTATCTGACACGACGAACGTGTGGATCTCCGATCATTGACCAATGATTCAGGAACTGTAGAAGAAACAATACGTTAACCTATTGATATTATATGATTTGTCGAAATATACATGTGGTGAAATATGGTTTGAACGAGAGTAATCTTGTTTTTTAAATAGAAGCAGCACTGAACAACAATCCAGATTCGACAGTAATAATAATAATAATGACAATTTAAAGTATTTTTAATTAAAAGTATTTAATTGGATGTATGTAATACGAGTGATGTATATTCAGCTCCCCAGCTCGCATCTCAAAAATAATATCCTTAATCAATCCTTTTAGTTATAATAGATCAATTGGACAAATAGATCAAAACCTGGTTGGAATCAGGGGGTAGAAAAACCCTCGATGGTCATTGCCAGACTAACTGCTTGACAGGGTCGAGTCCAGTAACTCCCACCCTTAGTGATTACTTATTACAATATTATTGTAACTGAACCCATCAAATATCGATAAAAGTTTTTATCTGTTTCAACAGACATACTTTTGATATGGTTTCTAGTCGTTACAGCCGAGTGATTGGATTAAAGCAGAGAAATCTAGCTTTTAAAATGAAGGGCAGGAATAAAGTACACCCCAGCACCTAGAGAGCATAATAGAGCTCAAGGTTAAGGGAAAAACGTACCAATATTATAAAACAAATTTTAAAAAGGCAATAACAGCTGAGCACCTAAAATTAAATAATTCATTTTGACATACATAGAATCGATGGTGACGTCACCAGTGCAGGTAACTTTGAAAAATCATAGAAAGAAAACTACTCATTGTACGAGAGTGCAGATGATGACAAATTTCATAGAATGGAATCTATTATTTTGAAATGCAAAATGACTTTATATATATATATATATATATATATATATATATATATATATATATATATATATATTTTTTTTTTTTTTATCGCCACGGCAATATAGCTATCTGATTTCGAGCAACCCAATACAGTTTTGGGAACTTTATATAGGCGTACATCATCTTGAGAGGTAAAACCATTGGGGTATCCCATAATTTAGGACAAACTAGAAGATGGATCACATGATAATTCACTACGGTGGCCCATAGTGAAGACATCGCAGATCGGGCTATCAGCCAACCCTATTTGGTGTAGGTGTTGCCTCAGGTAATCATGTACCTAAAGGTTCGTTCGGTCAGAGCATCCTGAACCATTTGGAACCGTTCTACCTAGGCCACGCCCTTTTTTTGCCATTGGGACAGTCACAGAACGCGTTCTGAATGTGGGGTTCGCTGTTCGGACAGAAAATCCCAAACTGTTCCAAACCCGTTCTACCGGTTCTGGATTTTCTTCAGAACGGTTGGTTTGGAAAATGCGCACGGAATGTTTTCAGTGTAATCCCTGCCATATTTGAAGTTGTTTTTGATTTCCGGCGCATTGTTTATCCCGTTTCCAGCTTTTTATCGATTTTCTTGTTCTCATTATTAATCACACTGTTTAAAAATGTACTATTCTTGTACTATATTAAATTTATATTCTTGTACTATGAATAATTGGTTTAATGAGGGCTCTCATTGTTCTGAATTATCGAAGGGCATTCGGAGTGCCACACGTTCCAAACGGGGTTCGGAATGGTTCTCCTCACGTTCCATTCAGAATGCCGTTCTGAGAACAGTGTTCAGAATGGTCTGTCCGAACAAACCTTAAACCTGAAAATAACCTAACTGTCTTCCCTTTTCAAGAGAGTTCGGACTGGTTCGTGAACTAGTGTTTCCCAAGGTCTAACCTCTGCAATATCTCAAAAAAGTATCCTTCTTAGGTTGTTAGTGAATCGTTAAGCAGTGTCAAGAGGGAGTGTGCAATGGGGCTGAGGCATCTTGGAGCCACTCCTGGCTAAGATGTTGGCTATATCATTTCAAAATAATCCACAGTGAGAAGGAACCCATTGAAGCACCACATAGTTCCCGACTGACACGAACATTGGAAGTAGTGCGCGTGACCTACAGCCTCCCTCTTTGCCTACCTACCTGAGATAAGCAATCTCTACACTGTGGCACCCTTTCGCCTTCTGCCTCCGAATCGGCTCTTCATGATAATCAGTTGAATCGTATCTTTTGATTTGTGCGGAAGTCTGGGGAAATGAGTTTTGAGTCGACTATACAGAAAAGTGTTGTCAGTGATGAAACGTGCATGGTTTTTTTTTTTTTTTTTTTTTTTTTTTTTTTTTTGTGCAAGAAAAGGGCGTTTTACCGTTTCGGACATGTGGAGGGCATATAGGAACATTGGGAGATCACGGCTACAATTACAAAACGGTTAACCATTCCAAAAATTTTGTCGATCCCATCACCGGTGCTCACACTCAGACAATTGAATGTTTCTGGAACCACGTCAAACTCAGATACAAAATTAAACGCACAGGAGCACGTCAACTTATTGAGCGACAACTCATCAAAGAATGGTGGAGATTGCCTTTTTCGATGACATGAAGTCAACGTTTCTTTGACATCCCCTACTCTTCTCATCAGAAGAGAGATCCTACATGAGCCACATGAACGACTGCAACATAGAAAGGTAAGCCGTACATCACCAGTCGTAGGTCAGTTCGATGCTGTAGGTCACACATAAGACGTGTAGGTACCCCTTGGTCCAACAGCCTTTCCAGAGCATCTCAGCTCCAGACTACTGCTTTAGGTTGATTTGAGTTGGTGGCTAAAGATGGTTATGTGAGTGTAGTTAGAATAAGCTAAATGGTCTGCAGCCAGTTGCACGGCATGGACCTCTCTTTCAAATTTTGTGGCGTTCCTACCAACTGGTGCAGATAAACTCAAGCCCTCTACAAAAACTCCAGTATTCTCTTTTGTCACCATAGCTCATCAGTATAACAATGAAACCAGGTAGTGAGAGGGGCTTAAGAAGACGATTTTAAGGAATGCTACTTTTAGCTCTAAAGGTGGTCGGACTCTGCAATCCCAAAATATGAAAATTACATCATGTTGTGTAATAATCATCTTTGGTTCAGTGAACTTTGTGTTCAAGGGTCCGTCTGCATTCCAGAACAGATTCAAGAGAACGTCGTCTTTGCTTTGAAACTACAATTTTTTCTCACTATAGTTAACGAGTAGACGAGATTGGCTACTCTTCAGCGTACCTAATCCATGGGACGTATACGTACGCGAACAGCATCATCCCCCACCCCAATGTTACGTGGGTTACCCTTATAGCACTGTACGGAACCACCTAGCGCAGTAGCCTCCCTCAGACATTTTACAAGTTATTAAAATTACATAGCTACGTAGTGTTTGCATGAGACCACGTTTTAATTAATTCTTAATAGAGTAATAGGTATATAAGTAGTGTAATTCGGATCATTTCATTTGGCCCAATAGGGTAGGTACATACTTCAAAACCAGAAAATTAAGGCTGTCCGTCCAGTGGACGCGATTTCGCGCGAAGAGGCGAAAAGAGGTGAATTCGCGCGAAGGGTTCGCCTCCCTTTCAAACACACTGTTTTAAATGAGAGCCCGTCCACCGCAAGACGCGAAGTGGGGAGAACGCAACGAGAATCAAACCGGTTTGTTTTTCAACGCGCCAACAAGCGAAATGGGTGTTGACTGTGTGTTTGAAGGGAGGGGAACCGTTCGCCTCTTTTCGCGTCTTCCCGCGAAATCGCGTCCACTGGACGGACAGCCTAAGCTGTCCATTACAGGCGCAAGCTAGTTTCAGCAAATGGTGTACTAACCCATTCCATTCGGCGATACAAATCTTGGCCTTCCCCTCCAAACTGAACATTTTTGTAAGCAAGAATGTCCCATAAGGCTTGAACTTCAAGGTCTAGAAGTACCTACAGAAGGTACTTGCCTAAAGGTCTCGTCAATTAGTTGTACTTTAACTTGTATCGGTATGATATGCTAAGTAGATTGCTCTGCAAGCGTAATTACTTTTAATCATAGCTTACCCTGAACAATTTACTCACCTCCTTCGCGTGACTAGTGAAGCCAAGATATGAACAATACGGTCATACCACGTACAAATGAAAATTAAAATTATTGGCAAACAGTGGCTCTCGGCACCGAATCTCAGAATTATGAATCTTACTCTCAATAATGGTACGAATTTCTATTCCCTAAGCACGATAATCTGAATAATGATATTTTAAGAAAACGGTAGGTAATATATTATGTAATTAAAATAATCCGAATTTAGGATGCTGAAACTATGAATTAGTATAAGTTTTCTATGGAATAAACAGGAAAATCCGCGGATGCAAAACTGAAATACAATAATCAGCTGTTCGGCAACAGCTGATGACTGGCTATTGACATATGAATCAAAGACACCAAAAAAGTGAACTCCTACTTTTACTTTGTGACAGAGAGCAACCCAATAACGTAACAACGACATTTATAAGTAACAGCGACATTTATTCACTAGATAGCGCAACTATCTCTCGACGCCCCTATCTCGACTATTACAATGTCTTTGCGACGCCCTCGGTAACTATTTATTAACCTTTTGAAATTCACTGACTTCACGAAAAGTATTCACAGCTCGGAAGGGTCTACTTGTTCACTGGGGATGGGGATTATCATTCCCGACACTTTCTACCGATGGGAGAAAACCTTGTGGTTCGATTAACTGTTCAATTAATAATTGATTGAATTTTAGCAAGTATTACCCTAAACGTCAAGGCAATGTCAAAAGATTGGTGAAAACTGACATTACTCTTTCTACCTGAGCGTTCGCAGTTGAAGCGCCTATTGCGATGTAATGAATCTGAATATTTTCTCTTTTGCAAAATTCTTTAAAAATACCTCGGTCATAGCGTTTGAGGTCAACACTGTAGTGGATTTATATACGTTCTACTTGGTGTAGGTAGACCAAGTGGGACGTTGTGAAAAGTACCCGTATCTTGGTTATGTGGGTTAGTCCCTGCATTATTTCCGAAGGAAATGTGAGCGAAATTGTCAAGGACATTTTGCTGGGTGGTTGAAACTCGTGGTTCGTTCATTGTTAGGCCGCGAGGGGCGCCAGGTTCGGTTCGAGCTGTTTGGAAATGCGTATTCGGGTGCTGAACCGTTGTGTAATATTCCGGCCTTAGATTTACATCTGTAGGAAGGACGGAATGTGTTTGATTGAAGTACTGGAAAGTACCGTTTGGTCCGTGCGGTGTGTGCAGGAGAGGAGTGTGTTTAACCTGATCGCTCCCACGGCCGCGTTTAAGCGCAAAACAACAGCGTCGCCGTCCTCCCAGGCCCGTGTTTAAGCGCAAAACTCTGATACAGCCCCTGGTCCCATGGCCGCTTTTATGCGCGAGCCACACCATCACGCGATCTGAACTCCTCTGCCATCTATCTGCGAGGCTAATGAACTTATTTTTTAGATAGTGTTTACTTGGGTATCCGAGAGGCATCGCTGACGTCATAATCGGCCTTGTTAGTTTTAGTGTCACTCGGAAGATCGCAGAAAGATCAGAAAGTAAACGTCAGAAAGAAATGAGAAAGAGGGATGGGAAACACACTTATTCTCCTTTGCAAAACAATAAACAACTATAGTGCATTCCGTTTATTCATAAGCTGAATCGTAATCTTAATGACTATATTCAGATTTTGAAAATATAAATATATAAACAAAAAAGACAATGTAACTAGCGAAACATTGTTTGGTTATGAGTTATGATGAAACTTAATCCACACAAAGAAAAAAAACGGGAAAAAAACTTGTATTTCAAAGAAAAACATTAAGTGAACACTTTGCTTGTCTAAATGCAACATGAAGTATGAAGTAGTACGGGATTGGCGAAAATAGAGGGGAGAACGCAGCGCGAAATCGTCGGGAAAAGGCTGAAAAAGCTTGGGCTGGAGGGTGAGACGGCACCACAGTGTCTTGGGCTGCAGCGGAAGGCGGGCGCGCGATCGCTCGGTAGCTATCAGGTTAACACTCGGATCAACGGTGCGATCATGAGATGAATATTTAGTATATTCATGGGTAGAACCGTAAGAACTACCTTCCGAGAGATTCTGAAAAGAATCCTCGATCCCTTGCGTGTGCACGGGAGTAGCTAACAAACTTTCTGAGGGTTTATTAGTTTGTCACTACGTTTTGAGTGAGAATCGAGTTTCGGATAAGGAGCTGGAGCAGGGCCAACGCCTGTCCCCTCGCCAAGTTCTTTTCCCTCGAACCCGAGGAAATAAGATGGGCTTCGCTCCATCGAGATATCCGAGTGGGTTCACTCGATAGAAACAAATACCTTTCCGTTCGGATGAAGGATTTATGTAGAGGAGGGACTCGCTCGACAAAGCTCTATTCCAGCTTGATGTCGGGGTCCTCTCCGAGCCTTGATAAAGGCTTCCTTGGACGGTAAATTGGAGCGTATGAGCTGTGCAATTTCCCGGCGTACCCCTCGGGCAATCAAGAGCCGAAGGTTGCGAGATTCGGGTGATACGGCTCAGGCCTCCCTGCGGACGCGACGTTTTAGACGAAGTCTTAAACGTGCCGGGTGGGGCCCTGACTGGAGATCTACGTTGGGCAATGAGTAGTGCAATGACTAGACTCGTAGATGCCAAGAAGATCGAGAGAATCTGTGAGGAGGAGAAGATATGCCTTTCTGAGTCTTGAAATGCGTGTAGAAACTTCGTCGAGAGATGAGAAGAGTCGTCAGCGAGAGCAGAAGGTGGAATGAATACGGAAGGCTCCGTGCGGGGTATTTATAGGGAGGTGACCGCCTCCTGCCGCCCCCTGGTTGGTCCGCTTAATTTCATTAGTTCACCATGTGTTTCCTTATTGGCTCGCATAGTGTTTTCTCAGAATCTGTGAATATGATAGCTGAGTTGGTTTGCCAGCCTCGCCCTTGCATTTCGTAGAGGTCGATTGATTATTTGCTTGGGCTGTTGTTTTCAAGACAACTTTTGTGAGTTGTCCTGACGAACCCTTCTCCTGCAGTGGGTGTTTGGCTTGTTGCTTATTTGTGAATATTTCGTTCGTGAGTGAATATTTCGTATATTCTCTCGGGCGAAATATGTTATTTTGCTGAGTTGTAACTCGACGTCTTTTATATGTGATTGTGTCGTGAGTACCTCTTTTTGGTAGCCCTGAAAAGGGTTGTTGCAATACTGTGGTGGAATTCACCACAGGCGCCCCCCCAAGACGTCGTGTTACTAACGATGACGTGCTCGGGGAAGAACTGGCAGGGAAACACGGAATTTTCCGTACGAGACCCTTGCCAGTTGGGGCGGAGGTTGTTGAGTAACCGGCCGTCCTCGCCTTGGAGTGGACCTCCGGCCCCGTCGGTTGCGACGGGCGTCGGGGTTTGGTCACCCCCGATCCGCACCTTGTCGACGGGTACCAGACCCGTGAGGGCTGGCCCCGCGGCCGCGGAGGGCTGGTTGCGGGGAGGGTAGGTCGGTGGTGGGCAGTTTGGCAGAGCGTGGTCACCCAACTCTCACCGAATTTGTTGGAGGGGACGCGCCCTCTGGCGGATTTTCGGAGATTTTCCTCCTGCTTTTCTGTATTAATTGAGTTTCGTGCCGCCGGTTCATTGTCATCCAGCGTATAAGCTGGTTTGATTTGCTGTTTGGGAACTTTTTTAAATTGTTCACCAATTTGCACTGTGACAGAGACTTTATCTCGTTTTATTACTTTGAAAGGCCCTGTGTATGGGCATTGCAATGTAGACAATTGAGTCGGCACTCTTATGTAGACGTATGAACATGTATCCAAGTTTTTGGGCGTATTTGGTCACAGCGTATTTGGTGTTATTATGCTTTATATGGGTGGAGCGGAAAAATATTGGTTCAGAAATATTCGTTGATGTAACGAATATATCCCCTGGAAGGGGTACATCTATCCCGTAGACTTTTTGGAAAGCCGTTGTTTCCGTCGCTGGGTCCACCGCTGTACGCATTGCTAGTAGTACTTTAGGTAGTGCGTCGAGCCAATTTTCGTTTTGAGCTTTGATCGCTTCTTTCAGTGATCTGTTTCTACGCTCCACCATGCCGTTTGTTGAAGGTTTGTATGGCAGTGTGTGTGTATGTTTTACCCCTAAACGCTCCATTATCGATTGAAACAGAGCTGATTCGAATTGTGCTCCTTGGTCGCTGGTAATGTATTTGGGAACTCCTTTGGAAGCTACCCAAATTTTAATAAATGCGTCAGTTATAGAGGACGTCTCAATATTAGTTAGGGGAACAGCCTCCACCCAACCTGTCGCTCTGTCTACCATCATGAGAAGGTATTGTTTTCGTCCTTTTGCCAATGGTAATGGCCCGGTTATGTCGACGTGGACATGAGAGAATTTCGTGGCCGTTTCGAATTCTGGGAAAGGTAGTTTAACAGAGCGAGTGATTTGGGCTCGTTGGCAAGTTTCACATGCTCTTACCCAGTTTGAGACGTCTGTGCGTAGTCTGTGCCAGAAATACCTCCGTTTCACCTTGTATACTGTAGAGTGTATACCTGGGTGACCCAAATTGTGAATTTGGCTGATTATATCGTGTCTCATGTCTTTTGGTATGTAAGGCCTGGGGTGTCCTAAGTCTAGGTTACACCATAGCTCCCCTTGTGGAAACTCAACTTTTGTAAGTTTCCGCGTGTCTTCTGACGTGGGAGGAGATTTCTTTTGTGCTTCTAGTACTTGAAGTAAAAGGTTGCACTCAACTGCGGCCGTTACTTTCGAAATTTCGGCTTCCGCCGGACCCTCGTCTGTCTGAGTTGAAATTGACTTGGTTTGAATTTCAACCGGGTCAAACGGTCTGGAGAGTGCGTCCGCCACGACGTTTTGTTCTCCGGGTATGTGTCGAATATCACTTGTCATTTGTGATATGTATGTCAACCACCTTAGTCTCATTTTAGAAAAATGAGCATTTTTCTTTAACATTGTGCCTAGTAGTGGCTTATGGTCTGAGCATAGATGGAAAGAGCGCCCGTCCAAGTCGTTATGCCAGTGTATGCAAGCTTGGTACGCGGCGAACATCTCTTTGTCGAAGGAGGCTTTATTTTTCCATTGTTCAGGAATTTCTTTGCTAAAGAAACCCAATGGTTGGTATGTCTTTGAGCCGTCCTTGTTTGTTATTTCTTGCTCTAGAGCTGCTCCGATGTGAGTGTCGGACGCATCGCACACTATCCTCCATTCCGCTGTAGGGTGAGGATGGGCTATGTTATGCAATGTGGCTTTGATCATTGCTTGTTTTAAGCTATTGAAAGCTTCTTCCCTTGCTGTTGTCCATTCAATCGGAGTTTTGTCATTTTTCTTGTTTGATTGAATGGCGTCGTATAGGGGCTGAGCCATGTGTGCGAATTTATTAGAGCAAGCTCGGTAGAAACCACACATTCCCAAAAATCTGCGTAGGCTTCGTACGTCTATCGGTCGTGGGAACTGTTCAATGGCTTCTATTTTGTCTCTTTTAGGGGTTATCCCGTGTTTTGAGATAGTAAAACCTAAGAAGTCGACGGTGGGTTGGGCAAAAACGCATTTGTCGAACCCCACTCGGAGCCCGTGTTCTCCCAATTTGTCAAAAAAATTGTTGAGGTGTTCCAAATGTTCCTTGTAGGTTTTGGAAGCAACCAAAATGTCATCCAGGTAGACAAACGCGAATTCAAATTTTCGCATTATGTTGTCCATGTAGCGTTGCCAAGTCTGGGCAGCGCCGGCCAACCCCATGCTCATCTTTTTGAATTCGTACAGGCCAAAAGGGGTGATAATGGCTGTTTTATGAGCGTCATCGGGGTGCATCGGGATGTGATAGTATGCCGATTTTAAATCTATAGTCGAGTAGATTTGTGTATTGTGCAAATTGGCTTGGAAAGAGCGTATGTGAGGTGGAGGATAGGCGTCTTTCTTCGTCTTAGCGTTCAAGAAACGGTAATCGCCTGTGATCCTCCACGTCCCGTCTTTTTTTGGCACGCAGTGTAGGGGTGAAGCCCATTCGGACTCAGACGGGGCGATTATGCCGTCTGTGAGCATTTTTTCGAAAGTGCTCTTAACTTGGGATCTTTTTTCACCCGCCATAGGCCTTGCTCGGAAGTGTACAGGTGAGCCTTCGGTAGTTATACGGTGGTAAACCCCGTTGTCCTTCCACTTGCCTTGGAGCTTGTCCATTTGCCGTTTATAAATTTCGATTATTGAGTTAATGTTCTTGTCCTCAATAATTTGTGTGCTATCTGAGCTTGAGCTGTAGTCCCGGTGAGGAATAGCCGCTTCGATTTGTTCATCGGAGAATTTCTCTTGTATGACAGCTGCTATTGTTTGGTCGGCATAGCTCTTCATTTTTTGTCTATAAATGTATTTATGTTTGACTCTGATCCCGATGTCCCAGGACTCAAGGAAGGGAATACCTAGGATGGCTAGGTCGACTTTTGTGATCATGAAATCGGTGGTCATGTCACCGAGACCGATGTTGATCGTTGTGTTGGCTCGTCCCAATGTTTCGATTGGGGCGCCGTTTGCAGCTGTGAGCTTGATATTGGTTTTCAGAACCTTCAAACCCAGCTTTTTAGTGACATTTTGGGGCAGAATGTTCACTTCTGCTCCCGTGTCAATGAAGAATTCGGTGCCGTGAAGTTGACACTTGAAAAAGAGCCGTTTAAAATCTTTGGTCTGCCGGCGTATAGGCTCTGCTACACTGGCAGTTACTCGTTTTCCGAGCACTCGTTGTCTGAAGTGGGAACGGTACTTTTGGGTACTGGTTCTGGTGTAGCTTCCCTCGAAACTATTTTATGTTTTGGCTGGCTAATAGCTGCGGCCTTTTTGGTTGACTTCGAGACGGTTGGTTTCCAACCACAGTGCTGCGGATCCGCACACTTACGTGTCTCTGTGCCGAAACGAGTGTGGTTTCGGCAGATGTAGACGTTAGGTTTGTGAGGTTTATACTCAGTTTTTTGTGTAACAGACTTCTTAGGGCTTGAAGTGCTTGTTTTGTTGGTTGACTCGACTCCCCTAATGTTAAGGGAAGGAGTTTCTGATTTATACGCGTGTAGCGTGTCGGCCAGGTCAAGCCGGGCGCTCGTGTTTGCTTGTGCTGCGACGAGACCCCGTGCGTCGTTTGGCAGAGTTTCGATCCACTTTTGTGTGATCAATGCCTCCGAAAAGTACCCAACTGCTTTAGCATACATTTCATGGTACTTAGTGCTGGGTTTTTTGGCGAGAGATGATGGATCCTCTAGTGCGAGGAGTCTGTCTTGCAAAGATAACCCATATTCTCGTGTTAGGCGTTTCTTAGCCTCGTCGTAAGGTGCGTGGGGTGCCGTGAGATACGCTGAGTCAATAGCTTCTCTCATTTCCTCAGGTACCCACTTGTAAATGGCGGAGAAACACTCGTTTTGTGTTCTCAAATGTTTGCGAATGCAGTACTGATCGAACTCTGCGAGAGCTCGATCAATATTTTTTTTCTGAAAAATAGGTTTTTGATAGTCACCTATTTCCCCCAAAAGTGCTTTAAAGCCACTTTGTGGAGAGGGTTGAAGTGTGAGATGTGGGGCGTAGAGGCCCGGCGGGGGTCGCACGCCCGCAGTGGTTCCCTGAAATCCACTAGCTTCATAAGAGGGAACGTATTGCTCCGTGTTTAGCCTGTTCAAAGGCGGGGTCACCATTTGTAGTGGATTTATATATGTTCTACTTGGTGTAGGTAGACCAAGTGGGACGTTGTGAAAAGTACCCGTATCTTGGTTATGTGGGTTAGTCCCTGCATTATTTCCGAAGGAAATGTGAGCGAAATTGTCAAGGACATTTTGCTGGGTGGTTGAAACTCGTGGTTCGTTCATTGTTAGGCCGCGAGGGGCGCCAGGTTCGGTTCGAGCTGTTTGGAAATGCGTATTCGGGTGCTGAACCGTTGTGTAATATTCCGGCCTTAGATTTACATCTGTAGGAAGGACGGAATGTGTTTGATTGAAGTACTGGAAAGTACCGTTTGGTCCGTGCGGTGTGTGCAGGAGAGGAGTGTGTTTAACACTCGGATCGACGGTGCGATCATGAGATGAATATTTAGTATATTCATGGGTAGAACCGTAAGAACTACCTTCCGAGAGATTCTGAAAAGAATCCTCGATCCCTTGCGTGTGCACGGGAGTAGCTAACAAACTTTCTGAGGGTTTATTAGGTAAAGCTGCGATCTCGTCAAGAGGTGCGAGCTTTGGGCGTGGAGCTGGCCCGGGTAGTTTGTCACTACGTTTTGAGTGAGAATCGAGTTTCGGATAAGGAGCTGGAGCAGGGCCAACGCCTGTCCCCTCGCCAAGTTCTTTTCCCTCGAACCCGAGGAAATAAGATGGGCTTCGCTCCATCGAGATATCCGAGTGGGTTCACTCGATAGAAACAAATACCTTTCCGTTCGGATGAAGGATTTATGTAGAGGAGGGACTCGCTCGACAAAGCTCTATTCCAGCTTGATGTCGGGGTCCTCTCCGAGCCTTGATAAAGGCTTCCTTGGACGGTAAATTGGAGCGTATGAGCTGTGCAATTTCCCGGCGTACCCCTCGGGCAATCAAGAGCCGAAGGCTGCGAGATTCGGGTGATACGGCTCAGGCCTCCCTGCGGACGCGACGTTTTAGACGAAGTCTTAAACGTGCCGGGTGGGGCCCTGACTGGAGATCTACGTTGGGCAATGAGTAGTGCAATGACTAGACTCGTAGATGCCAAGAAGATCGAGAGAATCTGTGAGGAGGAGAAGATATGCCTTTCTGAGTCTTGAAATGCGTGTAGAAACTTCGTCGAGAGATGAGAAGAGTCGTCAGCGAGAGCAGAAGGTGGAATGAATACGGAAGGCTCCGTGCGGGGTATTTATAGGGAGGTGACCGCCTCCTGCCGCCCCCTGGTTGGTCCGCTTAATTTCATTAGTTCACCATGTGTTTCCTTATTGGCTCGCATAGTGTTTTCTCAGAATCTGTGAATATGATAGCTGAGTTGGTTTGCCATCCTCGCCCTTGCATTTCGTAGAGGTCGATTGATTATTTGCTTGGGCTGTTGTTTTCAAGACAACTTTTGTGAGTTGTCCTGACGAACCCTTCTCCTGCAGTGGGTGTTTGGCTTGTTGCTTATTTGTGAATATTTCGTTCGTGAGTGAATATTTCGTATATTCTCTCGGGCGAAATATGTTATTTTGCTGAGTTGTAACTCGACGTCTTTTATATGTGATTGTGTCGTGAGTACCTCTTTTTGGTAGCCCTGAAAAGGGTTGTTGCAATACTGTGGTGGAATTCACCACAAACACCTGATAATAACTTGATGTAATTTGCATACAATTTATCACCTTGCATATTACAAATAATGAAAATATTGACTCAGAACTAGGTGAGTCTATAGGTTTGTTCCATCCACCTCACCGCGGTTAACCCACGGTCAGCACGCGGTCCACAGCCTCTATGATCGCGGTTGGACGACCGTAACCACGATCCAACCATGGATGGAACGCTCAACCGCAAGTGAGGTAAAATAGCGTTACACCAGTCATTTCGTGTGACTCCACTCCATTGGAAACATTTTCATCGCCTTGACAACAGTCGAATGTAAACAACAAACAGTGATTTTCTATTCTCATTTTCAACAACCCATTGTAGTGATTTTATATTCTCATTTTCTATTTCTGGCCGGTATTCATTTTTAAGTTCTCAACTTCACACACGAACACAGAGTACAAGACGAACGAACTAGGCACACGACGTACAACGAGTAGTATTTATTATCAGGAACTGTCCGAAGAAAAGTGATAGGAAAACAAAACGTTCCACGAACAAAAGCAAGAAAATTAATGAATAGAACTGAAACAATGAAACAGACTCTTACCTAAATGAATTTCTCAGAATAAAATAGAGAATAAAGAAATGAATAGAGAAATGAATTTCTCAGAATAAAATAGAGAATAGAGAATAAAGAATTTCCCAGAATAGACCTACACGCATTGACGGTAAATTCGCAAGTGTTTTATCTTAGAAGAAAAACATATGAAATAATTATTTTGAGAAGAAACCAGGGAAAAATATAAATCAATACTGTTTGGGATTCAAATAAATCTTTATTTTTCAATCTTGAAGCCATTTTCCACAAGTAGGTTGAGGTGTCCACCCACCGAGCTCGAATTTCAAATGAGGAAGGTTATGAGTAGGTTTCAATTGCGTGAGGTTTCCTATAACAACCGGAATGAACCGCACTCCATCGGGCGGTCGGTTTTGGTTCGACCGCGGTCGACCACGCTGCAGCGATGGAACAGCGGTTCAACCGCTGTGTTGAGCTGATTGTTGGGATGGAACAGCGGTTGACGTTACTGCGCATGAGTCGGTCGACCACGGTAGGTGGATGGAACAAAGCTTATGTTATGCTGTTGTCCAGCTGTGCCTACAAATGGCGAATTTTCGCATATGTTTACTCGTCACCATGACAACAAGGTGAAATAACTTGATTTCGCTCTCCTATTCACTGATGGCTCAAAGACACCTGATGGTGTTGGCCTTGCCCTATGGAGCCCCAACTTCCAAGTCACTAGACCCTTACCACCTTCGCGTCTGCGTTCACAGCAGAACTGTGGGCAGTGACACTGCCAGTTGTTGGGAATTATGTGATCTGTAGCGATTCACTAAGTACCATCGAGGCGATTAGGAATACATATTCTGATGATCCTCTAATACAAAGCCTCCATGTATCGCTACACCAAGTCTCAACATCGGGCTCAACCATAACTTTCATGTGGGTGCAGAGCCATGCGGGTATTCATGGCAATGAGTGTAATGATGTCCTTGCGAGGAGAGTCATTGGTGATAACTCCATCGATATGCTGCCTATACGCGTTGATGATCAAATCTCCTACATGCAACATAAAGCCAATTCCATCTGGCATGAGCAATGGCAGAGTGAGGTCACTGGTCTGTGTGATTTCCTACAGGACTTGTGCCCACTGGGCCTATTCGTAACCCAACTTCCAAGGAGGGACCGAATAGAGGTGAACCGGGTTGCCACTGGCCATACCCATCTTATTCACAGACATCTGCTTAGCGTAGGATCTCGAAACGATGTTTGCGGAAGGTGTGGGGTGATCTGTCCATCCGCCATTTCCTGGAGGAATGCCCATACCTCATAGACCTCCGAGTCCAAAACCCGCCCTATCAGTGGGTTGACATTTTATCTGGACCAGACAAGGTCCAGTCCCTGTTGTCGTACCTGAGAGCCGCTGAGCTCTACTACGAACTGTGATATATTTTTGTACAATCTAGTCATAGTTTCATTTCTTGTTGGCAATTATATATAGTATATATATATATTATACTATATAGTATATATATACATTTCTCGTTGGCAATTATATATAGTAATAGTAACATATATTTAGGTATTAGCCTATTCTAGATCTAGTCTTAGTTGTACTATTTTATTTTTATCCGCTCTAAGGGCTAAACAGTGGTCATCACTGTACCCCTTATTTTGTCCTCCTCCAATTCAATAGTGGAGTCCATGATGGCACTCCGTTTGGTAGTGGAGGGTGGCATGGCCCCCCTTGGAATTGTGTCACTTGCAGTGTCCCTTTGGACACTTTGTTTGATGCCGCTAATGACCCTTATGGTTGAGGTACGGCTTAAACCACTAAATAAAAAATAAAAAATTCCGGTAAAAAATGTAGCAGAGATTATAGGCGTCTGAAGAGATTCAATGTTCGGCGATTTTTGCAATAGCAAATGCCATGGTAGTGACAGTTGCATGAACAAAGAACAAAAATTATATTGACCATGATGATCTTAAATGGGCGACATTTTGAGAGCAATTGGTGACCTCAATCATTATTTCACTTACAATAAATATGTAATTTTTTTGTTATTCCACTCAAGTTGATATTTTTTTATTCAATCCAGATTCAATTTCGCACATTCACCAACAAGCCTCGGTCATTGTCAGCATTCTCCGGCGAAAGCCTGGTGAATAGTGATGCTTTGATCTTCACCAAAAGCCGTGGTGATTGTTGACAATCACCGGCGAATGCCGGACATTCACCGGGCTTTCACAGTAACACACACACACCCACGCACGCACACATATGGAAAAGCAATAACTCTAGGATTTTTTCAGGGTGCAAACCATTAAATAAAAACGAAAAAACTAAATCAGAAAAAGTGAGAGTACCTATCCTCAGGTTTGCCCAATGCCTACCACTGGGAGATCAAGAGAGTTGAGGAAGGAAGAGGAAAGGAAGTGTCCCTATAGAATGACCTTCAGTTGGGGTAATACCCCCAAGGACGCAAGTGGTGATGACATATCCTTCAGAGACGCCCAACTCGAGTAACTCTGTGGCACAATTACCGCAAAGCACCCCATCCTATGGCATGGCCATGACCTTGTATGTTGCCACCCCTTTTAGCCAGGATATGTACTACTTACCGCAGGTCATTTATGTCATAGCTACTTACTTTTCTTAGCCTGCCAGGTCTGCTCCATGTACACACTGCCACTCACAATTTGGATATTCAGGATTGTGGCAGACCCATGTGATGCTTGATGGCTGAGACATTAGGCTTCTTGCCCAACCACTCGGCATGTGATATAGTCTCTACATTTCCATATCCTAAACCACCGGACACAAAGTAGGAAGCCTAGCCAAGACAGTCGAGCGAAATTCAAGATCTAACTCAAGCAGCCTTCCCACAGTAAGCCTGCTAACGACAAACAAATATTAGCTTTGGCAATAAGTACGGGCAAAGGACTAATTAGGGCTGCTGTGGTTTTCAATAGAGCCTTGGTGACACGGGAGGGGATAAAATTTGTTCTCCCCACTGCATGAGCCAGATGCTTCCTCCCAAGTTCTGGATCCACTGGACTTCTTGCATGCATAGCTGCTCTGTGATCCCCATGAGGCACAATAGTACTTTCTAGGAAATCTTCCCTGGAGCCTCATCATAGTCGCTTTCTAAACCTGTGGGACACATTAGCTGCGACCTTGTCCTCCAAGCCATCTAGTCTATCAACAGCTATCCTGCAGACAGGCACTCTCATAGCCATCAATATGGCTTACCAGCTCGTGCTTGCAAATATTGAGGAAAATACCACCAATCACCCTACACCAGCATTCCTAACCTGTCAAGAACCTGTTATTGGGTTGCTCCGATATTTGGTAGAATGAAAAAAAAAAAAAAAAAAAAAGTTAATAGTACCTACTTTAATTACGTTTGTCAAACCTGAGTCAACTCGGATGTTGTATCTCGTTCAACTTTTTCTGGCCTGAGTTTCTCATTAACAGTGGAAAAAGGGTTAATAAATATTGTAATTTTTGTTCTACTGTATTTTGTATTCATGGCGGATATTTTGTTTGACTTTGCTTTCAATGTGGAATATATCATTTATAATAACTCCTTCACCCATATATTGTTCTTACTTTGCAACTAACCTGTATATCTTTTTAAATATAATCTTGTAATGATCACAAATAAAATGAGTTTTATAAATTTATATACATACCTACTTACACGCATCAGCGTAGGTATTTTGTCTTGATACAAGATATTTTCTTAATAAATAGGTAGGTACCTAGGTATTTAAGTATTCGATACATTATTCGATGCTTCATGAAATATACAGACAGGGATGTGTTTTCGTATTACTGAGGTCTTGATTTGTAGGATATGATGTTTAGTTAGATATTTTTGATTTACTACCCAGATCATTTTTATGTATTAGATAGGTGGGAAGTGAATGATTAGTGTGCCAGCAATATTGTTATTAGGTACTCAATTAAGTGCAATTGTCTACCTATGAACCTCTTAACTGACAAACTCTTGAGGTGGAAAACCACTTTCACATAAGTGGTCACATAGGCACTAGTGATAGACAGATACTTACAAGATGAGTAAGAAACTTGATCCTAAGTAGAAAAATGTCATTTAGAAAAACAATTTGAATTACAAATTGAGGGTTAAGACATTTCTTGAAGCGTTTTCGATAAAAAAAAAAAAAATAATAATAATAAAATAAAAAAAAGCCCTAGAATCGATTTTGAGCTTTTTGCAGAGCAGTTTTGAGTAGGTATACCCAATAATAATGGAGTAAAACAAAATAATAATATTCGGGTTTTCACATTTCAACAGAAAACCTGAATTTGTTCTCGAAGCGGCTTAAGGCGAACATTATTAGGCCAAGGTGCCTAATTATAATTGATGGTTATCGGAGGGTACCTACGTACGTAGTCATGGTGGTCTAAGTGGATAGTTTAAAAATATTTTGAAACGATATTGAAAGCATCATTTATTATGATCAAGTAGCTGATTTGCCAGTTTTGTAAAAAACTGAGACAGTTTTTCCTTTGAAGATGAGAAGGCCAATGTTCTTTGAAAAGACCAAAGCTCAGAGAAGAGTAACGTCTCATTGAGGACATTTTCTAATTAAGGTTCTGCAAATTCCATATCTAATAAACTTTCTTTTTCAGCAACGAGAACAGATTTTTCAACAAACGCCTGAAAGAAAGTAATCAAATAGGAAATTGAATAAAAAATATGCATAATATTAGAAATTTTGCAAATTATCATCTCCCTAACAAAGCAATGTTTTTTCAGTAGGTAACTACCCACATAATTTAAGAATAACCTTATGATAATATCACTCACAATCAGGTTTTTTTTCTTAAGATAAAGGAGGTAAATTCACTAACTGCAGTTAACATGTGTGCAGTTTAAACGGACTGATTTTACTTCTTTAATCAGCCGGTAGGCCAAAAATTAGGAGATACCTTCTACAGCCTAATATACCATTCAAGTAGTCGAACGCGCGCAGGTGGTAATGGGGCTCCGAACAAGAGAAGCTCGAGGTAGAGTGCAGCACGTAAACAAGGACCTTACCGATTTGCTCTTCTTTTGTGGACACAAGTTGTTTTTGCCGATTTTTATTTGTTTGTGTGTGTCTCTTTATTATAATTATTCATTTATTAATACTATAATTCTTATGTCTGACCAGCACTGATGAGATTGGTGGTACGATGAACGAATTGTGGAGCAAAAAAGGATGACGAAAGGTATCAACAAGGGGAAAGTCGTGTCAACCACCATGTTCTTTAGGTCCTTCGCCCTGTAACTGCCCAAAAATATTTGATACCCCGACAGGATTTCGAACTCGTGTCGTCACAACTACGAGAAATTTCCCTAAGTTGCGACACTCTAACGATCAGAGCTATGAGGCCAGGGTGATCAGACATCTTCGACTGTGAGAGTTATTTTCCTGGAGCGTAACATTTCCCCAGAGTCAAATACCTACCAGCCGTCTCGGCTGGTTTGGGGTCGGACGAATGACGAAGTGAAACTGCAGGCCGCTGGCTAAGCAGATGCTCGCTGGAACTCAACAGTCGAGTGAGGTCATTGTCATGGTGTGTTTTGACTCAAGTGAGCGAGGAAGTGAAAGGCATAACGACAAGAAATGTGATGTTTACAGTCTTTTGGCTCGAGAGGGATTTAATTAATTATTGTTTCGTATGATTTCGGGTCCTATTTCGACTGCGCCACTGTAACGGCCCAAAAATAATTGATACATCGACAGGAGTTAGAACACTCGCCGTCACAACTACGAGAAATTCCTCGGAGATGCGACACTCTAACGATCAGAGCTATGAGGCCAGGTTGACCAAACCTCTTCGACTGTGAGAGTTATTTTCCTGGAGGCGGACCATGTTAGTTCGGAGCCCTATTACAGAGATATGTTTCTTATCAATTCTATCATTTTCGGATTAAACCTAGGCTGTCGACTTTTCATTATTTTCTAGTCAAGTCACTACCTACTCTATGTACAACAGCCTCAAGTAAACTTGTAGCATACTGGGATGGACCACATATTTTCGTAAATTTTCTAAGAAAATGAAGCTATTGCAATAACTAAAAAATTAATTGATTAATTTAAAAATTAATAATAGTAAATAATAAAAAATGAAATTTTTAACGGAAATCTTTATTGAGGCATTCTTAAACGATTCGTGGATTTTAACGCTGACTGAGAGTTTTTCCTCTTTTTAGTGATTCTTTAAGCGTTTTTCGATTTTAGCACTTTATTACTCATACTTTCTTAATCATCAATATTTCCGGAGATATCTTTCGGAATGATATAATTGAATAGGTATTGTGTAACTCCAGTAACCACTTCAGAATCCCTCAAAACGGATTTCTATAAGTAAAGAAAATTTTGAAAATTTCATTTATAAAATTCATGGAGCCACCACAATTGCTTCTTGTTCTTTGAAAGTTTTAGGTGGATAGATAGCTAGGGGTGACTGAGAAGCGGCTTGAGCTGACAAATTGAGGATTCTGATCTTCTGCGATAAAGATAGATGTAGGCATTTCATTCGAGACTCTGGTCAAGTGTAAGGCCAATGTAAGTGACTTCAGAGTGATTGGATAGATCGGTGCCACATAGACTAATAATTGGGTAAGTTGAGAATTTCCCCCTTCCCTTAAGAAGTAGGTAGTATAAATATTTATACGGATTTTTAGATTTTGTTTGATGAGCTACAAATTTGTTTACAGATTAAGGCATCGAACTAGATTAACCACATTTTATGTAACATGTGGATTTAGGTATTACTCACCAACAAACTCATGGTCATGAAGTACGGCCTTTTGTCACCATCATTCCATTTGATGTCATAACAATAACAAATGAAAATACTGTCAATTACCATCTGAAATATGAAGATTAGGTATGTTTTATTCACCTGTACATCAAGTCGCAGGGAGTCAATATGAACCAAACTGGCTAACGAGACTTATAAGCTTGGCTACTTATAAGGACGGAAATTGGTCACCTAGGAAAAGGCCACTGTTTTGGCAGGTTACTTCCACGGATAGAAGTGGCAGAAATCAATTGCATTCCTAAGAATGATATAATACATGGGTATATGCACACCATTTGAATAAGTGCAGCACCGACTTGAAATAAATTCATACATTATTTTGAGGTGCTTGGCGTGGGTGAGTAAATGTATTATTTATGTAAATAATACACAGGTATGAACCTACTGCAAAAAATAAGTACTTTTGGAAATTTTGTTGATTCAGGTTAGACTGTGAAGGGGTAAGTACAGGGCAATAATGGGCAAGGAACGGGAAATAAAAGGCAAAGAACGGGAAAAAGAGGTCATAAAGGGATATTTCTGATGATATTCGGGGCCTTGACCCAGACAGTGTTTCCACTTTTCTAAAGGCCGTAGAATGAAATTTACGTCATGACTGGTTTCCTCTAGAGAGTTTCGGTTTATTCCATTAGCCAAACTGATTTCTCCTGGTCACTCCATGCTAAGAGTTCCCTTTGCACCATCACTGTGGAAAACTAGAACAATCTTCTAAAGTGTAGGAAGCAAGATCATAGTCTAGCCTTACTTTCCTATTCGATAACCTAGGATTCCACTTATCCTGCTGTTTTAAATGTAGAAATGTGTTCATATTTCTATGATTCATTTTCAGTTCCTATATTATTCACGTCTTACCTTTGAATAAGTATAGGTGCATTCGTAGATTGTACCTATTTTCAACAACAGCACCTGGCAACTGATCCTGACGGAATAAGGACGATTTGGCTTTTGTAAGTATATAAATATATTAACTTCATTGTTACTTACAAGTTTTTACTTAAGATAAGTTTTCTGGGCTCAGTAACAAAATCAGCCAAAACTGACGACGTTTTGAGGTCTCATTTGGAAAATGCTGCAGTGTTCAAAGGCACCTCCAAAACCATACAGAATGAGCTACTTGACAGTATATTTCATGTGTGTCAAGATTCGATAAAACTAGAAATTGCTAGGGCTTAATATCTATCCGTTGAAGCAGATGAGACAACAGATTGTTCTTGCAAAATTCAATTCTCTATAATTTATAGATATGTGATTGACAATCAGGTGAAAGAACGCTTTTTCGCTCTTCACAACCCTCCCCCTTGTAACTCTGAAACGTTTGTCTTCAATTATTATCAATGAATTGAATGACGTTATCGGCAATGATAAGTCAAAGTTAGTGTGTCAGACATATGATGGGGCTGCTGTTATGAGTGGGTGCAATAGTGGGTTCAGAAAAGAGTTCGAGAAAGCTATCCAAATGCTAGTTTCATTCACTGTTATGCTCATCAATTAAATTTGATTATGCTACAGACTGCCTCAAGTATCTCTATAGTTCGCAGGTTTTTTCTAAATTTGACAGGGTTCTCTAGTTTTTTCTCTCGCTCCCCACAAAGGAATAAAGTTTTAGACTCAGTAGTTAACAGTCGTAGAATACCACGCCCATCTGGTAGGTGCAAGGTGGAATTTCAACTCCATTTTGTATTGCCAATTGATAAAAGCTTGCTAAGAACTGCTTTTCAGAACAAAACGTTAGTGATCTGGTCTGTAATAACAGTTTACTCACTCCAATGTACCTACTAATCTTGAGTGTTGGTGTATTGAATACTAGGGTGTGTTGATCAGCGGTCTGTGTAGTTAATTTATTAATCTGAACATTTTACTTACTAGCTCGCATCTCAAAATATGAAATGTAACGAAAACATCTCAAATCAATATTTTCAGTAGAATATTGATCATTCTGGATATGTTGCATTAAAGAAAAAGGTTATACATAAGTGAGTGGTGGTTGTGGGGTTAGACAACATTTCTATCGCCTTTTGAAATATCAGATTTTTAATTGACGTTTGACGTCACATTCTATCATTTCATCATAATTTAATTTCAGTTCCTTCCTTAATATTCCTTCAGAATTATTTCTCCTAAGTAGTTCACTAGTGCAATACAATCGAAGCCTTGATAATGTTTAGTACTTTTAATAATAATATAGTCCATTCTAAAATGTTCAGATACTTAGTAGGTACCTATAAGATTTTTAATTTTATTTATTTATATAATTAATTTATCAATAACATTTAATATGATCATGATTGATTATGATTTAGTAGCCATATTCTTTCATAACAGTTGCCCAAGGCATTTGACATGACACAAGTGGGATTTATGTTTCATGTTAGATCAAAATTAATTCACACTGAAAACAAAACAAATGGAAGAAAAACCTCAATGCTCTTCTTGACTGTCAAATAGGTAAATATTTTTGTGCCCCACTCCTTTTGCAGACCACCGGCCGCCACTGGCTCCAATGCTTCTGATTTTGAATCAGCGCAGATCGGAGAATATTAGTGGCTTGTTCCAAATGGGGAGGGGCAGAACCGGGGACCAGTGTAGAGAATGTCATTTAAAGAGAGGCCAGTGGAAGTCTTTTAGCATTGAAGACCACGCGGATTTTGTTTAGGGGGTCGTCCTTTCTACGAACGACGTGTGGGGTGTATAGTAGGTCACTTGACCGGTGAGAGGGGGATGGGGGGACCTGAGACATTTGACACTGAGAAATATGTTCTTTCATGAATTCTGAGTATGCCGAGTAGAGTGCAGAGTCTCAGAGTAATTTCTTTTTGAAACCACGAAACCTAAATAAAGCTAAATTTCGAGAGGGACCGAGGGGGATGGGGGATGCACAAAGCGGAAGTTCTACAGAGAATCTATCATCAGGAAGCCGAGAGACTGAATGGTGGAATATGTTTTCTGTTTCTTGTTCATCAGGAGTGATAGTCTGCGGCTCATCGACACCTTCAATGGTGTAAAGTTGTTCTAATATTGCTGCGAGCTGAGCATTTGAGGTAGAGCAGCTAGGAGGTGTAATGGTGGAAATTGTGGTATCGGGGGAAGTTGAGGGATCTAAGCATGGATTGGATACCTACATTTGAGCGTCAATCGTATATTACTGAAAATCTGAGGGAGACGATGCATCTGGTGTAGAAATATTCTGTATCAAACTGGAGCTAGACGGATCAGGGGAAATAGATAGTTGGAGAATGAGGAGGGCCGAGTAAAGGTTTTGATTAATGAGCTGGAGGGGAGAAGGAGTGGGATACAACGTGAACTGAGAAGAAAATGATGTGCTGTTTTTCAGAGCACATAATGCGTGTCAATTAGTGCATGGGGAAATAGTGGCTAACACTGGGAAGAAGAGACTGGGATCTTAGGCACATCCGTGGGAATTGGGGGCGGTTGGATAGTAAGAGCTTGAGGAGGGGGGGTTGAGGAGTTTTTCGTGTTTTGAGGGAATTTGGCCAAGACAAGGGATGGTTAGGGCTAAAAACCAGATTATACACATTTGACTTGCAGGAAACCTATGATACCACTTTCATAATCGGTATTTGGAGGGAATTCATCCCCTTTGTAAGAGATATCAAGTATCGTACAGAGGGCTTTTAAGTGTGTAAACTACAACACAAACCTCAGATACTCGCATTTAATATGCCACCATAATGCCTAGAGATTTGATCATCTTCTTTAGACAAACCCATTCAGGACCAGACCTAAACACGTAAACAACCTGGCGGCCCACGGATATTTGTGTTACCACAAATCACATTGATGGCTTATTTTCTTGTTCTTGTAATGTATCTCGTAATTTAGTATAGGTACTGTTTTTTTTTTTTGCGGATATGATCACTCAAGGCCGCCAGGAAGGAATGAGTATCAAACCCACAATGTTCTTTGCTTTTTTGCTGGACCAACGGGATCATATGATCCCACATGTTATAAATATAGATCACTGGTTCTATTGGTTTCTGCTTTTGCCTTCTATTGGCTTTATTTCTGTAAAGGAAACCATACCACAAACAAGCAAATAATTGAAGTAAAGTAAAAATAAATAAATAAATAAATAAATAAAAAAAATAAATAAATAAATAAAATAAAATAAAACACCACTTACTGGAATATCTGGATTTCTGGCTAAGAAAAAAACCCTGTCAACAAACGAACTGTTCACGCCAATGGTCAAGGTCCTACTGAAGACATTTACACAGGTGCAAAGACTTTGTACCTAACTCCATCTCAGGCTAGCCCTTTCTATGATCCTTCTACCTACTACGCAGTATGGGATCATGTGATCCTATCGAGCTGCCAGGAAAACCAAAATGGGATCGTATGATCTCATTGGTCCGGAATGGGTTAAGGTTGAACCAGAGAGAGTAAATTACGAACCTGAACCACTGATATGAAGCAATGTGATATTGAAAATGCGAGGAATGCTGTCAATAAAAGCATGACCCACATATGATTAAGCCCACGAATGTCCTGAAAAATATATAAAACTTCTCAATATACTGATCCAATAAAATAAAATTTTGAAATTTAACAAGGGAACAAGTACAAGAATGAAGTAGAGTAGTATTCACATAAAAAAATCTAGAGAATTCTTTCAAATTCGTTAGAAGGGAAAATAACATTTTCATTAAATTTATCATAACCGGATAGAAAATGATGACGATCATCACCAAAGGTAGCTCGAAGAGAAGGTAATGCCTACCCTTTGGTGACCTTGCGATGCATACTCAGTTACCGACCGACCCTTGTCTCACTCCGTGCTCGATACAGCCAAATTCTAAGAGATCTCCACCTTGCTGAGCCCAACCATTAAGGTATGCTTGAATAAAATCGACAGCCCTTTCATTGATGCCATATAAAGGAGCTTCTTCAAGAGAATATCTGGACAGAGAACATGAAACACTCCTGACAGGTCAAAGTACCATGATCCTACACTGCAGCGATCTTCGAGGGTCCCACACATTCAGGAACCAACGCAACACAAGCTACAGATGTACTTCTACCCTTGTGGGACCCATATTGCTCCTCTGCAAACATTATCCTCCATGTAAGAGAGCAGCCGGGACAGCAGAATCTTCTCAATCACTTTCACCAGTAGGGGTACATATAGGGATAAAAGGGTTTGAATTTTCTTTCTTCAAAACCTTCAGATGAACTCATGCTAAAATGACAAATAGTTTATAAAAATGTATTTACTTAGGTTTTCCATTTTACCGTATTTTTATGTGCGGGATTGAGATTACTACTGTACACCGTACAAAAATAAAATGACCGTATCTGTACAGTAACTGTTGGCAACCCTGCCTCCCACACCTATTTTGGGTACCTACGCTATACACCACATTTTCGTAATCAATAGAGAGGGTAACTACTTTAATTGTTTTCAGTCCTTCTATAAGGGAGGAGAAGGAGATACCTATAGCTACTAAATTAATTTAAATTACAATAGATTTAAATGAAACAACCAATTTTCTGTTGAAATTCACAGAAAGAATGTCTTCACGTTTTTTCATTCATCCCCTGTATTCAGAGGGTATTTCTGCAACTGCATATAAAATTACCATGGAGAACAACTAAGGAGACACACAACTCGAGTAACTCTGTGGTACATTTCCCAGACAAACCCCATCTGTTTGTTGCCACCACCTTCAGCTAGGATACTACTTGCCACAGACCATTCCTGTCTTACTTATCTTAGCTTGCCCAGTCTGCTCCGTGTCCATGCTGTAACGGACAATCTGGACATCCAGGATTATGGTAGACCTATAAGGCTTGATGGCCAAGATATCCGGCTTCTTGCCCGGTCACTCGGCATGTGACATAGTCTTTCCCTTCCCACACCCCAACTACTTGGGACACCAGGTGGAAAGTCTAGCTAAGATCGCACAGCAGACTGAAAATTCAAGGTATAACTCAATTAAATTCAATAGTGGAAGCCTGATCCAGTTGGGAGGACCTATGACTTTCGTCTTCACCTGATAGGGCCCATGACCAATCTCCGCAAGATCTAATTCAAGCAGCCTTCAATAATAAGCCCGCTAAAGACTAACCCATAGATTAGCAAAGGCGACACAGCTTCTACTATGGTTCAATGGAGCCTTTTGGACACGAGAGAAGGCAAAACTTGTTCATTCTCAGCTCCCTCAAGTACCTCTGCAGCTACACGAGCTGGATGATATCTCCACATCTTCTGGATGCACAGGGAAACACCATTTTGCTTGCTTAGTTGCTTTGCTACCTCCACAAGGCACCATAGTAGAAGGAATCTCTCCCTGGAGCCTCAACACAGTTGCTTTCTACACCTGTGGCTTATCTCCACATAAGCTTTGACCTTGTCTGCCAGGCCAACTAGCCCCTCAACAGCCTACCTCACGAAATGCTGCAGACAGGCACTCTCATAACCATAAATAAATTAGGCAAAATAATGTATATAGGCCCTGATGTATCTCAAATTGTGAATTCGGTATTATTAAATACCTGGTTCATCTATAATTCGACCACCTTCCTCAATTGATCATAATTAATTTCAATAGATAGAATAACGGAATATAATGGGTACCAACTAAGGCAACTAACTTGCAAAATGAATGCCCCTATAATGATAGAAGGGAGCACTGCCAGGAACTTGAGAAATAGCAGAACATGGTCCCCAGTCGATGATATTGCTTGCATCGTCCAACGATTGTGCACCACTAGTAGAAAGGCTTCTTTACCACTTGTCAAAAAGTTCTTACCATGCATAGCTATAACATAAGCACAAATTAGATAGGTAGATGTTATTTCAAAGTGTTCATTTACATTTTATGGGAATGTATAATGTGTAAAGAGGACAACCAGCTGTGATTAAATGAGGCTATAGGTAGACCAGAGATTGTTTGCGTTCCGAGGGTGCGCCCTATGCAGTAGAAAGTTGAACTACTCGTTGAAACAACTTTTGGACGACATCCTGTTCAGGAGAATTGCTATGAAGAGAAATTTCATGTTTGAGGGTTGGCTGCTCTGCTTTCAGTGAATACGCGGCAACTATTTTGTTCATTATTTTTACATTTTCTTTCTTTCATTTTGTTCGTTATAATATTTATCTAATTTAATTTCATCTGCTCGTTATGAACAACAAACACCCCTAAAAAAGGACGTTCTTCGTCTATTCACTTTGGAAAAACACTTTAGCGGCAAGCTCGCTACAAGATCATGTAGGTGCTTGGAATATCTTCTTCTAGAGAAGTCATTTAGAGGAAAAAATAAAGAAGTGGTAATGAAATTTACATGTTATTCCATTTAATCTTACGTTTATATTAATAGAGTAGATTCACAGAGTATACAGTTATTCATAACCAAGCTTTCATTTGTTGACTATAATCGGGGAAATATATTTTTTCTTAGCTTCGAGTTCCGACAATGTTTGCCGGCGCATGTGTGAATAGTGTGGAGCCAAGGTAATTAATAGAAAGTGAACTGGTAAATGACTCTTAGAAAAAAGGAGGGAGAGATGTTCTTTCCCTTCTCAAGACCTTCCGAGAAGGCCATGCAGCACGAAATACCTAGATAGGTACTAAAAAAATGAAAGAGATTTTTTTTTCTTCCTCACATTCCAGGAAGGTGAGGGAAAATTTTTTGAAAAAAAATATCGTATGCGCCTACAATTTTCAAATGATAAGGAGATAAGTAGTTCAGTTTACTCCAGAAGAATTCGCCCTCAGAACGCAAACCATCTCAGGTCAACCTATAATACTCGTAGTAGGTAGTCCAACTGTCTGATGCCAATATGCCAGTACCTGATAAGACTTAGCCACTCGACAGGCGACTCAAAATGTGGGACGCCAATACCAATAGTAGGGCAAAACCAATGAAGGAAAATTCGTCACATATCACTCAAGGCTGTCCCACATTCAAATGAATAACATTTTGCGCAATATTAGCCAGGCAATTTTTATAGTTAAATGCCCGAGAATAATAGGGTACTTTTCCGTTATACCTCCCCCAGTCAATTTGTCTTCAAAACGCCTGCCTGATGTTTCTGGGCATTCCTTTTTACTTAGATTACCTACATATTTACGTAGAATTGGTGACTATTTCAAGCTGTGGGAAGAAATTATATATTTTTAAAAAAGAATTACCGTGTTTTCAGAAGTTGCCGATGTCAGTGAGGATTTGCTGAAACAAATTGGCGTGGTTGTGGTTTGATTGCCTCCACATGAATTCGCACAAGTAGAATGCACATGAATTCGCACAAATAGATCAGAATGCTGTGTATAGGTTGGTGGTCTGGATGCTCGCATCTCAAAATTACATAACATCAAGTAGTCAATCCCTTAGTAAAAATACAGATTTTAGTTGGACATGTAGGTCACAATGATGTGTGTACTTTGGCGGTCTGGATGCTCGCAACTCAAGAATACATAACATAATCTAAGTAAGAAGGAATGCCTAGAAACATCAGGCGGGCGTGTTGAAGACAAACTGACTGGGGGGGGGGGGGGGGGGGGATAACGGAAAAGTACCAAGTAAGTTGATAGCCATGATAATATTACTGGGGGTTTCAGGTTATATGAACATATTCTTGAGGTTTCAGTTGTTTTGTCGTTCAACACCGACTAACGACGAAATAATAACCAGCTATTTTTAACATCATTAATCAGATTTTGAGGTCAGAATAAATTATTTACGAACAATATTATTGAACGTGTTTACATGTCTGCTATATTTATATTTTTAAAAAGTATTGAGTAGGTACTAATAACTTACAGACGTTTTGAAAGTATTTCCAAGATAACTGAAAGATAGATTTAAAAAATATTAACTGGGAAAGGGCTAATCGTTTTAATGGACCGGAGGTTCGGAATCGCTGCCATACTGTTCTCCATGAAGATCATTTTTCTGAAGCGTATATAGTTTTTTTCCCCCACTGAACAACCTCAGTCCTTTTTCAAATAAGCGATTGTAATTATGTTTTCTCTATAAAATGTTTCACTACAATAAGTAACTAAGTAGAACCATTTTCTTAAAACATCTTTTCGTATGTATTTCCAAATGGAATATTCAATTTTATTTTATGCATAATTTTTTAACAGTGATTTTTTCATTTTTTTAAATATAGATCATTAATGAGCCACATGTTAAACGCACTTTCTAGTAGATTAGTGTTTCACAAGGAATGGTGAAATAAGAATTTCGGGGTGGGCCTCCAACGCTTGAATGGAGCAGTTGAGAGCTCACTCAGCTGATTGGGGTGGTTCGGCAACTTAAAATCATATCCTACCAGCCACACAGAGGCTCTGTTCCGAATTACAGCTTTGTAGGATAAATAGCATAGAAATAAGCGTTAAGAGCTCACCCAGCTGATTGGAGTGGTCTTTAAGTTAAAATCCTATTCTACCTGTCTCACAGAGGTTCTGTTAAAAATTTCAGTGTCCACACGAGGTAATGCTCCACCAAGGTCCACACAGCTTGTGGCTATAGTGGCCACACCCATGAAGTCGACCCCAAGGTACTGCCAGACCTCCAACACGGATCGGGCGGGGATGGGTGTCTGTCATGGAAGCACTCCTCATCCACCACCTTCACCTTATGTTGGCGGCCCTACGGGACCAAGGAAACTGACCCACACTTAGAAGGGTTGACTACTAAACCAACCTGGCTAGCTACTCGACCAGGTATCCACGACCAGGTTGAAGAGGAGTGGCGATAGAGGATGCCCCGGCATACCCCAAGCCCAATGACGACATCCCCTGACACCATGCCTCCTGCCTTGTGGACCATCACATCTTCATGGTATAAACGGGCAACATACTCAATTAGACGAGCAGGGGCCCCGTAAACAACGAAGGTTATTGGTCAGGGCAAAATGGCTTGCTGTGTCAAAGGCCTTAGCGACGTCCAGAGCAGCAAGATGGAGCTGCTGTTTCTTGATGCTAGCCAAAATGCTCTCTGGACGTCTATGATACCAGTCACTTGGAAGTGAGATGCCAGAATCTTTTGAAATTGGGAAAACTACTGACGATATAGAAATCGGACGGTGGCCTCCAGGCCCATTTCCTCTCTTCTTAGGAATGAAGATGGTCCGGGCACAGGTCAATGCTTTTGGGGGTCTTCCTGACAGAAATAACAGATGGAGGACAAGCAGCTTGACATTTTCCAGGGCATTATTCCAGCGTCAAGCAAAAATACCATCAGGTCCAGCAGAAATGGAGTTTTTGACACAGCTCTTATGTGCCTCGTCATGAAGCATCAGCCTGCAAATAATGCTGCATAAGGAATCCTTGGTGGAAGCTTGGGGTAACACTGGCTCACCAGGGATGTGGCTGGGAGCACTCAGGAGTGGCTCCCAGAATTCCACAAACTCCTGGAGCAAAACTTGTTCATCCCCAGCTCCCTCCAGTACCTTTGCAGCTACACGAGTCGAATACTTCCTCCACAACTTCTGTCCCCGCTGGTATTCCTGCCTCCTGCTTGCTTGGCTCCTCTGCCACCTCCACGAGGCACCAGCACAGAAGGATTTCCTCCCTGATGCCTCACCACGATTGCATCCCCAAACTGCGGGAATATCCTCTATACATAAGCCATGACCTCGACTTCCAAGCCATTAGGCTCCTCAACAGCCCGGCTCACTAGATCCTGCAAGTAGGCGCTTTCATAACTTTCAATACGGCCTACCTGCTTCCCGAGCCTCAATACTTCAGCCTTCAAGAAGACCGGAGGTCCCAGAGTGGATTGCTGAATGGCGGGCTGCTGCCCCAGGCCTGTAGGTGAGTCCCCACTGCTATTTGCCAGGATTGCATCATGGACAAGCTGCTTGTAGTGGGGCCTCAGGCGAAAAGAATGAATGGCAGAAAGTGTGTGAATGGGAAAATGTGCTTGCAAGAAGACAGTAATATTGCGTACCCCATTAGGCATTGCTTCTGCCTCCTCTGCTGCCATTCCCCACAGATCTTCAGAAGCATACCTAGGCTCTCGCTCTATATCAATTGCAGCATTGGCAAGTTGAGGATGCTTCTGCCAGACGTGGGCAGTGAGGCCGTGCTTGGAACTGAAGGGTCCCCCGCAATGGGCACACTGGTGGGCATTTGCCAGGGCAGTGGATGAGGAAGAAGAAGAGGAAGAGGATGGCCAACGCCCCTGCCTGGAGTGCCCCAGAGTGCCTCTCCTAAAACCCCATGTGCCAATGGGCCGGTGGGGGTTATGAGGCTCGTTGGATTCTTCCATGTACGAAGAATTCTACACGCTCTACGCTGACGAACCTTCTGCATTGCGAGTTCATCTCAAGAACGGCTTCCTACTGCTTTCTACAAGCCAGACCTTCTCTCCTCACAGATTTCGCATTGGCATCTACGAGTCCAGTGATTATTCATCCTGCTCATTGCCCAACGTAGATCTCCTGTTAGGACGCCACCCGGTACTTCTATCGATATTCTCTTTAGACAGTACGCCCGAGGGACGTTCCGAGCCGTGTCACCCGGACTACATAGCCTTCAGCTCGTAGTCGACCGCTGGGGCGCGCCGGTAAATTACTCAGCTCCTACGCTCTAATTTACCGTCTACGGAAGTCTTTTTCAAGACTGCGAGGTAGGACCCTGCCGTCTGAGCATTGGAAAGACGCTCCGGCAAGCGAGTCCACTTCCAAAACCCTCTATTTTTCACACGTAGAGGCATCGAAACGAGCCAAAAACTCGATCATTTCGATGGAACGTCAGCCTTCTTACTTCCCCTTGCGGGGGAAGGAGGAAGGCGGCAAGACCGGGCCGAGTGACCAACGTAGTGCGCCCTACCGGCCACACGGTGAGTCCGCTGAACCAACCATCAGCGCAAGGCGCGACCCGCACGTCCGGATCGCCTTCTCGCCCGACGTATTCGTTCGAGAAACTTTCGAACAAGACTCACCTACACAAAAGATCGAGCAAACCTTTCAGACTCGCTCTGAAGCCGATCTTTTTGATTCGACCAAGCTGTCCGATTACCCACGATATCCGACGCAGGCTTACACGGTCGATCCGAGTGTCAAATACACTCCAAATGCACAAAAAGCAGAGGATACTTTTCAGTACCTCAACCAAGCTCAGTATATTCCCCTTTCAGATGTAAATCTAAGGCCGGAATATTACAAAACGGCTCAGTACGAAACTGATCGAACCCAGCACTTGGTACACGAGCCTAGCGCTCCGCGCGGCTGCGACACGGACTATCCACCCTTCCGGCCCGCGAAATCAGTTGACCTTGGCGGCTCCGCCCGCATTCCTCGCGGGGGTGGCCTAGAAACCAACCCGCATAACCGGGATATAAATGTCCGACTTGGTCTACCAACGTCAAGTCAAACCTATATAAATCCACTACAAATGGTGACCCCGCCTTTGAACAGGCTCAACACGGAGCATTTCGTTCCCTCTTATGAAGCTAGTGGATTTCAGGGAACCACTGCGGGCGTGCGACCCCCGCCGGGCCTCTACGCCCCACATCTCACGCAACATCCCTCTACAAACAGTGGCTTTCAAGCACTTTTAGAGGAGATGGGAGATTATCAAAAACCAGTCTTCCAAAAGAAGAATATTGATCGTGCACTCGCCGAGTTCGATCAATACTGCGTGAGAAAACACATGAGAACACAAAACGAATGCTTCTCAGCTATATACAAGTGGGTACCAGAGGAAATGAGGGAAGCTATCGACTCAGCTTACCTCACGGCACCTCACGCACCCTACGAAGAGGCCAAACAGCGCCTCCTACAAGAATATGGGTTGTCTTTACAGGACAGGCTCCTCGCACTCGAGGACCCCGCATCTCTCGCCAAAAAACCCAGCACCAAGTACCACGAGATGTACTCGAAAGCTGTTGGGTACTTTTCGGAAGCTCTAATCACTCAAAAGTGGATTGAGACTCTTCCCATCGAAGCACGAGGTATGGTCGCAGCTCAGCCTACCACGACCTCCCGGCTCGACCTAGCTGATACGCTACACGCGTACAGAGCAGAAAATACTTCTCTGAACATACGAGGAGTTGAATCTACTCCGAAACCCATAAATACTGGTTTCAAAAAGGCCCTCTCGAAACAAGCTGAGTTCAAACCCCAACCAGTGGAGAGTAAACCTCACAAACCGATGGCCTACGTCTGTCGAAACCACGTACGTTTCGGTAACGAAACTCGCAAATGTGCAGACCCAGAACACTGCACTTGGAAGACAAACACTGCTTCCAAAACTAGCAAAAAGGCTGCGACTATAAGCCAGCCTAAAACCCGGGTTTCTACCGAAAATACTCAGCAGTCGGTACAAGAAAGTACCATTCCAACCTCCGACACAGAGAGTTCGGAAAACGAATAACTGCCAGCGTATCTGAGCCTATACGCCGGCAGTCTACTGAGTATAAAAGGCTTTTTTTCAAGTGCAAACTAAATGGCACTGAATTTCTCATTGACACGGGAGCAGAAGTGAACATTCTGCCCCACAATGTCACAAAAAAATTGGGCTTGAAAATTCTCAAGTCCAACGTTAAGCTCACAGCAGCCAACGGAGCCCCTATCGATACACTAGGGCGAGCTGACACAACAATTAACATCGGCCTCGGGGACATGACCACCGAGTTTATGATCACGAAAGTTGATCTAGCGATCCTAGGTATCCCATTCCTCGAATCTTGGGATATCGGAATACGGGTCAAACACAAGTACATTTATAAAGATAAAATGAAGTGCTATGCCGATCAAAAAATAGCTGCAGTCATGAACAAAAAGTTCACTGACGAACAAATTGCAGCTACTATCCCTCACCGTGACAATACACCTCAACCAGAGGACGTGCAAATCACGGAGGACGAAAACATTCGCTCTATCATTAACAAATACAATGATAAAATGAGCAAAATTCATGGTAAATGGAAGAACAACGGGGTTTACCACCGTATAACCACGGAAGGAACTCCAGTACACTTCCGAGCGAGACCCATGGCAGGAGAAAAACGGGCTCAAGTCAAAAAGACTTTTGACGTAATGCTTTCAGAAGGCATAATTGCACCATCGGATTCCGAATGGGCATCTCCGTTACACTGTGTGCCAAAAAAAGACGGGTCATGGAGAATCACCGGCGATTACCGTTTCCTCAACGCGAAAACGAAGAAAGACGCCTACCCTCCTCCTCACATTCGCTCGTTCCAAGCGAATTTACATGATACGCAAATCTATTCAACAATAGATTTAAAATCTGCGTATTATCATATCCCGATGCACCCAGATGACGCTCATAAAACTGCGATTATTACACCTTTCGGTCTTTATGAGTTTAAGAAAATGAGCATGGGTTTGGCCGGAGCGGCTCAAACATGGCAAAGATACATGGACAGCATCATGCGAAAATTTGATTTCGCATTTGTCTATCTAGATGACATCCTGGTGGCTTCGAAGAATTATAACGAACACATGAACCACCTACAACAAATTTTTGACAAACTAGGGGAACACGGACTTCGAGTAGGTTTTGATAAATGCGTTTTTTTCGAAACCTACCGTCGATTTCCTAGGTTTCACTATCTCGAAGGAAGGAATAATTCCTAAACGAGACAAAATAGAAGCCATAGAACAATTTCCTAGGCCAGTGGACGTACGAAGTCTACGCAGATTCCTAGGTATGTGTGGTTTCTACCGAGCATGCTCAAGCAAATTCGCTCACACGGCACAACCTCTGTATGACTCCATTCAGTCAAACAAAAAGAATGACAGAACGCCTATCGAATGGACATCAGAGAGAGAAAAAGCTTTCAACAGCTTAAAGCAAGCAATGATCAAAGCAACATTGCATAACATTGCTCACCCACACCCTACGGCGGAGTGGAGATTGGTCTGTGACGCGTCCGACACACACATCGGAGCGGCACTAGAACAAGAAATTACAGACAAACATGGCTCGAAATCGTACCAACCATTGGGATTTTTCAGTAAAGAAATTCCAGAACAATGGAAGAACAAAGCATCGTTCGACAAGGAAATGTTCGCCGTTTACCAAGCGTGCATTCACTGGCACAACGACTTGGACGGCAGATCTTTCCATATTTGTTCGGATCACAAGCCTCTGCTAGGCACGATGCTTAAAAAGAATGCCCATTTTTCTAAAATGAGATTAAGATGGCTAACATACATCTCTCAAATGACGAGTGACATTCGTCATATTTCAGGAGAGAGCAACGTCGTCGCCGACGCACTCTCCAGACCCTTCGATCCGGTTGAAATTCAAACGAAATCGATTTCAACACAGACGGACGAGGGTCCACCCATAGCTGAAATTTCGAAAATTACGGCTGCAATAGAATGCAATCTTCTACTGCACATTTCAAATTCACAAATTCGCTCTCCCCCTACCGCGGAGGACAAATTGAAACTCACACGAGTTGAATTCTCCCAAGGAGAAATTTGGTGTAACCTAGACCTAGGACACCCTAGACCTTATATTCCAAACGAAATAAGGGAAGAAATAATAAGCCAAATTCACAATTTGGGACACCCAGGTATACACTCTACAGTGTATAAAGTTAAACAACGATATTTTTGGCACGGACTACGTGCAGATGTCTCAAACTGGGTCCGAGCGTGCGAAACTTGCCAACGAGCAAAAATCACGCGCTCCGTGAAGCTCCCTTACTCCGAATTTGAAACGGCAAACAAATTTTCACACGTACACGTGGATATCACCGGACCTTTACCTTTAGCGAAAGGAGGGAAACGTTACATTTTGATGATGGTTGATAGAGCAACGGGTTGGCTAGAGGCAGTCCCTCTCAACAACATCGAAACAACCACAATCACGAATGCCTTTATCAATATTTGGGTAGCTTCAAAGGGCGTACCTAAATACATCACAAGTGATCAGGGCACCCAATTTGAATCAGATCTGTTCAATTCCATTATGGAACGTCTCGGAGTAAAACATACTCACACGTTACCATACAAACCATCAACAAACGGTATGGTAGAACGCAGAAACAGATCTTTGAAAGAAGCTCTCAAAGCTCAGAACGAAAATTGGCTCGATGCACTTCCCAAAGTTCTACTCGCCATGCGTACGGCAGTAGACCCGGCGACTGAAACTACGCCTTTCCAAAAAGTTTACGGGATTGACGTACCACTCCCAGGAGACATTTTTGTAACTTCTACGAACCTTTCGGAACCTCTTTTCTTCCGACCTACGCATATTAAACATAATAACACGAAATATGCCGTAAACATGCCCAAAAACTTGGATACATGTACTCATGTCTATATCAGAGTGCCCACACAGCTCACCTCTCTCCAATGTCCTTACACGGGACCGTGAGGGCGCGTTCCATCTACCAAATTTGACGGAAAGTGGGTAACTGCGCTCGAAACAAGCCACGCCCATTTTTCTCGGGTAGGAGCAGTGAGAAGTATAAATATGGAAAGCCCCACAGCCAGAGACCATAACAATCTCAACCATGGCAGCTTCAACTCCAAGCAACATGCTCACCGACGAGGTCGAGGAGTTCCTCCTTGCCGAGGAAGCTCTCCCAGCTCCGCTCGGCCCCACTACCGCCTTCGCCGAAACGAGAGACGGCCGCTACTACAAAAGCTCCCACGGAGGTGGTCTGGACAAGGCCCCAGCCCTACCAGCCACCAGCTCCACCCACCCAGCCACTGCCTACGCCTCCGCCCGCTCACCAGCTACCAGCACCTCCCAGGCAGTGGATCTCCTCGGGCGATGTACCGGTTCCTCGCTGGGAGGAGATGAGCACCGCAGGGGGGTCAGAGCCCAGCACCTCCCGGGCTCCTCCGCAACAGCCCAGCCGCGACCGCGGGCCAAACCCTCGCGGGTTTGGTTCCCGTCGGCAGAGCTCGGGCCGGCCAAGGCCGCCCCGCGACGCTCGTCGAACCCGGCGAGGCCGGGGCGCACCACAGGGACGGGACGCGAGGCCTGCACCTCCGCCTCCGCCCCAACTGGCGAGGTTCTCCTACGGAGAGTTCCGAGTGGACCTCCCAGTTCTCCCCCATCGGCGTCGTCGTTGATAACACGACGTCTTGGGGGGGCCCCTGTGGTGAAATCCACCACCTCTTTTCAACAGCCCTTTTCAGGGCTGAGGTAGGCACACCACAAAAATATTTACAAGACGTCGAAGTACAACTCCGTCAAACAAAATATTTCACCAGAGAGAAAATACTAAATTCTCTCCCAAAAGTGAAATATTAAAGATTAACACGCAAGGCGACCTCCCCAAACATTTACTGGGCGAGAGAGATGACAAACATCTCGAGACAGGTCGCCTTGAACGAGAACACACAAGGCGACCTCCCCAAACATTTACTGGGCGAGAGAGATGCGACAAACATCTCGAGACAGGTTGCCTTGAACGAGAACACGCAAGGCGACCTCCCCAAACATTTACTGGGCGAGATAGATGCGACGAAAAGTTCGAAACAAGTCGCCTTAGGAAAACCAAGGTCGTTCAGCCACCCCCGGGGACCCCGTCAAAGCAACGGACGCAGGGAAAACACCTGAAAAACCAACTCAGCTGTATGCCCAGATACTGTGTGCGAGACACAGTCGAATTTATGAAATTAAGCGGACCAACCAGGAGGCGGCAGGAGGCGGCCACCTCGCCCAGGCCACAATTCTCAACTGATTTTCGTAATTATTTTGTTCGATTCCAACTTCAGTCTAGTTGCGCAACAAACCATGGGAATCTTGAATTCGCTGTCATGGTAGCGGGGGGGGGGGGGGGGGGGGTTGGAGGGGATCAAGCACTGGCTTACCTACAAATCTCGACCGTTTTTCGTGATTCCCATTTGGTTTTATTAAGAATTCGATGTAGTTTTAGAACATATGTCAGGAATTTCAAATCTCATCATGGGAGGGGGTGAATGGAGGGGATAATACTGATAAATCATGATGTTTTAACAATTCTCATTCGATTTTCTGTGATTCTTTTTTTGTTCAACTACGAGTTCGGTCTAGTTTTGGATCGTTTATCAGGAGTTTCAAATTTCATTATGGAAGGGGGTGAATGGAGGGAGTAATAGTAATAAATCAAGATGTTTTTACTAATCTCGTTCAATTTTCGTGACTATGAATTTGGTCTAGTTTATGTAGGTAGGTATATAAGGAGTTTCAAATTGCATTATGGAAGGGGGTGAATGGAGGGGGTAATAGTAATAAATCATGATGTTTCAACCATTTTCGTTTAAGTGTTTCTTTTTTCGTTCATCCTTGAACTCGGTCTAGTATAGGATCAAATTTCACAAGTTTCAAATTTCATTATGGGAGGGGGTGAATGGAGAATAATAATAATAAATCATGATGTAATAACTCCGCTCCAGAACAACAGCCACACTCTGAGCCCAGCAAAATACAAACTACAAAAACCAGCACTTCCTCATATGTGTTATAACTATGCCTAATGTTTTATTTAACCATTGCTACCAACTAATGAAGTTTTCCAAAACAGCTTCATCCACCTCACAGTATATTTAACTTTGTAATTGGCAATTTGTCTTACTAAATAAATATACGAAGCCTAGCTTCGTTGGGACGTCCTAAAAATGTCAGTTGGTTAGGGATGAACATGGAAATGGGGGGGGGGGGGGGGGGGGTGGATCTGTAAGAGTATCATAGATTGTTGCAAGTCTCCTTGTTCTATGCTATACACATCAGGAGTGTTAAGTAGAATTAGAATAACACGAGCTGTAGCATCACTTGCGTCGAAATTGTGGAAACCCATTTCGATTAAGGAAACGGTGGTTAATAAAAAACGTCTATTTCCACGTAGATAAAGATTTAAAATATTAAATCGATTTCAATGGTTAGATCATCATCAGTAACAAACAATAACATTATTATACATAAGAGTTATTGTTTATCACAGACTATGGCGTACCGTCGCAATCGATTTAACATCGTAACTCTTTATTTTTTCGTGGAAATATATGAGTAACGATATTTATTAACAGACTATGGCGTACCGTCGCAATCGATTTAACATCGTAACTCTTTATTTTTTCGTGGAAATATATAAGTAACGATATTTATTAACTCCCGTTTTCTTCATATGAATAACAGTTCAAACAAAAAACCGTTTCATGTATAAAGTTTACTTACACATTTCAATAAATGCATTTCTTGACATCAGTGCTAGATATCTCTCAAAAAGAAGTATGCAGCAATCACAACACATGAAAAGGGGCCTGATATATTGATTATTGGGGCTGAGGAAAGCAAAATCAAACTTTTTAAAAGCAGCTCGCAGAAGTCTGAAGGTTGAAGTACACATCGTGAAAAGTGCAACTGACCCCAAGTGGTACCGAAATAAATAATAGGAACTTCTGCGGATCGGTTTTTTCAATTTACTTTTATTTCTGAAAAAAAAAAAAAAAAAAAAAAAAAAAAAAAAAAAAATTACAAACGATATCTGGAATTATTTTACTATAACTGGGGATTAGTAGTAGGTATAATTGAGCTAAATGTTGCTTTACACTACAAACTAATTTGTACAAAAAACCTACCAAATGATTTCGACTTTCATTATTAATGTCATCTACTTCAACACTACTAACCTTATGAAATACCACTGAATAATAGTGCAGGCCACAACCATATCTTGGCAGCCGACAATAAACGTTATCAACCACATAACCATTAGAATGTTGAACCACCGAGTTATCTAGAAAAATTAATGAATGTAAGAAACTACCAAGTACTGATATGGAAACTAAGTTGTAAATTTTTCTTGTAGAAATGAACAGAAAGGTTAGAATGGTACCTGCCTAATGTGTGATATTTATGAGAGAGTTCTTGGTTACCTACCACGGTGTAAGCAAATTGGGGGAAAATCAAAATTTTGCTAACACATTGGCTGTTACCACAAGGGACACTCGGCGTTACAGGGGTCTTCACACCCAAATCATCAAATATTTGAAATCCGACTCCGACATCCTTGTTTGTATTTCTTCGAAACCGTTTTTCTTCATCCGGATTTCTTACTTCCCATCATCTATCACCGTGATATTTTATTGTTCTGTTTTCAATAATCGGTCTATTTATTTTCAAGAACATTTATATATTTATAAAATTTTCATTTCTAATTTCATTTCATTTAAGTACATATTTGTAATATTTATATTTATAACAAGAACATTTGTGATTAAAAAAATATTTACCTATACATAAATATTGAGAAGAAAAAAATTAAATAAAATAAACCCCACAGAAAATGATTTGGTTTACGTTTGTTCTTGAATTTTCTGATTCCCATTGCGGATGTATTTTTAATTCCAATACAGAAGTAGGGTTTTCCCAAGCTTCTACATGCCAGTTTCATTGATTGGGTTCTCCAGCAGCACCTTAGTGAGATGTGTCCAGAAAAAAATTAAATTTATGCATTGTTTGAGGAGCTGGTATGGCATGCAAATCTTCTGCTTCGGCACATGCTTCATTGACGACACAGATTTACTAACAAACGTTCTAGGAAACACGAAAATCTAGCGAGAAATAACTAAAAGCAAGCAATTTTTCGGCGTTGGAGGACCAGTGCGTCGGTCTGTGGGCGGGGGAAGGGTGACATAGATAGCGCCCTCCGAGTATGCTGAAGCCGCTCTATTCATTTTACAACCTTCTTCACTATCTATACGATGCAGAGCGCGGGGTAATGGTGAGGGGGAGTCTGTTTTTGGCAGGGGGTGAAGGGTGTACCGCCACCCGTCGACCTTGAGCAAGAAGGCCCCCCCCCCCTTCCCTATACCTCGCCCTCCGCTTCCCACATCCTGGGTAGTACCAGAACGATCCACTAGATAGATAGATAGATATAACGTATATTTGTATGGAGGCCACTGGGGCCCTTATATATACAATCATTTACAAGAGTGGTGGGCAGGAAAATTAAAACTAACAAGTTATAGTAATACAAAATGTTTTAACAGAAACAAAAGTAAGTGAAAAAAATATATATTCAAAAATAATAAAATTCAAAGAAAATAATCCTTTTTAAAATAAAATATTTAAAATAACAAGAGGAAAGAAGAAGAAGAGAAGAAAAGAAAGAGAGAGAGAAAAGAAGACAAATGAAACAGAATCTAGTGAGTGCTGTGAAGAAGAATTGAAGAAAGATACAGAGAGGTAAAAAAAGAGAAACAGAAAAATTAAGGGGAGGAGGAAATGAAAAGAGATGAGAGAGAGAAGAAAAGGCGAAGGGGGCAAGCTAGTTGTCGCGCGCAAGAAACGATCCTACAGCACGCCTGAATCGAGCAATGGAAGTCAGGCTACGGACCACAAGGGGCAATGAATTCCACAGCTTCGCTCCTGCGACACCAAATGAGTAAGCCAGTGCTCAAGATTGATGCTGGATTATTCTCAATGCGTTGGATCTAGCAGAGAGAGCACGAGAGATGAGGCAATTCAAATATTCTGGTGCTAGTCCATTGCAAATCTTGAATACGGCGACAAGGTGGTGTAATTTATAATAGCTGGTGAGGTCGAGGCCTACCAAAGAATGGAGAAATATATGCTCGAGGTTTCAAGTTGTGGATATATCGGATGCAACTATTGAAAGCAACCTCTAGGCGTTGCTTGCATTTATAATCCAATGAACAACTGAATATTGTATCGCAGTAAAGGAAGTAAGGGAGAATTAAAGAAACAACAAGTTGCTTCTTTAGTGCATGAGGTGTGAAAAATTTTAAGCGCCTAAGTGAATGAAGTGCTCCATACACTCGGCGGCAAATGTGTTTTACGTGTACATCCCACGTAAGGTTGGAGTTGAAGCGAACGCCGAGATTCACAATATCAGTGGAATATGGGATAGGAACACCATTTAGGAGGAATGGGGTCAGTGGGAACAACATATTTATATATTATAATGCACTGAGTCTTCTTGGGATTAAGAAAAATACCATTCTCTGAACCCCATCTGGAAATTCTGGTTAGTTCAGTATTTATATTAGAAACTGTACAAACTAAATCATTCAATTTGCAGTTTGCGTATATCTGGAAGTCGTCAGCAAATAACATGAACGCACAAGTCTGGAGAACAGAAGGGAGGTCATTGATGAATGTAGAAAACAACAATGGACCCAGAACAGTACCCTGGGGGATTCCACAATTCAGACGAGACAATGATGATGAAACATCAGCTAATTTAATATATTGGTATCGATCACTTAAGTATGAAAAAATCAATTTACAAGCAGAACTAGAAAATTTAAAGTAATGAAATAATTTATGGATCAGAAGGTTATGGTTAACAGAACCAAATGCATTTTTAAAATCCAGTAAAACAAGAATGGAACACTGCTCACGTTCAATTCCCTGTCTAATGTCATCGGTGATTTTTAATAAGGCAGTCTCACAGCTGTGATTTGAGCGAAAGCCAGATTGGAGTTTCTTCAGCAAATTTTGGGAGGAGATGTGTAAGAGCATTTGTTTATGGACTATAAATTCAAAAGCTTTACTGAGAAGGGGCAAGATGCTTATTGGGCGATAGTCCTCGAAACAAGTAGGATTTACAACCTTTGAAAGGGGAATGACGTGCGCAGTCTTCCATGCCTGTGGGAATGATGATGAAGTGAGAATGTAGTTGAATAGATGAGTGAGATGAGTCAAAATGTAGGGTAAAATAAGAACCAAAAAAGTACGTGGAATCCCATCAGAGCCCAGTGCATTGGATTTGACGGATAGAACAGCCTCATGAACATCATCCTGGGTAACATTTGAGAACGAGAAAGAGTCAAGGCGATTATCTGTGCACGGTATTTCTTCAATTCCTTTACAATAGAAAGAGGGGGTTGAAGTAAAGTGTTCGTTTAGGTCGTTTACGTTAACTGTAGGTACGTCGACCTCTTTTTCTTTAGTCAATCCAATTCTTTTAATATTTTTCCAGAGTACTTTAGGAGGATTTGCTGGATCCAGTTTTTTCATGTAAAGGTCGCGTTTTGCTTCACGAACAGATTTTTTACAATAAGCATACAAGCGCCAGTACCTCTCCTCATCCCTAAGGTCGCCTGAATTTTTCCAAGCGTTATACGCCTGGTCACGGGCCCTCATCGCCATCCCGATTTTGTTAGAAAACCAAGGGTTGTAATGGTGTTTGAATTTGTGGGACTTCAGAGGAGCATGCTTGTCAAGTAATGAAACAATCATATAGTTGAAATAATCAGTTTTAGAGTCTGAGTCAGTCAAGTCATATAAGGGACCCCAATTAATATCTTCAGCATCATGGACTAGCATTTCTTTGTTTATTTTAGCTAAGTTTCAGCTTTCAGTTTCATTTTCTTTGGTTTAGCAGAAAGAGGACGGAAAATAGGAGCCAGTGAGATTTATTTCACGCAAATCTGTCCACAAATGTCAGCGAAAGCCCCATGAAATATTGACCAATTTTATACAATTTAAATTTAATGTAATTATATATCAAATTTTCTTTGGTTAAGGAATAACTCGAACGAAAATGAACTAATCAAGCTTTGAATTGTGAAAATTGATCAACTGCTTGAAGTTTTATGATACTACTACAACCTCCTGAGGGAGGGTTTGAACAGCCTTTATCATCTTTATCCAATGTCTAACAAATCCAAAGACACATTGATCGCCCCCCAAACTACGAGCTAAACCTTCCCCGATATAGGCGTGAGCGGTTAAATGTGTATTGAGTGTAAATATTTGAGTTGCTAGAGGAACCAAAGGCGAATGAATGTTGCCGGCCAACTTCGGGTCCATTTGATTTGCTCTCAATAAGGTCCACTGAACACACCTCGATCGTTCAAGGAACACACCTTTCTCTTTCATTGGTATGTATAAATGCGAGTATACAAATTGGTATGCACAGATTATCGGCATTCCCTAGAGAGATGTGTAAAATAATACATAATGTTTTTATCTGTTTATGTCTTGGAAAAGGTAGATGATTGAAATTAAGAGAATTCATTCGTTTTTCAGTGACCCCAAATCTACTTTAGAGTTGATTATGTTGTTCTATGGCACCCGATGAATGAACTGCTTCAAGTGAAAATAAGATGAATATTAAGCTATGAATATAGATAAGTAAATTTGAATACAAATAGATATGCTGAGCATGCATATCGTTGAAACCTTCATCAGGTTTATAACTTTACTGGCGTGAAGACTTGATCTTGCATTGTCAATCAAGCAGACTCCTATTCACTGGACAACTGTAGAAATTAGTAAGCTGTCGATTGTTACCAAATCAGCTGATCATGGTTCAACGGCACTGTGTGATCTGTAAAGGTAGTAACCAGGAACTCTCTATTATGAATAATCAAGATATTTACAAACGTTACTGTATTGCAAGATACCTACTCTAAAACACCTACGTGCATCACAACATCCTTTCTATAAAATGAGCTGCCTCCTTCAAGAGTAAGATGGCCTGCACTTTCGATCCAGATACTGAAGTACAACCACATAGCCGACACCGAACAAAGAGCACAAAATGTCTACAAAAACAGTGTTAATGATTTAGAAAAGTACCAACATAAAACTATACCTGCTTTAATCATTTAAAATTCGTATATAATAATTACAGTGTAACAACAGAGTAGAGTGACTGAAGTAAATTTATTGAAACACTGCCTTGCATAAAATTAAAATGAACCACAGCTTACAAAAAAAGGTGCAAAGAAGAGCTGAGGCATTTCACGAATAGCCCGTCCAGCTTCACGATAAAGTTCAGCAACTAGTTTTACTCTTTTTCTCAATGAAAACACGAGTAAACCCACATTCACCTTAAACAAGAGAAACAAGAATGAATTAAACGAAAATTATGATTATTATCTCCAGTAAAATAATGAAACGTAACAAATATGTCCCGTTCAATTGGCTATAGTTCTTCTCATCTACAACTTGATGAAATTGTTTGAGCCCAACTTAATAGGAGCAACATGTGTGTTAACAATATACTGCTGTTCACAGTAGGGCTAATGCGAATAATCCTTGAAATTGTTTTCAAAATCTGGTAAAAATTGTTGGAGTTATACTTGTTGCAGTGATTCCACTCATTGCAGGAATTACCTATCACCGAATCAAATGCACGATACCCATATATAGTACCTACCACCGGGGCCCATAACTGACCATACATTAGAGATAAGGTAAAAAGTGTGAAGTTGGTACCTACAAGTGTATTTTCATGCTCGCGGCAAGATTTTACGTTAGTGCAGGCCCAGAGGCTACTGCAGATCAATGAAATTCATCCAGTTATTTAATAATTGTGAATGGATATTGATTAGATAAAAAAGTTCAACAACGGTAAATAGGTACCGACCATATCATGTTTTTCATATGTGTGGATTACATTTGGAACTTATTGGATAAAACTACTTTGAAATACATAATTCTGATTATAGTACGGTCTTCGTAGAAGAGTGTTTACTTATGCAGCAGCATGTTTCACATTGCGCGCGGTGACTTTTCAGAGAAAAATATTTGAAAAAACCCACGAAATGCGGATTTTTTGAAAAGCCACCAGAGTTTACACTCCTCTACGTTGGCTACCCTGCGTGCCTCCCCACGCTCCACTATTTTGTGGGATGTGGAATTTCTCGTCACTTTGTATGTTCACCTCCGCGCAAGCTTGTTCGCTCCAAATTTTTCAGTTTTTACTTTCATATTTTCGTTTCAACAACTGTTTTATTTTTTCCTTTCGGTACCTACCGTTTTGTCGTTTGAGTGATTTGACGATATTTTTAACGTCGCGTATCAATGAATTCAGATTGCAAACGTTCAAAATACCAAGTCGAGTCAGAGACGCCTTGTGCTGGAGGGTCCGCATCCGCCAAGATTCCGATCTGTATTGGCAATTCTGGCAGTACGTCTTCTCAGAGCGAAGATTATTCCACAGTACCAGACTCGAGCCTCCTAGGGGGTACTTTGAGCAAACAGGTACATAAGCAGATGCCTCAATCAATCACTGACGTAATTTTGGAACACAACCCTAACCTGTCTGACTCGTCCCAGGGTTCTCCTTTGAGGCGACATCGACGTGGCACTGACAAAAGGCCAAAATGGAGACTTCATAAAGCCCGATTCAGGTTCTCCCCTTCCTCATCATAAACAACGCCGTCTTTGGGGTCCTCTTCCCCCACGGCCTCGGCTTCCTCATCTGGGGAATTCAATGGCTTTGAAACTGAGCCGAAGCCAAATGAAGATAAACCGCTTGTTCCAGCCCAACCGGCCCACCTTCAAAACCTTATGGAGCTTAATAACCCACCGAAAACTAAGTCGATTTTCATACATCCATCTATGATGGAGAAGTGGCAACGGGTGATGCAGACTGATATAGATCATGATGCCTATACTGATCTACAAAAGAAATACTACCCTGAGATTCATGCTCCAGACTTGCTTGCTCGAGTCAGAGGGAATCAGAATATTTATTCCTGCATTAGTAGAGACTTCTCGACCTAAAACCATAGCTCCATCAATTGTTCTCCCAGTTTTTGATGAGGAACTGAGACTATGCTTCCCATCGCTCTTGGGACTTAGACGCTACAGCGAATTTGGACCACCAAGACACCTCGTCCATTACTGACAACTCGTTCTCCTTATCGTCCACCCTCCAGTGTGACTTTAAGTCGCTGGGTCTCTACGACTTTCCAGTCTGCTGGAATAAATGTAGCTGATTTTTCAGCCTACTCAACCCGTCATGCAACGGTATCTGCAGCTGCTAGGAAAGGAATCTCCTTGCCAGTAATTTCCAAAGTGGCAGGTTGGAGTTCATACTCCCCTATGTTCGCAAAAGTGTTTAATAGGCCCTTCGTAACTCATGGAGAATTTACATCAGCCATTTTCCAAGCCACAACAGATTTTCAGGGGGAGACACCATAAATCTTGGCCTACATAGTTATGGAGAATTCACATCTACCATTTCCAAATTTGAATCTTTCGGAGGGGGTTATATTCAATTTTGCAAACCTCCCGAAATTTCACTTGCCAGCATTTACCAGAGACCAAAGAGATCATTGGCCCTAGGTAACACATGGAGAATTAACATCTGCCATTTTCCAAGCCTCAACAAACTATCAGGGAAAGACACCATAAATCATTGCCAACATAGTCATGGAGAATTCACATCTGCTTTTTCCAATTTTGAATCTATCAGAGGGGGTTTATTTTAAGTCTTGCACACCTCCCTGGATTTAATTTGCCAGCATTTACTAGGTCTGGACCCAGGAAAGGGTATTATTATTGAAATTAAGGGGGGGGGGGGGACACTACTCACGAATGGCATTGGTGGGTATGGGGGAGTTGGGTGTTTTCACGGGTCCCCATCACACAAAAGGTGTGTACCTCGAGTAGTGCGGAAAGCAGAAGACTACTAGCAGCACTAATAGCAGAAAACTGTTTGCTCCCCATCCAGGCTGAATCCTTTCCAGGCTGAATCCTTTTTTCCCTCTCACTCATTCACCTGTACTATACAACAGGCTTTGAACTGAAGTGAAGATGGCGTCGCTCCCTGGACAATTGGGAGCAAGGAGGCGTAGGGTGGCCAACGGAACAGTGCAAATATTGCTTTTAATTTTTGAAAAACCATGCTTTCCCGAGTGTTTTCGATTTATTTCTTTGGCATACTACCTCAACACCATGTACACACGATAGCTGCGTCAGTTAACACAGTCTTCTACTGCGACGTACATAATTCTACTCAATCTTTCCCGAAGGTAAGTTGAGCTAGGAATTACAGTACGGCCTTCGTAGAAGACTGTTTACTGATGCAGCACGTTCAAAGTTTCTCATTCACCTGTTGCAAAGAGGGATGGTTGAGAATAGTAACTCATGAAGTGATCAACCAATTTTGTAGAAATCGCAAGAGTTTATAGCTTACGTAGAGCTACAAACAATAAGCAATATCCCCTCATGGTCTGGAAAAAACCTTAAAAGTGGATTTTGACAAGACATTTTCGGTGAATGTATCATTTTAGAGTGACGATTTTCGGTAATTTTTCCATTTCCAGCAGATTCCGGCATTTTCCCAAGTTTATGAAGCTGTAGCTTAATGTGACGACAATGGTTACATAAGATTTTTTTTTTTTTAATACAAGCTTGAGTTCCAAGAAAAAGTTCCAGTCATGCAGCATGATCGTACGAGCGAATTTTCGGATATTATCGAATTGAATGATGTTAAATTGTTTTGAAATTTGAGCTTTAAGAGTGCAAGGAAATTGTTAACTATTAATGTTATGGCAAAAACGTATTCTAAATAATAATTTCTTATTCAAACAGAGGTTTTGAATTTTTAACTTTTTCAGCGAATTTTCCAAGAAAATGAAGTAATTGCAACAGCTCCAAAAAATTTAAAATCAAAATTTCCGAAAATTTTCTTTAATGAAATCCGTTTTGGGGCATTCTGAAACGAATCCTAGAGTTTAACGCTTTTTCATATGCATACATATATGTATCCTTCCAGACAAGAACTCTCCTTAGGAATGAGATAAAAAAATTCCGATCTTACGCCAAAAAATCAAGCTTTCAAACGAAAGGACGAGTTTGGTGTGCAGCATTTTTCGAGTACTTTAAATTGGTTAAATTTCAAAAAAGTGTTGGAAAAATCACTAAAAATAGCACAAAACGGCTCAAAACTGTTACATTTAGATTTTTTTCCAAGAATATTGCTCCAGTCAAGTTTATTAACTATAAAATAGAACATTTAAAAATTGATGTACAAACTTATGCTGGAAAATATACTTGAATTTCAATAAAATGGGCGAAAAATCGATAATAACAGCAAAAAAGTTTCAAATCCAAAATCTTTTTTTTTTTTTTTTTTTTTTTTTTTGAATAGCAGATTATTATTTAGAACGAGTTTTTGCCATAAATTTGGTAGCTAACAATTTCTTTTCACTCAAAGTCCTAAATTTCCAAAACAATGTAACATAACATAGTACGATAATACACGAAAATTCGCTCAAAAAAATCGTGCAGCATGACTGGAACTTTTGAAGTTTTTATCGATTTTTTAGAAAATTTTAATTAAATTCAAGTATAGTATTCAGCATAATTCTGTATATAAATTTTTGAATGTTCTATTTTATAGCTAATATACTTTATTTGAGCAATATTCTGCCGAAAAAATATAAATTTAATGATTTTTAGCCATTTTTAGTGATTTTTTTAGTACATTTTTTGAAGTTTTACCAATTTAATGTACTCAAAAAGATAACTCGTCCTTTCGTTTAGAAAGCTCGATTTTTTGGCGCAAGAACGGAATTTTTATCTCAATCCTAAGGAGAGTTATCGTCTGGAATGACAGATAAATATATAAATAAATACATACATAAATACATATTTATCCTTATATCCAGGGAAAACTCCCACAATCGATCAGGTTTGATTAAAACTGGCCTCAGTAGCCGCGTGGATAAGGCTAATTTTTCAAGACATGAGTTATGAGATATCATATAATTTTTGGCCAAACATATTTGGCACAGGACAGTAGGACTCAAACTTCAATAAGTAACCACTATCAAGCCAGAATGTAGCCACCACATTTCCTGACATAGCATGTTAACCTCATCGTTCACAGAGTCAACACACTCCATGACAATGACCTTGCTCAACTGCAACTTCCTCCAGCAAACAACTGTTGAGCCAGCACTCGCAGATTAATCCCATCATTCGTCTGATCCCAATTTTGCCGGCACAGCTGATATTTGACTCTGGGGGAATGTTACGTCCAGGAAAAAAGCCTGCAGTCGGAGAGGATTAAATTTAAGTGGGCCTCGGTAACCAAGTGGATGAAGGAGGAAGTATTTTTCTAGGCTTCTATCAGGAAAAGGCATAGGTTCCAATTGTGTCGAGGAGTCAATTGAGTTTTTGGTAGTGAAATAGTAATTAATAATATTTTCCATTGAACTCACTGATGTGGCTGAGCTAGACAAAGCACCTATCAAGTATGTGTGGTACAATTTCTTGTGAGCATCACTAGGATGTTCTTCTTGGTTTAAATCATACCACCTGATCCTGCAAAAATCAAAATAGGTGACGCATAAAATATCTACCTTAATTACATCAATAAGGTTTATTTACCAATCAGATATGTTTTCATACCATGAAAAGACTGATGCACCGAAAGCATTTAGAAGAAGACCCAACAGTATCAACCAAATTGTTGGTAGGGCAAAGGAACGTATTATAATCAACCCAATCAGGGAGAGTGCTGAAATGTCACACAGGATGTTATAACATGATTTCAAAGGATTCCACCAAATCATTAAAATAATACAATGAAGCGTGGTCTATTGGTACCTGTGGTTAGACATGCCAAGCCCACCACAAATGACCAGGTGTAGTACAGGTCTTCAGTTATCTCCTTCAACACAAAACCACATGAAGCAATAATTCAGATTATTATGGTATGGCATTCATAGAAGACTTTTAACTATAATGTTAAGATGTAACAACATTGCAGTATAAATCATACGAAAAAAAGTAATAAATAATAATCACGCATATGTTCTAGTTTTATAGTCTAGAAAAGTCTATAAACCTTTTCCAAGTACAGTAGCACACCTCACATCCAACCTCACCATATATGACTCCCCCGGGTTGTTTTATTTTTACAAATTACAAAATATATATGGAATACCACATACATGTATTGTTTGTGTTTTTATGTATAATAAATACATGTATTTTATATGTAATATAATATTTATATATTATATTATGGTAACCTCGGGAAGGATTGGTTAGTGGCAGCTAGTGGATTGGCTTTGGGAATCTGAACCAATTTTAAAGAGAAATCCAAAAAGGAAAGAAAACTGTTGATTTCTTATGTTGGCCCCACGGTTTCCATCTAGCTCCCCAGAGTAGGAGCCATCTTGCGTCATTTGTTTCGGTTTGTGCAACGAAATCTTGGGCAACAACCCCGATCAGTCGTGGGTCGCCATTTTTCAAGTACTGCAACGGTGGACCCCAATCCGAAACCCCTTTGGGCTTCCCAAACGATTTCCGACTTAAAGGATGAAGTGATTTGGTGGAAGAAACGCCACCATCAATCATACCAAAGCTCGAAGGTTTTCCGGGTTTTAACCCTTTCGCGACGGCCGCCGTATGAATACGTCGGCACAGATGTCCTCCGTAACGCCTGACGACGTATTAATACGTCGGCTATCAAGTGCTCCGTAATGCCTGCTGACGTATTTTGGCGTTTTCGAATTTCCCTCCATTCTATCGACTCTCACGCCATCCGTTGAGAGGCATTGTAACTAACATTTACGTCTAGTATTTAATAGAATGCGCTGAGATCAAAAACGTTGTTGAGAGAGTTTTTATTCACATCAAAATTGCAGGAAAAACGTTTTTTTTTTTTTTTTTTTTTTTTTGCCGCATTCGGTCTGTCATAATTTTACTCATACCTGTTTCCATACTTGTACTTTCTTTTACCTTTTTATTCCTCACCATGGACCACCGCAGGTGGACGGATGAAGAAATTCTTGAAGAAATAATAACCGGGTGTGACTGTGAGTTAGGGAGTGATGTGATTGACGTTGAAATTGAAGCTCGTTCAACAAACTTTTTGGATCAACTCAAAGACAATTGTTTTGACGATTTTCTCGATGATGGTGATCATGATATTCGGGAAATTTCAAATTCTAATATTCTTGATCCAGTTCCGAAAAGCGAAGGTGGTTCACCGCGCGTGGAGGGCCAATTATTCAGGCACGAGGGGTTGGAGGGCTCCGAGGCAGTCAGGCCAGGCGAGTTGCAGTGGCTGAACGACGCCCGTCGCGAAGGGGTTAAAAACGGAAATGGTTCGGATTTTTATTTTCCCAGCGAGTATTCCTCAGCCGAGGAGGGGGGGGGGGGTCCTGTGGGACTCCTCCACCCTACTCTGTGCGGGATTTCATAGATTCTCCCACACATGCAGAGCTCGTGTCTCCTCTTCATTCAGAGGAAAATACAAATAATTCGCTAGACAGTCTGAAATTGGAGCTTTCTACCTTTTTAACGGTAAGGCTGAATCCTGGACCCGCCATGTGAACAACGTGTCGAAGGCGGCCAGGGAAATGATTTTTCCACCACATCGTTCAGGACCAAACTGGCCCCCAGCCACCGCCACAAGCGGCCGGCAGCCCCCCCCCCCCCCCCCCCCAGGACTGCCTTCCAGGGCCTTCAAGGGTCCAATGCTAGGAGGCACAGCTACAGCCGGAGGAATTATTGGAGATGAACACAGTAAGTATTCATGCTGGGCGTTTACCACTTTTTATCAATAGCTGGATGAACACACCTGCGTCAAAAAAAATTTTAGACCGAGTCAGGGGCCTTCAGCACTTCAAACTTACCTGAATCTCACTCGCGGGTTATCACCAGATTCCAGTAAGCTTTTAATACGCCTTAAACCCCCTTATGGCGCTGTCACAAGTGCCACTATGACCAGATGGATCAAGGAGGTTCTGGCAGCCGTGGGAATTGATATATCACTTTTTTCTGCATACTCTACTTGTCATGCATCGGTTACAGCAGCTACCAGAAAAGGGGTCCCGCTGCAGTATTCTTGCTACAGCGTTTTGGTCTCACAAATCAAACATGTTTCAGCAAGTTTACAATAGGACTTTATGTTCACAGGGGGATTATGCGGCTGCAGTCCTGTCTGGTGCAACACAATGACACTTGGTTCTTTTTTTTTATTGACGACGACTCGTAGGCCATTCGCTATTTCTTATATGGTGAATTCAACCCAAGTCATCCTTGCATAAAGTTTTAAGATTGTTTTTTTTCCCTTGACCAGGCTCATTAATTACTATAATGGAGCCATTACTATTTTTACCTATCAGTCAATACAGGAGACAAAAAATTCTCTTGAGCATATGTTTTTCGTTCTCAAAATTCAAGACTTGTTTAAAATTAAAAACACAAAAAAAAAAGTTTATTTTTTTAACATTACCTTTTTTTTCAATGTTCTTTGTTCGTTCTTTTTCTTCTATAATATATTATGTTATCTATGTTCAGTATAAACATACCTTTATTAGAAAATTTGTCTTTCGTTTCTTTTTGACTCTGCAGTGCTTTTCTTAAGATTTAATTTTTTCTACTTATACAATGAAGTTCGGTTATACACAGTCCTCTCTCATTTTGTCTTCTCATCCCCTAAACCAGGAATTACCCTCCCTATGTGGGTCACTTTTAAGCCTTTCATATAGGTATAGGGTTTTTTCACCTAGAGAAGTGATTTGGGAGGGTGTTTTCCCCTCTGGTCTGTGTTTTTACGGCTGTGCACAATGGTATTTCGTGGAGAGCTGATGGATTGCCTTTGAACAGCTGCCACTAACCAACCCTTCCAGAGATTACTGTAATATAATTTGAAAATCAATCGACCATCGGGACGATCCATCAAAATTAGATGTAGGTAAAAGAAGGGAAGTGTTGGTTCAGTCCCACCCTTTAAAATTTTTTTCTGTTAACCCGGCCCTAGCCATTCACCAACTGACTTTAACCCTTTCGCGACGGCCGCCGTATTAATACGTCAGCACAGATGTCCTCCGTAACGCCTAATGACGTATTAATACGTCGGCCATCAAGTGCTCCGTAACGCCTGCTTTCGCGTTTTCGAATTTCCCTCCACTCTATCGACTCTCATGCCATCCATTGAGAGGCATTGTAACTAACATTTACGTCTAGTATCTAATAGAATGCGCTGAGATCAAAGACGTTGTCGAGAGTTTTTATTCACATCAAAATAGCAGGAAAAACGTTGACTTGGACACTGTTGTTTTTTGCCCGCATTCGGTCTTTGTCATAATTTTACTCATACCTGTTTCCATACTTGTACTTTCTTTTACGTTTTTATTCCTCACAGGTGGATGGATGAAGGAATTCCTAACGAAATAATAACCGGGAGTGACAGTGAGTTAGGTAGTGAAGTGATTGACGTTGAAATTGAAACTCGTTCAACAAACTTTTTGGATCAACTCAAAGACGATTGTTTTGACGATTTTCTCGATGATGGTGATCATGATACTCGGGAAATTTATAATTCTAATATTCTTGATCCAGTTCCGAAAAGCGAAGGTGGTTCACCGCGCGTGGAGGGCCAATTATTCAGGCACGGGGGGTTGGAGGGCTCCGAGGCAGTCAGGCCAGGCGCGTTGCAGTGGCTGAACGACGCCCGTCGCGAAGGGGTTAAATTTAATGAGCAAGATGGCTCCCATTCCAGGGAGCAAGAGGGAATAGTGCCAACATAAGAAATCAACAGTTTTCTTTCCTTTTCAGATTTCTCTTTAAAATTTGTTCAGATTCCCGCACGCCGAGCACTGCTGCCACTAACCAACCCTTCCCTTCTGTCACCTAAATATAATTTCAATCGATCATCGCAATGGTCGATTGATTTTCAAATTAGTACATATTTATGTAATAGTTACAAGGGTGATTCTATTCCTGTTTTTCGTTGCTGCTCGGATTATCCGACATGTTTTCAACCGAACATGCTCCAGACCCATGGGTGACAGAAATGATGGGATCTACTGTAATGTAGGCAACTATTTTTACCTACTATGTTATGTAATTTCTAAGGACATTTTTTGAAAATTAGACAATTTATTGTACTCAAATTACTGCTGTCGAACGAATCCATCCTTTTTTTTTATAGAATGCTATATTTTTCGATGAAAGAACGGATTAATGAAGAGTTTTCATTTCTTTAAACATCGGATCTTAAAAGTGATATCATCTGGAATGACACATATACAGTGTCCCCCCCCCCCCCCCCCCCCGCGCTAAAATCGTTAACAAATGTTCTCCCAAATTTTCTCCTGGGACCAAAATTATGCCTCCCGTCATTATTGAGACTCTATCTAAATGCTACAACAGATTTAGATCATCGGGGCAATTTGTTATTAATGACATGCCCACCTTTCTGGCCAGCTGCCAGAGCTACCCTAAGTCGTTGGACCCCTGAGATCAACAGTTCTGCAAGCAGCAGGGGTAGAAAAAAAAAGTTCAGCCTACTCCATCCGTCAAGTGACAGTGTCAGCAACTGCTAGGAAGGGCATTTCCTTACCAGTTATTTTTAAAGCGGCAGGGTGGACAGCTAATTCCTCCATGTATGCTAAAGTATAAAATAGGCACCCCATACATGGGACAGGGTATATGCAAGAGGAAGAGAGAGAAAAAAAAATCAAGTTAATTGTTGCCTGACTCACTTAGTGCCCCCTCAAAAGTTGATATGGGTTAACACAGGACAATTCAACACTACATATGCCAAGGATCACCTTCCTGGTAGGTACCATGACAAATTAATTAACAACCTGATTCATTCAAGACTGAAATTTCTTTTTAAAGAATAGGGACATTTACAGATTGATGTAAACATCATCCCCATTAAACTCTCTAGATATTAGCCACTTTATATTCAATTCAAGACTGTCAGTTAATACAGGACTATACCGCTAGGGTCTTAACTGTAGAGTCAGTAATACAGGATTATACCGCTAGGGTCGTAACTAAAGAGCGGCCTCTCATTGGTCAGAATAACAAGCCCCGCTATTGGGCAGTATAATGAGTCCCACTATTGGGCATTGGGCTTTTGGGCGTTTTTTTTTTTTTTTTTTGGGGGGGGGGGGGGGGGGGGGGCATGTTAGATACTAATGCAGGGGAGGGGTTATCGAGTAAAATCATGGTCTATTCGCTATTCTCACCAAAACTATATACCCAATGGGACGTCACTGTAAAACGTACATTACTTATCAATATATTACAGCAGGGGTAGAAAAAAAGGCGTTCTTCCCTACATGATTGCATAGACAGTAACTTTACTCGCTATCCTTCGTGATCCAAGTGCTTGGAACGTATATGCTAGCGAATTTTTGTACAAAATGAAACTATTGAAATGGCTCCCAAAATTTTAAAATCAAAATTTTTTCTCAAAATCCGTTTTGAGGCATTCTGAAACAGCTCAGTGAAGTTAGCTACGCTTTTGGGCTACGGTCCATATCTTCGTTAAAATTGGTCGTATTGCGTCCCAATTTCGCACATATACTCAGCACCCAACCTGGCAGCTCCGAACAATGGGGCAGAGGCGTAGCGACCCCGGGGGCGGTTTCTGGCAGCTCGGGGGAGTGAAAAAACGAAGGCGGAAGTGGGGGCAGCAGGGTTCGGATATACGGACTTCCAATGAATATGTCGCGGGAATAACCATCAGAATCGCTTCCAACATCCCAAAAACTCGAATTAAAAATTTTTTTGATTTTGCCAATTTATAAGAGGGGGTAAATTTTGATAAATTAAGTATCAGGTAACGGACAAGCAGACCAATAGCAATAACTACTAGGTTTTCTGCCACGGTAAATATTTTCATTATTATTGATCGTACTGCGTCCAAACTACTCACATATACTCAACACCCAATCTGGCAGCTCCGAAGGGGGGCGGCAGAAGATATGGACAGTAGCCCAAAAGCGTACCTAACTCAACTGAGCTTTTTGAAACGATTCCTGGATTAAACATAATCTCCGTTATTTGAAGGGTTAGAAAAAAAATATGAGCGGTAACCACCCTATATTTTTTTACGGGAAATTGAAAAATAGTTGCTCCAAAAGTAAAGTAAGAACGAAAATTTTTGAAATTCCATATTTTGCTTCCTATAAATTATAACGAAATTCTAGCGCCTAAATTTTCAGTGTATATAGCCAAGAGTTTCCGATAAAAATTTTAGCCATGTATTTCCACTGGTTCTCGAATTTTATCGATTTGAAGATCGAAAGATCGACAAAAGTATAAAAAAGCAATTAGCGGGAATCGAGGAAAGAAAGAATTGCAAGCTACTTTCACATGTTTGGCTTGAAAAAGTTAATGTATTCGTTTTTCAAGCTAGATATAACTGTTCAATATTATTCATCATTATAATATTAACATGATTATATAAATTGAAATTATATTATAAAACATGGTTATCTAAATTGACCATTTCCACCAAAATTCTTCAGTACCTAAGCTAAGCCTTCTTGGGCTTTGCGGCGTACCGCTGTACAAAAATAGCTTCAAAACCAGTCTTACCAACCTCAGATTGGATTTTTGACTTCAGAAACGTATTCCTCACATTCCAAAGTGTAAAATAACAGTTGAAAAAAAATTCGAAAATTTCGAATTTTTGGGTTAGTTTTAGTGATAAGTTGCCTTAAGAAACACCCTGTACATATGTGTGTGTGTGTGTGATTCCAGACGATAACTCACCTTAGGATTGAGATAAAAATTCCGTTCTTGCGCCGTAAAATCAAACTTTCCAAACGAAAGCACAAGTTCGTTGGCCAGCACTTTTTGAAAAGTAAATAGGTCAAATTTCAAAAATGTGCTAAAAATCGTTAAAAATGGCGAAAAGATGTTAAAATTGTTAAATTTATACATATATTTTTTAAATGTTAGTCAAAACAAATGTATCAAGGAAGAACTAAACATTAAAAAACGTATATACAAAATTATGCTGAAAATGCTGAACACCCAAAATCATTTTTGAAAAATGAGTTTTTCGTCCATAAAACTGGCAGTGAACAATTTCTTTACATTCAAAGTGCTAACATTTCAAAACAATGTAGCATAATATAGTATGATAATAATCTACGAAAATTCGCTCACTCGATCATGCTGCAAGACTGGAACTTTTTAATGTCATAAGATGGAAAACTCGAGAAAAAACTTAAAAATTAAATAACTTGAAAATAAAACATTTAAAAATAAATCTCTAATGGAACTTTCGATCACAAATGAGCTCTAAATTCGACTCCTGAAGTTTATAATACCATTGGGTTTGGGATGCCCTCTATAGCAGTTCTGGGACAGTGGACTAGTGGCATGACCTTAGAGGTGTGCTCTCGGATCCTCATGAAATTAGAGTTGTTGAGTGCTTCCCTAACATGGGGATGTATGTGGTTCTGGGACCAATAGCGTCAGAGTCACCACGCTTTTCTCCATTAATTGAATTCTCAAGCTCTTTCATTCCCAAGAGCACACGATCAGAAAAAGCAAGATGCCGCTAACGGCTAACATACCATTGAGACAGCTACAAAATCCACTGCTTAAAACGCTGGTGCATTATTACCTTACTGTAACTTTAATAGAGAATCAGGTAAGTATCAGTGGTCAGTAGATTATCACGTTACAACCACAGTGACCTGCAAAACTCTTACTTTGAAGAAATGTTCATGGCCGATAATGGAAAAAATTGTATTAGCCACGTCAGTTCCCACTGTAGGTAAACATTTATTACCAATTGTCTCGCTAAAATTAATAAAATCCGCCATTAGGATACGCTACAATAAAATTAAGGTAGGTAAATGCACCAAACACTAATTGGGCTAATGTGAAGCATATAAATATGGGATACTTACAAACCATCGTAGCATTCAGAAACACATGACTTCAACAAATGTTCCACATTTGTTAATACAGAATCAGATTTATGAAAAAGTAGTAGCCTGCAATATGGTTGAAAATTATTGATTAGGATATTATACATTTTATAAATCAAGTAGGCAATGAAAATGAGGAAACGCGTGAAAAATGTAACTGAATAATACATTTTGGACATTTTCTTGTTTGAAATGAACCCAATGAACCCAATAAAATGCACTCTATTAAAAACAAAAGTAATAAATTATAAATTGAAAAAGTTAACATATTATAAGATAAGGAATTGTTAATATGTAATAATTTACAAGGAACTTACTTTTTATACTCATTATCGGGAGTACATATCAGACCATATTCATTACTTCTTCCTTCCAACGGGTTTCTAAGGGTTGGGTCTTCGTTGGTGGAGGATCGTCTACCACATACATAGCCGCATGAATCTACTCCATTTCCGACCCTATAAACATCTCCGTAATTCATGCAATAGATTACTAGGCAAACCTGTAAGTCAGATTGATGCATAACGGAAATTCCCAAAACCTACTTTTATACAATGCAAATACTAGGTACTAAAAATGTTTATTAGAAAGAAAACCGAACAAGAATGAGTCGAATTAGCAGAAGTTAGGGCAAAGTGCAAGCCAAATTCACTTGGCAATTCACATTCGTGTTGATGATTCTTTTACACCTTTCAACTCTCTGATTGATCGTAAAATATTCCAGTGGTTGATTTAACAGAGTTCAATTCGATGTGGCTCACATTTGTGTTGATGATTGTTATTTCTTTCCTTCAACATTCTGATTATAGTGCAGTGTTTACTTATGCAGCTGACATGTTACACACAGCACGTGGTGAATTTTCAGAGAAAATATTTGGAAAAACCCGCGAGAATGCGGATTTAGAAAAGAAACCGGGATTTCGCTCTCTCGTGTTGGCTGTCCTGCCCCCCCCCCCCCCCCCCCCCCCTGCCCCATGGGAGCTAGGTGTCCTCACTTTTTATGAGTTCACTACGTGAGTTTATCTCTCTCTCTCTCTCTCTCTCTCTCTCTCTCTCTCTCTCTCTCTCTCTCTCTCTCTCTCTCTCTCTCTCTCTCTCTCTCTCTCTCTCTCTCTCTCTCTCTCTCTCTCTCTCTCTCTCTCTCTCTCTCTCTCTCTCTCTCTCTCTCTCTCTCTCTCTCTCTCTCTCTCTCTCTCTCTCAAAATTGACATTTTTGTTCTTTATCTGAGTTTTGCCCCTGTTTCGATTTTTTAGAGCGTCCGGTTCGATTCTCTATATAGAGTTCAACATCGGTTTGCAATGATCCAGGACAGAAAAGGTCAAATGTCAGGTGAGGTCGGAGACGCTTTGTGGCGAGGGTCTGCGCCGCATTTTCTGTTAATCACTCTCCTAGAAGTGATGATTTTTTTAATGTCCCGTCCTCTAGCACTTTGAGAAGAAATTCGAGTGATAGAGTGCACAAGCGGATGCGTCGTTCCGCCTCTGACAGGGTCAGGATGCCTAACCCTAACTTAACGAATCCTACGATTCCGACGACGGTCCGGCCAAAAGGCTATCCTTCGAGGTGATATTGTCATGGAGTGGACATCGACCGAAGCAAGGATTGCGGAAAGCCGGCAATAAATTTTCGGGCTCATCCTCGTCTCCAATCTCAATGTTGGGGGTCCTCTTCCCTGGTGCGTTTGGCTGCCTCATCCGAGATGTTCCCGGGCTTTCAGGCCCAGCTCCAGCAACTTGAAGATCCGCCGAACATTCTGACCCTTCTATCTCCCCTGCAAGACATTATAGGGGTTGAAGACCAGCCAGCCCTGGTGTCAACGATTATTGACAAATGTCAGAAGGGGATGCACCACGGGCTAAACCAAGAAGTCTTCAAGGACTTATCTCCCCATATGCTACATGAGCGGACTCGCCGTTACAAAGGACCCAGTTCATGTCAGTCCACTCCTTGTTGGCAGTGGCTGAGGCATCAAACTTAGTCCTCCTCGATTCCCAAGCCGAAACAAAGAACGCTATGCAAAGCAATCTCGGACGCATCCAACCTCATCACAGCAAATACCTACAGGGAGTCTCTTTCCTGGAAGAATCGGCTTGCACAATACTTGATACCGGGCTGCGGCAAATTCCCAACCTCCCCGGCAGCAATTCTTATTTGATGAGATGGCATCCAAATGGGCCCTGTCCTCCTCGGACCGTGACAACATTAAAAAATCCCTGATTAGGGTAAAATCTGGGGGTGATTCCCCCACTGCACCAGCCAAGAAGCCAACAAAATCTGCCCGCTCTAATCTCCCCCCCCCCCCCCCCCCCCGTTGGGAAGGCATCCTCTACGATATTAATTTCGATGGTGAGTTCTGTCATATGTTGCAGGCAACAAGTACTAAAAAACCATCCTACTGAGAGTAGGTAATATGACAGCTGTCTCCCTAATCAACAATGTGGGTTCAGTTTCCTTCCCCCACTCACACGAAATTGCTAGACGAATTTGAAAATTCTACAAATAACAGGATTTTTGGATCTGTGCTGGATATATAGCTTCCAAGGATAATGATGTAGCTAGCATCATTACATAAATGCAATCTATTCTTCTCCTTTTGATCTGCCATCACTCTGGCACTTATCAATGATGGAAGCAGTCTTATCAGGATGGACTGGGCAAACAAAGGAATTTCAATGGAACAATTTCAATTTCCTATCACATTATGTAGATCATTAACCCCTAGCAATTTTAAAACAATACAATTCGTCCCTCAGGCAATGAATTACGCTTTGCACACTCCAAGGTTGGGCAATCCAAATTAGGATCCAATACATTACGTAGATCATTAGCCCTAGCAAACCTTGAAACAATACACTTCGTCTCTCAGGCTATGGATTACGTTTTGAGCATTCAAAATTGGAATTCCGCGGATGTAACAGTCCCAAAAATCCTAAGATTTTTCTAACACATATTGGGTTCTTCTAGCCAGGCTTTAAGTTCCTCTAAAGGGGAGACCGGATAGGATGTAAAAAAGTCGAAGTATTTTTCTCAGCCATTTTTTGGACAATTTGATGGAGTTTGAGGCATTTTCGTAGGGAAATAGTACGATAATGCAACTCACCATTTAAAATCCAATTTCATTTTTCTAAAAATTTTCTTTTTAGCATGAATTTGAACTAATAAAAATGCCTATGGGTAAAGACATTGTGGTGTTCAGTAGGTAATATTATAAAGAAACGAATGCCATCTATCCCATCAAAATAAGGAATAAATTAGCTGAGAAAAATTTGTTATCATGTAATGAGGAATTCTGAGATATGCATAGGCCGTGTGGGGGGTGGGAGAGAGGCTTCTCGAAGTCAAGAAAGTTCAGCCACATGTTGGAAGATGGCAGTATTGTGCTCACCCTTCATCCCGTGTCCACCCCCCCACCCCCCCAGGGGGGGAGGACTTGCATCTCCCACCCACCCACTTCGACTGCCCGACCCCTCCCCTCGCTACCTTCCTAACTACTCATGCTTGGCACTGACCGTGGTGGGAAGAAACAAGGATGTGCCGACACTACACACAGGGGATTTCCTGAGAACCAAAGGATCTGACGTCATGCTTGAGACAGGTAGCATATAACGCTCATTGCTTCAGATGGGAAATTAGTTAGTTTTTTGCCAGTATTGTGTATATGTTTGGCAATTGTGTATATTATTGGAGTAGATATGTACATAATATCGGTACCTACCTACCAAAAAATTTATCCTGTTTCCAAAATTACTAGCGTTGTATTCCCGCCACAACGGCAGGCCAACAGCAGAATTCACGGCACCACCCCACCGGGGTTCCTCCAAGGTCATCCCCCCCCCCCCCCCAGCTCAAGCCAAACCCCCCACACCCTCCCCCATCCACCCTTTGGAGTTCAGTTCATGCTCCGTACTCGTTTCGGGGTTTTTTCAAGATTTTGGGAAAGAATAAGTACCTAGTTCATTGCCTCCAATGAGACTCTAAATCCACACAAGACAATGGCCACATAAATCGAGCAACCTCGAGGTACCAAACAACACTAACAAATTATCATCACAAATAATTTGATAGATAGGTAAAATTGTCTGGATTGAAGAGATGTTGTGTCCGTATCAATTCAACAAAACGCCTGCCAAGTCAGGTGGACAATCGTGAGGAATAAGGTTTTGGGAAATTCACGTTTGCTCGTGTGCACTCTAACATTGGTCTGTTGGCTAAGAAACTCACTGGAAACCACAAAGGAACTAATCCACTCAATCCGTGAAAATTCCACAAGATAGTAGATTAGCCTAATCGTTTAGGAGTTTTGCCTCTAACAACGAATTTTACATTAGCGCATGCGCAATGGCCATACCAATCCAATCGCAATGAAATTAAAATGTAATCCCCATGAGACCATTACCCTCCAATTTGAGCGAAATTGGACGATTAGATCGTGAGTAATGTGAGTTCCATGTAGTTAACGTTTGCGCTTGCGCATACGCCACTTTTGATCCAACGACTATGAAACTCATAGGGGAACGTCTACGGTCAAACTTGCTCAATCCCTGAAAATATTACCAGAATCGGATGGAAATTGTAGAAGCTATGCGCATTGCAAGAAGGATGTCACGTGTGCACATGCGCATGCGCCCCGTTGATCCAATGGTGATTAAAGTCATAGGAGACCTTCTAAAGCCTAACCTGCACAATCCTTGAAAATTTCAACAAAATCGGATGAAAACTGTTGATGTTACTCACCTTGAAAGGATCCCCGTTTACGTGCATGCGTACACGTGATTGTCTAGGGACTAACAACCTAAATCCCTGAACATTTAATCGAAATCAGATAAAAATTGTGGAAGTTACGCATGTTCATGAATTTCACGTTTACGCATGCGCACACGCTCCTATTGGTCTGGCAGTAATTAATGAAACTCATAGGGGACCGTCTACGGGCTAACCCGCCAATCCCTATAATTTTCATCAAGATCCAATTTTAATTTCACATATTTTTGCCCGGGACAAGGTTTTGACACAGGCAGACACGGAACCAAAATGTTCAGAAAGCTGTGAAACGTAAAAAGCAAGTGGAAATTTTGCTTTTGGAGGACACACATTTTTTCAACCTCCTTCACGATTACAAAGCTTCCACCTTCGGTGGTGAGGAAGCAATACAATATTGATCGCGGAAAATGTGAGAGTTTGAATGTGGAAATGATCTGTAAAGGGTGGGTTATCTGTAACGGGGATAATAAACCTGGTGCAATGAACCCCTCTGCAACATTTTGAGACCATCACCATCTCTGTAGATCAGATACCTAGTTTCCGAGATATGCCGTTTTCAAATACATCGAATTTTTCGGATTTGTCAACCCCTAAAAGCAGCCCGTATCAGCCCCCTATATCAGCTCATTGCTTGGCTCAGAAACTATCTGATATACAGAGATGGTGATGGTCTCAAAATGTAGCAAATTTAGTCCGCTTTAAAAACGTATTCGGTAGGTGTTTGGCCCTAACCAAAATTCGGATTCTTCCGCCAGGACTTGAAATGGGGTTGGCATGTTGTCTTCCCAAACTTCCGACAGAGCGAATAAGTCGTTCAATGTTTTTATCCCGCTTTTTACATATTTAATGATGGAACACTGATAATACCTATTTTTCCCGATCATCTCGTAATAATATACGATTTGAGCTCCCGAAGGTGCAGTGAAATTGTGAAGTATTAATTATAAATTGTACAAGAACTTTATATTCTGTAAGCACTGCATTGCTCACTAGCGCCCTCCGCATCCTGCGGACGACAAAGGCAAATGCATATGAGTCTAATTCCGCCTCCCGTACGAGCCAAATGGCTCTCCCGCTATTATGTTTCCGATCCCGCCTTACAGTCATTAAAATGAACCAGGATCCCGTTATTTTGTGTATTTTTTCTTCCCGGATTATTCAGTAGGTGTTACCGAAAACTGGTCATTCAGGGTTAAAATCGCCAAAAACTGAAGTAAAATAGAAAATTTCGCGGTTTTTTAGATTTTTGACAAGATTGTGTTCAGAGCTCAAAGTCTCAAAGTTGGATTGTTCATTGGGCTAACATCACAAAAGAGTTAGCAAAAAATCAGAACTACCGGATTTGAACGGTACCCACCCTTTCAGATGACAAGGTTACTGGGCTAGGTAGGAAGGCCCAGTGACAACCGGGGAGCGGTATTGAGACTCTCTTAGAGCTCCTCACCTTGCCACCACATTCGTCCTCCCCCTCAACCTGACGCTCTCGGTCTTTCTTCCCCCCTCCATAACCTCCTCTCTCATACAGCTCTCTCGACGGTCTTCCCCCTAGCCTCTCTATCATGGCCCTCCCATGTTACTGGCTTGCGGGTGAGCTGCTTTACTGGCCAACGCTCCAAACTCCACTGTCCGGCCCCCCCTTCACGTACATTGATCAGCCCTCTCCCTAATCTCAGACTCAGACTTCGGGAATAACCCTTTAGTAAAATGATAGGTATCAGTAGGCCGTCTTTCGTTTACATCCTCCAGCTGCTAAATTATATGAAGAGACCTGGGATCCCAACATGGTGTTGCGTTACTTGGCAGCGTCTTCACGACTCCTATTATTTTCTACCCTCAGACGATCCTAGCCATTAAGAGATCCAACATTAAATTTGAATCCACGAGAGTTCGTATCTTTATACCCTTCCTATTGAAAACTTCTCTTCCTAAAGGCCGTATCACACTAGCATTTTTTCCGCGTTTTTTCTGCGTTTTTAATGCCAAAACGTGAAGAAGAAGAAGTGCGTTTTTCCAAGGTCAGCTTTTTCGACCATTGCGCATCCTGGTGGAGCGTTTTTAAACTCACTTGGGAAAATTAGAACACGCTCTAATTTTTACCTTGATGCAAGAAAAATACTAAACATAACCCTTGGGGAGGTTACAATTCAATGAAAAACCCCTAGGAGCCCTAACCTGACAGATTTAATAAAAACGCATTCCGCCAGAATGCGCTGTTTTTGCATTTATTCCTCCTCAACATCCACAGCTGACCTTGAAAAAAAGCACTCTGCCTTCTTCACGTTTCAGCGTTTAAAATGCGAAAAAAATGCGGAAAAAATGCAAGTGTGATACGGCCTTAAGGTGATAGTACCCACATTGCACTTCCCATAACTGAGTTGGGAACCAAAGCTAATAATAAAGATAATTGTACTCAATCTTTCCCAAAGGTAAGTTGAAATAGTAATTAACCGTACTATGCTCCAGTGGTCTCATTCAGTAGATTGATCAGAGTTCTATAAATATCAAATGAAAAAACTAGGTAGGTAGAAAAAAAATCCTACCCATTTGTCAAACGGTTTCCAGAAATCTAACTTTAAATATTTCAACCCTCCAGGTTTACTCTTCAAAGGTAACTGGAGGTGATCCAGAGGTTCTAGCACCAACACCCATAATGACTTTTGCCCCACGTTTCATTAACTTTGATCCTGTAGTTTCGGAGAAATGTAAACCAAATAATTTTGGGGAGGTATTCAAATATTTTTTTTTTTTTCTTGGTTGATTACGAATTACAAAAGTTCATGATTGAAACTGATAAACCAAAACTTTCATTCATTATGCCTAACATGTATACAATTTACATGGGTGATTTTGTTTCTTATCACGGAAAATTGTTAATACTTCGGCTACAGCGGAAGCATTCTTCTATCATCTTTTTATTATGATACAGCTCTGAATTTTTGATGAAATATGTTTTAACAAAAATCAGGGTGGCACCCAAATGGAAATTTTAAATTTCCCTGACTGAACTTCAGATTTCTCTGACAAAAAATAGACATTTGTAAGTCCAATAATATTTTTTCTCGTCAATTTAATGTATAACTCACGACCTTTAACGAAAATCGTATAATTTCAAAAATAAAAACAGCCTACGCCAGCATTCTGGTGGTAACAGTGAAGGTGAAACATGAGAAAAAAGATACACTTTTATGGAAATAATTTAATTTATAAAAGAACGTATTAATAATTTTTAAAAATCGCAGTTACACGCAGTTAGAAAAAAAATGTTTCGATTACATACCTAAAGTAACTAAATTATTCCACAGTAAATTCAGGTAAAAACTCGAGAAAAACTCAGAGAATGAGGAAAGGATTGCAATCTTTTTTCAAAACCTAGATTTGTTCATTCAAATAAATAAAATTGTAGCGAATGCCAAATAGCCAAAAGGCCTTGTTGAAAAACTGGATTCCGAATGACTAGAACTTTAATATAAAGTCGGTAGATTTGTGCGTGGGTCATTCCAGACTATAATTTATGGTCTTAGCTCTGAAGGCTATTCAAAATTTTCGTCCAACAGAAAAAATAGCTGGCTGGAAAACACGCTAATGATTTTTCTCCAATAAGTATGGTTTTCGACTAGGTGATGTTTAACCAGGGGAGCCGAAGACATATCCATGTCACAATGTATCAGCTCGTAGCGTTGATACTCTTTGAACAGTTTAACCACCACTTTTGGTCGTTATTTTTCATGCGCAAACCTACCTATGAAATAATATGTATGACAAAGTATGCTGGTGAAGTTGGAGTTAGAACATACCTAAAAAAGTTCCCGTCATGCAGCATGATCGTATGAGCGAATTTCCTTTGGTTATTAAATTGTTTTCAAATTTGAGCTGTATGGGTGCTCAAAATGTTGAATATTATTTTTATGACAAACAATGTATTCTAAATGGTAAAGAGATTTTGGATTTTTAGCATTTTTTGCAGTTTTTATCAATTTTATAACAAATTTTCATGAAATTTAAGTATTTAAGTACATTTTTCAACATAATTTTGTACATACATTTTTTAATGTTCTATTTTCAATTTGATAAACTTTATTTGTGCAATATTTTGCTAAAGATTATAAATTTACATATCCTAGCCTTGTTCAGCCTTTTTTAATGATTTTTTTTCAGCAAATTTTTTGAACTTTGACCAATGTGCTCAAAACGTGCTGGCCAACGAACTCGCCTTTTCGTTTGAAAGCATGACACACACACACACATACAATATATATATATATATATATATATATATATATACATTATATATGTATATATATTATATACTTATATATACTTATACATTTGAAAAAGTGTTAAAATCTAGGAATCGTTTCAGAATGTCACAAAACGGATTTCAATGAAGAAAATTTTCGAAAACTTTTATTTTAAAATTGTTGGAGCCATTAGCCATTGCAATAGCTTCAGTTTCGAAATCATTACGAAAAGTTTTGATCGAAAAATTCCTTAACATTTAGGTTTTTTTTTTTCGTTTTTTTGTTTGGCCAATTCTCTGAGTTTTCCCGATGCAAAGAATTCCCTGACACCTCCAGGTTTTCCCTGACTTTTCCATTAGGGGGCCATCCTGTAAATTAGACGAATATTGATGAGGAAAACTGATTAATAATATCAGATCTGTATATAATTAATCATAGACCTGTTTTTTCATAAAATGAAATAAACCATTAATGAAAATATTGCTTAAAAGTTAACGTAAGTTTACTGGAATGTATACTCTTCACCGGATCGTAGTTTGGTAATAGGTATTCATATATAAGCCAAAAAAATATATATTAGTTTTACACTAATAAAAATAAGTTGCTTACCAATCCAAACAATAAGCTAATGAGAAGAACGATGCCAATTAAGTCGGTACAATATCTATTCTGTTCTGGAATATCCAAATCGATATCAGGGGCTTTCTGGTCATCATGGCGGCTCTAAGAATAAGAACTGAATTACAAATTCTGTAGGAATAGGTGCAAGAAGCGTTAGGGAGAGGATGAATAGGAGGACTGAGATATAATTTAGTAATGTAAGATACAATTCTCGAAGGACCATCTGGGTGCTAATCTGCATTATCTGTGAACATCCCATCAAAATCGGACTAAAACTTGGTATAGTTTTTGGTGTGACGAGGATTTAAAACAGAAAGACAGCAGAAATACTAGAAAACACAAGAAACTTAAGAGTCGTTATTAGAGAGTTTTTGTTCTCCCCGTAAGATTTTTTCCCGTTGACGCATAGAGCAGCGTCTAGAGCAAGCAGCTGGAGATGCTAGCTCTTCACGTGATTTTTACGCGTATATCTACATGTATACGCGAAAAACCAAATGCTAACGTCACGCTAACGTGAAAACAAAGGTCGTTCACTTAAACTACATTTCTTTCTAATTATTTATAAATACATGAATAATAAATAAATTTATTGCTTACTTTAAATGGCTGAATTTTGTAGCGGAGCAGTTCACTATAACCTCTCGACTTTTTGACCGAATCACACTGTGGTTATGTTTGCTGGTAACTGTGTAACTGCGGTTACCTTGGTCACACTGTGGTTATCGGCAACTGTTGTTACCTTTGCGTCAGGCTATGATGACTACCCGTAGGCCGAGATTCCAACGAATGCATTTTCCCGCGCTTGTGTAGATAGGCCTTTTTACCGTACACGCGAAGTTCTACACGTTGACGTGAAGATTCGCGCATGCGCAGTTGGTATTTCAGTCTTTTCACGTACACGGGTAGAAAATTACGGGAAGAACAAAAACTCTCTATTATTACAGTAACACGTACAACTGACAATTGGACAGAACTCTTCACGGTACTTATACTTTTTAAGCGGCCCATTCACGATCCTGCAGCATGAAGTGGGGAGTGCAACTAAGTTCCCCCTCTTTGCTCTCCTCCCTCAGAGCGCGTTCTCCATACACGATCCATCATTCACAGCTCAAACCGAAGGTTTCCCGCGGTGTTCTCCAGTCTTTCCTACACCAGGATTCCGTGAAAGTTTTTTATGGATAATGGCACCTTATTTAAGCAAAAACCAGAAGTGTGTTGTGGCTTTAGCTTTCTTTCATTTGGAAAGCTTGATTTTTTGGCGCAAGAATAGAATTTTTATCTCAATCCTAAGGAGAGTTATCGCATTGAGTGACACACATGTATAAAGGTTGTTAATCTTAGGTACCAGCGGAAGGCCAGGGGATCGATTGTACTACTAGTTTGCAACAAAAGTTGCCTTAGAATATTTTTTTTACTCCGCTTGAAATCTGTGTTTTTTTACTTTTACAATTTTTTCGTGATTTCAACCTTAACCTTAACTCACCTAAACGGCCATAACTCCCTTAATTACCAGAGAAAATTCAAATTTGATTATATTGTTGGAAATAAAGATGGTTCAATTGGTGAAAAATTGATCTAAGTGAATTTTTCCAAATCTTCGGAATGACCACTTTTTTCATACTCTGTAGGGCTACTAAAATTCCACACGTCAAATTTAGCCTGTTGTCTTAAAATACGTGCAAGAATCTCAGTTTGCCAACGGTGTAGTCAATAGAGAGTTATAGCAACCAACGGGTGACGAAAACTCAACGAGGCCCGTGACCGGTACTTGGAGCGAGCAAAACGAGATGCTACCGTTCTTGTAGCGAATTTGAACATATGGTGGAGAACCCCCGGTTGCGTTGAGGTTTAAAGTCACACCAAACTTTGCATACTACCGTTAAAGTGACGCGAATAGTGTTTTTGATTAATTTTGAGCGAGCTGTGGTTCAGTTTCTTGCATAAAATATTCTACTAAAAATACAAATGGAAATAATAGAAAATATGATAGCACTTCACAGTGCTAGTGGAGTGGAATGGGAAGAAGTGGAAGGAACAATTGAGGCATATTTCCTTGCACTTGGGGAGCGAAGCATGCCAATGCAACGAGCCCTGGCACATAATTTTGACCTCGCACAACAATCGAACGAGGATGTTGTGCTACAACTGAGGTTCCATCGAGAACATTTGCAACTTTAAACTTTAAAAGAACGATTTAACATTAGCTGGGCAGGCTCGAATAAATTTACTTCTAGCTCAGTGCAGTGGTTATGAAGAATGAACCGAAGAAACCGAAAGTCGAGACCACAAGCAGAGCAGTCTGGTTACCCTTTGGGAAGGCTAACCGTTTGCCGGGCAAACGAAGTGATCTCTACCGGCCCCCGGTAAAGTTGCTTCATGTTTGACGTCTCCCATTTCCTAAACCGCGTCAAGGTCACGGGGGCCCCGTTGCTATAGTATCCATGCGAGGATCTAACGGGCCCCGTTTGTGGTTTGCTATAACTCTCTAATTTTTCGTTTACTTTTGGTTTATGGGGAAAAACTATTTTTTAATGTTGAAAAAACATTGTTTTTCCAAAGAAATCGAGGGTTTCCTTGAAAAATGATCCACATTGGGGTCGGTTTCCACGTATATTTTTACACTGAATCAAATGGCTTCAACTCATAAATTTGAGTTCATGTGGTATGACAAATTTTATGTGATTTTAGGGGTTAAACTATTAAGCTAAAATGTAAATCTAGGTTATAACGGGGTTGTGGAGGTATGAAAGAGTTACCATTCGATTCAGCGTAAAAAAATCTGTAGAAACCGACACAAAACTAGTATTTTCGTAGGTTTTTTTTTCCAAGAAAACTTTTGATTTCATCGAAAACACAATGTTTTTCAACATTAAAACATGGTTTCTCGCCTAATTAGCAAAGTAAAAGTAAAATTACTACACCCTATGATCTACTTTTTTGTCTTGGTGGGTGATAAGTACATGGAAGATCATCCGGCAGCTCGGTCCTTGCAGATATATCGGGTGGCCACAGGATGGTCTGATGGGAAATCCATCCGACAAGCTCTGCAGGGCACCTGCTGCAAGAAGGCATCCACATACCTTCTGCATGCCGCCAGTGCGAAAAGAAAGGGAAGTTTTTGATTTCCCCCATTTCCTGCAGCAGGATCGTGAATGGGCCACTTTAGAGGCCCACATCTCCGAACCCTGCCAAAGCCCCGACCGATGTGTAAAATACTCGTATATGAATATGAAATGCAACGTACCTATTTAGTTCAATGGTGCGTTAAACCCTCACGTTTCCACCAATGATGACAAAATGGTGCACTACAAAAGCAAAAACCGCTCGCAATGAATGAGTAGATACCTACCTTCTCAGCAACCAAATTTGCTTCCCAGCAATAACTAATGAAGTTTGGCAGTTGACTGTAGCACTATCTTGGTATGCTTAACTACACTGCACATATGCATCATAAGTCTATTTTTAGGTGACAGAAGTTAATATACCAATTCGATTTCGTGATGTAGGAATTCCATTGTAATGATAGAAGAAGCGAGTGGAGTTCCCTTACGGTGCAATTTTTCCTCTGTCCGACGGCTCTAGCCAATCACAGAGCTTACTCGGATACTCTACTCTGCACCGGTTCAACAGTCACCTAAGTTATCCCAGTGATAACTACCCCAGGGTTAAAGGAAGTTGTCCCCGGGATAAGGCTAATTTGGGGCTAATCCAACTGGTGCGTTCATCAGTATGTTTTTGATTCAGGGCCAACTATCCCAGGGCTAACCCTGAAAATCGATTATGAGGATCGTGAATCCAGAGGGCTGTGGGAAACAAACCATAACCGTCCCGTTTATTTCTTGTTGAGAAGATGGCATTTTTATAAATAATGGAGCTTGTCTAGCCAGAGCGAAAGTTACCTGCTTGATTATGTTGCACGCAGAAGTTTTGCTGACACCACTGAAGTCACTCAATGATATCAGCATTGATCCCAGAGCATAAAATCGAAGAGTCAACAGCAGTTTCCTCATTGGAGCAATTGAGCTGTTCCAGTTAGTTGGGGATTCAATTTCCTGCTCAATGAGAGTGAAAATGAATAGAATCGTGGCTTTTCTCATTCGAAACCTCATAAAAAAAATCGACATCATCCAACTCATGAAAGTGATCTACCCGTTCCGTAATCGTATAGGGTCGTCTTTCCCATTCCAAAAATATTGCAAACTCTTCATCGTCCCCGAAGAATCATCAGAGTAAACTATATTCATCTTGGATGACAAAAGATGACACAAATAAACACCAACACTTTTTGAAATAGATAACAAATACCTACTAATGAAGTAATGCTATACAAACAACATAGCTCTGGGTCAAACCCCTTAACCCACCTAGCCGAGGTGGGTTAACTTTAACACAGGGATAAGGGTTGACCCAGGGGTAAGTAGACACTGATGAACGCACTATCCCACCATCGCGAGTTAACTCTCACATAGCCCTGGGCTAACTGTGACTGATGAACCGGCCCTCTGTGGTCAGGGGTAACCCCCGTTTGTGGGATAACCTCTATTCTTATTTTCAACAATGCAGGGGTAACTCCTGACACCCGTTCTAGATACCCACCCTAAATGTGTTGTGTACGAGTCCCAGATGTCGGAAATTAAATGTGTTGTTGTGCGTCATATGATTGTAGCCGGAAGATTCAACATTCTGTCTTACCAAATATTGAGGTAACTTCAATAGATAATTCACCACCGAGGACTCTGCCCACAACATCTTATTAGTACCTACTATCAAAGCAGGACTGTGGTTTCGTGTTGGCCTCTAAAGGATATGAGGGGTCAGGACTCCGGTGAGGCCTCTATAGAATAAGTATGTACCCTCTTCACTCTTATAAAAACATCTAACTCACTTTTTTTAGTCTGGAGAGTAAAGATTTCTTCCAGTTTTCTGACTTGATTGCAGCGCTCGCTTCAGATTGATTCATCTAGGAACTTTATAAATCATTAATCAACAAACATCAAATACTACATCCAATATTATCGTTGAAAGCACCTAAAGTAGGACAGAACACATCAAGTAACGGTGACAAGTACTGTTATGGTTTGAGTAGGTCAAAACTCAACTCTACTCTGTGGTCAGAACAAAATTAGGGTTGTTGATGTTGAAAAAATCGATATATCGAAATGACAACGTTTCTGACTTGATTTATCGATTTTTTCCCACCGATATATCGAGAAATCTGTATTTTTACTGTATTGGAACTAATTTTTCCTCCTGAAAAGCACAAAAGTAAATCCGAACCCTAGCAAATAATCTCAGATCCATAATGGAATACCTAACTTTAAATCAGATACAGCCAGCGGGGTAGCTCCAGTCACAGAATACAGTATATACCTACAGTAGCTCCAGTGGGAGTTGAGAGCTTCAGATGCTCTAGGGCAAAGACCTAAAGCCACGTCCACATCAGCGCTCCACTCCGAGCGCGTTCCAGGGAACAGTAAGAGTATTGACATTCAATGCAGCTCGGGGGTTCTGCAGCCTCAAAACCAGTGGGGTGAGGGGGGAATGTTTGGAGCTACATGACATAAGTACTGTGCAGAAAACCGGAATAGGGTTGTAGTTAGTGGGTGGGTGGTGAACCGCAGGTGGGGGTGTAGCTTTTGAAAAGTTGCAGCAGAAAAAAGCCAGACGCGGTCACTGCAGTGCGGTTTTCCTAGTATGTCACCCCATAATAAAACACCTGCTTGCTGATTCCAGCAACCGGATGCGTTTTGCGGTTTCAGCACAGTATGTCATTAGACTAAGGCGGAGGGCTAATGTGGAGCTGACGTGTATGCGGCGATCCAGATTTTGTCGGTTTTTCGGTATACCATGAAAGGGGAGCAGGTGTGAAGCGGCCTGCTAGTTTGAATGGTAGGCGTCCACTGTGCTGTGGGCACCCCTGGATTATCTTCTGGTGAATCTGAATTTGGCAAAATAGAGTATCCCTCTATAGAGAACCCGTTATAGCGTACAGTAAAATAGAGAACCCCGTTGCGGGTCTGCATACCCTAGCCGCGTAGGCGCGCGGCTAGACTGCTCCCTCGACCAGTCTGGCCTCAGCTGCGGCGGCTGTCATGTAGCGGTTTTCAAGACCATGTAGCCGCCGAGGCTGGCCGCCGGCCGCGTCGGGGAAATCGGTTTCATCTAAATACACAAAAGGAGTGGAGAGCGTCTGGTCGCGGGCCGCAGCCGCGTCAGGGAAATTCCACCTTTACAAAAAGTAGTAATTGAATAAATACAGTAGAAAATACATATGAATAGATAGTACGTGAAATAAAAAGAACCCCTCCTCCTCCCCTATGGATTACAATAAATTGTTGAATAGAAATATTAACAGTTCATTACATCAGTTATTACCAACGAATTCGATGATGACAGAAATAACAATAAAAATTCTTCAAACCAATAAATGATATATACAACTTGAATTGGTGGAACTGGAGCGCGGAAGTCTTCAGAACGCTCTCGGAGCATCTTGATAGAAAATTTCAGCGTGCGCGCTCCGCTTTGAGCACACTCAGAGTGGAGCGTGTGAGGACTGCTGGTGTGGACGTGGCTAAAGAGCAACAACAAGACATTTTTCTCTGATACCTACTCGGTTTTGATTTTGTTTTACGTTTTTCACTAGTCCAGGTTTTGTTTCCGTCTGGACACAGTACTATTAAACTACTCCTCGAATAGCCTGACCTTTATTTATTTCAAATACACCCAATCCAAAAAGTCTAAAGATATTTTTGAATGTGTACCTACCTAGATGGATTCAGAACTGCAGGCACAAAAATGCAATTTATAGACCCAACTGAATGTTTATGGTACCTACAGTGTCATGATACCATGAACCTAGGTGGGGTTCATTCCCTAGGTTCATGCATAATACCATAGTGCAGCCCCTCGAATATTGCCCTCCGACCCTGCATTCTGTCGGAGAATATGGAATTAGTTTGTAACACAAAATTCTTCGTTTTATTCAATTTTGTTTTCCCTGTTTAGTGGAAACAGATCACACCCGTATTCAGATTTCACAGTTTTCCCGCCATTCATTCCATTCATCAAAATTCGACGTTATAGGGTACTATTTTTTTTAAGAAAGCATTCATTTCATTCAGCAATATGTTTGTACCTATCTACCTACCTGATAATGAAAAATTGTCAATATATCGAAATATCGATATTTGTTCACTTTATATCGAATTTCTATAACGATATATACTTTTGAAATATCGATTTTCAATATATTGATATTTTTTCTGATATGAACATTTTTGTTCAAATCCAAACTCCGCTCCATTACCATAACAATCACAACACGCATGGTGATGAATGTAAGTGGACATGGATCCACAAGTACCATGGAGACAAGTACCATGGAGTTGCGGAGAGAATGGAGTTTTCCACCATAGGTTCTTCTTGCGGGTTACCTACTGTCAGTTAAATGTAGGAAGAACTTATCCCGATTAGTTTCTCTACATAAATAATAATAGAAAATTCCGAAATTCGTTAATTGAATTATCATTAGGTACTTATTAAATGTTCGCTTAGGTATTTAGCTGTTATTCCGAGCCGTTATTTAATGCGTCAACAATAACAACATACACTTGAACACGTGGTGACATGGACTTAGGACGCTCAACGTTCATCACTGCTTATCATTTCTCTTCCCAGTTCCAGTAATCTGATTGTTGGCTATGTCATTGCTGTGTACCCATTAATTTCTTAGTTTTTCAACTCATCGCGTTTCCTTGGCTGCTTTGTTCGATTTCTTTGGTTTTTAGGGGATTGAAATCGACATTTAGTGAGTAGGTACATTAGTCTCTGCTGACGTATGTAATAGGTTTATAGATTAGGCCAAGGCAAAATCTTCAATAGATGATATAACTACTGGATAAGGACAATCAGCTTGCAGAGGTAAGTGCAATATTATTTTATGGCCTGTAATGCCTTCCGTTGCCACTTCCGTAATTTACCTACTGTTTATTACTGAATTTTCTCATATATTTCGAGTATAATACAGATTCTACTGAAACTGTAGATTCTACCTTCTTCAACCAGCTTATGTAGTTAGAAGTATTTTTCGTTCCACCTTCTGAGTTTGCAGAATTTACCTATTGTTTTCCTGGTTCGGAACAACTTATCTGATATTCATTCTTAGTGGCATTACAGATGAATAAAGGATTTCACAGACCCAATAAAGGTGGAAAAAACGTTCGGCTTTGGCCGAAATCGTGAGGGGAACGCGGTTCTCTAGAGGTTCTCAGAACGGCGTTCTGAATGGAACGTGAGGAGAACCATTCCGAATGTGTGGCACTCCAAATGCACTTCGATGATTCAGAACGATGAGAGACCTTCTTAAACCAATCATTCATAGCACAAGAATATACATTCATTTTAATATTGCAAATTAATCTTAAAACATTGTGATTAATAATAGGTTTGTTTCCGCTACGTGACCTGAACAGGTTCAGTACAGAGCAAGGTCAGAGCAAGGGCACCTCCATAGCTGTTCAGTTCAGATGTCAGCGGAAACGCTTTGGGACATATTCGGTGCAGTAACCATGGATACACGAAGATCCATGAAATGGAGTCCCGTTAGCGGTACTTTAGCAAAACCATGAGCAAAACCTTGTGTCTCATTCTTATTCGACGTCGACATTCTCGTGATTCACTCCCGAATATTTAATTATTTCTATTTCATTAGTTTAGTAGTAGAAATAAGGAATATAATAAAGGGTCAAACAATTCTAATTTAAAACTTTTAAAAGTTCGAAAATCGCTGAATCACCTGAATAAATACGAACAATGGACTCGAAAATAGGCACGAAATCAAAGGAAACCACAATTTGTAAGGTGTAAGGTTACAGAAGTTTGAGGAAGGATATATCGGGTTATCTCAAGTTCCAAAGAGCGCATGCGCGGAGCAAGCTGCACCTCCTCTTCTGGCGGAGCAGAAAGTTCATGTTCGGATCATGTTCTTTGAGCAGCGGAAACACTGGACATCTTGCACCGAATATGAACCGAGGGACTGCGGAAACGCCATTATCTTACTCCTTCTTCACTGCGCAAGCGCAACTTGACCTGAACCTGTTCGGGTCAGCAGCGGAAACAAAGCTAATGAGAACAAGAAAATCGATGAAAAGCCAAAAACGGGATAAAAAATACTAGGGAATTTGAAGACAAATTCAAATATGGCGGGGCTTATGCTGAAAAAAACCTGTGGGAATGTCCCGAACCAAACGTTCTGAAGATAATCCAGAACCGGGTTCGGAATGATTCGGGATTGTCAGTCGGAACAACGAACCACATGTTCAGAACGCGTTATGTTATTACTGTCCTAATGGCCAAAAAGGGACGCGGCCTAAGTAGAACAGTTCTGATCGGTTCAGGATGGTCTGTCCAAACGAACTTTAGGTTTGTTCGGACATGTAGTTCTGAGCCAGTTTGGAATTCATCTAGTTTGCATTCACATGTGTAGCTTGACTTGAACCTGTTGGGTACAGCAATGGAAACAATCCATTTGTTTAATTTACTTAAGCTTGAATTATAAACATGGAACATACCTCAATGCTTCTTCAGCTGATTAGTGATCAAGTGGCTATTAATCTTGATTATCACATTCAGTGCGGATCTCCCACAGCAGACGATACCACCTTCACTTCACTTCACTTCACTTCACTTCTCAGGGTTTCATTTAGAAATGAGTTTCAGGCACAGCAGCTTACACTATCTCTCATGTTGAGGTCCCTTTCATTTAAAAGCGGATTCCGCCGGTTGCCCCAAGTTGGAGTCATCACATGTGAATTTTTTGCTTTGGTCAGAAAATCTTTTAATTCTCTTCCACTTGATGTCTCTGAGAGAAGTTTTTAAAATTAATCTGTTCAAACTCTTAGTATAAATACTAAATGTCTTGCTTAATATATAAATATCGATTCAGTTCATAAGTACAATGACATGTCTACAGGATTAAATTGAGTGCAACATAAGTATTAACTAAAAATTTTCGAGTTAAAAGTGGAAAATTTAGGTTATAATAAAAATTGAGAAATCTGCATCTTATTAAGGCTGAATCAGACTTGCGTTTTTTCTGTTTTTTTTTTTTTTTTTTTTCGGCATCTTTAATGCCTGAATGTGAAGAAGTAGAAGTGCTTTTTTCCAAGGTAAACTTTTTCGACCATTGCACATCCTGGCTGAGCATTTTTAACCTCACTTGAAAAAATTAGAGCATGTTCTCATTTTTACCTCGACACAAGAAAAATTCTAAAACGTAACCCTTGGGAAGTAACAATTCACTGAAAAACCCCTAGGAGCCAATAAAAACCCTGGCAGACCTAATAAAACTGCATTCCACTAGAATGCCCCGTTTTTGCAGTTATTCCTTCTCAACATTCACATTTATAGTCTTCTTCAGTTGCTATTTTCGAAATGGCAATACAGCAGAAAAAACCCAAACCCGCAATACAGCATTAAAAATGTGAGAAAACTCGGCGCTCCGCGCCTCGCCAGGGGGCAAGCCCCCTGGACCCCCGGTTACCTCTATTTACATACTTCGGACGAAATTATTGAAACACAGAATGTGTTTGCGTTGTCGCGCAACCAAGTGACAACCAAACAAGCGTCATTGTTTACTATTCATTTATAACATCAATTTATATAGTTATAGTATGAAACTACAAAAATTGCGTTGTCGCGCAACCAAGTGACAACCAAACAAGCGTCATTGTTTACTATTCATTTATAACATCAATTTATATAGTTATAGTATGAAACTACGAAAAAAAAAAAAAAACGAAATAAATTCGTGATAAATCAAGAGCTTTCCAACGAATGGTGAACGATTTCTGTGCGATTAAAATGGCGGAAATTCCATTTCCCTACCAACGGCTCGGTTGTACGTGAAAATCATCCGTCACACATTTCGTTCCCATCCCGCGTTCCGTTTTCGGCTAGTTAGTCCATGGCTAAAACACATTCTGTGTTGAAATCTGAAATAGCGCTAGTGTGGTACCGCCCTTACTATATCTTCTCCACAACCTGGACCCTTCAAGAGACCAAGAATAGAATAATGGGGTACATTCAACATATCTACCATAGTATGACCTTTGTTCTCAGTGGTACATTTTCAGGATTCGTTGTTTCTAAGAATCCAACTACTTTGTTTAAACTGGTTATGCCTACACTCAGTGAAGCAAGCAGGGTGAAACGTACCTTTTTTATAATCTATTTTTCTTGAAAAATTACGATAATACAGATTTTATCAAAATTTACCAGTTTTTGCCCCTTCTACCCAGAAATTGAATGTACCAATGCCTTAGGAAATTATGAGAATGAAGTTGCACAACTAGTAAGGGGTGACGCTGGCAGCCCAGGAGTTTTACGATACATTTATGAATTTTCATTTTACCGAAAATGAAATTTTTGCGCTCTATGAGTGTAGGATTAGATGCTCTAAAACTTCTAATGAATGAGTCTTTACTTAGGAATTTTCACTTGTGAGCTGAAGACATTCAATTTACTTGGTTTTTCTAAAAGTTGGAAAAAATCGTCATTTTTTGACGGTCCGTTACACCCTTAAAATTGGATCAATTTTAACTTTCAGGAGCTCATTTGACGCAGAACTTTATGGTCTTTATTTTACTATATAAATTAATTTCAGCTAGAACGCACTGTTTCAACGTTATTCACAAAAAACCAAAATTTAACGAGTTTTCGCATTTTTGACGGTGTTTAGCCCATACATTTTGTTGGAAAGCTTCGTATTCATGTTGAGCACCCCAAAATCATATAAAACCGTTGAGAAAAATTCTACACCAAACGTCGCATCTCCGAAACACCTGGTGACTGGACTATGATTCATCAGTCGCAAAATTTCCATTTGGGTGTCTCAAAAGTCCTACCTTTAATAGGAATTCATCCTGAAGTATTTTAAAGACTCTATCAGTCTTTTATGTCTTCTATACCTTTATAGAATTACTTCGAACTCTTTCTTTTACTCAAGTAACTCAAATTGAGTTGAGTTCTATAACATGATCTACTGAAGTGGAAAGCGTCGCAGTCAGATTGCGTCTTGGTGCACATCGCTTTCCTATGGAGGCGTCTGCAATCCTGATGAGCTTTTTTTTACATTTTATTTTTATTTTTACAAACTTATCCAGCCCTGGCTTGACCTTCACCTTAACAGGTTGGGTGGAACTCTGGTGTTGAATGAAGTATTAATGTGTTCCATTAACAGTTTCTTTCGTAGATGCAGTTAATGAATTCTTATTTTCTCTCCCTGAAGTTCTCTGAGTTTGTTTTTAAATAAATCCCAGTCTGTTTTGCGGGGATTTGTAACAGTAATGACTGATGGTTTTGGGGTGTTAATTTCAAAAGTAATTGATCAGTGGATGTAAATGGATGTAATATAATATTATATCCTGGTTTATGGTACTATGATGAATCAGGTTGTGTGTACCTTCGAGGCAAGGGTAATACGTCCATTATAGATTACCCTCTTCCCCTAAAAAATGTGAGGGTACATCTCACATTCATGATTTCCAAGTTATTAAAAATAATGAAATCTTGAAATGCCTCCAAGTGGTTGAACGGGCGTTTGTGGCATTGCCTATAACGATGTGATGACCATTGGTGTGTCCCCAAGGAGTGAGTTCTTCCAGTGGTAGGGGGACTGGTATCCGTCTTTGGCTGGGGCAGTAGACGGAGGTGTAGATACTGCTCCTCACACTGCCATCTCTGTTCTTCGTAGAGATGAGTACCAAAGTGATGTCCCTGCTATTGTTCTGGAAAATCACTCCCCCCCCCCCACTTTCTGTGGGCAGGTATACAAGAGTGAGATGTAACACCAAAAAGTTGTTCTCTACATGTGTCCAAAGAATTTTAGAGCTAAGTACACACAAATTTACTACAGTCAAATTTATGGCTAACTAATGACACATGGAAACATGTAAACGACTTGATACATCCCATGAGGTCCAAACTACTTCATTCCAAGGCTGACCCAGATGATGTTTGTTGGCTTTTCGCACCTTAGATCTCTACGTTTCTTTATTCGGGCAGTTCATATTATTACAAATTATATAAAAAAGGCCTTCTGTCCTTAAATTGGCTTTTTTAAAATTAAACTCCAACGTTTCTCCCCAGGAACTGGGGCTTCTTCAGGGAGATAAATATTCAAAAGTGTAAAATATCTACTTAAGTAGGTACTTATAGTTTTTTTTTTTTGGTTAAAAATCGAATTTGAAGTTGGAGTATAATAAAAAAGCCAATTTTAGGACAGAAGGCCTTTATTATGAAGCTTCTTAGATCTCAACTTCTACTGTGAAAGATTTTGGTTAAATCCCAAAACTCTGCTTAAAAAAAGATAATAATAATAATAAAAAAATAAAATAAAATAAATAAAATAAACGTGCTCGCATCAGTGCAATGCAGATTTTTTAATGGTAGGAAATACTATAAAACCACCATGGATCTCGAAAAATAACTATCCTTATTTCCAGTGTTTACCACTATTTTGAACTTTTTCCTCTTGATTTTTAGATGGGGAATTTTTTTTCTAACTTGATCAAGTTCATTACATCATCTGAGTCTGAAATTAAAATCCCAGCTGGGTTTGAAGATGAACTTATTTCGAGACTGAATAAAGTGTGTAGAGATGGCGTGGTCAATAGCAAAGACTACCAATGCATACCTTACACAGGTAAATCTTTCTACTTTGGAATTTATTCTTCTACATTCTATATTACTTAGATCCTAAACCTGATCCTAACACCTCTTTCCAACTTACTTGATAATTTAGCCTTACTGCTAGGGACCTTTTAAAATGCTTGATAGTGAAAATGTTGTTTTAATTTTTGGATTTTTAAAACAAAATGAAACCTTCTTAATTGAAAGGCATGCTATCTAATCTGGTTTGCCGTTTTGTATAAAGTTCCAAGCCATTCTTTGGTTACAGTTATTGTTAAATATCTTTATTGACTAGAGTTGTGGCTTTTAACAGTTTTGTATCACACTTCTGTCCAAGTGTGGATTTACTTACTCATTTGTTACAGGTAAGATTTCTCATTTGAATGACCGAGTTGCTGTTATTGATCAACAGTACTACTTCCATGTGCAGAATACGAAAATTCCTTGTTTGAGGGTTGGTGATACCGTATCTTGTGTGCTTTATTTGAACAAAGTTGAGACTTTGGTAAAAAGAGTGGAAATAGTTGAAAACAAAGACGGAGAATGTGCCAAGGTGGAAAAATCTGTTCACGAGCCTAAAAGGTATGGGATTATTGAATTCATTTCTTCATCTCTGTGTATCTACACTTGAAAATAGGTTTTAACTTATTTATATATGATGTGTAAAAAAGTAAAGTAAACAACCATTCCAGGTTGGGGCTTTTCGTCCGACTGCCTCGGCGTTGCGGACGTCATCAGCTGTCCTCCAAATGGAGGATCTGAATTCGTTCTGATGATTTCGCTTAAAGCTACTCATTGCCTCGCCCCCTTGAGTGGAGAGGGGCTCGTCGTACAGAAGCGTGGAAATTACTTGGACGGGAGATCGTCACCTGGGCGGTCACCCATCCAAGTACTCACCGCACTCGACGTTGCTTAACTTCGCTAATCGCACAAGAAACGGTTCATTGCAATGCCCAACCCGTACGGCTATAAATATGATGTGTATGTATGGGATTCTCGTCTTGGCAGGGGATTCTCATTCACCTCCAAATTTCGTACGGAAGAGTAAGATTAATGACGGAGCCGTTAAAGAGTTTTTGCTCATCTTGTCTCCTGTATGTAGAGGAAAATCCGTAGGCTGAATCCATATAAAAATTGAGAGTTTGCAAATGTGACGAAAAAGTTTGAAGAAAATGGTGGGATGGTTTTTGGTTTATTATTTTCAATAATGAACCTTTGTAATCGACCAAGAAGAAAAAAATTAACCCCTTTTCAAAATATGTTGGTTTACGTTTCAAGATGTGTAAAATCCAAAAATCGGAAGAAAAAAAATCCATCCATATGCTGTACACTGTGCGCTGTCCAAAGCTTTTCTCAAAAAGTATTGGTTCAAACTTTAAGAAATATAACTTAAAAATCATTCTTCGGCTGGGGATGTGCACATCAAAAACGCCTTATACCGGGCCATTTTCATGTTCCTTTTTTCTCCGGATGTATTAAAGATAGAACGATGAAATGTTCAGGGATAGTTAATCACATATCAAAGTAACTTTTGTTCATGGAACTTTTTGAAACATTAAATTAAAAAAAAAAAAAAAAAAAAAAAAAAAAAAAAAAAAAATGCCAGTTGAATTTTGACATCAATATCTCATTTACTCCACTTCTAATTCGAATACTAAAAATTGCATTGAAATCCTTTGATTTCGGGTTAAGAAAAAGGAACATGACTGTCGAAAAATGAGATTTTTCAGGAGAAGCAAAAAACTGAAAATCAAACATCCTGAAGTTCATCCACTGATTTCTGTCGTCTATGATCCGTAACTTCCATGTAGGTATTTATTACATCCATATAATTCAACAAACCTATTCAATGACTTGAAGCAGGTTTGTGATGACCTTTTGGTTTATTATTTTTAATAATTAACCTTTGTAATCGACCAAGGGAGAAAAAAAAAAAAAAAAAATTAACATCCCCTGAAAATTTTTTGGTTTACGTTTCAAGATGCGTAGAATACAAAAAATCAAATTAGAAAAAAAAAAAAATAAAATAAATAAATACCGTCCGTCCGCCTTCTGCGGTTTTTTTTTTCCGAAAATACTAGACCAAACTATATGAAACTTGTGTTAAAAGTCACATTTGGGGACTAGATGTCCTAGAAGCTCGGCATCAATTTTTATCACCCCTAAAGTGTTGTATTAAAGGGCCGAACATTAAAAAATCGAGATCTCGAAAACTTTCCAAGTAACAGTAATAATGTTTTGCTTGTCAATGATGAATTTTTTCCCAAAGAATCGATTAAAACCACTCGTAACGCTGTACGTTGAATAGTTCGCTTTCCCTAAGGGCTTGAACGCCGAAAAAACCTTCGAATTTCTGAGCGCGAGAAGATAGAAAAATCACGCGCTGCCAGCGGATCTATTGAATAAACAGTCAAGCTGAAAATTCGCTAGATAGTGAAATTGGAATACATAAAAATTGCCTTGTAAATATCAGATGATATAATGCCAATATTGGAATTATCAGGTGATATAGTTCCAATGGAATTTATTGTAACGCTGCGAAATCGAGTTTATTAACTATTGTCCATGTGATGTAGGTACCTTCTAGTGAAGTATTGGTACCTAAATGCTAAATTTCATCTCTTAAATTGCTCCCAAGTCTACCCTTGGTAGCGGAAGCATTGTTTTCATTTTCGAGAGATTTAAAAGTTGAGGTTTCCACTAAAATCAAACGGCTATTGTTTTTTTACAGTGGTAAAATTTCCACTCGCATTTTACGTTTTAGACTATTCTGATCAACTTTCGGTCCGTGTCTTTCTCTCTCAATCTCTGTTTGTATGTCCGTAAATCCTTGTAACAAGCTTGATTTCCACAATATTAAGCAGTTCTTATGATATTTTCATGGTATGTGCGGGTAAGGGTGAAGATGGTCCCCTATAAATTTCGTTGTTCCCAAATCAATACTTCACTAGGCGCATGCGCAAACGTAAATGTCATCAACCATCATTTTCCCACGCCCCCGTTGTCCGATCTCGCTCAAAATTGGAGGATAGGGGGAAGAGGTCAAATTTGAGCATTCACTAGCAATTTCAACATAATCCTATCATTAGTAGCTATTGCGCACGCTCGAATATGTATTTCCTTTAAACAAGCCTAATTTTAACAGTTTTCATCTGATTTTGATGAAAATTTCAGGGAATGTGTGAGTTAATCCATAAATGGTCCACTATTAATTCCAAACTTCTCAAATCATTACTCAATTTTGCGCATGCGCAAACGTAAATTCCTTCAAGCATAATTTTTGTACGTCCTAGTCGTCCAATCCTGCTCTAATTTGGTGCATAGTTGGGGGACAACGGTTTAATTATTCCATGTTAATTTCAACATAATTGCATCATTATTAGCTTCTGGGCATGCGCGAAAGTGTACTTAGAGAGACAAGGCCTAGTTTAAATCAGATTTTGATTACATTTTCTGGGAATTTGTGGGTTAGGCTGTAGATTGTACTCTATCAATTTCGTTTTTCTCAAATCATTACTCTATTTTGCGCATGCGCTCACGTAAATTACTTCAAGCATAATTTTTCCGTTTTTTAAACATCTTTACTGTGAAGCGTAAAGTTGAGGGGTTTCAGAACTGTCAAAGTTTGAACCCTTCTCGGAGGCACGATGTGCCTGTTCTATTCATGTATTAAATACTGGATTTAATAATTATAGACCATTGATCTGCGTAGAAGGGCTATCTAACACAGAAATAATGAACCTTTGTGTAATAACTTGCAGCGTTTTCCCCTGTAAAAGCTTGTTTCTCTGAAGATTTATTCTCATTACTTAAACTAAACTAAACTGAACTCAAATTTTAGTCCTTTTCTGTGATAATTTTTTGAATTCTCGTATTAGAATGTGAAGAACAAAACACCTATTTTAAAAAGTACCTAGAAACCTCTGAGTAGGTACTTTAGGGATGAAGGGAGTGATTCCGTGTGCAGGATCTTCTCAGGATCTATGAGATGTCGAAGTGAAGAATACCATGGAAAACATGGGAGTGAGGTTCGACATCTAACTCTTCTGCTTCAAAGAGGAAACTATCATAATCAATTCCTGCTATGATGTAATGGATATTGAATCGTTCGGAGCCGCTCTTGCTGAAGTGTTGAGCTGCAAGTTTTGTGGTGGTCGAGTTCAATTCGATGTCGGAAGTAGGATAGGACTAGCGGCAAAAATCTGTGTTGTCTGTTGCTAGTTGACTGAATTCAGGTACAGCTCCGGATCTGGGGATTTGGATAGTTCCGCTATTGCCCCGCTCCTCGATCTCTCTGGCGACAGTGACTCTCTCCACACTACCACTAGTGAGCTGGATTCTTCCTGTACTAACATCTCAACCAATGATGAAATTGTTAATTTTGTGAATGGTTTTTCAAAGTACACCTGTTCAGTGGGATATTTTAATGCGGGTAGTCTTGTATCCAATATAGAGGAAGTGAGAGCGTACATAGACAGGGCTAACTTTTCTGCACTCTCTATTGTTGAAACGTGGCTAACTAGTAAAATCCCTAACAAAGCCGTTCAAATACCGGGATACAAGATAGTAAGACATGATCGATCGCGTAAGCTGGGAAAGAAGGGTGGAGGGGGGGTAGCCATTTATGTCGGGGCTGAAATACGAGGTGATTTTATGTTCTGAAGACACCCATGCAGTAGAGTCCCTCTTTTTACAGGTCAATGCAATGGAGACAGAGTTCTGCTGGGAGTTGTCTACAGACTCCCAGAGAGCTCTGTTGACATTTCTATTCTAGAACCTGTACTCTCCTCTCTAATACCCGCATATAATAAAGTTCTCATTGTTGGTGACTTTAACTGCAACCCAGTTCACGACAAAAATAACTTCAATAAACTACACTCTATGCTCCCTCCCCTCTCCTTGGAGATTGTTCCATCTGACCCTACCCACTTTACTTCACACTCCTCCAGCACCATTGACCTCATTTTAGTGAAAAATTTGAATGATGTCGCGCATTTTAAACAATTCCCCACTCCTGGTGTATCGGCTCACCATCATCTGGCTGTTGCACTGAAAACACCACCTCTATCATTTAAACCCACTATAGTTTCAGCTCGTAATTTTAAAAATATCAAACAGGATGAATTATTGAGTTTTGGTTCTGGACTAGACTGGGACAAAATCTTCACTTTTACTGATACCACGATTATGGTGGCTCATTTTATCAGTCTGATTCTTATTTGCATGGAGTTCTTTGCTCCACTTCAAAAGTTTAAAGTAAAACACCCACCTGCCCCTTGGTTTTCCTACACTATTAAATCACACATGATAAAGCGGGATGCCATGTATCGTCTCTGGAAATTAACGAAATCACCCATCCATGAAACAGCTTACAAGAAGTTAAGGAATAAAACTAAAGCTTTAATTAGACGTGCCAAAAAAGAGTACTATTACAATAAACTTGATCCCACTTCCAATAATATGCGGACTCTTTGGAAAAATATTGACAGCCTTGGACTTAAGGCTAAGGAACAAAATGATGTACCTCTACACTCCCCTGACGACTTTAATCAGTACTTTTTAAAGAAGCAACCAGCATCATCGCCTATGCTGCTCCTTCCCGATGATCCTATCACTGATGGATTCTCTTTCAAATGTGTTCAGGAGGCTGACGTTAGCATTGCATTCTTTTCTCTTAGGTCCTCAACACCAGGATGTGATAATTTTCCCTTGAAATTTCTCGCTCTCTTGTTCCCTCTCATTCTCAAATATTTAACGTTTATTATTAACTCCTGCATTACAACCTCTACATTCCCTCTGCAATGGAAACATGGCATTGTGGTTCCAATTGGTAAAACCAATCATCCTTCCTCGATTGACGAATTTAGGCCCATAACTTTACTCTGTATTCCCTGTAAAGTCTTTGAAACCATCCTATACGATCAAATTACGCTATACATTAATGAAAACAGTCTACTCAGTCCTTATCAGTCTGGATTCAGGATTGGCTATAGTTGTATGACTGCATTAGTGCGCGTGTCAGAAGATATCTTAGAAGGCTTTCATAGGGAGCAAGTCACCATCTCAGTCCTCCTGGATTTTAGCGATGCGTATCAGTTTTAACACTTTCCTTAACAAACTGCTGAACACCTTTAAATTCACAACATCAGCCTGTAAGCTAGTCACTTCTTTTTTCTCTGATAGGACTCAATCAGTTCGAATTGGTGGCTCTACCTCTAACCCACTGTCTGTCCACTCAGGTGTCCCTCAGGGGTCGGTGCTTGGACCGCTATTTTTCTCAATGTACTCCAATGACATTATATCCTGTTTACACGGTCTACAGTATTAGCAGTATGCGGATGATGTGCAATTATACCTGACATGTCCTAGGCATGATGTTCCCCTGGCCATCAGCACAATGAATCTCGCCTTATGCAGGGTCTCGGAATGGGCCAAACTAAACTCTCTCCAGCTAAATCCCAGTAAAACTCAGGCCATAATGTTCTCTCATACTCCACTGGACTTATCTTCCCTCTCCCCAGTTCTCCTAGATGATTATATGGTCCCTTACAGCAAGACGGTGAAGAACCTTGGGGTAACTTTCTCCCACGACATGACTTGGAGTGAGCACACTACTTCTATATGTAGGAAAGTCTACGGATCCCTTTACACTCTACGAAAATTCAGAAATTTCACCCCTGAGGCCCTAAGAATCACTCTCGTTAAAGCTCTTTTAATCCCCTTGTTCATGTACGGCCAACTTTTGTTTATTAACTCCCTTGATGCATCATCCACACGTAAATTAGAAATTGCTTACAATTGTTGTGTGAGATACGCATATGGATTGAAGCTAAGGGGCCATGTGTCTCAGCATGTCAATAGGATCCTGGGCTGTGGGATTGTTCCCTATCTGAAGGCACAATATTTGAAATTTGTTTTCAAACTGGTCCATCCTGAGAACTTTGTTGTGCCTTCCTACCTTTCAGGGCTGTTTCAGAGTGGACTTTCTCCTGGGCTTTCGGCTCTTAAGCAGACCTTCACCAGATGCTGCCAGTTCGGTAACTCCATGAGGGTCGGTGGAGCGAGGGTTCGGAACTCCCTTCCCGTCTCTATCCGTGGGCTGTGCTCGCTTGGTCATTTGTGGGCGCGGTACTTCAGCACTTCAGGGATCAGTAGCCAAACTTCCTTCACCTCTTCAACTTCACCTCACTTCTGATGCGTCTTTCCTTTTCTCTCTTAATTTTTCCTTACTTCCTTCTCTCTTCCTAGTTGTATTTTCTCCCTCTCTTATTTTTGGAAAAAACTTTGTAATTTTGTATATTCAGCCATCTGTTCATTTTTATTGTTAATTTTATCTGTACAGATAACTAGAGGGGTCTAAGACCCTACATCTGTGTTAAGAGCAATAATAAATAAATAAATTGAAATTGAATTCAAGAATTGTGAAAGAATTGAAGCACCGAATTTGAAAGGTAAAACACAAAAATGTATGAATTCGCTAAATTTAAGGCTTATTTACGGTTTGAGGTGAATTGGAAAAGGAAAAGCCGGTGCTGAGACATTACTGTCTGATGAATCTTCCATCTCCTCCAGCCAAATTTCAACCTTACGGAAGTTGTTAGAGGAAAACTGTTTGAGTAAAAGATAGCTGTTATAAAGTCCTCAGATTCAACAAAAGAAGAAATAGTTAAAAAATCTTGGGTGGCAAGGCAATCGGAAGAGTTTGTTACTGAGGAGGAGGCTGACGACCCTGCGTCTGGCGCTGACATGCATTGATGTACGCAACTTCAAAGAATTTTTTAGACCACTTCCCGTGGTCATTTTTTCAAAATTTTGGTATTGATCGATTCGTTATTTTATAAAAAAAATCAAAACAAATGGGAAAAAAAATCGATTTTGTCCCGAAAAAATTCCTTCTCCCCTTAACAATCCTGCTGCACTATTTTACTAGGTAAACAACCATGTGGCAATTTCTACCAACCTTTTACTCCTTGTATAAAACTTAGACTAACTGTCATGAGTTGTTTTTATGTATTAATTTGATTTTCTCCATATGTAAGTTGATGTATAAAGATGCTTATCTGATTAATAATAATAATGTATACCTGTTTTTTTCTTCAATTTTTCAGTCGAGATATTAGTGACAACTTATACCAAATCAAAGGTGTAATAGTGGAGAAGATTTTGCGTGATATTACAGTTGAAAGTGAGGACGTTAAATTTCCTAGTATTACGTTCAATATGGATAGCGTTAAAGCAGAGTTCATGCCACAATCAGGTTGGTGTCTAATCTTGAAGAATAAATTAAATACAATTTATTTTAATTATAAGAATTTACAACCGAAATGTGGGCTTAAAAAATGAAAGATTGAAATGAGAAGTTAGGGAATAAGATATTGAAATACTAACCTACGAGAATCCCTTCTCATATATCTGACTAAGAGCACATTCTTGACTCCACTGGTGATCACCACCACTGCAAATAGTTTTTTCAGATTAAGTTGATATATCATACCTATTTCAAAGACGCTTAATCCACGTCAACAGCTTTTAGATTCAAGGTTTTTTAAATCAGGAAGTTATGAGTGAATAACGTTTGAGGAAGCACCCCTGACATCTGTCAGGTGGGAGCTCGACAAACTCTCACCAGTATCCAGCGACTGGCCTGTCTAACCATCTCCGGAGCAATGCATGGTACACCTACAGCAGCCATGGAAGTTCTACTGGGCCTACCCCCAGTGCATATCTTCATAAAAGGGGAGGCCATGATGGCCTCCCTGAGGCTGAAATGGAATGGCTCTTGGCGGACAACTCCCCACCGAGGTCATACCAATATATTGATACAAGAACCACTACTCGACATGGTGGTCGATATCATGCCCAAAACTCTCTCCCAACCCCATCTCTACAAGTCAATCTTCACAACGGAGGGGCTATGGGAGAACAAATGCTGCTCCAATGACATCATCTGGTTCACAGATTGGTCAAAAATGGAAGCAGGAACTGGCGCAGGAATACATGGGGCCAAACCCAGGTGGAACACCTCATTTCCACTTGGGCAACACACCTCTGTATTCCAGGCAGAAATTGTGGCAATCGAGGCAGCAGCTGCGGAGAGTATTAGGAGGGGCATAAAAAAGCCCATGTCCGCATCCTCTCTGACAGTCAAGTGTCGATAAAAGCACTAACGGCTCCAACCATCTCATCCCGAGTGGTATGGTACTGCATGCAAACCCTCAACAACCTAGCCAAACATGACCGGGTTCGCTTGGAGTGGGTGCTGGGGCATAGAGGCATTAACGTAAATGAAAAGGCTGACGAACTCGCGAGAAGGGGCTCCCAAACCCCATTTGTAGGGCCTGAGCCAGTAGTCGATTTACCAAAAACTACCTTCAGAAGAACCTGAACGTGGGTCAACCAACAAACCACTAAAAAATGGTCCAATATTGAAGGACACGCCCACAGTAAACTTATGGTGGCTGAACCCAACACCAAAATTACTGAAGAGCTACTTGGGAAAAACCGTAGGGAACTAAAAACAATGGTCGGCCCTATAACCGGCTTTGCATCCCTACGATTTCACCTACATCGCATAGGGGTCACACAAAGCTCAACCCTGTGCAGACTATGTGAGGAGACTGATGAAACGGCATCCCACATAATCTTCAAGTGCCCTGCACTCACCCATCGCAGAATTGAACTCTTTGGGGCCCAAACCCATATGAGCTCTATTCAGAGCGAACAATTAATCAAGGGCCTCCCACCCCTCATCAGGGGGCTGAGTCTCTTCGATTAAACAAAAAAATTCTCAGGAAAGTACAATAAGCCAACAGGCTTCCGTGCTGGGGGCTCAAAACCCCCGCCCTGAGAGTTTTTCCATCTACATCTACACCCCTGACATCTAGTTTTTATCAGATTTCTTTCATTTTACTATGCCTGTTTGATGTTGTACGTATACTTGTCTACTGTTTTGATAAGATGACTGAGTTAGAGAGTTTTTGCAGCCTTACCGGAAATCGTAGCAGATGAATACGTAAATGAAAACCTCAGGGAACGTCGAGAATATTGCATGTGCGGAAAACACGTAGTCACGTGAACTCCTTACTGTACACGTGAATGGGTTTAGACTTTGGTCCACTCTAGTAAAGACAACATAACTTAACTTTACTGTTGTGGCTGCGTGCGATGAATTTGAGTGATTTGTCGGATTGAAATCAATGACTCTGTGTGGCAGTGGCGTAGCTAAGCCATTTCTAATGGAGGGGCAACAGTCGAGGATTTAATTTTATTTTATAGTTTTGCTATTCATTTCTAGTGCTTGTTGCTGAGTATACGAAGACTCTTAATAAACTGCCAAACGTTCATATAAGTAGGTAGGTGCTCAATGGCTTTTTGTAATGATCTGAAATCACGGACGCTTTCATATTCATAAACCTACCTATAGATTATTAAAGCATAATACTACTTGAAAAAAATATTATCCAAATAACTAATCAGAACGTGAAAAATTACAATAAATACGAATAGGTAGGTACCTACTTACCGATGAATTGAGGAGCACTAGGTTTATTATACGATTATTCTAGATTTACTGCATGCAAATTCATATACCTATGTGGACTTGCTGTCTTACAGGTTTATCCTTAATTGTTACTTCCGCGTGAAAATAACTTTTTCTGGACAATATCTTACAATATTGTATTATATAAGCAGGTACCTACCTACACAAAATGAAATACAGGGCATGAAACCGAGATCAAGAAACATAAAAAATGTAAACAAACTCAAACCTGCAATATGCTAGGTTAGAATAGAAATGCTGCTACACTAGATTATTTTAATCTTTCCTATTAATCTATTTCAATCACCACTGCAGGCTTCTATTAATTATTTTCTTACTTCATTTTAACTGGGATTTTATTCATAAATTAATGGTATAATACAACGGGAAACTGTTTTGAAACGAACAACCAAGCTTGATCAAGTAGGCAGTGAAAAGTAGGGAAAGTTCATTGGGGAATTGGTGGGTACTGAACAATGGATATTTTTCTAGGGAAAAATCGCATATGGGCTCGCCCCAGAAGGTAGTGGGGAACGACTTGATTTCAGTTTGTAGTATCCACATTTCCGTTTTGTTGACTAGGTGATTTTACTATGGTCCGTGGGGCTGTACAAAATCCACGCCATTTTGCCCCTACACAAACGAACCTAATAAAAATGTCTTTACTTTATTAAGAGCGACTCAAGACCTCTTGGCAACCAGAATCGTATAATAATAATAGTAGTTGTGTTTTACTAATTACATTCATTAATTGAAAGTGTTAGGTACTGAAGTTGGAAGCGTAAAATTATTAATTTGGCTATATCCATACAACGAAATTCTGCATCCTCTATAATTTATGGAGGGGCTCTGCCCCCCTCAAACTACGCCTCTGCTGTGTGGTATGTTTTTTGCAGACTACGGAATTCGGGATAACGGAGACAGCAGTGCCTTTGTTCACTAAAAATAGAAAGTTTGATTTTTTGTAGTGGACGAATAATTTTGTAGCAACATTTTGCGTCCCTGCTGAACTAATATGTGTCTGCAGGGCTTTCAGTTTTCCTGAAAACACTCGCCTATACTTGCTTGGTGGGGTGCCATTACTGGCTCTGGGGCCAAAGGTCGAATGATGCGAGCAAAAGCGTTGACATAAGGAAGGGAAACATCTGCCAGAAGTGGGAGCTGGCGCTGAGCAGAGCAAGAAGGCTGAATGGATAGACAGCAATAAGGTCTCAGTGGAGAGGAGTGGTGAAGTGGTGATGGACTCTGCATCCGTGGATGTTTGAATCCCTGCAGGGGGGGAGGAGACTGCTGGCTTATTGGGGGGTAGTAAATTGTTGTATGGGCGCGTGAGCAAAGCGGAGTTGAGGAGGTTGAAGTTCAAGGTGGGAAAGTTTCCCTTGTGAAGGGGAGGCATAAATAAAACATAAGTGGTAAATGCGTTCAACTTCCAATGGCTGTATTTCTTTGATGGAAGGTTGTTGTGACAATATTTCGTGGGCTGAATCGGCAACTACCACCATATCTTGGACATCCTTAGACAACCAGGAGTCGAACAAAGTCTTTATTTCATTTGTCATCGCTTTGAGCCAGAAAGTTTTAATTATATCCACCTTAAGGAGGTCCTTCGATATTGTAACACATTTTACGTTAATACTGAAAGGGTTGTAATTCACACAGTGTATTAGGTTGAGTGATAGTTGTTAGTTCTTGTATACATGAAAGGTTGGTATACGTTGATCAATTCCTACATCAGTCTGTCATATAGATTTTCACTTCATCAGAATCACTTCTTTGTCAGATGATTGGATTGCAGGATCTTATGGCAAGAGAGGTAACATTCAGGTCAATAAATATGATAATTAGCGAAATGATCCTTGCACCAAGGAACAAAGCATCGACCTGTAAAATCACATGTTTGGATCTTCTTTGTAGATGCGTGGTAAGCTGAGTGGAATTGGTGTAGACGCTATTGATCAAGAGCCTGTTGCTGGGAAAGAGAAGATTGATGGTCCAGGTAGTTTAAGTGAGGGTCCCGGGGATGCTGGATCGTCTCCAATCGCATGAATTTTGTTCATTGAAATTGAATTGAATTGAAAATCGGTAATTGAGGCATTATCAGGTAGGAGCACTTACTCTGGATTCGGGGTGCGAGGGTTGAAGTGTGAGAAAATGTATTTCATCCATGGTGCTGAGATGTGCAAATTGAAGTGGGATGAAACTGCTTGTGGACTGTAGTTCGGGAACGTCGTGGTAACCAATGCTGTGGTCGTGTGTCGTGCTGTTATTTGTCTGATTGCTATTAATGACCTCAAATAACGACGTTTGAGTATGAGTTGGACATCTGAACTAATGAAACCATAAATTTATTTGAACCCTACGTGGCCGGATTCCTCTGCCTTCTTCCTAATAGGTGGTCATTAAACTGTAGCTCTAATCACCAAACATTATGCCTATAATTTTAATCGCCGGGTAAAGAGCTCATTGCCCTATCTAATAGCTGGACCAGATTTGGCTAGCTTCTAGATTTGGAAGTACCGTAGCTTGTATTAAATAATATAAAAGAAAAATGGAAATAATGAGCTGAACTGTGAAGAATGTCCGATCAAAGATACCGGAGCATAAGATTGGAAAAAGGCAAACTTTGTAAGTGAGGTTTGAGGAAGGCTGAATTAGAAGGCAAGTTGCTAGCAGTTGGTGGTTAGACCAAAATGAGATCTGAGCCAACAAGCAGAAATATTTAACTGATCTCCCCCACTGGTGCTCTTCCCTTTCAAGTGGTCCTTCTCCCCTCTCTGTACTCTGATTCTTGTTCAGGCTCTATTGGAGGTCTACTGGACAAACTAACAAGATGCAAAGGTTGGGCACGAAATTTACTATAACTACTTAGTACTAACCTTTAATTAACCATTAATTGTTACTCGATCACAAAACATATCAAAGTAATGTATGTGAGTGTATTTTGACTCTCCGACTGTGGTTGATGCAAACCCGCAATGCTTTTGAACAGGCCCGGAACTAGGGGAAAGGGGGAGGCAAAGGAAGCATCTACCCCAGGCAGGGTTGCCAGGTAGTATTGGAAAAAATAACAGACACTGTGAGTTGGGAAGGTAGATTGAAAACACTATGCAGTAATACATTCCACTCTTGCAGCATAATTATTGATATGCATTTCCTACAATATGTATTTTATATCTGATGTGCATTTTGTAATGTTCCACTAAACAATATTTTCTTTAATTTATGCCATTTTGTAGTCGGCAGACTACGATAAGCGTTAAAAGTATAAAGGTGTCACAAAAGTTGCGTTACGAATTTATTTGAGGTTCTACTGTACATAAATATGAGGTGTAAAGAGTATAAATATATCCCAAAAATGCGTTACGAAATTTTACGATAAGGCCCAGCGCACACGGTGTGACTGTTTTGAAACTGCCGTTGCAAACTAGTTGCGTCTGAAACCAGTTTGCAACGGAAACAAAACTTCTGTCCGCACACGGGTGTACTGGCAAAGGCCTTGTTGTAAATCAGTTGCGTCTATTGCAATCAGTGGTTATAATGTTGTGCAGTAGGCCTACGTGTTGTTTTTAAGGCCTTGGATTAGCCGTATTGCGCTTACTATGTCAGACTCAGACGAAGAAGACGTTGTTAACTATTATCAATACCGAAGACGGCGAAGGGTACAAAGAGAGCATTGGGTTCACCCTTATTTGAACAAGAATGTGAATTCTAGGCTATACCGAGTTCCTGATCATTCATTTTGAGATCCACAGTATTATGGCTGTCAAAATACCACCAAAACACCACGAGGTCTCGTGCAACTGAAGTCTGCAACGCAACTGCAACCGCGGGTCCACGGTTGTATGCGACAGGTTTCAGACTGATTTGAGATCGTCAAGAACCAGTCGCGTCGTGTGCGCCTTCCCACTCCAATACATTGTCAAGGTCACAAAACAGTTGCGCGCGCAACTGGTTTGCAACGGCAGTTTCAAAACAGTCACACCGTGTGCGCTGGGCCTAAGCGAGGTTAAAAGTATGAAGGTGTCACAAAATTTGCGTTATAAATGTATTCTAGGTTCTACTTTAAATAAATATGAAGTGTAAAAAGTATAAATACCTATATCCCAAAAATGCGTTACGAAATTTTACAAGTTGTACAGTACATAAAGATTGATTTCTCTGTTTCTTTATTTTCGTCTTAAAAATATAATTTTTACTTTGTAATTTTGAAGTTTCGAGTTGTCTGTCGACTTTCCACGGATTTTTTGTTCGAATTTTATGTGACGTTTCAAATACATTTTATTACACCAATAATATCGTAATAGTGTTATTCTAATTTCAATTCTGTGGTTTTTAATGTAGGTTGGTACCTAATAATTAAACAATCAACAGCTAAAAATTATTATTTTTTATTAAAAAAATATATTTAAAAATGTTATTTTAATTATTATTAATTTCGTTTATTATTATTATTATTTTTTACTCACTACATTGAGGAATTGAGTAATAGTAAGTACTACCTTAAATTAAGTAAAATAAGGCAATTCTAATTACTAAGTGGAGGTATTTCAAGAACTTTCACGTAGGTAACATAACTACATAGGCGTGGAACAGACGGATTAGTTAATACCCGATAACTTTTTTGTAACGAAACTCATGAAAAGTTATCCTAGAGTTAGCCTAGAAGTACTTATTTTAGATAATTTCCAACATTCCAAGAATGATCACCTCCATCTAAAAACTTGAAGAGAGAATGCACAAGTAGTGGCTAACAGACGAGATCAAGAGTTCCTTCGAATAACAGAATGTTACAAGAATACAGTTATTTCGACGTTGAACAATTAAATGGCTTTTATAATGTCGATTGCCAAAAGTTAACAACTTTGAAATAGGTAGAACCTCTATAAGTCTTAGCTGAGTTCTTAGGTTAGCAAGCAACCAAAGGTAGGACCTACAAAAACTGGGCATTTGCCTTCTTCCTGGGGATTTGGCCACTAGAGCGACTTTAAATTTTCGCCCGGAATAGTGAAAATAATAGTGTGGCCTTGACGCGATGGGAGAGCATCTTATCTACCCCATCTCTTTCTTTTCGTCCCCTTTACCTTAAAGTAGTGATGTTTGGCTTTCTGCTTCTTACAAACTGTAAAGAAGCAACTGCAGTTATCGTTATCGACGGTTTCAGTTGTGTTGTCTATGGGTGTTGGAACGCATCGACAATAATTGTTTTATTTTATTTAAATTTAGTTATTAGTTAGTTAGATACTAGTGTTTGGAAAACGGAATCTTCAGTCTCCAAATTATGGATGGCAGAAAACTGCTTAGTGGAGCAGAGTATAGAAAACTTGCAAAAGAAAAACATGGAAAAGATAGAAACGCAAAATTAGGCGTTTTTTTAAAAACCTAATGTTAGTGAAGATGAAGGCCGAAGATAAAAATCAGGTAAGCAAATAATAATAAGCACACTAGAAAAGAGAAAGTAATAACTAAGCCTATATAGTGTAGGACTTTAGATAATTTTTCAAGACTTTATTACCAATGTAATATATGAGTTAAATAAAAAGCTTGTCATGCTGCATGATCGTATGAGCGAATTTCCGTAAATTGTCGTCCTATATAATATGTTACATTGTTTTGAAAATTGAGGATTGAGTGAAAAGAAATTGTTAACTGAATTTTATGACAGAAAAAATTGTTCTAATTAATATTCTGCGATTCAAAAAAGATTTTAGGTAGATTTTTTGCTGTTTTTTAATTTAGGCAAATATTAATGGAATTTAGGTACAGTTTTCAGCATAAGTTTGAGCATGATTTTTTAAATGTTCTAGTAGGTACTTTTTTGATAAACTTTTTTTGAATAAAATTCTGCTAAAAAAAAAAAGAAAACGAAAAAATAAATAAATATGTATATATATATATATATATATATATATATATATATATATATATATATATATATATATTTATAAATTTAACAATTTTTAACCGTTTTTAGTAGTTTTTTTTAATTAGGCCAATTTAATGTGCTCAATAAAGCTTCACACTCGAGCTTCCTTTATCAAGTTTGACGACATCGCCAGTACATTTGCAGCTAAGAATGCTCGAAGAAATCGATTTTGAGGTACCATACAATACGTAGGTAATGAAGACTCCACAAGCTTAGATAAAATGTCACACACACAATCTTTTGCGTGGTTGCAATAGAGTTCCAATTAAAATAATTTATTTGTTTTGGTCATGTATAAGTGTTGATCATAAATATGAAATAAGTGTTTTTATAGATTAAATTTCTTAATAACATACATAATATGGTGTATACTTTCAACTTCCGCATCTAAAAAACAGCCAAAGAATAGAAAAGTCCGTAATCTGTAAAAAATAATGGAATGAAAATGTCTTTCTCCATTTTTCAATATTCCCTAGAAAATGTAAAAATGTTCTGGAGCCTATATTAAGCTAACGATAATGTTTCATGTTTTCTATTTGTCAGGTGATCTGGTTATCTTGAATTGCTCCCTCGGAAAATCTAAAAAAGAGCCCGAAGTAGAAGTGGAAGAAATACTTCCTGAAAATTCGTTAGTGGAATTCGGCGTTGTCACCAGCTGGGATTCCATTCAAGGAAGCATAAACAACTGTTGTTATTTTAGTATTCAGTGTTGTGAGTCAGGTTATCAGCCGACTAAAGGGGACAAGGTACAACCTATTTGATGTTAAATTAAACCTGTCTGCTTTATTGGTAATATAATTTTATTTGCGAAATGAACTGCAATTAAGTTTAATGAATTATGCCTGTTTGGAGTGTTGTGCGATAATTATTGTGATTTCAACAGGTTCTTGCTTCACTTATTCGGTCAAACGTGAAGCACTTCGCTTGGAGAGCAATCCAAGTGATTCCTCAAAGCCGTTCAGCAGATTTTCACCTTATGAAGGAAACTGAAAAGATGAGAAAAGAATTAATGAACGATAAAGAAGGCGTTAGTGTTGGAACTATGCCTTGTTTTGAATTGATGATGGGCGACAAGAAAAATTTTTTTGTGAGTAATAAATAATGAGGTTTTTTTACACCTTGATTCGTCCACAAAGTTTTTATCTGTTATTATTAAGTATTCGTGATGTGTAGGGCTTGAGGGCGCGACGCGTGTGTCAGAGGGACTATGCTGTCAAGAAAAGAGAGATAAACAATTAAAAAAATAAAACATTAAAAAATAATAAAATATATACTGTAAAACAATACTAAATAACAGCATGCCCCACTCACATGAATTGCAGGAATTTCGTAAGTGAATGATGGTCGGGTCAGCTCGTTCAGCACTTATGTATCGTTAGTCCTCCTAGACGGATAAGTGGCCATTGCAAGTCGGAAGGGGACCGGCTAGGATCACCTGACGACTTTATAACGGTCGTTTCAACAAATTAGGAGTTAACCTGAATTACTGTTTTTTCGGGAAAATCTAAATGCTAGAATATATATTGATGTTATTGCACAACAGTACCTGTCATATATCTGAAACATGAAAATTTTATCAAGTATTAGGTTTATTATTGAACGAAACAAAAAATTCATGGTGTATTTCTGAAATACCAATCATTCATTGATTAGAAGATGTACCTATTTGATCAAAACAGCAACGTATGAGGTCCTAGCAATGAGGGATCAATTGGATTTCTATAATAATGAGAAATACAGGAAAGTAAAACTATGATTATAAATAGGGAACACGAGGTTTTGGATCTCTGTCAGGGGGAGGGAGCTCACCTCTGGTCCAACTATGATAGTTATTGCAGTTTTTTTCTAGGACAGAGGTTTCCATTTGAATTTGATTGTATGCTAAAATGAGAGTAACAGTGCTAAAAATAATATTGCTGATCAATTAATTTGAAAAGTTTTCTTGAGACCAAGTCGTTGCTCAAAAGCAAGCACTGCAGCCGGCGGCACAGGTGATTGCATTCCTCAATCAAACTTGCACAATGTTAGTGGAAGCTTCCTGGGTGAACTCTGCACAGCGGCGTGGGCGGATAAGTCCACATAGAATGCTTTCCAGTGCATAGTACCGCTTAATTCTCATGACCGCAGTGCAATTCTTGACTCTGCCTGCCACAGTGTACACTCAATTTCGAGTTACTACCGTGGTCTCAAGTTCAGGACTTGTCAAATCTCTTGCCCAGTAACATTATTTTTGGCACTATTGCTCTCATTGCTCAGTCAGTCTCCAGCTCTCGTAGAGTGAGGACGTGTGTTCCTGTGCAATCTTGAAACAATGTCGAAGTGTGGTGGATGTACCAGTGGTTTTGCGCATAATTCATATCGGGTTACGTGTGCGTCTTGTGACAAATCATTTCCTATCGGTTGTGTCAATTTGTCCAAGGATGATTACAAATATTTGATAAGTGAGAAGAAATCATTTATTTGTGACGCCTGTACGAAGGAGAAAAGGAAGTCAAGACTACGCGAGGCGCCTTCGGATATGGAGCGTTATCAGGCTTTATTCGAGATTATAGAGGAGATGCGTGTAGAACTTCGAACCTCAAATGAGCTCTTGAAAGTGGAGATCGAGAAGCAGAAGGAAGAAATAAAGGATTTCAAAGTCCAGTTTCAAAAGTATTCCGATCATCTAGATGAAAATACTAAACAACTCGAGCAAGTAGATAATTCTTTGAAGGGATTAGTGAGTGCAGTTGATGAGATAAAGATTCGTCAGGTAGGAATTGATAAGGAGTTCGCCGCTCTTGCTGAAATCGTAAACACTGTGGAACAGAAAAGCCTTGAAAAAACAATTGAAATCGTTGGTTATCCCTTTGTTGAAGGAGAGAATATTATGGATATAGTCATGGCCATTGGAAATGTGGTTGGCTATCCAATCACCGGCGAAATGATTGATGATTTGTATAGGATTAAGCCAAATCCTACATTTCCGGGCCTCCTGGTCGTTACGTTCCTTCGTAAGCGCGAGAAACAGGAGTTTTATCGTGCAGTGCGCAACAAGGGAAATCTCACGAGTCGTTCGTTTGGTTTCATCAATGGCGATCCAATCAACATATTCTTCAACAACTGTCTAACGTACCGCAATCGCAAGTTATTGAAGCAGTGCAAGGATTTCAAACGTGATAATGGTTTTAAATTTGTTTGGGTTAAAAACGGACAAGTGTTTTTAAAGAAGGATGAAAATTCCAAGGCAGAAGTCATCAGATCAGCGCAGGCATTACAACAAATCAGAAAATAACGGTCAGGAATATGATAAATAATTTTAGAAGTAACCCAGATTAAGTTTGTGATTATACGTCAGGAATTATTTCAATTTATTCAAGATTATGGTCCCTGAATCATTAAAATTGTTGTTACAATGTAATACAAAATGTTTAAAACTTGCTCACATAAATGTGGAATCACTACTGGCTCACTGGTCCGACTTTGTTGAGGTTTTTAATGATAGTGAAGTTGATGCCATAGCGTTATCTGAAACGTTTCTGAAACCTGAAATTAGTTCTGATTGTGCAGTTTTGGAGGGTTATTCCCTTTTTAGAGTCGATCGTACAGGATATGGTCGAGGTGGTGTGGCAATGTATGTGAAAGAGGTACTTAGTCCCAAGATTGTTCTAAGATCTGAATCGGCCTACACTAACACGCCCGAATACTTGTTTGTGGAGGTGGGTACAAATAATAATGAAAAGATTCTAGTAGGTGTAGTTTATAGACCACCGAAATCGAGCAATATAAGTAGTGTTTTTGAAGTACTTTCCTCGGTTTCCCATAATTATGTATCAGTTTGCATTTTAGGAGATTGGAATATTGACATGTTAGGCGAATCGTTTGATAAAAATCTCCTTAATGAATGTTTGCAGACGTATAATTTACAGCTATTACCTTTGAAAGCAACTCATCACTCGATTTTTCCCCCGGCAGATACTCAAATAGATCATATAATGATTAATAATATGGAATCAGTTATTAAATTTGGTCAGATGGTAGTCCCTGGAATTTCAAAGCATGAATTGATTTTCTGTTGCGTTGACTTCAAATCGCAAAAGTTCATCAAGAAAAAGATTACTATACGTAATAAAAGAGAGCTAGATGTAGATAAACTAAAAGCTGAAATGGAGACAATAGATTGGCGAGAGCTTTATGATGAAACGGATATCAACAATAAGGTGAATATGTTTTCGACTACAATAACATCACTTCTTGATAAACATATGCCATTAAAAGAAGTTAAAGTTAGACGACCCCCGGCACCGTGGATAGATGAGAAAATAAGGGATGCGTTCAAAAAAAGGGATATAGCATATAAAAGATTTTTAAAAGATAGATCAGAGACTAATAAGGTAACATATTGTAAATTAAGAAATAAGGCGAAGCAGATGTTGCGTAATGCGAGGAATAAACACTTTAGGAATCTATTTTCGCAAAAGTTAAGGCCGAGGGAGTATTGGAAGATTATACGTAATCAAGGAATAGGGAGTGAGGTCACTAAATCTAATACGTCGGGTTTTAATCTAAATTTAATGAATGAACATTTTTGTAGTAGATCAGTTAGTGTTATTAGCGAAAGTGTCAAAGAATTTTATAATAACTTACGAAATTCGGAGAACCCTATATTTGAACTAGGTGAAATTGACAACATTACTGTAGAAAAGTCCCTAATGAAAATACATTCTGGAGCTGTAGGACATGACAGGATACCTATTGATTTTTTAAGGATTGTAATGCATCAGGTGTCGCCAGTATTAAGCCATATCTTCACGTACTCTTTACAGAATAGTGTGTATCCGTCAGCGTGGAAGTTGTCGATTGTGCGGCCGCTGAATAAGATAGAGAGCCCAAAAAATTTCAACGATTTCCGTGCGATAAATAATCTGTGCGTAGTTACGAAAGATTTTAGACCTATGTGTTTATGAAAAATTGTCAAGCTTCATCAATAGGGCCGGGGTACTTGATCCATATCAAGCAGGCTTTCAGGCTGGAAACAGCACTGAAACGGCGTTGATTAGAGTACTTGACGAAGTGAGATCTGGGATGGATAGTAGAAAAATTACGATATTATGCCTTATCGATTTTGCTCGAGCCTTTGATTCGTTGAATCATGAGTTAATCCTGTCTATTTTAAGGTCTGTTAATATTTCTGAAAATCTTGTAGCTTGGTTTGGATCACTTCTAAGCAACAGGCAACAGAAAATAAGGTAAGGGTGAGTGAAGGGTTAGAATCAAGATTGTGCTCGATCCGAGTAGGAGTTCCGCAGGGGTCTGTAGTATCGGCGTTGATTTTCATTCTATATATAGCGCGAATATCCGTGAATTTTTTGGAATGTAAATATCAGCTTTATGCAGACGATTTACAGATATTTACGCAAGTGGAGCCAAAAGATATAGAGCATGGCATTTCTATGATGAATAATGACATTCGCAGATTGGTGAGGTGGTGCGAAGACCATGGTTTGACGATTAATCCATCAAAATGTAAAGTAATTTTACTGGGAAATGAGAAACTCCTAAAGAAAGTAGATAAGGGCACTCTTTCTCCAGTCATTGTAGATTCCATTGCATTGAAGTTTGAGGAATCAGTTAATAATTTAGGGATAAAAATTGACAATAATTTAAAATGGGATGAACAGGTGAAAAATGTTTGTAACAAAGTCTACAGAGGGCTTTATCAATTTAGGCGGTTGGCGTATCATTTACCTCAATCTGTCAGGATGAAATTAGTGCAAGCTATGTTGTTTCCAATAATAGATTATGGAGCACTCGCATATTGCAATATATCAAATGAAGCAATGCATAAATTGCAATGCGCACAAAATGCTTGCATGAGGTTTATCTTTAATTTTCCAGTTTTTGAACATGTAACTCCATATTATAAACGAGTAGGATGGCTGACGATCAAGGAGTGGAGAATGTACAGAGTAGCACTGCTACTTTTTAAAATCCTTAAGTTTGGATCTCCTAGTTATCTGCGGAATAAATTTGAGTTCATGGCAGATATCCATAATTTCAAAACTCGAAACGCTGTAAATCTGTTAAGGATCCCCATTCACAGAACAGAGTATTTAGGTAAATCTTTCAATCTACAGTCAGTTCGGATATATAATGATACACCCGTACTGTTTGACACAAATAAGTCAATAGTTACTTTCAAAAAGGACTTTAAAAATAAATTATTACAGTTATATGAGTGAGATTATCTTCCATCAAGGTTACATACATATTATATTTTAGCTTTAATTTAATCAATGAAATTCATCTACACCTTTACATATTAATCTCGTGTAAAGTTACAAGACGTCTACATGATTTTTGTTTTTATTTATTCTACTTAAGTATAAGATATACAAAATAAGAGATACTTAGTCATTTGTGCAACCACACTTCCATTCATTTTTTTTTTTTTGGTTGTTTTTTTTGGACGACTGATTACCTATATGTATATAAAATGTAATGATTATTGTCATATAATGTAAGAGAGGACCCTACGGTCCTAATTGTATGACATTCATAAATAAAAAAGTCAAACAGTCAAACAGTCATGTAGAACCCCAAAAAATTCCGAGAGAGAGAGATAGAGAGCTGTTACAAGAGGTCATCCCTTCGGATTCCTTCCAAGTTTTTTGGACCAAAAACTTGTCATCTCCGAATCTCCTCCCAACTCGGTTTCGAATTATTTCAAGTGTTTTTGGCCGAGACACTTAGCAATTTTTGCTTCCGATTGGTAGAGTGAGTGGCTCGAGTTTTTTCTCGCCTTCTCTGAGGGATCGCTGCCCCATCCTTGGCAGTTGAGACAGGTCTATGACCGTCCTACGCCCACTAAGGCCTGTTAGAGGCTTCCTACTTTGGATTGGCTGAATAATTACTCATTGGTAATTTACTAAGTCGAAACCATAGCCTGTATGTACCCCATCAGTTCCTCATTTTCAGGCACGATCGTTCGCACACGCAGAATTGCAAACAAAGAGACATCCACTCCAGTCAAGCTTCCTCCATTTGATTCAGCCAACACATCTGTTTGGCTAAAAAAACTCGAACTTGCCTGCGCCACTGAAGGACTCACCACGGAAGCAGCCAAGTTTTGACGAGCTTTCCTCGGATTGGACTCAAAATCAGCCAAACTTGGTATAGATATCGACCCGACTTGCACTACAGCCTTCACAACCCTCTTCTCCCGGCTACGTGAGGCCTATGAACCTACAGATAGCTCCGACCTAGTAAAACTTCTCTCTACAGTTTCACTAGACGACTCTACTCCTTCTGCCTACGCTAGAACTCTATGTAGACATCTACCTACAGGAACACCTTCCGTTTCACTTTGTCAAATGTTTCTATGTGTACTTCCTGACTCAGTCCGTCTCGTAGTAAGCTCATCCTCCGAGACAGACATAAAAAAACTGACACAAACTGCGGAACGTCTTCTGCCTCTAGCTAACCAGTCAGCTACACTAGTCAACACTACTTCCTCTGATAATGATGCTTCACCCATGCAGAATATCTCCGCACTAGCATGCCCTTTTTATTCCTCACAATCAGCCAAACCACAGGCATCTAATTTCAACCCTCCGGCTTCTCCAAGACTTCAATCCTCGCCTCCTCGACCAATTTCGAGATGTATGGCTACTATACCTCGCTCTAGACTACAGTTTCGATGCAGATCGTACTCTGCCTCACCTCACTCACCCGGATACTGTTGGTATCACTTCTGATGGGGTTCTGAGGCCCCTAATTGTCTACCACCTTGCGCCTGGACACGTAACTAACCAGCCTTCGAAAAACATAACTGCACAGTCCGATTGATGGTAAAACCCGTGCCTGATAACCTATTCCCTCAATCAACATCCAAAATCTGCTGGTATCACGCCTGTTGGGCTTCCTGAGCACGAAATTGCCATTCACCCTGCACCTGGCATAACCCTCATCTTTTGAGGACACAACTTCGCTCACCCACCTTCCAGACGTCCTCATGCAACACTTTGTCCTCCTCTTCGCTTCAAAAGCTCCAGGACCCTCAGATACGAGACTCACTTAGTACTTCCGCCTTCCGGACATCCTCAGTCGACTCTCCATCTCCCTCTTCTCTTCAAGAGCTCCAGGACCTTCGACTGCAACACACCATGTGGTCTTCACCATCTACCAGGCTCTGTAATCTACAAAGAGCTCCGGCGCCCTCTAACACAGTAAACAATAGGCGTAATACCGCCTTCCAGATGTCCTTGATTGACTCTCCATCCTCCTTTTCGCTTCAAGAGTTTCAGGAACTTCAACTACAACATACCAGACTCCCTGAACTACATAGAACTCTGACTTCCACTACTATACTCAACCATACGTGCAACAAAGCTCCACTGGCCGTCTCACCTAATAATAACTGTGAGCATGTGACCAGAGCCCACCGCCGCTAAACAGGCTCGCTTCAGCCTCCGGCAACTGACACTATTTTCGGCGTCATCACGACAACCTCAACACACGACCACACACCTACATATCTTAGCCACCAACAAAGCGCTCCGGCTCTCGGCACCACCAAAACGACTGAGTCGTCATTCTCTGCCTTCAGCCTCCGACAAAATTTCTCCGTTGGCAGCAAGAACTCTCTCTACGAGAGGACCTACTACCACACCTACTCTTTATGCCATACCTCTCTCATTTAATGACTTTTTTCCCAAAGGCTTTTAAGTGTTGATTTGAAGAACATTTCTTGACTTTTCATGTGCAATTCTACTATATCAACATTGCAATCACCATGTACTCAACCTTAAGCAAAGTCTGCTTTGTACTTTGAAAAATTCACATAATTTCCAGCTGCTAATAGCTCTTTTTTTACAGTTGTCCTCTTGGCTCACACTTCCATGGGTCCAGCTCCTCCTCCTGCAGCACAACTCCTCTGTTGCATCACACTCCTCTTCTTCAGTACACCTTCCTTGCTGCACACATCTTGTTCATCGCTACTCTACTCAACACACCGCTACAACCCGTACCAATTGTAAACCGGGCATTGCTAACAATCCGTCATTATTGTGAAACGGTCAGCAAGAATTACAACATATTTTTTCGTAATTATGTAATTCGCAGCTAAAAAATTTCATAAAGGGGGGAGGGGTGTAGTATACACCCGGACCCGTGGAAACTTGTCACCCTTATCTGGCCTGGGAGGTGTCCCCTCACCAGGCCAGTACCTATAAAAGAGCCAAGAGGGCCACTGAAATGTACCATTCTCATCTAAGACTTCTACGGAGTTATTATTCCAGATATCCTGCATCCCATAGGAAGCAATCATTATAGAACTTTTCATTTGTTGCTCATTCTCTATCGTCTTGCTTGGAACGATTATATAATTTGGTGCAATATTTTAGGTTGAAGTAACGAACAACAGCCCGCATCCTCAAGAAGTAATATCTTGCATTTGCTCCTCCAATGTAACCAATCCCCAAATTGAACTCGTCAAACCTTCAAAATGGCCTTTGAAGATTCAACCAAATGGGAGGAAACCTTTTGAATTCAGCATCAACGCACAATACTTGGGGAGGTCGACGGAGATGTTCATTTGGTCATTTCGCCATTTCAAAATCGGACGTCAGTTTGAATTTGACATCGTCGATCCTGAGTTAGCTACCGATCAACACGGTAAGTTCAGATGCTCATTTACGACCCAACCTTTGATCAAAATCGGGGAAGGGGAGAGCAAACGTCTTCTTCTCGTACATCATGGTGATTCTTTTCAAGTTGATTATTTTTAATTTAATTCTTGATTTATTCGATTAGAATTTTCAAAAGCCTCCATTCTTGATCAAATCCAAAAATATCTGGTTACGTTAGCACACTATAACGATTATAACAACTCAAAAGACACTGGAGACTTGAGAGTAAAAAACGTCTGGAAAGTTGGGTGTGGCACATAGCTTCCTCGTATTCATAACACGAAGTTACAGATCATTGATATGTTTTAAACCATCCTAAAGAATTCCATTTCAGTAAATTTTAAATCAAGATCTAGCGTAGAACATCAAAATCGGTCAATTGGGAAACAAAAAAATAATGCGCAGAATGAAGTACCTATTAATTTGGGAACAATGAAACTGACAGGAGACCATCAACTACCTAACTTACACATTCCCTGAAAATTTGCTCAAAATTCTCGAAAACTCTGGAAAATATCTTGTTACAAGGATTTGTGGGCACACGACAGACAGACAGACAGACAGACAAGAACGAAAGTTGTTCAGAATGGAATGAATGACATGTTTATTAAATAATGTAGGGAAAATACATATTAATATTATTATATACAACAACATGCATACAGCTATAGACTATGAGTCTGTCTTCCAGGGGTGGTGTGTGTGGGGGGGGGGGGGGTATACATTTACGCTTGTTTGTTCATTTCTGCCTAGTCCACTTTTATATTTTATAAATTTTTCTTCCGAAATGCTTCACCAATTAAATTCTTCAATCAATATCCTTCTGTACTTTGCAGCCACACTCCCATATTTTGCCAATGTAACCAATTTAATCTGTTCAAGGAGTCCTTTACCTCCTCCTTGCTCAAACGAGCCCGGCCAAAGAAACAGACCCTAAATTTAACGAGCACCCGGCAAACCGTGAGGAAATGCATATCAGTCTTTGGAATCCCCATGTTGTACATCGCACACCTGGAACGAGGATCATGAGGGGAGTTGTACGGTTCACAGTTGAATGGCATCAAAGAACCTCTCAACCTCAATACCCACGTCAAGATCCAAAGAGGGCACTGTTGTTTCTCCGAAAATAGGACACCAGGTCTCATATTGTAGTCTGGTTGTAGATCCGATTGCTTGACTGCCGTGCTCCCATTGTACCAAGCATCGCATGCTATGAAGATCAACCTTCTAATTGTGAATGCCAATCCCCTATGTCATTCAAGACAGTGCTCATCTGGGAACCTGTGGTCTCAATAAGCCCCTGCTAAACACCATACCAGGAACATTCAGCACGCACAGTCTCCTCTGCCACCAACCGTGGATACCGATGCCCAGGCTACTTCAGAGCTCTCATAATATACTTCAAGTGCAAATCCAGAGTATGAAAAAACAAAGGCTCGAGACCTGTCTCCAAATATACATAATAATTGGGGATGTTTTTTGGTGGACCAAAAATCAGCTTGGCTTGGCTCAACCTGTTCTACCACTTTGTATTGCATACCACCCCGAACTTGAGCCCCATAACATAGTATTGATCAGACCACTGCCCCGAAAACTTTTTCCTTTGCCCGTACTGGTACATTCCGTTGTAGAAGGGCAGATCTGTACATACAGTTCATCGCCAGATTTGCAGCCCCTGCTCTGTCTTTCAGGTGCGTCATGTAAGATATCCGAGGGGTGAGGGTAACTCCCAAATATTTGAATGAGCTGACGATCTCAACCTGCTCACCCTGGTATGTCCATCACTCCACATCTGCCTGACGTCCTCCCCTGCTGAACACCATGATGCTGGACTTGGACAGGTTCTCTTCTAATTCCCATCTCTCAGTATACCTTTCAAGGCTGCTGATGTTACTCTGCAGGTCATCTATACTTTCAGCCACGATTACCACATCATCCGCATACATAAATGCACTGATGGTTCGACCTCCCACTCTAATTCCACAAGGCAAGGAAGAGGCCGTTCAGGAAGAGAGAGAATAACAAGGGGCTCTGAGGGCAACCCTGATGAATACCAGTCTGCACCCCAAAAGGTTGGGAGAGACCCTGTTTTCCCCAAACCGATGCAGTACTCCCATCATACATGGCCTTAATGACTCTTATCAGTCTATGGCTGATCCCTGTCCCATCTAATTTGTGGTAGAAATAATCACGGCGTACTCTATCAAAGGCTGATCAAAAATGAATAAAGAAAGCATAAAACTTTTTTCCGGTCCCCATCGCCAAGCTTATTAGGCTGGTAAGTGTGAAGACTGAATCCAATGTCGAGTACCCCTTGCCAGGGGTACTGTTAACCAGATTGACAGTACCGTCGACTCATGCACAAACCCCTCAAGGCGTTCCAATACCATGGCGGCAGAAGCTTCGAGGCGCTGTCAATGAAGGATAGTAGTAGGGTAACAAGAAGTATCATCCACATCTCCCTTTTTGAACAATGGGTATATTATCGCTACTGAGTAAGAGCTGGGGACCTCACCGGTTTCACAAATTTCATTGAGCAAGTCCCCCAGGCGCTCTAGAAAACAATCTTGAGCGTACTTATAAAACTTGTAGCAAACCCTATCATATCCAGGAGCCCTTCCCTCCTTGGAATGAGCCAAGACGAACTTTATGTCGCCCAAAGAAATGGTGTGATATCAATTCCCTCAGACAATGACCACTGTGATTGGGAATGACTAATCCAGTCCTCCTTTGAAATGTCACCAATCTTCCTTAAGTTGCTTGGCTTCAGTGTCTTTATGAGCCTCCAGAATTCACGGGTATCTTCATCCGCTTTGAAGCAATCAGTAAGCCCCTAGTAAAATTCCTTTTCTTTTTTCCTGCAAAGCTTTTTATAGTAGGAGTTAACCTGATGGTAAGCCTTTCGAACAATATCCGAACCCTATGACTGATAGAGACCCAATGTGGAAACTTGAACACTCCCAATCCCACCAAGGCTTTTTTCATTCTGGAGGGGCCGACTGTCCCATTGAGACCTCTGCTGCAGCTTGGGTAATCATCTGTATAAGGGACTCTGCCTTAGCATCAAATGAACTCATTCCAAAATCCTGAGAGGTTAAGAACTCTAGCCTTTGCCCATACTGCTCCTTTAGACAATCCACCCATTTTAGCTTAGGGAGCAAAGGCAGTGTTCGCTCCATCTCACTGGACCCACAACTTATCCTGACCGATACCGGCATGTGATCAGATTCTGTATGGCCATGAACAACAATGGACTCAAAGTTATCAGGGAGTACTTGAGGGGAAACAACATAAATCCAGAACTGATGTTCCAGTTGGTCCAATATATGTGAAATCGTCATTACGGTCACCTGGACTCCTTCCGTTCAACACCACTAGTTGTAAATCCTCCATAAACTCCAGAAGCCTCTCCCCTCTTCCATTTGATGTTTTATCCATCGAGATTCATGCTCGGCTAAACCTTCGATCGTCAATTTCCAATTCATTTATCAAATATTGTTTATTTCCAATTCCTCCATTCATGTCGCCAATCAATAATCATCAAATCATGGTTTTCATCTTAGATATTCCAGAAAAATTATTAAATTGACGAATAATCATCATCCCATTTGTTTATATTCAGATACAGAGGAACAACATACAATATTATTTGATAACGATCACAGGTTATAATAATGCGCTGTTCAATTTCTTCAAAGTGGAAACAGGAAGAAAGGAAGGAGGAAGGTGGAAAGGAGGTGGAAGTGGATACATTTGTTGACTTTCTTATACCCAAAAGCATACCACCAAAGGCCCTACCTTATTGTGCGTTTCTAGTTACATGAGAACTGTTAAGTACATATTCAGCAAAATACTTATTCCCTTCGACATCATGCGTTTCAAAAAGACAGAACGCTTCATAATTTTAATATATTCAAAAAACGCAGGATATAAACATTTATTAGATAAATCACAAATACTATAAGCTATGACCTTCAGAATGAAGTAATTCCGCCACCATCTCCTTCACCACCATTTCCTCAAGCAAAAGCCTCCATGTTGGGATGTCTCAGGGGCTCGATGAAAGTAGCCATATCAGCACCAACCAATGAATTCAGCTCTGGAATTCCACCCTGTTTATTGAATATGAGACCCTCAATGGCGCCATAGGAACTTCTTATTATCAACCCACAACGAATCTGAGCGAACAAATATCTTCATATCTGGCCTTAAGCGGAGGGCTTCCTTTCTAATGCGAAATAATTTGGCCCTTGTGCGTCTCAACCCCTCTGGGTAATCTCGACTTACACCAAAATTGGTACCTCGGAGACGCCCAGCTCTTTTCAAAATATCAGAGACAACTTCACCAAATTTTACTAATAAAGGTGGATTCGGGCGTGCCCTTTGGATCGTATTGACCTCGATTGACGCCACACCCACCACAATATCAAGCACCTGGTCAAGAAATGAAGTAACTACAGTCTGCAAGTTCGGTGCATCTTTGCATTCTAGCCCATTCAATATCAGATTTATTCTACAGCAATTAGTATCCAATTGGTCCATCCTTCGTTCCACGTTCTTGTAATTTTTATTCATTGCACAAATTTCATTTTTCAATTGTAAGTTCTCCAAACAAAGAACCTCCACCTCCTGGGCAAGTGCTGTTATATCCGATTTGATTGTCAGATTCGGAATTGGCGCCTCAACTTTACTGTCCATAACAGCACCGAATTTATCCATTAGTACATCCATGCACTCGGGGCTGAGCATGGTTATAGGTTCAATACTCATAGTGAGTTTCATTTTAGTGCCAGTGGCGAGCAAAGAGGCAACCTTTCTTTATTTCCTGTCAGCGTAAATAATTGCTCAATGGGCTGGTAATGCATTACTACTAGAACCAGACGTAAATACCCCAGTAATCTACTCAGATCTTGAAAATTATTTACGATCTGGGGTGAGCGAAAACACGCAGAGTCGATGTACGAATGGCCCGCTGTGGAGTCTAGATCCCGAACTACAAGCAATACGATGTGGCGGGGAACCGAGAATCTTCAGAAGTTGTTCAGAATGGTCTAAAACGTTGAATGTGAGTGGAAGTACAGATAAAATTACCCAAACTCGTTGTTGTGTCCACATTTGTTCATAAGTTATGAAGAAAGGAAGGTGAAATTGGTCTGGTAGTGCCACACATGAACCAACTGATCCAACCTATCTGGTTGAATAGAAAATCATTCATAGTCCAACCCAACCAGGAGTGAGTTTAGTCTTTCCTCTCCCTCGACTTTGATTGGTGAGTAGGAGGCACCTATGTTGTAAAAGAATGAAAATACGTGAAACACTGGAGTGCAGCCAATGAAGCTGGATCAGTAACAGTTGTTTGAAAACTGAATGTATGTAATTCATAACTAACGGTTTCTTGGCGTTTTTAGGTCTGTATCATGGAAAAATTCGAGGCAATCGAAAAGAAGTAACTGCTTCCCAGCTGATCCAACGAGCATCAGGCGTCATTATGCCAGGACGAAGGTCGTTCTCCCCTGCAGCATTTGTGCCAGTTAAACTTGGCCAGTTTTCACTGTCTGAAAAAGTGTTGACAGCTGCTTTACCAGAGGACAAATTGAATTTGGACGATTTGATGATCAGGGTGTCTGAGGTATAATGGAAGAACAATAATAAAAATATTTGTTATTACTTGCGAGTAGGATTTTATGATTGAAGTAAGCAAGAAAGAACTTCTCTAATAATATTCAAAATGTTAGAGTGTCCCCTCATACCCATTGATACAAATTTCGGAGTATCGACCTCGGTCCAACTGAAACCTCGATTTCACCAAAACTTCATTATTTTTTAATTGTGATGGTGTAGTCAAGTTTTTTGGATTTGTTTAGAAATTGGGAAAAGAATATTAGGGACGACTAGAGATGGTTAGGGAAGGCCGAGAGAAGTTTGTTATATTGAGAAAAAACTCCCGCTGTAGAAGAGGTTTCATTACATTTGCCTCGTTAGCACAGTGGCCAAGAGTGCAGCTTCTCTCTGGAGTGGTTTAGGAAAAGACAATGTTCAAATTTTGTCGAGATGTCTTATATTTTTGTGCTGTTACAATGAGTAACGAGTAACGAATGAGGTCACGTATTTTATGTTTTTAAATGAAAATATATTCCATTCTAAGAAATTTAACACCATTCACTCCCTTCTGTGATGTGTAGTTTTCTTTCTATGGTTTTGTTCCAAGTTTCCTGCACTTATGGCGTCTCTGAAGAAGCATATAAAGAAAACTACTTATCGTGTTAGTACATACTGGGAAGTATGGGAAGTCAAGGCCTTCCAGATGATTTCATTCAATTTGTTGGAAAAATGCATGTAAATGACAAAAAAAAAGCATTACTGTTACCTTGAAAGTCTTGGAGGTCTTGATTTTTCAATATTTCAGGCGTTAATTACTACTATCATTTAGGGTTGATCAAAATTGATACCGATGTTACTGGCACATCCCCAGCCGATGTGTGATTTCTCAGCCAAATTTCATTAACTTCGCTACAGTAGTTCTGGCGGAAAAAAGCTCTGGAGCGTATGGTGGACGGACGGATTTTTTAAATTCGATTTTTAGATTCTATGCATCTTGAAACGTAAACCAACAAATTTTGAGGGGGGTGTACTTTTTTCTTGGTCGATTACAAAGGTTCATTATTGAAAATAATAAACCCATTGTTGAATTACCTTTTTAGCACCCATGGGTTACGTGTAGGATCAACATCAAACTTCATTACGTAATCCCTCTCGAACCAGACTTTGAACATCACATTCTCTGACGTACCATTTTCACTTCCTCAGTCACTGAGTCAAATACATGCTGTGGCAATGACATCGCTCGACTGCCATTTCTTCCAGGGAACAAGTACTGAACCATCAGCTGCAGTTTTGCTCTGTCGTTCGTCCGACCCTAATTCTGCCAAGACGGCTGATATTGGACTCAGGGGGAAATGATATGTGCAGGAAAAACTCCCACAGTCGAAGTGATTTAATTACATTAGATCGGTGGAGTGCTGTATTTTCAGAGCTTTTCTCTGGCGTAGTTTGAATCTTGTCTAGGTAATATATATATTTTTGGGCCGTTACAGGTTCTTCTTTTTCCAATGTCTAACAAATCCAAAAATAAAATATCACCCTTCTAAAACGCAAACCTAACCTTCCCGGTACAGGGTAGAGTAATTAACTACCCCCTCCCCCCTTATATCCATTTCTACTCCTCTGCGCCACTGGTCATGTCAGTTTCCGATGGATTAAATAAAATCACTTTGTCGTTGGTAATGAGTGAATTCTGGTAGTCCTAATTTGGTGCAAGCTCGAGGCACTCCGAAAATGCTATTTATTTACAAAATAATTAAGCTGTGTTATTGTGCTCAACAGTTGTCATTACAAATATATGTGATTTACTGCAATTTTGAATGAATTGACTGCAACACTTAGTTTCAGTTCTAGAAAAACCTGTCTAGTTGTATAAATTACATAAGAAGATGTTATTTCTTTTAGCAATGTTTCGAAAAAGTACGAAATTTCCATCTAGAGTATGTGTCCGATCTGGTAAATGCCAGTTCTCGCGTACGATAAAAAAAGAGCATCACGAAAGAAAGACTATCAAAATGTGAGAGCTTTGTGAGTACATCGTGTCGCGTCCAAGCTTAAGGACGTTAATCGTCATAGGTTTTTAAAAATTAAAAAAGTATTATGTAATCAACCTACACATAACAACAAATTACAACCCGGGTTTACAAATTTCATCAACCCTTCCTTCCAAAACACCGATATCTGTTAGTATTAGTAGGTTTTGAATTTACGATTGTTTCTAAAAACATGTTCTTTAATATTTTTAAATACAATTAGATTTGATTCTGAGACCTATGTTACCAATACCAATATTCTAAAATAGGAAGTTTGCTTTTCATGATTTAATCAAATTGTGCGCTTTGCTTGTGCTTTGCGCTTGCCTGGATTCCCAGTGTGACTTGACTATTATACTTTTATCTCACCAAACTTTGTAGAATTATAACCAGTGAGCTTTACGTATCGAAGGAGAATGCAGTTGGCGTCAATGCGCTCCTGGTTAGAATCTCTTTCTAAATTATTTCAAATCTACGCTGAGGGAATGGGTAACTCTAAATTTATTTGTTTGTGTTCATGTCTTGTAGGATTATTGAATATTTTATGATTTAAGGTGCTACCCAGTCTCAAAGAAGATCTCAGCCGCTTTACATATGCTGATCGCATGCATTCTCTCCTTTTCCTAGAAGAAGTTGCAATGTTGAAGCAGGTGGGAGAGCTCCAAATGGAGACCACATTTGAACAAAATGGAGATTGGTTGGTTTTGACAGTGCCACCTCACAGTCCATATACGACAAAATTAGTTGCTGGTTTGTCATTTATTTTTTATTTAAGTTGAACTCAGAGTAGAATGTGCAGGAGTAGAATTACTGAAATGTGCAGGGAATAATACTTTTGGCGTTCTTTTAACGTTTTAATATAATTTCTTTAAGGTAGATAGTGTTTGCTACATTGATTGCATGGGGTGTTTTGAAAACTATTAGTTCATGAAGGGGTTATACAGGAAGGTACATAAATGAAGTACCTCAAAAATGTCTGCTCTCAAACTTCAGAGATATTCGGATACAATTCCTGTTTGAAAATAACCACTCACAATCACACATATAATATATGTTATAGCAACCCCCATCTCACCCTTTCTGCCATTCAACTTCTTCATCTGAGGCCTCACTAGAAGCAGCTTGTTCAGGGGTGCAAGCTTTGGGGCCTCTCTCACATCTGGTGGGATGGGGAAGTAGCCCGCAATTCAGCAATCTGCCCTAGGGACCTCTGATCAGCTTTCTGACCTGAAAACTGGGAGCAGGTAAGCAATATTGATGGTTATGAGAGTGGCTACCTGCAGGATCTAGTGAGGTGAGCGGCAAAGGGACTGAATAGTTCAGAGGACGAGGTTGTTGCCTTGTACTAAGGATCTTCCCACAGGTTGAGGAAGCGACAGTGGCACAGCAAGAGGGAGGGATACTCAAACGGCTATGCCAAGCTGTAACCGTAGCCTAAGGAATATTATGCTGCTAATCCTCAACCTGTTTCTTTACCGGGAAGACCCCTAAAAGCGTAGGCCCATGCCCAGACCTATTTATCTCCAAGAAATAGGGAAGTGGGATTTCAATTAAGTCATTTGTCTTTCACAACATCCAAAACATTTTAGCATCTCACTTCCAAGTGGCTGGTGTCTTCGGTGATGTCCAGAAAGTGTTTCAGTCAGTGGATGGCACAGTAGAGTACCCAACAGTTCTCCAAACTATCATTTCCCAGGCCTGCACCAAGAAACGGTAGCTCCATCTTGCTGCTCTGGTCTTGTTAACTATTTTGTCCTAACCGATAGTCTTTGTGGCAATGGCCACTTCCGTATGACGAAGGCGTGATGGTTTTCAAGGTGGAAGCTGGGGTGTCAGGGGATGTCTCGGACACTGAGTATGCCCAGGGGATTCGGTTTCCCCACTTCTGTTTAATCTGGTTGTGGATACTGCTTCGGGCATGCTTTTCCCTGAAATAATGTTTAGTATTATACCAGGGTTAGTGAGCTATGGGTCATCCTACACGTAGTTACCTATGAGGGCTTGCAGATCGCCCTCATCGCCTTAGCTGAGCAGTTAACCAGGTGTGGTTGTGGAATGGGCCAATAGTCAACGGTTTTGGGCCATATTGTTTTATCTGAGTGTTCTTCCTAAACCAATAGAAAACAAGATCAGCTTTAGAGTCACGAAACTATTCCTCAAAAATAAAGGTAGATATCATGTAACCCTCTAGTAACTTGGTACTACCGAGTAAAAAATTGATTACTGCTTTTTGTTAAACGCCATGTTCCTAAAACTCTGGGGGCCGCCTCAGAATTTGGGGTTACCCAGTTCTGTCAAATGAGTCCTAAATGGAATGGATACTAATCTAATCATTATGACACTAATTGAACTTTCCTTTTCAAGTAATATATTTTTTTATAATTTTCCGAAGTTTGGCTCAATACTAGTTATATATAAAGCAGGACAAGAGAGGCCTGCTCATACTTGGGGAGGGTTGTGCTTTCAAAGTCTTTTCAACTCTTTCAAACGTTGAAAAACCATAGACAAATCTGCTTACTGTGGGAGTATACCATTATTGTCCAAATTTTGATATGTACTTTTATTTAAACATATAAAATCACATTCATCAGACTCATTTGAAACGCTCTTTGTTGGTGTATGATAAATAGTTTTCTTTCCGGATTTTTCTCACTTTATGTCTGTGATCCTTAGTAATAGTACAAGGTATTGGGATAGATATCCACAACTTCACCACTCTATATTTAGTTCATAAGTTAAATAAAAAAATGAAGAAGAAGAAAAGTAAGAGTTGAAAATAAAAGTAAAATAACCAATCAATATATTGTTACTTAACCGAACTTACGATTGTCATAGGTGATATGTTGGTTGCATCTTCAGTGAGTCCTTCCACCAATGCAGTTACAAATAAGTACGAGGGGGTTATCCATAAAGTCACCAGTACTCAGCTCTGGCTCCAGTTTGCAGAAGATTTCCATGAGTTTTTCTCAGAGGACAACCGTTACTCAGTGACTTTCGTTACGAGCAGGGCATCGCTCAGGCGCATGCATCAGGCGATCAATCTTGCTGCTAAACATCTAGGCATGTCATGGCTGTTCCCATCCAGCATTAAGTCCAGAGATCCCCAGGTAAGTGAATTGAAGCAAAGCTACTGTAATACAACAATAGGTTGTATTCAACACAGTTCCTTGATGAGCCCCTTAGGAAAAAGTTGTTGCCTTTGAGAAAATATCTTTCAAAAACGGTTTTACGGTAGTGGATACCTTTATATTAAGTAAGAAATAGGTACTAAGGGAAGGCAAGTGGTAGTAGGTAATACTTCGGAAATGCAACTATTTCTTAACTGTGCAATTTATCCCAATAAGTGAGAAGCCAATGTGGTGCGTTTTGCTGGAATTTCAAATGCCGAAGCCTCCCGTTGGCCTCAGAGCTGAAAAGTGGAAACAGCTGAGTTCAACCGGCTTAGAGCATGTCATTCATTCGCCCTCTCTCCCACATATGTTCACCATTGTACTTCATTTTGTAACTCATTTTTAGTGCGATCCACCATGAATGACGTTTTTTGAACGAATGGTTCTTCACCACTTTTGAGCACTTGAATGTTTTAAAATTTCAAAAAATCTGAATACAATATTCTAAATAGGACAAAAATTGGCTAAACTTCCAAAATTGGTTTTATAGCAGAATTTCTACCCATCAGCTATTTAAAAAAAGTCAATCACAAGGTTATGCTGCAGGACTGAGTATTTTTATACAGTGGAAGCCGCTTATTATTACTGCATTTAATGGTATAAGCTGCTTGTTGTTGTAGAAATACGTGGGCCCCAATCGGCACTAAAAGCCAGGTGATATTTTTGGGCCGAAAAGTAGAGGATTTAGCAAAACAGTAGGGCCATGAACATTTTCGCGCTATTGATGGGTGGTTCATCAGTAGGAAAAAACGTCATAACATTGTTTTCAAAACCACCATTCAAGTTTGTATAATTAAAATAACATGAACGCTTACATTTTTAACAAAACTCATTTATTTAGTTATTTTAGGCTAAAAAAGTAGTTTACAAAAATACATTATTCGTATACGATTATAGGCTGTTTTATGTTAGAAAATGTTGGGTCCTGAATTAGTGAGCCTGAATTAGTTTTTTTTATTACGGAAGTGAAAGTTGGATAGGTATAAAAGGGCGCCTGCATTCACCAACAAGGAAGCTACCTACGTTTTTATCGGACTTATTTAAAACACACAAAACGATTAACAAAAAGGCATTGGAAAGAAAGCATTGTTTGTGGAAATAACGGAAAATGTCGTATACGTACACGTGAGACCATTTGCATGATGGTAATGCTTCTTCTATGGCCATTAGAAATTTAGGAAAAACATCTCATTCGTAATCGGAAATGGTAAAACGGTTGTAATGCAATTGATGGAACTTAACATAATCACTCTTTTATGTTATACTTCCTATTTTACTATTTTGTAACTCATCTTGGTATTACCCCACATCCTTACAACAAAGAAGGTTTTGAGACGGTTTTCCAACGTGGAATTTTAGTTATTTTAATTGTGCAGCACAAGTTCGCCACTGTTGTACCATTTATTTTGGCTGAATCTCTTGTTCTCTCTTTTTTTTTCAGATCATTGTTGAAGATGAGATTCCAGAAAATACTTGCGACGATAACCTTGCTACGTCCAAGGGCAAAGAAGTTCCTAAAAAACTACTGGAGCTTATGAAAAATTTGCCAACAGGTTCCAGGTCTTTGGCAATGGAACAGTTGACAGATGAATGGATGAAGAGTGAAGTAAGTAAATGTTGATAAGAAACCGAAGTGTATGCTTTTTTTTCTCTGTTATGTGATTGGGAAATTTACTTTCTTTTGATATAGAGTGAAGCAAAGGTTGATAAACCAGTGAAAGAGGAGCATTTTGTGTATGGACCGGATCCTCGTAAGTTGTCCGTACCACTACCAACATCTCGCTTGAGTATCCAACAAAAGTGGCAAGCTTCTGTGAAGGGATCACCAGGTAGATTTCAGAGACAAGGCAGTCATGGTGCGGGCTCCTACAGAAGGGGGGTGGGAAGAGGCAAGGTCCAATGGAATCGTCATGGATCTGGCTATGGAATCCACTGCACGCTGGATAGTGAGTCCAAGGTGAATATTCAGGGACATCAAGTGAAGAAAATCAAGTAAGTTGGTTGTTTATTTCGCATAACTACTACATTTATGTAGAATTGAATCGGCAAAGCTAGTTATTTGTTCGGTAGTAACACTGTTGTAGAGGATTGGTTCTAATTTACTAATCTTCCTTTCCAGGTGGTTTAATCGAGGTTTGAATGAGCAACAAAAGGATGCAGTGAGGAACGTTTTAGCTGGAGAAGCTAGGCCACTTCCTTATATTCTCTTCGGACCTCCTGGTACAGGGAAAACGGTAACAGTGGTAGAGACGATTCTGCAATTATACTCTCTCATTCCTCAAAGCAGGTAAACGTGTATTCCATCATTGATCCTCTACACCTCTTCATCCTTAATTTGATTCGATGAACAGGTAATCCTTTGGGATGATAATTAACTTGTTGCAGTAAATTGGGAAGCTAATGTACAAAGAGCAAGAAGTTTTTCTGAGATAAGCTTCTGTTTGCATATGGTGTGTTGATGGCACTGCGCTTCTTCTAAAGCTGTCCTATGTACATAACCATCGGATCTATCATGTAGGATTTCATAATATCGGTTTATTTCACAGTCCATGTATCAGCGATTGAAATCCACTGAGTAAATTGGTTGAAAATACCAAAATAAATCCACAAAGTTTGGTTTGACGTGTACCATGATTTGTAAGCTTATTGACCACCACTAAGCAATCACGTTTCCTCATAAAGAGGATTCCAAATTATGAAAAGGAAGTAGTGTATCCATGTATAGTACCATGTAGTTATTTCCTGAGGTGCGGAAGATCCTTTTAGCTAGGGCAGTGCTTGGAAGAATCAGTAATAACCCCTTCACCCTCGACAGCTAATTCGAAATTCCCAAGGTTTGTTGCACAACTAGACTAAAATTGGAATCGAACAAAATGAGAATCACGAAAATCGGTTGAGAATTGTTGTCAGGGTAGTGTCGACAACATTTGTCGAAAAAACCACAATTTCCGGGGGTTGTTGCACAACTAGACTAAAATTGGGATCTAACAAAAAAAGAATCTCGGAAATTGGTTGAGAATCGTGGCTTGGGCAGTGTCGACAAAATTTGTCTTGTCGGTATTTGTGATTCGGTCTTGAAATTTTTCCCCTCATGCTTGGGTTGTCCCCCACCCCCCTAGTCCTATATAGCCTATAATACAAGCGTCAGATTCGATTTTTCAATTAAATCCAGGGTTTTCATGAGAAATCACTTATTAAGTACTGTTATTAAAATTAGGATAAGATCATATGGGATAGAGATAGGCTCATTTTCAGTTACTAATTACGCCTTAGTGTCAGAAGCCCTTCTATATAACTTTGATCTTTAAGGAGAATAAATAAGTTCCCTAAGAGCTCCTCAGTGCCTAGATATAAAAGGTAGAACACTTTCTGATTTGTGCTCTGAACACTGGTTTCCAAACTCTCTGCACGAAATCCAAACAAGTTTAATAATCTTTCCTTTGGGTTAATTACCCCAACACAATTAACATTTACTTTTAATAGCAGTTTATTACCACATTGTATAGTAATGGCCCAAGAATATTTGATACCCTGATAGAGTTGGAACTCATGCCTTTAATTTCTTTTAGAGGAAAGCTCTTTAGAAACAGCGCTTCAACAAATTGCGCTACTGAGGCCAATTTAATCATACCTCTTTGACTGTGGGAGTTTTCCTTGAACGTAACATTTCCTTAGCGTAAAAAAAACAGCCCTCTCGGCTGATTTGGAGTCGAACGAATGACAAAGTGAAACTGCTGGCTGCTGGTATAGCAGGTGTTTGCTGCAAGAAGGCCCAGTGAGCGAGGCCATTACCAGAGTGTGTTTTGACTCATGTGAGTGAGGAAGTGAATGATGCTACGTCAGGGCATGTGATGTTAAGGCTAGAGAAGGTTTATTTTTTATTAAGGTAAGCGCACACTAGTGCTGCTGCGTGTCAGGTTGTTTCATATCGCAACCTAGCACATTAATTGCGATAAGCTCATTAGCCACTGATTGGGCCACAGTTCTACTGAAAAATGATTTGCACTCAGTGTTTAGTCAGTCATGGATTAATTTTCCGCATTGCACTGACGACAGATATTCTGGCTGGATATCACACACAGCTACCAGGGCAGATTGGTCGGGCAGGACGCAGCGAGCTGACATAGAAATACGCCTAGCGAGCAATGTTTCAATCCTCTCTGCCCCGCCGTACCCTGCCCCGGCAATGAAGTGCACGCCCTTGTAAACAATACACTAAACTGGTCGAGGCGTATTTTCCCCCTTGATGTTGCCCATCTCATCCCAGCACTATTGTTGCTTTACCTTTAAAGTCTGGGTCCTACTGTCCTGTGCCAAAAGTAATGGCCCAAAAATATTTGATACCTCGACTGAGTTTGAACTCATGCCTTGAACTTCTTTGAGAGAAAACCTATTTTTAAAGATAATTGCTTTAGCCATCTACACCACCGTAGACAATTTAATGAAACCTCTGACTGAAAAAGTTTTCCTAGAACGTAACATATTTGCAAATGAATCAACTTTTTTTTTCTTTTGGATACCCCTTAAAGTATATTAATTCTGCTTTGATTTGTTCAAAATGTTGCTATTTTCCCAACCAATAAACAATATACTTATTTTTTATTATTCTGATTTTTTTAAAGGCTGCTCGTTGCTACACCTTCCAATAGTGCTGCAGATTTGATCACCGAACGTATATTGTCTTGTGCAAACTGGAAGCAAAGAGACTTGTTGAGGATGGTAGGATACCACTATCTTGAACAAGGGCGAATAAATGCGTCAATAGTGCCATATAGTGCTGTCCCAGATGTCAAAGCTATCAATATATCTGGTACAAGCGGTAGCTCCCGTGAGTTTTCAAGTTTTTAGTTGTTTTGTATCAGTAGGGACTTATTTTTATACTGTTAGGCTCAGTTCCACCAACGGGAGTTGACTCCCAAGTCTTGTAACATATGAACTAGATAATAACTACGAGTCAGTGTTTTTTTGACAATTTCACCATCAACTTTTTCTCATGGATTAGCAGACGGTCATCAATTAATTTGCCTGTCAGTAACTCTCCTCAAACCAAAAATGAGTGAATACCAGCTACAGTACTGAAAGTGGAGCTACAGTATTTTTTTCAGCCGCATACAACCATTCCGACACCAAAATGAGGGATGCCAAGGTCAGTTTGGTGGCGAATTTTACTCTGCGGCAAAAAACGGCAATGTACTTGTAGGTTATCACTTCAGACTGTCCACTTGGAAGTGGTCGATTGCTGATTTTTGTATTACACAAAGTCTTTCACTATCAAGTCAGCGCAAATCAAATAGCCCCCCCCCCCCCCCCCCCCCCCCCCCCCGTAAATAAACAAAACTACAAAAAATTAATAAAGTAAAATTAAAATAAATAATGATAGTAAAACATAAATAAATAACCATCTACCCACTCATTTAAGGGGTCCACTCTTTCCTGAATATTCTCAATTGCTCAATTGAGGATTAGCTGCTTGGAGATTTTGCCTGATTTCACGAAATCTTCGTCTTCAGAAGACAAACTCATTGTTTCTTCATTATCACGAGGGAATAGGACATCCACAATTACCGAAATACGGTGGAGCTGCGTTATAATGAAAACCATCAAGCGGCAACCAGGGTCACATAATTTTTCAAGATGGGTGCAGTGAGAATTTCGCGGATCAGTGTAGATCCGTGGTTTAACCTACGCCAATGATGGATGAGTCAACCGTTGTTGGGATGGGAATTTCGTCGCTGTATTGATGAGAAACTGCTGGTGGAACTGGGCCTTAATTGTTGGATCTACACGAAACTTTATCGGGGACTTTTGTCTATCAACGTGGGAAGTAAGGGATTTGATACTGGTGTTTTGACCTCCTGCTCTTTATGTTAATTCTGAGTATTGGGGGCGAATCTCATGAAGTTACCTTTATCAATTGAACTTATAGATTTGTGATCTAACTATATTTGATCAAAACTAACATTATATTATCTTCATTATTTTAGACGAAGGTGTGAAAATGTGTGGGCGTGAGCTTTTAGGCCATCACCGGATAACTGTTGGAACATTGGGTTGCCTGGGACTCCTCTACAACATGGGATTCCCTAGAGGACATTTTACGCATGTAATTGTTGATGAAGCGGGTCAAGCCACCGAGCCTGAAGTTCTCATTCCAATGGGTAAATGACACTTGTGTCTATAATATTGAAGTATTTTGTTTATTACCTACTCGTATTTGTAATAGGGAGAACTGAGTCGAGGTTATCCGTGAAACCCTATGTTACCATTCCAAATTCCTCTAAAGGAGGTAGGTACATACTATATTCTCAATTCATTCTACAGCAGGTACTGTGCCTATAGACAAATAAGACCAGCTCACTAATACACATTACTGAAGTAAGAGAACGAAATTCAATTGGTCTTTGGGTAAAATGTAACGGCCCCAAAATATTTGATACCCCAACAGAGTACGAATTCATGCCTTTACATCACTTATTCCAAATGTATGTATGTGTACCTGTCTGTCTCCCATCACCATTAGATTAAAAGAATTCCGACCTTCAGGAATCTCTATTAAATTATAAAAATTAAAATTATTATAAAAAATCACTCCCCCCCAACGGCTGAGTGGGGGGAGTCTACGAGTGGGGGTATCTTCTTGGATTTCTCGGGAATAGTATATAAGGGATTTTTAAAATTTCTAATCCCACCCAAACCTTGGGCTGGAGAGGGGTGGGAGCCTCTTTCAATGCGCGTTTTTTGCCTGAGTGCTTGATCTTCTATCTGCTGCCACATTAAAATTTGACCAAGAACACTTCGTATATCAGTGACAAAGTTACGTTTCAGGACCTGTAGAACACGATGGTGCCGTCAAAATCGCTGAAAGATGCTCTCTTCCCGGAGAATTCAGCGAAAGAATGCGGGACATGACGAAAAAAATGCGTTCCTCACTATGGTTTTTTCCGCCTTAGACTGAGTAAATTATGACGGTTTTTGCTCGGGTAGGTCTTGAAATGTTCGTTGAAGTTCCAATTTGATTTGGGTTTCGAGACATGAAATTCTTTTTTCCGATTGTAGTGAACGCAAATGTAGACGAAAACGTTAGTTTTCGAGCTACCGTTGGTTGTTGATCTTCCTTGGTACGTCGAAACGTAGTTACTCTGAACTTTGTATTCAAAATCTCTTGGTCTCGGGGAGGTCTCCCGTTTGCCCTTCTAAGCACATAAAATAATGGTCTACATACCTTTAGAAAAATAGATGGTGAAAACAAAAACGTACAAACATTTAACATCCGATACTGTTAGTACTGAAATGTTCTTAAAATTAAACTTTCGTAGTTCCACATAAGGTGCCGCGTTTGATGGTAATTTACAACATAAAAAAGGGGGGCTTCCCATCGGCTGGACGTGAAGGTGAGTGAAGCGAGCCGGAGCGGCTTATAACATAATAATTCTTCGTTTCAAGGTCCTACACCCAACATTAAAGACTCTAAAATCTTTGGATCTATTAAAAATTTAAATATCTTATAAATATTAAGATATTAAAAACAGAATAGTTAATGAATATGTTTCTTCCACCTATTTCCTAAACCACTCCAATTATTCAGAATATAACATCAATTATTCTTTACCCAAGTACCAAATGGTAGCTGATACCATCAAAAAGCACTGCAGAGCTCTAAATTATCGTTAAAAGTGGGATAATTTCTCTGGGACAGATGACGATTTTTTCAACTTGAAGACGGGCTTGGATCCACTGCTATTTTGGGGGAAATAGTACCCAATTCCCTTCCAAAGGTCACATTTAGTTAAATAAAGAACCTACTAAACGCATACATTAAGCCCTCTGCTATCATGTTTTACTCATTGGCTAAGTATTAGCCATTACCATTATTTATTACCAGCCGTAGTGGCATATGACCTCATCTTCTGTCAGGAGAAAAATATCACAGAAAAACACAAGTTCAATACGTGTTAGGAAAGTTGCAGTATGAACCTTCATATCAGGTCGTATTGAAATTCGAATAAGTATGGATGATATTCTCGAGACTTGGACACTAGCGCATCCTTACATCGAGGCAAGGCGAAGTCGAAGTTATTTCACCTTTTGTCATGGTGACGAGTAAACTGCGAAAATGCGCCATTTGTAGCCACAGCTGGACAACTGCATATCATAGTCTGACCTAGTTCCTAGTCAATATTTTCATTATTTGTAATATGCAAGGTGATAAATTGTATGCAAATTACATTAAGTTATCATCAGTTGATGACCTCAAACGCTACGAACGCAAGATTTAATCTGTGGGGTAGAGATCCATATGAAATGTGTGTTGGGGAGTTGATGACATACAAGTGTTCTAGATGATCCAGACATCAGCCGCGAAGATGTTGTGGATTACCTTTCTAGTTTTAGAACTGTTCTTTGAATCAATTGAAACTAAAAATCTGTAGAGTACTGTGAAAGTGGTCTTGTGAAAGAATGTGTTATGAGAGCTCTGTTAGGTGGGAATAGTAAGTACATATCACATGTGGAAAGGTAAGTACCTAGAGGGAAGGTATACCTACATACTTTCCGTATATTTATTACTTGTTCATGTACTTCATTGATGAAAACGAAAGTAGGTACCTAATTACCTTTTTTGTCCCTAAAATTTGCGTAACTGCAAAACTCGCACAATAACTGCACTGCCACTGCCGTCTTTATGAAATCTTACCTTCAGAAGAACGCATTTCAAGGTTTTTTTCCTTGCAGCTGGTTTTTAATTCATGTTGCATATTCCCTGATTCGATATTTGACAAACTTGCTAATCAGCGGTTGTATTCGTCGGCAAAGAAACGACCCACCTACTTTGTTTAGACACTTTGAACCAACAGTAAATCTGGTAGGACGTACGTACCTACCTAAGTAGAGTTTCGTTTCTTGGTGTAGCAACAACCTGCCTTGTTTACTTTGACAAACTATCAAATTTCTTCTTTTATTCATTCAATATAACAAGTAAAGCTTCCTCAGTTAAGCATAGTACTACGAACTTATAATAAAACGCTGATGAAGCTACCTGAGCAATGGCTAGATACCTACACAGCAGCACAGACACCTGAGGAATTTTAAATCATATTTTCTTTACTATTTTTCAGGTTAATAGTTATTCTCAAAGCTTAAACGAATGAAGTTCTTTAGTTTTCTGACACTGATTAACTACAATAGTTAGTAGGCTCCTAGTTCAAATAAAAACTCGTTCACGTTAGATTGGTATCGTTGACAGGAATCTACAATCAATTATTGCACTGGCAGGCACGATTATTATAACATTTAGTCGAATTGAAACTTTGTATTGCTACAATATTATATTTTTTCAAAACAAAACTGTTGAAAAATGGCCTTATAACCACGAATTATGTTGACGTGAGACGACTAACTTCTTGTGAGAAATAGGTTGGTTGAATAGCGATTCATTGACGTAGGGCAGTCATGGCCGACTTTGGCTGAAACGCGAACCTACTTCAGGCATGACGTCACGAGAATATGGCCCATAGTCGATGTTGTTTTCATTTTCATTGGTGGGCCACTATATTGATGAAAAACATAAAATCAGTTGATATGTTAGTTTGTTTCTTTATTAACATTATCTGGTGGCTTTGATAAGTTGAATGAGATTCAAAGCTTACCTAATTTCTCCTCACTCTTTGTTTTAGTTTTTCTACACATGATGTTTGGACAAGTTATATTGGCTGGTGACCCTCTCCAACTTGGTCCAGTTGTTACGTCTAGACTTGCAGCTCGATGTGGACTCCAGGACTCTCTCCTAGCTCGCCTCCTCTCACGCTATCCATATGCTAAAGATACATCTAGCTTCCCAGACACCTGGGGTTATGATCCCCGACTTGTCACAAAACTAGTCTACAACTACAGATCTCTTCCAAAAATTCTTAAATTACCTAGCATGCTTTTCTATGACGACGATCTCATTTCCAAAGTAAGTTTTCTCTTTCTTTCTTGTAAGCGTTATCTACATTTTATCCAGCTAGTTATTTTGCCTAGTCTATACTTTGATAGGTCGACCTGGTGGCTTTGGTAAGATAATGTGGGCTTCTTGACAGACATTTAAAATGTTCCCTATTTACCCAATTATATTCCTATGTTACTGCCTAATGAGACATTTTGTGTTAGTGGCCTCCCTCACGTTTGATTAGTTTTTGCTAGAACAGGTAAATCAGGATCTTCAAAATTTTCTGCCTGCAAGTGGTCTGAGGTTGAATCCTGTAAAACCTCTAGCTACTATATTCACCAGGAATAAGTTGAGGTGGGGAATTTTTCCGAATGTCACCCTAAATTCTATCTTAATTCTGTATAGCCACACTGTAAAAAAGTTTCAGTCATGCAGCATGATCGTATGAGCGAATTTTCTTAAGTTATCATTTTATATTATGTTAAATTGTCTGGAAATTTGAGCTTTTTGAGTGGAAAGAAAATTTTAACCATTATTTTCAAAAATAATTTAAATCTAAAGAGTAATCTACTATTAAATAGTCCATTTTGTTCGAATTTAAGAACGGATATTTACTTGGTATTTTTTCATTGTTGAAACGAAATGCTTGTTTTATCGCTATTTTGAAGGACGTTAGGTACATCCTGTCTAAGTGAAAAAATACCAAGTTGGGTATATAAATTGTTGTATATTGATTTGTTGTGTATATGAATATAGTACCATTTGTTTTACATTTTCCAATGGTAAACCAAAACATCCATTTCTTACATAGCTCCTTTAGTTTTATAATGGATGGCAATGGGTTACAGGAGTTAGTCACTGTTCATATGTTTTGTTATCATCCATTTTATGATTTCCTGCCACCACTATTCAAGACATGTCAAAGTTCACATGTGATTGTTGTTACACAACTCGGTAAAAATTGACTATTTTGCATCGCTAAATCAATTTTTATTATTCTGGACGTCTTAGACGCTAACGTTTACGATATTCACATTATGATTTTCGGCCTCCCATCACTTAGCAATGCTCAAGTTGAAATTTACTGTCTGCAAAATAAATGTTAACTATTGATTTTATTGCTCGGATTCGTCATATTGTCGGCAAAAAATTGTTAACTCAATTTCTTAATAACATTCTATTAATTAAAAAAAGATATTGGATTTCTAGAATTTTTTACATTTTTATCGATTTTGTAGCTCATTTTGATGAAATTTAATTACAATTTTGAGCATAGGTTTGAGCTTTAATTTTTAAATTACCAACTTCATAGTTGATAAACTTTATTTTAGTAATATTCTGCTTAAAAAAAAAATAATCTCTATTATTTATAAGAATGAAACTCCGTTTGTCTGTCTGTTTGTCTGTCTGTCTGTCGTGTCTATGCACGGCCAAACGGCTGAGTGGGGGGAGTCTACGAGTGGGGGGATCTTCTTGGGATTTTCCGATAGGGGGAGCGAGCGAATTTAAAATTTTCTAATCCCACCCGAACCATGGGCCGTAGGGCGGGAGGGGGGTCGAAGTAAGAATTAATGTGCGCTTTTTGGACTTCCCCGCTTCCTCTACCCCTCTAAACGGCCGTTGAAAATTCCAGAAAAATACCGGTTTCGTAGGTTTTCCTACGAGGAAGACGACGGCGCGATCGGATCGCGAAAAAAGTATCGGGAAATGCGTCAAAAAAATGTGAGAGTACGGACTCGTTTTCTCGAAAAGTCCGACGAAAAACTACGTTTTTTCCCATTAAAATATACCCCGTAAAGGTACGTTTTTCGGAACGGTTTTCGCGGGCGAAATACAGCTTTGATCCCGCCGAATCTGAATCCGAAATCGGATATCGAAAAAAGTGACGGGAAGTAGGTCAAATTGCGAGCGGAAGCGAGGGAAGCGTTTAATATGAGAAATTATATGTGCCGTGGACGCGAGAAGGCTCTAGGAAGACGTGTTTGGGGTTCGATGACTAAGGTGTTTCACAACCTTGCGAGGCGAGCAGGTACACATAGGTACCCTGCGAGCAAAGCGAGAGCCATTTCAACAGAATAAATACGGACTTTATCCTACACATATACAGCAATACCTTGCGAGCGAAGCGAGCAACATCCCCGAATAAACTTTTCGTGGTTCCACGTAGTTTTATAAGATTTAATTTGTTTGTAATAATTCCCAACTGAAAAAAAACGTCGGGTGGGCAGTATAACTTCCTCAAGCGAGCAGCATCCCCTACAGAAGTTAAACCTACCCTTAGAGATCTACCGTTTGTGAGCGAAGCGAGCAGCATCCCCTACAGAAGTTAAACCTACCCTTAGAGATCTACCGTTTGCGAGCGAACCGAGCAACATCCCCTAAATGCCATACTTTGCGAGCGAAGCGAGCAACATTTTCTACATGCCAGACTTTGCGAGCCAAGCGAGCAATATTCCCCACATGCCACACGTTGCGAGCGAAGCGAGCAACTTAATGGGGGGTCCGGGGGGCTTGCCCCCTGGCTGGACGTGGAGGCGAGCGTAGCGAGCCGGAGCGGCTAGTAATAAATAAAAATAAAAATAAAAACACCGATGTTTAGCCTTTTTTTGTCATTTTTTTGTGATTTTTTTTTAATTACATTTTTGAAATTTTACCAATTTAATCTGCTCAAAAAGTGTTGTCCAACAAACTCATTTTTTCTTTTGAAATGCTTGATTTTTTTGGCGAAAGAACGAAGTTTTTATCTCAATTATATCGAGAGTTATCGTCTGAAATGACACATACATACATATATATATATGAATCATTTCAGAATGCCTCAAAACAGATTTCGATGAAGAAAATTTTTGAAAATTTTTGGAGCCATTGCAATAGCTTTATTTTCTAAGAATATTCGCTAAAAGGAGCGTTCTTTTGAAATGGTATGACTTACCATGGTCTGCTCACATTGACTTACTTTGCCACAGGGCATATGGAGCATTGCATTCCCTACGTAACCTTTCATTCTTGGATCCAAAATATTTGAAATTTACTCCAAGATAATTTGAAAATTATTTGTGACGAAGCCACTGATACTGCCATAATTGGTGAAATCTCTTTACTCTATTCATGGATGCGGCTTGTCAGTGTAGCCTCCAAATTGCATTTAATAATGGGGAGTTTTCATGGTTATTTTTTATTAGTTCAATAAAAAGATCTTGACGAGAGCTTTCCAAAAATTTGCTATATTATGGGTATCTGACCAGTAATACGCCTCTTGAAATTCATTTGCACGATGGCGTCACGGCCCCCGCCTGCCTGTGGGGAACCCTCAGCTCCCTTGCACTACTACGTCACGCGTGATCTTCCTACCCGTTCATTAGCCAAAATAAACGGTCTTTTGAGCTGAAAATTGGAACTAGGGTGTTTTAAAGTTTGCTGAATCCGAATCTGAGGTCAAAAGTGTGAAATTCCAACACATGAAAGTTCCCTATTGTGCATGGTATGTCTGCAACTTGAAGCCTAGGAGCCACATTTCACAACACTACTGAACTGTTGGGCTGCAAGTACTTACTGTACTTGCAGACGCGTTTTCTTGATTTGATTTTCAAGATTCTAAATCCGATTTTCTGCCCCCATTATATATGAAAATTTTCTTTCATTTGGATCATCTGCTTGATTGCAGACGGTCCGTTAACAAAGAGCCAGTCCTTTAAATAACCTTATTTTGTGTTGTTGGGGCGGGAAGTTGTGGAACTCTCTGCTCATGGGAATAAGGACGCTTCATTCCATCACGTCCTTAAAAAAAACATGATTTAGCATACTTTGATAACCAAATTCCTCAAGTATATAGGTAGGTATGTGTATTTATACGCATATACAGGGTGATTCCCTCGTAGATGCAAAAAAAAAAAAAAAAAAAAAAAAATTTTGGGTGAAACTACATCAAAAATGGAGTAAAATGCCGCCAACCGCATATTTTTATCTCAATCCGTACTAAAGATATGATTTTTTAAAGGTTTTTTTCAGGAATACCGTGTTTTTTCATTTTAAACTCGGATTTCTCCACTTTGCCTCATTTAATTTTAACTTTCAACCTCATTTTCGGTATCAGCATTAAATTTCCTATAAGAATAGTGTACTTGGGTTGTTAAAAAGTACCATCCGAAGACCCTCACATCAGCTCAAACATTGACGATTTTGAAAAAATAATATTTCTGAAAATCTTTAAAACTTTACTATTCTTTTAAAAAGAATCCTGGAAACTGGCAAATCTCATGAAAACTGCTTCATCTAATATGCTTTCCAACGGTATTATCAATTTTACTTTTATTTTGTTATTTAGGGGAGATAATAATGTTTTAATGTTAAAAAATGTGGGTTTTTCAATGAAATTATTGGTTTTCTCGAAAGATGACCCTCCATGAACCAACGAGTATGGGGTCGGTTTCTATGTATTTTTTCTCGCTGGATCAAATGGAAACTCTCGCAGATCTTTTAACTACGTTATAATCGAGTTTTACACTTTAATTAACTAGTTTTACAACATAACACACATACATTTAATCGTAACAAACAAACTAAACATTTGCGATTCTAAGTGTAAAACTCGGTTATAACGGAGTTTGAGAGATCTACAAATGTTACCATTCGATACAGCGTGAAAAAATACATAGAAACCGACCCCATACTCGTAGGTTCATGGAGGGTCATCTTTCGAGAAAACCAACAATTTCATTGAAAAACCCACATTTTTCAACATTAAAACATAATTTTCTCCACTAAATAACAAAATAAAAGTAAACTTGATTATACCGTTGGAAAGAGTATTAGACGAAGCAGTTTTCATGAGATTTGCCAGTTTCCAGGAAGAGTAGTAAAGTTTTAAAGATTTTCAGAAATATTCTTTTTTCAAAATCGTCAATGTTTGAGCTGATGTGAGGGCCTTTGGGTGGAACTTTTTAAGAACCCAAGTACACTATTCTTATAGTAAATTAAATGCTGATTCCGAAAATGTGGTCAAAAGTTAAAATCGAATGAAGTAAAGTGGAGAAATTTGAGTTTAAAAGGAAAAAAACACGGTTTTCCTGAAAAAACCTTTAAAAAATCATATCTCAATAACGGATTGAGATAAAAATATGCAATTGGCGGCATTTTACTCCATTTTTGATGTAGTTTCACCCAAATTTTTTTTTTGCATCTGCGAGGGAATCACCCTGTATATATATAGGAACCTGATCCCGAAATCGGATTCGGGCAGGAAAACGACCCTATTCATGCATTGCCAGAAGTCCCTTTCCCGACGAAGCTGAAAACCACGCCCCCCTGAAACAAGCTAAATTGACTTAAATATAGCGTGTTTGGCTAGACACATCCTAATCTATATTTTACTAAAAGGGATGATTTATGATGTTTCTTTCTATTGAGATGCGAGCATCCAGGCTAAGAAACTATCAACATCATTCTGTTCTATATGTCCTAGTCCTGCTATTCAATATTTTACTTAAGGATTATGCATGCACTTTAACGAACAGCACTTCGTTATTACCTATAATAACGAGCTATTATCGACATTACCTAGGGAAAGATTAAGGATAACAGCTAGTTTTCAGCTTCATCGTGCTCGGGAGTTTTGGCAACGCTTCCCTTCCGACGGGGTCATTTTCGTCTTCTAATTTCGGGTTCGGGTTCCAACATATATATACATATACTCACAATTTCATACATATTCACTTTTTTTTTCTCAAGAAAATGTAGGTACCTAATTGACGAGGAAACTAATTTTTATAATTTGGCGAATTTTCGTAAAAAATGAAGCTATTGCAATGGTTCTAAAAATTTTAAAATGAAAATTTTCAAAATTTTTCTCCATTCAAATCCGTTTTGAGACATTCTGAAACTAATCCTAGAGTTTTTCATATTTATATTTATGTCCTTCCAGACGATAACTCTCCTTGGGATGGAGATAAAGATTCCGTTCTTGCGCCAAAAAAGTAAGCTTTCCAAACGTAAATACGAGTTCGTTGGCCAGCAGTTTTTGAGCACATTAAATTGGTCAAAATTCAAAAAAGTGCTGAAAAAAATCACTAAAAATTTCAAAAAAGGCAAAAAATTGTTTAATTTATATTTTTTAGCAGAATATTGCTCAAATAAAGTTTATTGACTATTAAATGGAAAATTAAAAAAATTTATATACAAAATTATGCTGAAAAATGTACTTAAATTTCATCCATAAAAAAATGGAAAAAAAAGTTGAAAAATCCAAAATGTCTTTTTGAATCAGAGAATATTCTTTAGAACGAGTTTTTGCCATAAAATTGGTAGTTACCTGTAATGTTAATAAGTAACTGAGAAATAAGTAACTGAGGTCTAGTGAATAATCACGACAAGATGCGTAACGAGAATGAATGTATTTTTAGAGAAATGTGATAGATTAGATAACATATGATAGATATGAACATGTGATAGATATGAACATATGATAGATAAGCTTATTATGTTATTACAACTCTTTTTTTTTTTTTTTTTTTTTTTTTTTTTTTTTTTTAACAAAATTTATGTTGCTAATTCAATGATCGTCGAAGATGTTTCGTGTTCCGTCGGAGTTCTCCTGCAGAGTCATCTGGTACTATAAAGTATGAACGAGGCTGCGCAGCAGCTCGAATGATGGTGGCTGGTTTCCAAGATCGTGGGGAGTGCCAATAGCGAACTCTTTCTCCAGGTGCAAATGACATCGAGTTGGATCTGGCAGTGCGATCGGCATAAGCTGCTTGATTCATCCGTTTTTGGGCGAGGCTGGATGTCACGGACGACTTAAAGTTGGGGTTGAGTGATTCTCGAATGGTTGGTAGAGGTGTTTTCTGAGATCGATTATACAAACGTTGAGCAGGGCTGCCAAGATCATCTCTGGGAGTATTCCTGTCAAGAAGCAACGCACGATAAATGTCTGAATTGTCGGCTTCACATTTTTTGATCAAGGTTTTGGCGGTCGAAACATACTTTTCTGCAAGTCCGTTGCTTTTTGGATAATGAGGTGACGATATTTGATGGATGAAATTCCACTCATTTGCGAAATTGGTAAATTCATAGGATGTATAATAAGTTCCACCGTCGGTTTCTAGCGTTTCGGGAATCCCGTGCACTGCAAACCATTTTTTAAATTGTTCTATTACATTCTTAGAACTTAGACTTGGCATTTTGGCAAAATCATAGTATCCTGAGTAGCTGTCACATATTAGTAGGTAATTCTTGTTTCCGATCGAGAAAGCGTCTGATGCCACTCGTTCCCAAGCACGTTGGGGAATTGGTTTGGACAATATTGGTTCATTAATAACTCTGAAAATTACGTTGAATAGCCTACCGCGAACCACTAGTGGGACTGTGCATTGACCTAGTACGTCAATTTTGCACTCACGATTGTACGTCGACAAACGTTTGGTTCGTGAAGGTTCGAGAGGTGTTTGTAGATGTCTGCATATTTTGTAGGGCAATACGTTACATTGTGCACCCGTGTCAAGTTTGACAGAGAAACTGAATGAGGAGTTTTTTAACTGGACTTTTTCTAGCCATTCGTCATCTGATGAATGAATGGCATTGACCGATAGTTCCTCGTCCTCATCAACAGTGTTTACCAATTTTGAAGGTGATGACTGTTGATGATGCTTTTTATTTTGATTCGATGAGCGGCAAAGTTTTTATAGTGACCTTTACGGTTACAATTTTCGCAAATGGCCATGAATGCAGGGCATTTACGAACAGGATGGGATCCTCCACAATAACCGCAATCTTTCACTATTTTAGATTGTTTTGAGGTAGATGGAACATGGACAGCATCGATATTTGTGGATGAACTGGTTTTCATTTTCGAAAGCTGGATGTTTGCTTGAGCAGCTGTTCTACAAAGTTGGGTTGCTTCATCGAGTGTCAATTTTCTGACAATCAACAATTTCTTACGGACCTTGTTGTCGTTGATTCCAACAACTATCCTATCTCTAATTAAGCTTTGCTCTAGGGTACCGAAATCACACTTTTTTGCTTGAGTTTTTATTCTGACAAGAAATTCGTCAAAACCTTCACCATCATGTTGATGTAACATATTGAAAACGAATCGCTCATAGGTGATATTACATTTAGGAAGAAAATAATTGGAAAATTCTTCCAAAACCTCGTCTAGTGTAGGTTCCTCGAAATTAATAGTAAAAGTATTATAAATATGTAGGGCATCTGGCCCGATTATTGACATTAAGGTTGCTACCTTTACTGATTCCGATTGAGCATCAAGACGACTTGCAGTGGCGTAGAATTTGAATTGTTGTTTCCACAGCGTCCATGCCCTTGGGTTATCGGAAGGGATTTCGAGCGGTTTCGGAGGACGCAGATTAGACGGGACGAAGCGACTGGTACTGGCGTCATTTTCTCCCAACTCGCGGAACTCCGGTTGTTTTTGTTTTTTCGGCGGCATTTTCGCGGATCGCGGGCACGACCTGACACCATGTAATGTTAATAAGTAACTGAGAAATAAGTAACTGAGGTCTAGTGAATAATCACGACAAGATGCGTAACGAGAATGAATGTATTTTTAGAGAAATGTGATAGATTAGATAACATATGATAGATATGAACATGTGATAGATATGAACATATGATAGATAAGCTTATTATGTTATTACATTACCGATTTCTTTTCCCTCAAAGTTTTTAAAACAATGTACCTAACATTAAGATAATTTACGAAAATTCGCTCAAACAAAAAAATGCTGCATCACTGAAAGTTTTTCACAATTGTCTTTTCTCTTGCGTTAGTTTGAAAAGGCATACCTAAGCCAAAGTATAAAAAGTAGTTTCTTGTCATCAATTTCTTGTTTTTTAATTGTGAATATGTACATGCCCTTGTTGAGCCATTTAATTCGGTTGTGTTATTATATGTATATTCTTCTCTTCTTTTTTCCCTTTTCGTTTTCTTTTCTGTTTTTTCAATTCTCTTTAATTCTTACGTTCCCACCGTTTCCTTAAGCACTCACTTTTTGTTTTATGGTTTCCTTCTGAAATATTCTTTATTTTATTTTGTAAAAAAAGAAAAAAAATTGATTGTAATTATAATACTTGTACACCATGAGGAATATTATTAATAAAGAATATTATTATTATTAAATGGCAGCCCACAATGGTAATGAAAATGCTTGAAATATGTTCAGGTATGTGAAGAAACGAGTGAAGAAGCAGAAATATTAAGAGCTATTGGGAATAAGATTCCTTGCAGTTCGAATGGTTCAGCCCCTCCAATATTGTTCCACGGTGTTCGAGGAAAGAACGAACAAGAGATGGACAGTCACTCGTGGTTCAACCCACAAGAAATGGTGCAAGTTGTATTGTACCTTGTTGCACTCTACAGTCAAGGGATTACATCCGATCAGATTGGAATAATCACCCCCTACCAGCTCCAGGTAATTGGTCATAACCTGTGTTCATTATACAATTTTTTCAATTTGATTTAGAATTCTTTTGAGTTTTTTTTTTCTTTCTCTTCAGTCTAACAAAATTCGAATCATGGTGGAAAGGATGAACATGGAAGCTCCGAAAATCGGATCAGTTGAAGAGTTCCAAGGCCAAGAAAGAATGGTGATTATAGTTTCAGTAGTTAGGAGCAGCCCTGAAGAGATTACATTTGATATGCAGAGAGCACTGGGTTTTGTTTCCAATGCCAGAAGATTGAATGTTGCCTTAAGTAGAGCGAGGTAAGCAATTTGCCAAAACATATGTTTTATGGAATAATAAGACCACTGCTATTGATTTCATCGATTGTGCCAATACGGCCATTGATTGTGGTAGGATGGGATTATTAATTTCTTCCTTCCTTTATTTCATCTCAGGAGTAGCATTCTACTATAGCTGGAGAGGGAAGAAGCGAAGACCGTGAAGGATTGATTCTCCTTGAGAGCTTGTAGATTTGAGGGAGAGAGCAGTAGGCTTCTCTTGGTCACAGGTTTATTGTTTTACAGCTTAGTACTTTCGCCAGACTGGCCTCATCCGAGCTTTAGTTATATTTTCATAAGTTGAGTTAATTTTAAGGTTTTAAGGGGGTCCCCCTTTAATGGGCAGTGGAACCAACCAGTTATGGATGAATGGCCAATTTACTTTTAAATGGAGAAAAAACACGTTGGGTGGGTGAAGATTATTGCTTTTAATTTAAAAGTACATTGATCATTCATCCATCATAAAAAATAACTGGTTGCTGCTGCTGCCCATTGAAGGAGGACATCCTAAAAACCTTAAAATTGACTTTGACACCTATGAAACTATAACTAAAGCTGGGAGCAATTTAAGAGATACAATTAAGCATCTAGGTACCAATTATTCACTAGTTGGTACCGCATGGACAATAGTTTCAACTCGATTTCGCAAAGTTGGAATAAACCCAATGGAACAATGTCACCCTGACATTTCCATTATTGGCATTATATCAGCTGATATTTATAAAGCAATTTTATTTACATCCCAGTATCACTATCTAGCGATTATTGATGGAATTTAGAGCTTCTATTCAATAGATTTGCTAGCAGCGCATGATTTTTGTATCTTCTTGCAGAAATTCGAAGGTTTTTTTCTCGATGTTGAAGCCCTTGGGGGAAAGCGAACCGTTCGATGTACAGTGTTGGGGTTGGTTTTACTAGATTCTTTGGGATTAAATTTATCATTGACACGCAAAAAATTATTACTGTTACCCAGGAAGTTTTCGAGATCCTTGATTGTTGAATGTTTAGCCCTTTAATAAAACCCTTTAGGGTTGATGAAAATTGATGCCGAGCTTCTAGGATCATCTAGACCCCAAATGTGATTTCCGCGGACGGTGGAGGGACGGATTTTTTATTTTAAATTCGATTTTTGAACTTTATGCATCTTGAAACGTACACCAAAAAATTTTCAGGGGGCGTTAAAATTTGTTTTCTTGGTCGATTACTATACTAAGGTTTATTATTGAAAATAATAAACCAAAATATAATTCCATCTCACTTTGAGAACCATAAAATTGAAAATCGAATAAAAAAAGCTTCCACTGCACATCTCTAGCCCAACAACTAATCCTGAAATTCTAACCTACACCTCCATTTGTCGTTTCTTGTTACTAGACTTAGTGGAATATCACACCAACAAGCAGCTAAAAACATCGACAAGACTAGACTAGACTGACAACTTCAGACGGGGGGGGGGGGGGGGGGGGGGGGGGCTAGAGGATAACTCTAGGATTCGTTTTAGATGTCTCAAAAGAAATTTTTTCGAAAATGTTGTTTTTAAAATTTATGGAGACATTGCAGTAGCTTCATTTTCTACGAAAATTCGCTAAATGGCAAACCTAATGATCGATCCTCCTTGATTTGACAAACGTTCTAATGAGAGGCGGGAAGGGGGGGGGGGGGGGAGCTACCCAAGTTAGTGAAATATATGAAAACTCTTACCATCTGGAGTCTTAAGACTTGGCAACACAGAAGTGATCTGTCGCGGCACGCAGTAATCACAGGATCTCCTCGGTGGTCGGTGATGTCACAATGCTACTACATATGAGTACAAAGCAATATCCAAGTGGTCGATTCAGTGATGAATCACCCATATTAAGCAACACCCACTACCGACATTTTTGTACAACTGGATCGTCAGTCAAGTCTGAGTCTTGGTGATAGATCCCTTCGAGTGGTACAGGGATGCTGCTGACATGTTGTGTTATACAAACGTATTGCCAGATGGCAGTGGTCAGACTTTGATGACTGTGTATCCAGGCCTTAAACGATCCGCAATACAGGCTTTGAGTCACAATGGAGGGATGCTGAAAATCGGAACCCAGAAATCTCTCTACCTCATGTGTGGTATACAGTACCGGATTTTTGAATGGGAGAGTGTGCATTCTCTCGCTCCTCAACACCTGCTCTTGAGTCAGAATCTGCAGTTTGTCGGGTTTAGCGTACATTCAAGTTCTTTCTCGCAAAAGGTTGTAGTAATATCACTGTAAAAATTTGGGAAATTCATCTTGCGAAATGTAATCACATTTTAGTTAGCTCATATTTGATAGTCCATAACCTAGAATGTTCAACACTCTTCTCCTCCCCCCTCCCCCAGATATTAGGGTTGCTCGAGAGTCGGTCAATTGGACGAGTGGCTGGCGGTAGTGAGGCTAGTCATGTTATTTTCAGGTATCTCTTTCGGCGGCGGTCTGGCCTGAGAAGCTGCCATGATGGATGGGGCCCATGGCCGGCATTGTCTGGACGCTTTTTGGATCCCCTTATCACTACTTCCTCTCCACCATCTTCAATCATAACATTCTTTGCTGATATCATACCCACTTAGTAAAGCAACAATTGTTTACCTATTTTATGATGTATTGTAATGTGTTATTGTCGATTGTCATGGATCAAGTTTTGTGACGGCAAATGAAAGATTTCATTTCATTTCATAGCCAAGCCCCCAGAAAGTAAACATGATAGGGCACGTCAAAAAAACTTATTTGATAATGGTCAATCCATCAAGTTCCTAGTGTACAGTTCTCTGGAAAACATAACCTATCTACTTATTCCTAATCCCCCACGATAAATAATTGTTCTCTTTTTCTAGAGCGATGCTCATCATAGTTGGCAACCCACATCTCCTCTCGCTGGACATGCATTGGAGGAGCGTTCTTCGGTTTTGTGTCAACAATGAGGCATATATTGGATGCGATCTTCCCTCTGATTCCACTCCGATCCAGTTCAAAGACGAATCCACCAATGATAAAATAACAAAGCTATAGAGCTACTCAAAGTTGCTCCTTCCAATCCTACTCGTTGATTTAATTTTTAGTTGCCCGTCTATTCACCATTTCACGTGAGTTACCAAAGTATTATCAACCAAATATTTTAGTTCAAAATGAATCATGGGAAAATAGTACTTGTAAGAAGAAGTTAGCACATCAATAATCACGTTCATGTTTGCAACGCCATAGATTTTATCTACTTTTGAACCCCTGTCACGAATCTTGGTTACCTTCTCTATAGTTTTAGAAAACAGCTATTGAATCTCGTTTTGCTAGAATTATCGTTTATTTCCGTTATGTTTCCTGTTTTTTAATGTACTCTATTTTTAGTATTAATTTCTAGTTATCATTATTTTTTTTAAATTGTTTTTTAAATTTTTTTTAAAATATTATAATATTTGTGCCAATTTTAATTAGGATATGAAGCAAAATTATAAATATTTTGCACGTTGTGATAAAAGAAGTTCATGGAAGTACTTCACTTTTATTGTACTTTCACTGTTTTGTGATTTTATCTCTAATTGTTTAGAGTTTGTGAATTCAATTCCAAAACATTGGATTGTGTACTCCAAAATTTACTTTCGCTTTCTGGTGTACTTATGACTGCTCCCCTATTGTGAGGTAAATGGAAATAAAATACGACAGTATTGCCATTTTTATATGAATATTCTTAAAAAATAATTTTATTATATCACTTTTGACATTTGACAAAAACAAATTATACAACTGTTGATGTTTTGTACATTAGCCATGTGCCATTTCCTGTATCAAATACTGGTAGGTTCTCATGAACCTATTGCTAGAATATATGTTCAACAATTAAAAAATGCGTATAAAAAACACAAAACTTGATTAAGTGGTTGCACCGTTATATTTACGTATGAGCTTCATTGTGCATAAAATAAAACGAAAATAAACAAAGTTGAATCATACAGGACTATTTGATTTTATCGCTTTATCTTAGCGTTTCATTGTTAATACTCATTCTTATAAGGACGGAATAGTTTCATTAAAGTAACGACGTATTTAGATTTGATCCTTTGATTCCTTTGATCCTTACAACTAGTTTTTTTGAATTATAGAAGTCATGGATGGAACCGTCGCGATTCGACGTGAATTTTATTCAATTGAAGTTCAACCAACACAGCAATAAGATCTTCCAAAGGAAGGAAAACAGACAAGTCCACAACTTTGGTACAATGTCATGGAGTACAATTCACACACTATTGTGTTAATTTAAATACTTTTCTTCAGGGTAGATGTTGAGAAGCAGTTGAGATTTTTGTAAATAGTTGATTCAAAGCAAAAAAACAATCTAAAATACAGGGAGTGGGAAATAACCATCTTACAAGTCAAGGGGAAATGAAGACCAAAAACTGGAAATAAAGATGTGAGTACTTTAAAATCATTCTTCAACATCCTGAGAATAGAATTGAACAACATTTACCAAACAATGTGATCCCACAGGGAGAGAAAAAAAGTTTTGTACGGAAGGCTGAGGCTATACTGAACATTTGAATGAAAATATTGAATTTTCATTAGTTATTGAGAACTAATAAAAATTCAAGAAACCAGAGAGGGAAGTTTCATTTGTAAGGGCCGCCATTTGTACATTTCCCCTTCATTTCAAATCGTCCATCCAAAGAGTACATTTTTTCCTTTTTCACGATAAATCTACCTTTTTCTCAGTAACTCCTGATCGTATTGTATCGATTTTTTTAAATGGAAGAAGACCCTTAGACGAAGAAACTGTCTGATCTATTTAAACCATTTTCAATCCCAACTTTTCCGGATACAGAAAAGGGGGAGAAAAATACTGGTCTTAAAAATAAAAAATAAACCACAGGGTCGAACAGGGACTAAGAAAAAGGTACACGAACATTTCTATTTCGTTTGAGAAGGGTGGCTTCGGTGTCCTTAAGGGGGATTCCTTAGCTGATACTGAAATCGACAGTTTTCAGTTGCTGTCCTCAATCTATTACTAAGGGTTGATGGGTTACAACAATGAACCTGTGATATCAATTCATATCTGAGGAAAATGGTCAGAAAGAAGTGGGAGTGGATTGATCATGTGAAATTTGTAACAAAGCACCAGCCTTTTCTCTTTTTTTATGGAACTAGACGAAAAAATTCTGATATTTTTATAAAATTTTTAATTCCAACTTTTCCAAATATCGAAAAAAGGGGAGAAATAATACTGACCATGATAAAGTGGGCAGTGGCTGGCTCCCCAACGATTTTTAGTTTTCGGAACTTCCGCTACAGTGGCGCCTCAATTTTTATTAATCTATGTCCGCTGCTAAAATGTAGATTAGTGGGACAAATAGATCAGAATGGTTTGTGTAGTGGCTGGCTCCCCAACGATTTTTAGTTTTCGGAACTTCCGCTACAGTGGCGCCTCAATTTTTATTAATCTATGTCCGCTGCTAAAATGTAGATTAGTGGGACAAATAGATCAGAATGATTTGTGTAGTTTGGTGATCTGGATGCTCGCAAGCTCGCATCTCAAAAATACATAACATCAAGTAGTCAATCCCTTAGTGAAAATTCAGATTAGTTGGACATGCAGGTCAGAATGACGTTTTAGAAGAATATTTCGGGAGTTGTACGAGCTAAAAAAAAATGACCATGCATCAGGACTCAAAGCTATGTCCTTTGTCTCACGAGAGCGGTATCATAACCAATGAGCTACACCACAACTATCGTTACAAGAAACAATCACAGTACTTCACTACTCAGTAGGAAATACACCGACCGAAGCGCCACAATAGCGGAAGTTATGAAAACTAAAAATCGTTGGGGAGCTAGTCACTACCGATAAAGTGTAAAGGATCGGAGTGTCAAATGAAGAGGATACTTGAAGGGTTCCTCCTCTGCTATACTCGTTATTTATGGGTAAAAAAAATCTTTTCTTCTTCTTTCTAACTTAATGTTTTTTTTTTTTTTTTTGGTAAGGATTTCAAAAATGACGAAATTGCGCACTTGCGCTAACATGCGCAATTGACATAAACTTCGTTGTTTTTTTTTTTTAAATGGGAACCCCCATTTTTTATTGCAGGTTTGAATTCTAAGTAACATTTCATGAAGAAATGACCCATCACTCGACTGTTGTGAGCACGAACGGGCGCGATTCCGCTCTAAAAGAGCAAAACTTGTGAGATACTGAGTTTTTTAAGATATTCAATGGCCACATTTATTACACAATTTTGGGCACTAAACGTCCTTGTAATGATGTTCATTTGCAACAACAACTTGGGAAAACACCGAAAAAACTGCATTTTAGTACAAAAGCTGTGTGGAAATGAGTAAGAAAAGTGCAATTCCGGTCGATTTTTTCCAAGTTGGTGTTGCAAAAATCAATAAATGAACATCACTACGAGGTTCAGACCGATAAAATACCCCAAAATCGTGTATTAGATGTGGCAATTGAATATCTTCAGTAATCAAAACTCAGTATTTCTCAATTTTTGCACTTTTAGCCCAGAATTGCACATTTTTACTGTGGAATCGCGCCCGCTAAGAAAATCGAGTGATGGGTGATTTCTTCAAGACATTTTATGTAGAATTCAAATCTGCAATAAAAAGTGAGGGTTCCAAAGTTGATGTTAATGGCGCACGTCTGCGTAAGCGCGCAATGCGCAGTTTCGTAATTTTTGAGATTCTTACAAAAAAAAAAAAAAGTTAAAAAATATCGATTTCATTAGGGGGGGTTGTTTTATTTGTACATAAGTTTTGATTGTCTGAAACAGTTCTAGAAGAACTTGGCATTTTGGCATAAATGTGCGATGAAAAAATTTAAAGGCAAACTTGAAAAGTTTAAATGTACCTACAGTAGGGACTAGGGTTGGGTTATAATAATAAACCTGTGGTTATCATTCATATTTCAGGAAAAGGGTCAGAAAGAAATTGGGATGGATGGATCGTGTGAAATTTAACGGATTTTATGAAATTTATAACATTGTGAACTAGGAAGAGAAAGATTGTTGCAACTCTTACCCGGTTTATAAATCCATTGACGGTTTCAGACGTTTCTCCTTGATGTCACTCTCACGGTGTTTGCTTTTTTGGTGATGGGCGCCAACTTAACCTTCAGAGCTTTCGAAGCAGCTGTCTCAACGACCGTGTACGGTATTTCCCGCAATTGGTTTTCAGTCATCCCGGAAGTGTCAATCAAATTGAACTGTAGGTGTCTCTTGAGTTCATCGGGTAGTCGTTTTTTCGATTCTCCGGGTGACCGGGACCTTGACCTGAAACAAAGGACAATTCAAGTTTTATTTTTCATTTTTTGCAAGGTGAAGGGATACAATTAGGACTCATCAGTGTTTACTGTCTGAAATCAGATAATCAGATCAGTTGCAGTTGTCATGTCATGATACTTTATAAGCCTTGTATCTGTAGTACAAGGCTAGCAGTGATAAACAAGACTAGCCATCTATACTATAGATCGCGCTCTCCATTGAGAAAACGGGCTGTACAAATGGAGCCCCCCCCCCCCCCCCTCCTCACCTCTTGTGGTCAACTTTTTATTATAAACTCCTTGACTCTGTGCTTACTAACTTATTTTGACATGAGAGAGAGTTCCTGAACGATAAGTCAATTGAGATAAGGATTTTATCATCTGGGGCGAGCCACAGCCGATGGTAACCTGATAAAATCAAGAGGGTAGAATAAGCATTTCATCTTAGAGTGACGCTACTTATCTTCAAGTAACGCTGAACCACCAAGGGGATTTTCCCGCCTATCTCGTGTGTTCAGTTTCCAGCATTTCTAAGTTTCCTAGTTCTTTTCTTATTCACAAAAAGGGTTTGCAATGGCAGATTTTGAAAATTAATGAACAAGAAAATGAATATAATTTTCATTAATCATGAATACCAACAAGAAATGAATATCACTGTTATCGATGTGTAAGGTTACTTTGCGATAGGGAGGAAGAGATGAGATAGGTTGGTTAGAGATAAAGCGTCTTATGTTTAGGTGAAATAAATTTACCTTATTGAAGATGAGGCGCCTCATCTGCCCACACATGCGCAGTAGTGTTTTCCGTTCATGATGCACTACTAACTGTGTACAATGAGTATTACCCACGTATTTATTATATATTTTTAAATGAAAATAGATTCCACTCTAAGAAATTTGATGCAATCCGCACCAGGCGGGAGGGGTGCTTCGTCGTCACAAGTGCGTGAAATTTTGACAAATCATAGTAAGAAACTAACTCATCATATATTATGAAAATGTGGGTGATGTTGTGACAATTCAACTTCAGACTCGAGAAAATGGAATAGATATGGAATGACAGAAATATATGAAGGCCCTGAGCTTTCATTGCATCACACGGCAACACTGTGTATTGTTCAACCACTTCCCTTCACCCCCTCATCTGAAGATACTGTAGGTTTGAATCTTCTTCCATTTCAAAATAGTTCAAGTACCTTTTTCGAACCCACGGGTAACGCTCACTATTCTGGAAGAAAATCACTTTATTGCTAAATAATGGTAGTTTGGTTGGCTGTAAGCATTATATTATTAGTATTTGTCAGGATGTGACCGAGGAATTAAATTATTTCATTTATTTAACGTTTCATCCACTTGGACATCTTCAGAATCTGGTGTGTAGGAAAAAACAAAATCCGAGTGAAACGAATGAGTCAAAATCCTAATGGTATATATATATATATATATATATATATATATATATATATATATAAATTACATAATTTTTATTTAATAATTTTATTTATTTTACCCTGGACCACATCCTGACAAATACTCGTAGTAATAACTTTATTGCTGAAGGCCTAAAGAGATTGTTTTCTATTTAAATGCAGATATCTATGATCACTCATGCATATGATATTAGGTTCATCCCTGTAGATGACTGGACTGTCAACAACCATCCACTGCATTTATGCTACTGTTACAACTTTTTGACAGCAAACTAGTAAATTTTGAACTCCCATCTATTCATGCCATTATTGTTGGGTCGCATCAGTGCATTTCAAGTCATCCTATGTGATGAGTAAGTACAGAATAGGGTCGAATGGAAAGATTATGGATTTCAGTAAAGTGTGGTTTCCCGTCTTAATGACAGCAGACAACAAACCTTAATCTGAGGTACTCATGGTAACAGCTTAACAGTAGTCGACTAACATTTGCTCCTGGAATATCTTTTGGCAACAGATAATATTTGACAGAACGACTAGAGCTGTTGATAACAAGCATGATTGTAAAAATTTGGCATCCTTCCCACCCCTTAAAGGGATGGACCTCTATGGCTTGGTTAGCGTTCTAACACTACCCTATTCTTCCTACTAATTTTCATTGCTGTGATTTTGAAAGTGATTCTGTTATAAATGAATATCACTAGAAAATAATACAATATTATATCGTTCTCGACATGTTAAAAGGGAATTATCATTGCTTCACACTAATTGAACAAATTTTAAAAATCAACAGTGAAAATAAACTGAATGAATTTTAGGATGCATAGGGGCACTTCCCAGACCTCAGAGTCACCCCTACCCCAATAACTGCATTGGGGCATGCTCTCTAAACTTTAGCTAACAATGGGCAATTTATATGGTTTTTTATTTGCTCAATAAAATGATCTGAGCTCTCCGAAAAGGTGCCACATGATGGGTATGAGACCAGTACAACGGCTCTTGATATTAATTTGCCCTATGACGTCACAGCCCCTGCCCATTGATCATAGAGGGGTTTTAGGTGCGCTGAATCCGAATCTAAGGAAAAAAGTGTGAAATTACAACAGTAAAAGTCCCCATTGACAACTCATAGAATGAACCTACCTACCCAATATTCAAATCTCTATAATAATGCATTCTCACCTATGTCCTTTGCGATGTCTCCTTCTTCCACTGCCAAGAGTTTCACCTCCTTCCGATCTTGGTCTGTTGGGTGACACAACTCGTGCCTCCTGCACCAAAGAATTTTCTGCTTGCTTCTTCTGTACTTCCTTCCACTGTTCTTTCGAATCAACTAAAACATATTCCTGCTTCTTCTTCTCCCTTCTGCCAGTAGAAGACCTTTTACTTCTAGTACGCCGCCTTCTCGTTTTTCCAGAACTTTTGGAAATTTCACTCTCACTGTCTGAACCCAGTTTTCTACTTTTGTTGCTTGCTGAACTGACCAACGACTTCGATTCATTGGAGGACCTGCTCTCCATTGAAACTGATCTCCTAGATGAAGAAATCCTACTGTTTGATGAATATAACCCTCTTGTAGGGGGCTGAGGCAAACTTTGCGTGCTTTTAGGCGATTCACTTCTAACCCATTCACCACTTGCTGGGGGAGAAACAGGTTCTCCTGGATTGGACTTTATTCTATCAATAATAGTATCTCCCACTTCTAGGCTCGATGGTTGTAAGCTTTCAAAAGCTCTTCTCTGATACCTCTTGCTTGGTACTCTGACAAACTGTTGACTTCCTCTCAGATCGAAATCTTCCAGCTTGCTTCTCGCGTCCACTTGATCTGAAGACTGATTACTCCTGAAGAACTCTCTCAAATCCAAAGAACATTTGTATAAATGTTTACAGGCAGCTTTGGATGGAGTTTCAAACCCAAAAGTGTTCTCATCATTGTTTTTGCTCTCCAAAACTCGAACCATGAAATATTTCCCTTTGTGGTAAATCTTCGTTATTCTGGACCAGTTGTAGGTAGCGACTTTATTTTTGTTCCTTAGTACGATCACACTTGTTGGGGATAGACCTAGGAAATATTCGTTGTTATCCTCACCCAGGACTGGGTGTAAGTCTACACCATACATGTCCAACCATTTAACTTTTTCTAGAAAATTCAGTTCTGCCAAAGCGGGCTGCTGTCCATGCAGTTCAGTGTGGACTAGGGCTATCCTATTTTCTAATTCTACGGTTTGATTAGCGATGAACCGGAATTCAGAAACATATCCCGGTGTGTGTCTTCTTGCATCAAAATCTCCCAATTCCGATTGTACCATGTACGCCCCTAGTTCTGCCGCCAAATCGAAAGACACTGATATGCGTCCTTGCAATATATCCTGCTTCAATTGGAGGAAGAACTGATATCTCGTAGATTCTTGGTTCAATTTGCATGGATCTACTACATAAAATTTTACTCCGAAGTATAACGTGCATTGGGACTGTCCTTTGACTTGTCTGGCAACAGTTTTTGACTGATCTAACCATTGCGTTTGATTGTTACCATCTATGAACCTCAATCCAAAATATCCAACTTCATGAACTCCAACTCTTCTTAGAACTTCAAGCAATATATCTTTTCCTATTGTTTTGTCATTCGCTTCAGTAGTAAACTGTTGTTGGTCTAGTAAAACAATCTTACAAACAATATTCACTGGGCTCTTCCAGCATCTCATATTAGAGAATTTCAGGAGTTAAATTGATTAATTTTGCAGACTAACCTTCTGGAATTCCGTCCTGTTTCATGCAATAGGCTTGGAGAATAATATGTCACAGCAATTTACCGGTATTTTTCACATGTTGTCGATGATAAGTTCCCGAAAAAAGTGAATTTTATATTCAGTGAAAGCGTCCAAGGAGCCCAAAGGCACAAGGATGCAGAACCAGAAATAGTAGCACACACGGGTCAGCTTCAGAAAACCAGTTCAGAACTAATGCCACGAGAGTCCCACGCTCTAATCATAGCTCGATAATGACATGTACAGTTTTTCAATTCTTCTTTGTTTCCAAGTAGATTTAACGGGCACCACTTCACAGACAGAACTTGATACACCGATCTTTATCCAACAGTAACTCTAGAATTGATAATAAATTCCTACTTATTTAGCAACTTTCAAATTCACCGATGTCTCGAGTTTGGGCGCTTATCTTCTGTCATGACAACAACCTGTTGAATGTTGGAGCTCGGAATCAAGGTCAAAGAGAAAGATAGGTGAAAGTAGTGGTGTGGGAACCTATGGTTTTCTCGGGTCTTTGGAAAGAATAATAAATCAGCATTTCATCGGAATGTTTCTGGTTTATGCGGAAATTCGTTCAGAGTAATGAACTAGAGTAGCGTACCATATTCACCTGAGAAAATAGTGGCTGATTGTGTGAGATCAAAAAGCACGATCATTAGATCAAACCCGTAACCTACGGACTTATTGTGAAATAATGTTGGCTATTTGGTTTTTCAGTGTAGCCACTTCAACACCTTGTTACGAAAAACGCTGGAAAGTGTACTGCCTTTGAGTATTAATAAGATGGAGGGCCATTGCTCTGAATTCAACGCTGTTCCCCCGTCAAGGCATACGTGCCACTACTGTCGCGTTGGCTTTGCAATTGACCCGTTCCCGCCACGCTTTTTTCAAATTCAAATGACAAAGCAGTTCATTGTAATTTAAGTTTCGTTTGATATTACTTATTATTGTTACATTTTAGTATTAATTATGTATGTAGACATAACTGTCTAGATGTTAGTATGTTCATACTTTGGTTCCCATGCCCAAATCTTGGTGCCTCCTATTTTTTTTTTTGGGACACACAGAACAGCTGATCTACCTTCATCAAACATCCACTAGAGTGTACTGGCGTCATTTCAACACTCATTCCCACAGTGTGAAAAATATGAAATATTAATGGTTTTAATAAGCGGTGTTCATGTACGGTGCACAATTAGGATATAAATCTTAAATAAGAAATATGTCCTAGGTATACAATCCTCATTCATTCACCAAACTCAACATCGCATCTTACATCAGCTGATCAGTGTTCGGCCATTTTGCCCCTGGTCAATTCAAAAGCCAAACGACAGTAGTGGCACGTATGGTTTGACGGCCTGAAACATCACTAATAGCCCTCCATCTTATTAATACTCAAAGGTACTGACATTAGTGAACGAGCTGCTCAATTTTTGCTATATCTTATATATAATCAAACAAGAGCCTTTACTAAAAAGTTCCGTAGAAGAACATTGAAGGTATAAATTAGAATAAGGTAATCATTTATTAATAACGGCAAAACTGTACAATGAAGGTTTCGAGTTCGGCAACATTGTCATCCTCCCGCGCTCCATTATCATTACTTATCATAATAAATTGAGTTTGTTTTTGTCGATCAACTTCATGAATAATTTATTATGTAGAATGTTGGTTAGAATATTCTGTGAATGCAAAGATAAATTTCAAGAATGTGATCATCTGAATCTGACAGTGATATTTGGAAGTTATCGTTTGCGCACGTTCCACTCTCCGTTGAGTTCCTGATGACTATCATTGTGAAGCTGTGAGTTCGTTCATTCATATTACCTATCTTTCCTTCTATTGGGTGGCCCCCCAACTGGAAATGTCAGGGAATTCTTTACGTTGGGAAAAGTCATGGAAATATCAGAGAATTCGGTAAAAATCATCAGATGTCAGGTACCGGAAGGGTCATTAGCGGCAATAAAAAAGGGGAGTGTCAAAAGGACACTGCAACGGGCACGATTTTAAGGGGAGGCATGCTGACTGTCCATCACTAAACGGATTGCCATCACGGACTCCACTGGCAGATCGGAGGGAGAGAAACAATAATAATAACCCGCGAAACGAGGCATCGCCGCACTCTGCCTCAAGGGATACAGCGATGACCGCTTTGTAACCCCTACAGTGGATAAAAATACCCCGTAATAAAAACTAAACTACGACTAGATGATCCTTACAAATACATAAATATTATCGATAAATATATAATGATGAATACTATACATCTTAGTTAAATAAAGGTATAGACTAGATGTACATAAATATATCGTAGATCAGAATATCACAGTTCGTTATAAAGCGGCCTATTCACGATCCTGCTGCAAGAAGTGAGGGGCACGAAAAACTTCCCTCTCTTCTTGCACGGGAGGCGTGCAGGACGTGTGTGGAGGCCTTCCTGCTGCATGTGTCCTGCAGAGCTCGTAGGATGGGTTTCCCATCGGACCATCCTGCGGTCCAGGGTCCCCCACCCTATCATCCCGCCAGGTCCGAGCGTGTGTGGAGCTGCCGGAAGACCTTAAATAAGGAACCATTGAAGAATGGAGAACGCAGAAGGTAAACACAGAATACCTTATACCGGCGGGAAACCTTCGGTTTGAGCTGGGAATGATGGATCGTGTATGGAGAACTCACTCTGAGGCAGGAGAGCGAAGAGGGGAACTTCGTTGCACTCCCCATCTCCTTCAGCAGGATCGTGAAGCCGATTTCACATGGAGTGGTACGTTCGGAGACGGAAAGACGGAACGCAATGTGATTGGCTGTTGGGACAACAGTTGAGGATGGTGGCTGCCATGTTGACGGTATGGGCGGTAGGAGGTCGGCGGTAGAAATTTGTATACCATCGCTGCTTGCCGTCAAGCGTTGCGCAAGCTCGTTGGACAGGAATGTTGATAACCTCAAGTAGAGGTTTCATATCAGAGAGGGTTTCAGTAGGAAAGTTATGATTCCGTTCACCAAGGTGCCGTTTCATGTGAACAACGTGCCGCATTCCGCCGCCCCCTCCACTGGATTTTTCGGCCTTCCGTATGTTCCTGTTGAACATACCGCTCCATGTGAAACCGGCTTGAATGGGCCGCTTAAAGCTTAGTGGCTTTCAGGTACACCAACAGGGAGTGGACCTTATCTGGTCCTGACAGAACATCCACCCACTGAGGGGGTGATTGCTGGACCCTGAGGTCCATGAGGGCTGGGTAATCCTCCAAAAAGTGGCGGTCTTGCATTTAATTATCATTTCATGCACGCGCGGCAGCTACTAATGATAAGATCATGATGAGTAGCTAAAAGTGACTTAACCCTTTCATTGTCATTGTGCGGAATATTACTTAGATCTGCTATCAACAAGAACATTTAAGAAATGTTTCATGCTCAAGTTCCAAAACAAGCCAGATTACATAATATCATGAAATTATGAAAATTCGCTGATATGGCCATGTTGCATGTTTTTTTTTTTTTTTTCCAATCAAGTAAAAGATTTTTGTTTGAGAAGCATCTAGGTATGATGACACGTTATACATTAAAATTACGTGGAAAAAATATTCGAATATCAGGAAAATCTGTAATTCGTTTCTGGGAAATTTGAAATTTCCATTTGGGGGCCATTCTGTACACTCCAAGTTATTTTGCAAGTTTCATTCTTATTAGAATAAAATCTAAAACATTTGATATTAATTTGAGATTATCTTGATAAGTTAATAAAGAGGATACACAATTCATAATTCTCTACCCATAATTTAATCTAGAGATGCAGAAGGAGCCGATTCTTGGGGTATCATTGAACTTCAAGGGGATTTGGAGTCTAGAGAAGGTGGCACTTTACAGTCCAAGTTTGTGGGAGACCTTCACTACACCGTCCAGGTAAGAATTACATGGATAATATCAACCTACCTACCTGCTTTCAGTATTGTTAGTATGAGAATTTGAACAATTTTACTGACGCGTAAGTAGGTCTGAATAACGAGATTAACAATCGTATTTTATTGATAAGGATGTTTTGCTAAGCGGCCGGTAGGGTCGTAGCTACTTTTCATGAGTTCTTCAACGAAACTTGACTTAAGGACGTATCACACTAGCATTTTTTCCGCATCTTTTCTGCGTTTTTAATGCCAAAACGTGAAGAAGAAGAAGTGCGTTTTTCCAAGGTCAGCTTTTTCGACCATTGCGCATCCTGGCGGAGCGTTTTTAAACTCACTTGGGAAAATTAGAACACGTTCTAATTTTTACCTTGACGCAAGAAAAATGCTAAACATAACCCTTGGGGAGGTTACAATTCAATGAAAAACCCCTAGGAGCCCTAACCTGACAGATTTAATAAAAACGCATTCCGCCAGAATGCGGTTTTTGCATTTATTCCTCCTCAACATCCACAGCTGACCTTGAAAAAAAGCACTTTGCCTTCTTCACGTTTCAGCATTTAAAATGCGAAAAAAATGCGGGAAAAATGCAAGTGTGATACGTCCTTTACAGAGGCTTCTGCCCGTCATAAATGACCCTGTGAATGCGCATTGGAGCCCGCCAAAACTTTTTTTTCTATGATTCGATGTCGAAACTACTGGACTAGTATCCATCTTGTTTAATATGCTTTCTATCTATAAGTGATATTCTCGAGACTTCAATACTAGCGCATCCTTACATCGAGGCAAGGCAAAGTCGAAGTCCAGTCCAGTCCAGTCGAGATCCATATGAAATGTGTGTTGGATAGTTGACATACAAGTAGTGTTAGATGTTCCAGACATTAACCGCAAAGATGTTAAGTGGATTACCAGTCTAGTTATTCTAGTATCTAGAATCAATTAAGAAACTGAAAATCTTTAGAGTAGGTACTGTGAAAGTGGTCATGTGAAAGGACATGCCATGAGAGCTCTGCTAAACAGGAATGTTAGGTAAGTTTCGCAAGTATCGCATGTAGAAAGGTAAGTCCTACCTAGAGGGAAGGTATACCTACATACTTTCCGTATATAATCACTCGTTCATGCGCTTCATAGGCAAAAACCAAAATAGGTACCTAATAAATTTTTTTGTCCCTAAAATTTGTGTAACTGCAAAACTCGCACAATAACTGCATTGCCAATGCCGTCTTTATGAAATCTTATTTTCAGAAGAATGCATTTCAAGGTTTTTTCCTTAAAGCTGGCTTTTAGTTCATGTTGCATATTTCCTGATTCAATATTTGACAAACTTGCTAATCAGCAGTTGTATTTGTCTGCAAAGCAACAACATACCTACTTTTTTTTGGCACAATTAACCAACAGCAAATCTGGTACGATGTATGTACCTACCTACCTACTTGATGTAGCAACTACCTGCCTTGTTTACTTTGAGAAACTATTGAACCTTTCCTTTTATTAATTCAATATAACAAGTAAAGCTTCCTTAGTTAAGCATAGTACTACGAACTTATAATAAAACGCTAATGAAGCTAAGTGCTGATGTACCTACCTACACTGCAGTACAGACACTTGAGGGATTTTCAATGATTTTTTCTTCATTATTTTTCAGGTTAATTATTTTGAAAACCTAAACGAATGAAGTTCTTTAGTTTTCGGACACTGATCAACTACAATAGTTAGTACCTAGTCCAAATAATTAGGCTGGTAGGCACGAGGTGAACAATTTGAGACACGAGACTGACTTTAGACCCTGACCAACTAATCTCAATTCTTACTAAGGGATTGACTAATTTATGTTATGTATTTTTGAGATGCGAGCGTAGCAAGCATCCAGACTATTAATCTAAGCAGAAAACTGATCTGTGTAAAATCTCATGGCGACTGGAGCGCTGGGAATGACACGCAGTGGATAGTTGAACTAAAGAGCAAGTCAGGGCCTAGAGTCTCGTGTCTCTACTTTATTGTTCGCGAACGTCTCGTTAGGCATGATTATTGTAACTATTTGGTTGTATTGCTACAATATTACTTTTGCAAAACAAAACTGTTAAAAAAATGGCTTTATAACCACGAATTAGATTGATGTGAGAAGGTAAGCGTCTTGTGAAAAATAGGTTGGTTGAGTTGGGATTTACTGACGTAGCGCAGTCATGGCCAACTTTGGCTGAAACGCTACTCCAGGCGTGACGTCACGAGAATATGGGTTATACTCTTAGGGGCTCTGAATAATCAGCGGGAAATAACAACGTTGTACGGGATCTGGAACACAATAACTTTACAAAAAATATAAGCTGTACAGCTGGAGGGCAATTGACTTGAACGCACATGGTAAGAGCATGAGGTCCTCTCTAGTTCGTTCGCAAGACGTTCTTTTGGCGAGGGCGCTGATGGTCATACAGTGCTAACATAATATATCATTACTCAGCAGTATACATTACTCCTTTTATAATTGTTGCGGGAGCTCAGATCGAGGATCGCGGTATCACTTGAAAATTGGGAGACAATAATTCGGAATGATAAAGCTTCATTGTATTGTTCCGTCATGAATATGCAAGGGGCGGGGTTAACCAGGGAGCGACTTTAGCGCTCTCTCGGTGACTCTAGGAACTAAGTTTCTTGCTACACTCTTGGCGGCGATTACGAATTTGGGTAGGGCCAAACAGGTTCATTGTCCATTAGTTTCGACGACGGGTCATTTGAATGTGAATAACACTTCTTCATATATATATATATATATATATATATATATATATATATGTCATTCCAGATAATAACTCTCCTTAGGATTGATATGAAAAATCCGTTCTTGCTCCAAAAAGTCGAGCTTTCCAAATGGAAGGATGAGCTCATTGGCCAGCACTTTTTGAGCACATTAAATTACTCAGCTTTCAATAAATGTACTAAAAACAATTCCAGTCATGTAGCATGATCGTATGAGCGAATTTTCGATAATTATTGTATTGTAAAATCTAACATTGTTTAGAAATTTAAACTTTTTGAGTGCGAAGAAATTGTTAACTATTGCTTTTATGAAAAAGTAATAAAAAAAGAAGAAGTAGGTATTCTAGATAATAATCTGCTATTCAAAAAGAGATTTTAGAATTTTAGTGCAGGACCTTAAAGGGGGCATGATTTTTCTCCTAACATTTAGGAGTGATAGGGTCTTGGGATTCGTAGTATGTTGAATGAAAAATAGTGTATAATACACTCCGCGGGTGATATCAGGGGTGAGGAAGCAGAGTAGTGGCGGCGGGGGAGGTGGAACTAAGACGCTAGGGGGTAATTCGGCGGTTCTGGAAATTAATCAAATTTACCCTTTTGATTTCACTAAACCTTCATATGCTGGTCAATTTTTGCTTAAACAAACATTTATAGTGTTCCATTTCTCTTATTCACTATCCGTTTCTGCTTCAAGGTTTTGTTTGCACTGAAATTCTGTGTATCTTGTGTGGAATACTTTCCTATGTGTTGGAAAATGGTAGATTTACGAGAAAGGTTTGGTTTTCGAGCGAAGTTTTTAACAAGGCAATTAAACTAAAATATGAAAAAATAAGTTTCGTGTTGTCAATAAGTTATTATTGTTTTTGTAGAAAAAAATTTCAACGCAGACTTGCTTTTGAAGAGTCTCCTACTGAATTGAATTAGGTAGGTACCTATAAGTATGTATTTTACAATAGGTGGTTGTAATAAATACAGAAGATAATTATATAAGTATGTATGAGAGGATGTTGGTATGTTGAGAGGAAGGGGCTCAGGTTTTTTTTAATTTATGATAACTTTTTTATACTAGATCAAGACCCCCGCAAATTTTACAAATCGATCGATTTATTTGTCTGGTTGCACTTTGGACTATTACCATATAAAAATTCAAGGTGTAGGGAGTCAATCAGGTGGGGAAGTATGGTAGGAGGTAAGAAGTAGATACCTACGTAGTATCATCTTCAAACAGAATACTGGTTAACATCAACCTTTCCTTTTTCTAGAAAACGATTCATCTAAATAATGAGTTGCCTTCATTATATTTCTTTTTACATACGACACATTTTATATTTATTGTACTACAAAATCTCGATAAACAATATCAGAATGAGTCTTGCACTTGATTTGATAAAGGGAGAGAAGTAGTTCCCTCTTTTTTCCAAGATTTTGTTTTGTGAAGGTAAGAAGACAACTGGAAACTGTTACGCTGACCGCTCCGCAGTGGCATATAGTGTTCTTGTACCATAAGTTGTTGTTGAAACAATGATGAAATTTAGAAGGCGGTGAGCCTAGGTTAACTGCGGTTGGTGTGCTGGAACAAAGCTTTAGTTACATTCCTGAAGTAGGAAAAGAAAATTAGTATTACAAAAACACCCTACCACCCATTCATTTTAAAATAAGAAAATTAGATTAATGTCAATAAATAAGGAGCTTGTCAAATTGTTCAAAAGGCTATATTAAGGATTCGAATATTGATTACTTACCGATTAACTAGTGATATCAATATTGGACTTTAATAAATTATCTTATGGTTGTTCATATCATCATTTTAGTTTCAATGTCACATCGCCACAAACCTGGAGCTAAAAGTCTGGGAATTATAAAAAATTTGCCCTTTCTATTTCACTAAACATTCACATGTAACGCAATTTATTGCTTAGAAAAAATCATAGTATTACATTCCTTTTCCTTGCTCCACACTTCGCTTCAAGGTCTTCTTCACACAGAAATTTTGTGTACCTTGAGTGGAACAATTTCCAATGTGTGGGGAAAGGCTGCCTGCCAGGTTTGGTTTCTCGTGCATGTTTTTTTCAAAAAAATATTTTAAACTAAAATATAAAAATTAGCTTGATATTGCCAATTATTATTGTTCTCGTGAAGGTAAAATGATAAAATTTGGGGAACCTGTTCCTCTAATCATTCTATGTCCATTACATCCCATGTTATTCAGGGTACAGATGGGAAAGACATTTTAATAACTTTTAATGTACTGAAGTACTTATGAATACTGAGGAAGATGTGAATACTGTGCACCTATTGGAGATAATTTGATGAGACAGTTCAGAACTCTATACTACTCTCTGTTTAATATATTACAACATGAACGACAGATTGATGCTAATGTTACTTGAAAGATTTCGTGCAATATATTGTATATTGTGATTGATTGAGATGTAGTTAGGCGAACTCTTCTTTAAAAACAAAAGAAAGCAGCGAAAAGAAGGCCACAGAGAGGGGGGGGGGGGGGTCCTTGTAAGCTTATTGCGTACTAGAAGATTACCCTGTCGTTGCTTGGGTCGGAGTGTATAGCCAGGGTGGACCCTGAGATCATCATTGGTGCGACTTAGAGTTTATAAACTAAATTTCAAAAACGTGGAACAAGCTTCTGCCATCTTCAGGCTCTCGATGTCTGATCGGGATACAGTCCATAATTTCATTCGCTTTTTGTCGTCCCAGAAAGCTTCCCAATCAAATTTTACCTTGGATGAACAGGAGAATATTTGGCTCACTCAGCTGATAAGGATTGCTCCCATTTCATTCGTCTATTGTTGTCTCAGAGCGAAAAAGCCAAGAAAGTATAAACTACACCAAGGAAAATTTTGATGGTGGTGAACCTTTTTCCCCTTCGATTTTCTCTGAGACCCAGGGTCAAGAAAAGAAGAACGGAAGTGAGCCAATACAACAGTCACGTTATTGTCACTATAAGAGCTCTCTTTCTCACGGGCTTACGAAAACTTAATGGGAAACAAAAAGTTTAGCATCTCATCGTGCTCGCTGTAGCTGCTTGTTTTGGTGTTTACGAGACATAAATACGAGAAATACAGAAACACTCTATTCTCTTGAATTAGAGATCGAGGGGAAGAAGAAGGTGAATGCCTGCTTTGTCAGCTATCTACATAGGGTTATAATTGACCCACGACCTAGGAAAATATATCATCCTCTTCGTATGAGCACTCGCCAACGGCCTTACCTCGTTGAATACATCCGTTCTCGTATGCTCACCGAAGTTGAGCTACAACGGGCTTGTTTAGTATTTGGATGGGTGACCATCTGGGATCCGTGTAATGTGGCATCTTTTAGCGGAAGAAAACATTAGAAGAAAAAATGAGCTATTTAGATGACTTCTAAATTTTTAAAGGGGGGTGAGGACAAATCCGTTTCACACATCAAAGAACTCAATCCCAGATTTCAACGGTTATATATATATATATACATTGTATTGGTTATTGTTCTACTGAACTATGTATTATATAAATTAAATTTAATAGAAATTTCACAAATAGAAAGAGAAAAGAAAGTTCTGATATTTCGATTTAAATCTTTTTCAAAGTTAGAAGAATAAGTAATGGTTTTTTTGAATTTAGGGACCTGGGATAGTATCATGGAAGCAAGTAACCATGTAAATATGTATGGCTTCGATACTAATAGTCTTGTACGAGTCAATCATTTAGGTTGAGGCCAGGAGGCTGCATGGATCCCAATACCCATCTATGAGCCCGTTCAGATTGTTGTAATAATCTGTCGTTGGTAGGCTGTGGCATCTTCTTCAATACCTTCACCCCGAAGCACTTGTTGAATGTGACTGTGGGATCATGTGATCTCGCGTGCAGCTTTAACGGCAGGGGCCGAACTTGGTTCAATGAAGCTCTATGATTATTGATCCGCAAATTTAATTGGGTTGCTTTTCCAACATAGAAGCCTCTGTTGTGATCATCTGAACACCGCTTACAGATCAGCTGGTACACACACATTCGTGACTGACACTCCGCTGATCCTTGACAATTGTAGGAGTGTGAAGTATTTGGAGAGGTGAAATGAGGGTCTTCCATAACAATTTCACATACTTTGCACCTTGGACGTTCACACGGATGCAATCCTCGCTGCTGTGGTTCTGGAGGCTGAACTCGTGGGTGCTTGTGTGACAGAATACCCCCTAGATTTTATCCCTGTCTGTATGTCACTTGGGGCATGTCTTTAAACAAATCGCGGGTCAGGGGACTGGAGGTCAGAATTGGTTGCAGTTCCCGAAGGATCCCATTTATCTTCTGAATCCCGAAGAAGAATGTAGTTACCAGCGGGACTCTGTCAGATGACGGTCGTGTCCTCCGTCGATAATTGACATGAGCTGGAACAATTCTATCTCTGACAATTCGTCTCAGGTAACCTCTCTGAACCAACTTATTTCCAACCAGTGACAAGTAATCTTCCAGTGTTTCGCGATTGCTGCATATTTCGTGGCCTCTAATGGACAAAGACCTTGGGATCGCTCTCTTTGTGTGTGGGGGATGGCAACTGTCATAATGGAGGTATAATTGCTTATTCGTGGGCTTTACATGTACGCTCGTTGATAGGCTTCCATTTACCAATGAAATGTCCACATCTAGGAATGTAGCCATTGACCTCGAATACGACCACGTGAATGTGATTGAGAACTGGGAGTTAAGATCTCTGAGAAACAACTCGAGTTCCTCTTCACCATGTGGCCATAAGAGGAAAATATCGTCGATAAACCGCTTCCACAATAAGGGGGCTTTTTCTCTAGACGTGAGGAATTTGTTCTCCAAATCTGCCATAAACAAATTCGCATATGAGGGCGCCATCCTAGTCCCCATTGCCGTCCCTCTTCTGTATGGTCCCTCTTCTGTATGTTCCCTCTTCTATATTCCCTCTTCTGTTGTTGATTCGCTGGCCAATTCTACCTTCAGAAGAGAGGGACGGCAATGGGGACTAGGATGGCGCCCTCATATGCGAATTTGTTTATGGCAGATTTGGAGAACAAATTCCTCACGTCTAGAGAAAAAGCCCCCTTATTGTGGAAGCGGTTTATCGACGATATTTTCCTCTTATGGCCACATGGTGAAGAGGAACTCGAGTTGTTTCTCAGAGATCTCAACTCCCAGTTCTCAATCACATTCACGTGGTCGTATTCGAGGTCAATGGCTACATTCCTAGATGTGGACATTTCATTGGTAAATGGAAGCCTATCAACGAGCGTACATGTAAAGCCCACGAATAAGCAATTATACCTCCATTATGACAGTTGCCATCCCCCACACACAAAGAGAGCGATCCCAAGGTCTTTGTCCATTAGAGGCCACGAAATATGCAGCAATCGCGAAACACTGGAAGATTACTTGTCACTGGTTGGAAATAAGTTGGTTCAGAGAGGTTACCTGAGACGAATTGTCAGAGATAGAATTGTTCCAGCTCATGTCAATTATCGACGGAGGACACGACCATCATCTGACAGAGTCCCGCTGGTAACTACATTCTTCTTCGGGATTCAGAAGATAAATGGGATCCTTCGGGAACTGCAACCAATTCTGACCTCCAGTCCCCTGACCCGCGATTTGTTTAAAGACATGCCCCAAGTGACATACAGACAGGGACAAAATCTAGGGGGTATTCTGTCACACAAGCACCCACGAGTTCAGCCTCCAGAACCACAGCAGCGAGGATTGCATCCGTGTGAACGTCCAAGGTGCAAAGTATGTGAAATTGTTATCGAAGACCCTCATTTCACCTCTCCAAATACTTCACATTCCTACAATTGTCAAGGATCAGCGGAGTGTCAGTCACGAATGTGTGTGTACCAGCTGATCTGTAAGCGGTGTTCAGATGATCACAACAGAGGCTTCTATGTTGGAAAAGCAACCCAATTAAATTTGCGGATCAATAATCATAGAGCTTCATTGAACCAAGTTCGGCCCCTGCCGTTAAAGCCGCACGCGAGATCACATGATCCCACAGTCACATTCAACGAATGCTTCGGGGTGAAGGTATTGAAGAAGATGCCACAGCCTACCAACGACAGATTATTACAACAATCTGAACGGGCTCATAGATGGGTATTGGGATCCATGCAGCCTCCTGGCCTCAACCTAAATGATTGACTCGTACAAGACTATTGGTATCGAAGCCATACATATTTACATGGTTACTTGCTTCCATGATACTATCCCAGGTCCCTAAATTCAAAAAAACCATTACTTATTCTTCTAACTTTGAAAAAGATTTAAATCGAAATATCAGAACTTTCTTTTCTCTTTCTATTTGTGAAATTTCTATTAAATTTAATTTATATTATATATATATATATATATATATATATATATATATATATATATATATATATATATCTATATCTATAAAAGAGGATGTATGTATATATGTATATTGCCTATAGACTCCGAAACCGCTCGACAGATTGTAATGAAACTTTCAGGTATTATTAGGCATGATTCAAGGATTGTTCCTGTAAAGTTTGGTGCAAATCCGTTCAAAGGGCTCTGACCCAGAGGGCATAAAAGGGTGCAGTGTCAGGTTTTAGAAATTTTAGTGGTTGTAGAAATAGTTGAACAGAAAGTACTGGTACCTTCTTGACGGCCTACTACATTTTTTTTGACATTTTATGTCTTTACTATGGCACATAAATGAAAAAGCGTCACGCGGGGAGCGACACGCGGGGAGCGTCACGCGGGGAGCGTCACGCGGTGAGCGTTACGCGGAGATTCCCTAATGATCCCACGATTCTGAGATTTGGTATGTAGCCCCTTGAGGGACTTCTGAACACAACTGACCGATCCCAGATCAGCTGAGTGGCTCTAGAATCCAGTTTTTTCCCTAATGATCCCACGATTCTGAGATTTGGTATGTGGGCCCTTGAGGGACTTCTGAACACAACTGACCGATCCCAGATCAGCTGAGTGGATCTAGAATCCAGTTTTTTCCCTAATGATCCCACGATTCTGAGATTTGGTATGTGGGCCCTTGAGGGACTTCTGAACACAGCTGACCGATCCCAGATCAGCTGAGTGGATCTAGAATCCAGTTTTTTCCCTAATGATCCCAATTCTGAGATTTGGTATGTGGGCCCTTGAGGGACTTCTGAACACAACTGACCGATCCCAGATCAGCTGAGTGGATCTAGAATCCAGTTTTTTCCTTAATGATCCCACGATTGACTTAATAACAGTTTAAAATTACGATCAATAAACATATTCAATTTGGGCGCAGCAACGCGCGCGGGGGGAACGCTAGTATATATATAATTCAGGAAAATCTTGTTGACTAGTAATTCGATATAAACGAGGGTTTTTTGAGGTCGCGACCAAGCTAGTCTTGTGGTGAGGTACATAAAGTTTAAAAAAAAAACAACACAAGACTAGCTTGGTCACGACCTCAAAAAACCCTCGTTTATATCGAATTTCAACAAGATTTTCCTGAATTCTAAGTTCACAAGGGATGACCATTATGTCCCTACTCAAAGAAACTGAAGTAAACTACAGCCATAACGTTAAAAAAATGGCTCACAAATGGATTGAATTGAAGAAAAAAGTTTGCTCTCTTCAATGTGACAACACATTCCTGGAGGCTTGCAAGAACAACAGCGTCATACCCAAACATATTGATAACTCCACTAAGAAGATTAAACAATTAGCTCTTTTCAACAATTGTCCACATAATGATTCATTGTCAAAACTGTGCAATAACACCAACTTTAGTATTTTAAGATTAGGAATTATGATGAATTGGTGGAAGTCCAACAAACTAAACCAAGAAATACAGAAAGAATGTCTTAGTATCAACACTATTTTGGCAGATCCACACCTTTCGTCTAGACTCACAGAATATTGTGAGAAGGTTTGCTTAAATTACTAAAAAACCAAAAAGAACAACAAACAAAAGAAAAAACTAGAGAATTTGAAACTTGAAGCTCTCAAATCTTCGATCCGCTATAGTAAATCTGATAAAAATAATTCAGAAAAACTGGTTAGTCAATCTCAGTAACACTAACATCCCGCCTGAGGTACATGAAGTTGAAAAAAAAAAAAAAAAAAAAAAAAAAAAAAAAACGCAAGACTAGGTCACGACCTCAAAAAACCCTCGTTTATATATATATATATAGTGTATTTCCAGACGGTAACTCCCTTAAAATACGGCGTGAAAAATTCGTTCCAACGCAGAAAAATCCGTCTTAGCAAAAGACAGGTCGAGTTCGTTGGCCAGCCCGATCGCTCCAGAATTTCAGGCTCAAATTTACAATTTAGTGGCCAAAAAATGCTAAAAAAAATTGGTTTTTTGACAATAGGGAATGTAGGGCGTCACAGTCGAAGTATTTTTTTTTAGCTCTGAGTAGATTGCAACCACTACCAGGTCTCTATTCATAATAAGTGATTTTTAGGTGAAAATGCCCAAAATTTACCAAATTTTTGAGTTTGGCTGCGTAATCTAAAATTTTCCTTGCGATCTCGTCACACGGCTGTCCGCTCAGTTTTATTCAGGACATGTTTGGCCTCAATGATCAGAATTTAAGTGCCTAATTTAATGTTATCTACAAGTTTTATTTGAAAATTCCCTTCATCAGTCATGCTGCATGACTTAGTACTTTTGTTGTTGTGTCTTTTATCATAAAATTTTCTGTCTAGTTGACTTATAATCAGGCCTCGTTGAACAGTTCGTTTTGAGTGTCTGTCCTACTTTATCGAATCGTCATTTCCAAGATCAGCGTAGGGAGGGAGGTACATAGAATTTGGCAATGAACTGGCCACAGCTTTCATATACAAACTAGTTATTTAAATACAAACGTGCTTGTTGTCTACATCTTTTCTTGTTGGTAGATACAAATTCGTTGTATGAAATGTACATGTGAATGCCTACGAAGGCACCTCCTGTACTTGAGTAGGTAGGTACTAAAAAATCGTAGAAGTATCGACAATCGCAATCACTCCAAACTACCAAGTAGGTGAATAGGATATCTACTGTAGAACGGTGTACCTACGTTGTTCACGTAATCAACAGAATTTGATTTAATATCACAATTATATTTATCATAGGTTTTTATTTTTTTCGACAAATATTTGAAATCAGAAAAGTTGTTACACAGCAGTCAGAGGAAGGACCAATGCTCTTAAACTCGGGTTACCTTTGTGTAATGTTATGCTGACTACATGGTACAATGAATGGCCTCTGGTATACGCAAAAAGGACCCCTTTCCCGTGCGCGCGTAGTTAGCCCGTTAACGCAAAAATTGTCGCATGCGCAGCTGGTCTTACGGTTTTTTGGCGGGTATGCAAAAAGATTTATGGGTAGAACATAAATACTCTATTAATTTCCTTGTAAACAAGAGTTGCAGTTTGAGTTGAAAATGTCTAAGGGCCGAAATTTTTTTCTCGCAAAACATTACCTAACGACTGACATACAATATTTGTAACCAGGTTGTTAAATAAATTTGGTTGATAGGTGAGGATACTGGTGTTGATAAAATGTATCTAAAAAATGTGGTAGTCGGGTGTCGAAATAACAGAGTTTGATGTAGGAAATTCGATTTTAATGGAGAAATCCAAGGCAGAATTAATGCGCAAAATCTGGGAAAATAACGCGAAGACAAATTAAGAAAATAGCTAGGCATAAGTTGCGGTTTTTGGTAATACGCCCTTCTGTGTGGGCAATTTAGGAATAGCCAAATTTAACGCTTATCTTGAATCCTTAGTCATCTGTCATCTCTAATGAGCATGGCTCAACCTATTTTTAATATTTTTATTATCGGAAATCAAGTTTTGTGCAAAATTAATACTAATCAGAATTAACAGAAACATGTGGAGATATCATACCACTATGTGTCAGCGAGAAGCTTGGCACATTTCCAATTTTATTCATGGATAAATCTTTTTTTGTCATCCGTTCATTCTAGATCCATAACGCTGTCATTCTGAAATTCTTATTAACATAGCTAGTAGTTATTTGCAGCCCATTCTGTAATTTTTTCTGTAGTTGCCCATGAGATGATCGAATAAATTTTCGGAATGTTGGGATTATTAATTTTTGGGGGTATAGCAGAGTGAACGGTCGATAATCTTCTTTCCTTATATAGAAAAGCGTGTGATCTCTAATTGGACCCCTCATATTGAACCTTGGATACAACTGCACAGAACAAGATCCGATTCGTAAAAAAAAAAAAAATTTGGTTTGGAGTTAGAAGAATAGAGACTCGACTTCACTATTCTACGATTAGTAGTTTTCGCTCTACGATTTTTCAAAGTTTAGGCAAATAGTTACATAATTGTGGACCCCCACCCCGGCTTTGTGTTTCGTCACATTTTTCTGGAATTTTGAAAAAGTAAACAAAGCAATTCTCGTACCTAATTGAAAATTGCGGATGGTCCGGAAATTCGCAACGTTTCTTTATTTGGACATTTCAAATTATTGCAAGGTTTTATTAAAGGGTCATTTTCCCAGAAAGGGCCAATCGTTGTCCGGAGAGGATTCCGAATTCCCATTTAAGATTTGGGCTTCAAAACTAATTTCTCCATAAGCTATCGATTTTGCTCTACAAATGGCAATCGCTAAAACATGCATATATTTATTATAAAATATGGAAATTTAGGTTTAAACAGTGAAATGTCTACTAATCTGCCTTGTCCGGACCCCTATGTAGCCAACTTTGCTTGAACAGTGTTGATCACTGATCAAACGAGCTATCCATAATTGTAGGGATTCTTTAGTGCATACAACTGAAGATGAAAAAAATGGGTTTGCAAATTTTTTCAGAAGCATACAATGTGAGCAGGAGGATGAAACGTGTTTGTCCAGAGGTTTATGTCTTTAATCTGCCTTTTTTTGTGTTTTCGTATTTTGAAGGCCTATTCATGTTTCCCGCGGTTTTACTATTACTAAGCGATGTGAAAATTATTCAGGTTCCGAAAGAAAACGGCGGGAACTGTCTTTATCTCATTGGGGAGCGTGTGGAGGGAAGTTCAGTTGCTGAAACGTGGTGTCACAATCAACAGCGGTCCCTCATCTGTCTACTCTAAAACGCTAAGAAATCAATTTTTTTTCTTTCCTTGATATCTACTAGTAGATTTTATTGAGCTGATTCTAGTGATATAGTCACAGTTCTAAAGAACAACACCAGAATCTGTGAAAAGTTGAAAAACCTATGTGCCACTCAGGAGCTTGTGTCTTTAATCTGCCCACAACGGTGGCAAGTAAAAGACAGTGTGGGCAGATCAAAACACTACTTTCATGTTTTGAATTATTAAACAGTATTAATTTGAATTTTTCATTGCAGCAAAGCTTGCAACTACGTCATTTAGCTTTAGGAAGCTAAATTATTGAAAAATGAAGCACAATTAAATCTGGATGTATTTTTCATTTGGTTGAGTAGGTGCAATAATACCTACGGTGGTAGTAGTTAGTTGGCCTATTGCAGCGAATTTTCGAAGAAAATCAAAGTACTGCAATGGCTCCGAAAATTGTAAAATCAAAATTTTCGAAAATTGTATTTATTGAAATCCATTTTGAGACATTCTGAAGCGAACCCTAGAGTTTACGTTTTTAACTTGTCAATTCATCGTTATGATTTGTATTCTTAATTTGTAAAATACAAGTTCATTGCACATATGAATAAATAAATGAAAAAAATAATATATATATATATGCTCCAGATTGAATTGGTTATGCATATTTTGTGATAGCTGCAAATTATGAGGTTCGTTGGTGAATTTCGTTTATTTGAGAGGTTTCTGGTTAGTCCTTCTTTTTCCACATTCTGGGTCATAGCGAAAATTTGGAAAACGCAGGTGGGACCTCGAAATGACTGTTCCCGAAATATCACTGGTCAATAATTATCTGTAGATATTAATATTTGTATGAAAAACACGATCTCAACTAACTTACACAATAAAAAATTCTCAAGACGCTGGTAGTCTTGAGAGAAAGGAATATTGTAATGAAAGTAAATATATTGATGGAATGCAAGATCTCAACAATACAGTGTGAGTATTACATTACGTCATTTGATAAAGAAAAAGTACTGTCATGCACCATGATTAATAGAGCGAATTTTCAAAGAAAAGTTGTGGGTAACATTAAATTAGACACTTAAATTCTGATCATTGAGGTCAACGATGTCCTGAAAGAAACTGAAACCGTGTGACGAGATCGCAAAGAAAATTTTAGAACACGCAGCCGAACTCGAAAATTTGGTCAATAATGGGCATTTTTCGCCTAAAAATCGATTTTTCTAACTTATTATTAAATTTTGAGATCTGGGAGTGGTTGCAATCCACTTAGTACTAAAAAATACTTCGACTGTGACATCCCACATGCCATTTTGTCAAGAAACCTATTTTTTAAGCATTTTTTGAGCCATTAAATTGTAAACTTGAGCCAGAAATTCAGGAGCGATCGGGCTGCCGCACGAACTTGATCTGTCTTCTGCTAAGACGGATTTTGCTGAGTTGGAACGAATTTTTTGCGCCGTTTTTAAAGGGAGTTATCGTTTGGAAATACACCTCATATATGTATATATATATATATATATATATATATATATATATATATATATATATATATATATATATATATATTTGATGTTAAAATCTAGGATTGTATTCTTTGGTCTGGGCACATAATGTGTTTCTCATCTGCCATGGGTGTCTTTCATCTGCTGATAAGTTTTCTGCTTTAATTAATAATTATTTAATTAAGCGCTCCACTGTGTGGATTTCCATTAAAATTCAATCAGTACAGTGTAACTGTGATCCCTGATTTTTGGCAGAACATAATTCCAACTTTTAGTTTTCTGAATCTAGGCAGTGAAGATTGGCCCTTTTTGGGAAAACGACCCTAAAAAAAAAAAAGAAAAAAAAAAGAAAAAAAAAAAAAAAAAAAAAAAAAATCAATTTAAAACAGCAAGACCTTTTTTTAGTAAAGATGTGGAAATTGTCAGGAAATCCAGTTTCATTTAAGATTAGTAAACGCAAAATTTTCAGACCAAGGTAACCCACGTTATTCGGTTATATCACAGAAGTTGTGTGATAATATGAATATGGCTTCTTTGGTGTTTACCTGCCTGTTTACAGTTCGTAAAACCTGTTGGGTTATTTCAACCAACAGTAGTTCAAATTGTCATAATTGTAACCTCTGTTTTGGTTGAGGCATGCTTCCAACTGGCTACTTGAGGGTGCCAACGTTTGCACTTTCTCATACTCAACGGGAAATTTTCTTGCTGTTCTTCAAGTTGGAGATGCTCTTGCCGCATCGCTTACCCAACCTACCCAGGTACCACGCCCCTGATCTCGACCCATGTATTTGGGAAGATCGAGAAAATGTATCTTCTCTTTTTACAAATATTGATTGAAATGTTGTGGTATGGGAAATAAATACCAGCTTGTTACCTAATATATTGTAAGCTAGGTACCACTACTATATCAGCCCTTTGTAAACAACGATTTTGTGTTTTGCAGGGAGGTGTCCCTACGCTTATAATTGGCCACCACATTTTATATGGGAAATCGGTCACGATGGAAAAACCATTTGCCGTTCTGGAGAAGCGGCGCTACTCAACCGAAAATGGAGCCAACAAAGTCAAATATGTAGTCAAAGCTTTCGTGAAGAAGAAATTAATTTTCAAAGTTCGTCCTAAACCTATTATTGCTAGCGTTTCCCTATAGAATCTTTTAATGTTAAAAACCATAATGTCTACAGGGTTAACTAACCTATACTTATTTCACATCTAGGACCTACTGTTTTGTTTCTTTTATAGCTGCTTGATAAGACTTGTGATGAAGGGTCTGAATCTCAGTTATATTATGTGATGGTTTTTGTTTGATTTTATTGTTCGTGTCCTATGAAGACTAAATCCAGAGTTAGGGAGTCACTGCTGGTTTTGAGAGTTTTCCCACAGGTTAAACTCTCCTTCAGTCCACTATGACGTAACGAGCCCTAAGAGGGTTGTTGATTAAGTAACTATACTTGAATAGGAGACTTTACTAGTAATCTTACTTTAATAGGGTAATAATGGTAACACGTATGTCAAGTTTTGACTTCACTAGTCAGGTTATCGATTTCTACTTGTTTCATTCTTAAACTGCTTATGGTAAAATATAATCATGCAATTGTCTTTCAAATAAGGAGTCTGTCTAATTCCCATACCATATCTCTCAAATTAATGTATTGTTTTAGGGAATTTTTGTGAAACTAAATCATCGAATACTTTAGTTGAGGGTAACAGTAATGTAATGAAACTTGAATAGCTGTCACTGGGAAAAGACGATTTCCTAAGGTGAAACTGAGTTTCTTTATGAGATAGGTTTTTTTGTTCATGTTTAGGTATTTATTACCTTGATAATAGAATCAGGTCAATAAAATGTTTCATGAAATCAATTGTTTTTAAGTGAGTAAGGATATGCTCCTCATAATACTTATCTGTGGTATAAACCAAATCCCCGTGACCCAAAACAGTTTTATTGTGAAATTGGAGTTTTGCTTGAAAGTTAAATTACCCACAGATGTCTATGATATTGTTCAAAAGACAGTACATATAAATTCCATTGTACCATCTAGGTTTTGCTGATTTCATCTTGATCAGGAATGGTTTATTGCATGGTATTATTAATAAATCTGAATTTAACCACCGGGAAACGGAAATTAACTGCTACCTAGCTATTATTTAAAAAAAGTATATTAGTGGAACATTAAGTTTCGGGAGAAACCATCACCATCATCACCCAGATCTGAAAATTCGGATGGCCAGAAGAAAATAGTTACGAAAACGGGCCATACCGTTATTTAAGTTGCAATTAAACTAGCAATAATTATATTCCTAGCTCCTCGAACTCTCAAATGTCTACGAATTTAGAATATAAAATAACACTTACTTTATTATAAAATCAGAAACGCGACTGGAGAACAAGAAATAAGATGATATTTCTTGCATTTTCGAATGCATTAAGGATATAGGTGCTTCTTGCATTATAGTATGCATTAATAATAATTTATGTATTATGATTGCAGTAAAAATGCATTGCTTTAATAGCGAATACATGATATATGTGCCTTTTGTGGGCAGAATATTGATAAGGGTGCCAAAAATAGTAATCAAACTAATTTTCAAGTTGTTGTGTCATACACTTATTAACTGCTTAAATAAGTGATGATGATAAGTAATGATGAATCAGAGAACTGGTTAGTGAACTTATCATCCAAGAACTATTGTCTCGTAAGTTTTCGGAGGTTCTTTCCCTTTAGGGTACATCGTGAATCTTGGTGATATGTAGAGTGGCCCGAAGTTCTCTAAACTGTAATCCTTCCCTGTCCTCCAGCCCACAAACTCTGAAACAGAATGCGTAATTCAACTGATTCTAATCTGCCGAATCAGACGTGCATTTAGACGATGAAGGTAAGGCACTATAACTCGAAATTTGTTGTTAAGTATACAGCATTAATCGTTAACGCAGAAATGAACCTTGGATGAAAATACAATTAGCTTAATAATACATTATTGTAATCATGTTGATTATCATATGCTTTATAAGTGATAAATGGTACTAGCAACTTATCTTTAAAAAACTTCATATCTATTCACGAATATGGAGGTGTTCTGCAGTCGGATGCACAACATTTTAAGTGGCCCACTGAAGGCAATGGCAGTTAGGTGTATGATACGAATTTTATATGGAGGGTATCCGTATGGTAGTACTTTCCCCCACCATTTTTGGGATATCGAAGTGAAACTTGGAGATAAATTTTGGAGTGCGTGACAACAAGTTTGGAGCAAATATAAATCAGAAGAAAAAAATCCACCAGTTTTTGGACTACCCAACCTTTGGTGTATGGGGTAGGAGATACCTACTTCAAAATAGTTTTTTCTATTTTTTGCTGAGCGACACCTCATTTTAAAGATTTTTTAATGCTGAGCACAATGGTAAAATCAGAATTGCAATATCTTATTCCGTTCTCAGATTGGAGCTGATGAATCATGAAGTAGCACGATTTTTCCTGAAGACAGGTAGATACTTTTGGAAAAAATAGTACTTCTTCGTGGTTCATCAGCTCTGATCCAAGAACGGTATAAGATATTGCAATCTGGTTTCACCATTGTGTTTAGCACTAAAAAAATCTTCAAAATGGAGTGTTACTAGGTAAACATGTTTGAAGTACTCTTTGGACAGTACAAAAACGTTTGGATTTTAAAAATGATTTTTATTTGCTTAAAATTTAGTGTCAAGCACCCCTAAAAACGCTCTCAAAGTTTCACTTCGATATGTCAAAAATTGTGGAAAAAAAGTTTTTTTTTTTTGTTTGGAAAGGGGGCTACTTTTGGGACACCCTGTGTGTACAGTACATGTTTCCTGAGAAAGGCAGAGGAAAGCAGGGCGTATACATAAATTTATCCATTTTGGACTATATGTGGCAGGGGATTCTAGACTCCTCTTTTTACTTATAGATTATGGAACTCTAGGGTCATCATGCCACATCCCCCTTGCTTGCAAATTACAATTGCCACTTCACACAATGAACACGGTTCGTTACTTCCTTACTCCGTCACTTACATCTGTCTACCTCTTCTGCCTTCATCAAGGCGCAATGATAGTCCACAGGCTGAAGAAACTGACAGTGGCAAGCACAGCACCGAATTCCGTACACGTTTTTGTTCCTAGTAAAGGAGTTACTTTTTTGCAATATCATCAAGGCATTACAAAGGTACTCGTTTATGTATCTACTTTAATCGATTTGTGTGTGATTATTTTCTTCAATAGTAAGGTCTTACCTTGAGATCGGCCAGCCATGTCGAATAGGGTGCTTCGAAGGAACTGACTACTGTTTTAATTTTTCTTGTCTCGGAAATGCTTATTGTTGTGCACCAACGTAATTGTAAATATTCATGTATATATTTGCCAAACAAATTCACAAATTAATTTTGGCACAGCTCAGGAGCATGTGATTTTGGGATATCAGTTACTTAGAAGGGATCAGATGACTACAGCATGACCTCTTCCTTTTCGAAACTACCAGTTCTTCTCTACATATCTATCTATCTATCTATTGTATTCTACACTCACGCCTTTATCATACAATACCTACACGTCCCAAAAAAAAAAAAAAAAAAAAAAAAAAAAAACATATCCTGTATTTATCCTCTAACATAAATTTCCGAGTATTTAAGGGGGCACCGGACAGTGGGGCTCCGAGCGTTAGCCGGTAAAGCAGTTCACCCGCAAGCCGGTAGGGCGTGTCGATGGGGAGAACGACGGGGAGGGGCGTATGTGAGAGGAGGTTGTGGAGGGGGGAAGGAAGACGAGAGCGTCACGTAGAGGCAATACCGCTTTCCAGTTGTCGCTGAGCCTACTTAGCCCAGTAAATCTTGTTGTCTAAAACTCTAAAAGAGGGTGTGCCGTGCGTCAAATCCGGTAGTTCAGATTTTTGCCAACTTGCTTGTGATCTTGGCTCATTCAACTCATGTTCAATAAATTCAAAGCTTTCCAGCAAACTTTTTTTTAGGGATGGGAAATTAGGAAGTTATATTCTCTCTAGCAATGATTGGTTGTAGGTGAAAACAAAAATGGCATTTTTTACTGTCAGTCGAAAATTTGAAATAATCGGCCCCACAGCTAAGAAATATCCATGTAAAAAAAATCAACTCAAATTATTAAAATTTTAATTTAAATTCGAACAAAAAATCGCTTCAGATCAAATTAAGAGACCATAAAACATTAAATACAAAGTCATGCATTATGATTGACGAGCGAATTTTTGTAAATCATCTTATTACATTCAGGTTAAATTGTTTTGAAATTAGCGCACTCTGAGGGCAATGAATTTAAAATATAAATTTTGTTACGGTTGTTACTTCGTAACGTGATGATTCGTAAATAGGGACAAATAAATATTCCAAAAGTTCCGAGGAATCAGGTTTATATTTGTAAAACCATTTGACCCTACCTACTAAAGGGGGGGGAACCTCGCTATAATATATAGCAGCCCTGTGTCTCGGACAATCGGTGACCACCACAGTCAAAGGATTTAATGTAAATTAACTCACCAGATTCGTAGTACAAATTAAAAATAGTTAACAGACCGTGTTAATGATAAAATCTCCTTCGGGGGGTCCGTAGGCATGGGCCGCACAAAATCCCACGTGGCACTCGCGATATTGAAAAGTAAAAGGGGTATATTTTATACGCACGGAGAACTGAGGACGACTGCCTGTCGTGCTTGGATCTCGGATGAGCGGAGATGATAGAAAAGTGGGAGAAGTGACGGTAAGGGTGAAGGGTCAATCAAGTATAAGGATTAGTCCTTATCAGTGTTGATATTCTGACACCATCCCCTCCCTTCCAAAAAAAAAATTTTGTTTTGTCGGAAAAAAAATTTTGTTGCTGAAATTTATTTTTTTTATTTAATTTGATTTAAATTTAATTAATTTATTTATTTTTTTTTGTTGCTGGTATTAATTTACTCTTTATATTCAGAGAATGAAGTTTCTTTGGGTGGTCACTTTATGTCAGAGTGTTGAAAATACATTGGGGGGTTCGAACAGTGCGAGGATTTGGAAATGTAAGCGTGGAGGGGTGTGAAAAACCTTGTGGCTGTTTTTGTTCAAGGGAAAATCACACCCGGCAGAAAGCATTCCTCGAGTGGTTTGTTGCCTTGCACACCAACAGCCTTTTGTTTTTTACTTTCGTAATGTCCGTATGGTGTGGCTCACCAGTCGAGAAAGCACAAAACTGCATCAGGAAACCTAAACCTCGATTGGTACACACGAGGCGAGCAGAGGGACAAATTTAAAAATAAAATCTTTCCTTCAGGGCTGGGATATAAAATCAGGACACATTCATAGTTCCTAGTCGCAAGAGGACACATTACTCATGCGACACAAATCTTATAAGTACATTTTGTACATGTATTCAACTTAAAATTAGCTCCTGTTCAAATTATTCACGTTGATGCACAATTCACATGATTTCAGCACTGCACATAGGATTGGCACTAACGAAATACCGAGACTGCAGGGCTGTATGAATTTTAACTAAAATTAGGGACTTTCTAGTAATAAAATATTTGCTCTTATTCAGTATATTATTTAAAGAAAAAAAAAAGAGAATAATTTTTTTTTATTTTTTTTTTATTTTTATTTTTTTTTGTTTTATTTTTTTTTTTTTTTTTTTTTTTTTAAATCTTTTTTTTTAATCTTTTTTTTTGCTATAGTTGAAGATAAAATTTGTATCTCCAATTTTATACTTATACTACTCGTAATCGATACTCAAATTAAAAGAATTACGTCAAGATAGATGAGTGAGGTTCATCGAAATTAATGGATTTGCTGTGTGGCGTTGAGTTCTAACCACTTTCAATTGTGATATGTGAGCTGATTTGAAAATATCGGGGTTGCTTAAGTCTTGAAGGAGGTATGTGACCTCCGAAAGTTGCTTGTGAATAACGTAGGGGCCATGGAAACGAGGAGCGAGCTTTGACGTAACAGATTGTTGTTTGTCAGACAAAATATGAGTTTTTAAATATACTTGGTCACCCAGTTGATAAGTCACAGCTGCGTGTTTACGATTATAAAATTTTGCGTAACGTTGATGCTCTCGCTTGATGTTGTTAACCGCCGTTCGCCAAGTTTTCGGTAGATTAAGCTGTTCTTCGTCTACATTCCACATGAAATTTAGCGGCGTCATCATATTGTGTCCGAGGAATAGTTGGGCAGGACTAAATTTAGTCGTTTCGTTGTAGGCGCTATTGAGGGCAATTTGGGTTAAATAGAGATGATGCGCCCATTTGGTGTGATCCTCTGAACATTGAGCTCTCAATGATGACTTCAAATTTTGAATCTGGCGTTCTGCTTGATTGGGGTTGGGGTAATATGGCGGTAAAAGAGTGTGTCTGATGCCACAATTGAAAAGAAAATCTTTAAACTGCTTCGAAGTGAAATAAGTCGCATTGTCCGAAACCACTCGTTCCCAAAATCCAAAATAACGAAAAACGTGATTTTTTAGCGCATTTATTATGGACTCGGAGGTAGTTCGCGTGAGAGGCACCAGTATTGTGTATCGCGTCATGCCGTCAACCGCTATTAGAACATGTCTGTATGATAATGATTGGGGTAATTCGCCAGCAGTATCAATATACAAAGTTTGACCGATGCGGGTGGCTGGTGTTGATGAGAGGTGTCCTTTTGGATGTGAAAGATCAGTTTTATTGGCTAGGCACGTTTCACATTCTAGTATCCTTGATTTTACAGTTTTATACAGGTTTGTCCAATAGAATTGACGTTTGATCGCTTCAACTGTTCGTTTTATTCCCCAGTGTGAGCCTAGAACTGATGCATGATAATATTTAAAAACTACATCAATTAAAGATGCGGGTACTACGGCTCGACGTATTCCCGGTTTTGTCTCGTACATAAGTCTTCCTGTTATCAGAGAATAACGATTATTAATGTTCGTCTTGTTTTCTATTGCCATGATTATGGGTTGGAGATTTGGATCCGCTTGTTGAGATTTGTTGAAATCAGCAAAGATTTGTGGGAAATCTTGCAAGACCGAAAGTGCCTGAACCGGTGTTGAACTTGATGCTAATTGGAAATTAAAATCTGTTTCAGATTCAGAATCTGTGGGCTCACGATCTACATGTGACGGGAAATTTCGGCTGAGATAATCACACAAAGAATTCTTGGTACCTTTTATGTGATGAGCAATAAAACGGAAAGGCATGAATTCCACTGCATAACGGGCCATTTGCCCACCATTTTTTGCTAGACTAACAATTGCCGTTACGGCTTTATGGTCTGTATGAAGGTCGAATTCCGCATGTTCCAGGTAAATAGGAAATTTCTTGAAACCAAACGAAATCGCCTTTGCTTCGAGTTCATATGCCGAAACGTCTCTTTTGTATTTTTTCAATTGTTTGCTCGCAAAAGCTACTGGTCGAATTTCGCCATCATGGTCTTGAGCCAACATTGCTGAAACGCCGAGTTTTGATGCGTCTAAGTAGAGATGAAACCTTTTTGAAAAATCTGGAGTCATTAGTACTGGTGGTTGAGTAACTAGTTTTCGTAGTGATTGCCAAGCCGTTTCCGCCTTATCATCCCATATCATCGGGGAATCCTTTTTTCGCAAGTCGTTTAGCGGCTTAGCTAAAATTTGAAAATTTGGTAAAAATTTTGAAAAAAAATTTAGTGCTCCCAAAAAGGAGGCTATTTGTTTAGGAGTTCGCGGTCGTTCAATGTTCAATAACGCCGCCACTCTATCTTTATTGATGCTTAGTTTCCCTCCAGCGGAAATTTTGAAACCCAAAAAATCTATTTCTGTTTGGGCCAATTTCAATTTCTCAGGGTTTACAGTCAAATTAGCAATCTGTAACCTTTTTAAGACTTCCGTTATGTGTTTTATGTGCTCGTCATATGTCGAGCTATAAATTAAAACGTCATCGAAATAGAAAAATAGATATTTATAGCGTAAATCGGAAAACAACTGATTCATCAATTGCATTAATGTTTGACCTCCTTTGTTTACTCCGAACGGAACCTTTGTGTAAGCATAGGTTCCGTACTCACATTGGAAGGCAGTTAATTTTTTTGATTCTTTTGACAATGGAATCTGGTTATAGGCGGAATTTAAGTCCATTAACGTAAAATAATTGGCTGATTTAAGGTGCATAAATGCAGATTCAATGGGGGGAACTGGGAATTGTAAATATTCTAGTTGCCTATTGAGTTCCCGATAATCTGTTACGAGTCTCCAGGTATCTGAATTACTGGAGCCCTTTTTAGGTACGAGAAAACAAGGAGAAGCAGTTGACGTTTCTATGGGTTCAATTACTCGTTGCTCCAAAAGCTTATCAAGTATGTCCCGCATAGCTTTTTGCCTTATCGGTCCTTGTGTGTAAACAACTTTACTTGTTTTTAAGGTTGCGCCTTCTTTTAATCGGAGTTCACAGGTAATTAAATTTGTCATCCCGAGTTCTTTAGTTAGAACTTCCGGAAAACGTTTTTTGAATGAAGTGAGCAATTTTCCTTCATCTATTTTGTTACTTAATTCACAAGCGAAGTGAACACAATCTTCGACACTGTGCAAGGGAAATGTACAGTCCGGTCGAAATTTGAAACAGAAGGAATCGGTTGAAGGATCCAAAAGCAAAGTGGTGTCTTTTTGAAAGTCCAGTCCCAGAATGGCGTTTTGCGGCAAATTAGGAACATAGCAAAATGGATACGTCCAAGAATTTTGCCCGATCTTAACTGTTAAATTGACCATCATAGTAATTAAAATTTCAGATGAGTCTCCCAATTGAGCCATCATATGTGTTTCAAATCATTTTGAGTTTGAAGAAGTTCCAAAAAGGAACGATTTACCGCCAAAAAACTTGCGCCCGAGTCAATCATGACGGCAGTCCGAATCCCGTTTATCACAATTTGGGCTAAGTTTTTGGTGCTTTCATCCTTTGAAACTTGTCTTCTGTGAATTTTTTTGGTTTTGTTATTTTTTCTGTGAACTCCTTTATTTAGTTTTTTGAATTTTTTGGGGTATTTCCGTTGAACGAGTGTTGTTGCGTATTCTTGTTACTTTTATTTTGTGTTGGTCGGTTGGTGGATTCTCTAGGGCTGGGTGATCTAGGGGTTCATTCCGGGGGTTGTGTATCACGTGTATCGCGTGTATCGCATGTATCGCGTGTATCGCGTGTATCGCGTGTGCGCGTGTATCGCGTGCGTGCATGCGCGCGTGTGCGCATGCGCGTGTCGCGTGCGCGCGTGTGGACGTGTGCGCTTGTGCACTTGTGCGCGTGTGCGCGTGTATTGGTGTATCGCGTGTATCGCGTGTATCGCGTGTATCGCGTGTATCGCGTGTGCGTGTGTGCGCGTGTATCGCGTGTATCGCGTGTGTGCGTGCGCGTGTGCGCTTGTGCGCGTGCGTGTGTGCGTGCGCGTGTGTGCGTGCGCGTGTGTGCGTGCGTGTGTGTGCGTGTGTGTGCGCGTGCGCTTGTGCGCGTGTGCGTGTGTATCACGTGTATCGCGTGTATCACGTGTATCAGGTGTATCGCGTGTATCGCGTGTGCTCGTGTGCGCGTGTGTCGCGTGTATCGCGTGTATCGCGTGTATCGCGTGTGGGCGTATGCGCGTGTATCGCGTGTGGGCGTATGCGCGTGTATCGCGTGTGGGCGTATGCGCGTGTATCGCGTGTATCGCGTGTGTGCGTGCGCGTGTATCGCGTGTGCGCTTGTGCGCGTGTATCGCGTGTATTGCGTGTATCGCGTGTATCGCATGTGCGCGTGTATCGCGTGTATCGCATGTGCGCGTGTATCGCATGTGCGCGTGTATCGCGTGTATCGCATGTGCGCGTGTATCGCGTGTATCGCATGTGCGCGTGTATCGCGTGTATCGCATGTGCGCGTGTATCGCCTGTATCGCGTGTGCGCGTGTATCGCGTGTGCGTGTGTGGGCGTGTGCACGCGTGTATTGCGTGTATCGCGTGTATTGCGTGTATCGCGTGTATCGCGTGTATCGCGTGTGGGCGTATGCGCGTGTATCGCGTGTGGGCGTATGCGCGTGTATCGCGTGTGCGCTTGTGCGCGTGTATCGTGTGTATTGCGTGTATCGCGTGTATCGCATGTGCGCGTGTATCGCGTGTATCACATGTGCGCGTGTATCGCGTGTATCGCATGTGCGCGTGTATCGCCTGTATCGCGTGTGCGCGTGTATCGCGTGTATCGCGTGTGGGCGTGTATCGCGTGTGCGTGTGTGGGCGTGTGCACGCGTGTATTGCGTGTATCGCGTGTATCGCGTGTGCGCGTGTATCGCGTGTATCGCCTGTATCGCGTGTGCGCGTGTATCGCGTGTGCGTGTGTGGGCGTGTGCGCGCGTGTGCGCGTGTATTGCGTGTATTGCATGTATCGCGTGTATCGCGTGTATCGCATGTGCGCTTGTGCGCGTGTATCGTGTGTATCGTGTGTATCGCGTGTATCGCATGTGTGCGTGTATCGCGTGTATCGCATGTGCGCGTGTATCGCGTGTATCGCATGTGCGCGTGTATCGCGTGTATCGCCTGTATCGCGTGTATCGCGTGTGCGTGTGCGCGCGTGTGCGCGTGTATCCTGTGTATTGCGTGTGTCGGACGTGTATCGCGTGTATCGCGTGTATCGCATGTGCGCGTGTATCGCGTGTATCGCGTGTATCGCGTGTGCGCGTGTATCGCGTGTGCGTGTGTGTGTGGTGTGTGCGCGTGTGCGCGTGTGTGCGTGTGTGTATCGTGTATCGCGTGTATCGCGTGTGCGCGTGTATCGCGTGTATCGCGTGTGTGAGTGCGCGTGTGTGCGTGTATCGCGTGTATCACGTGTATCGCGTGTGTGCTTGTGCGCGTGTATCGCGTGTATCGCGTGTATCGCGTGTATCGCGTGTATCGCGTGTATCGCGTGTATCGCGTGTGCGTGTGTGCGCGTGTGTGCGTGTATCGCGTGTACCGCGGGAGCGCGGGTGCGCGTGTATCGCGTGTGCGCGTGTGCGCGTGTACGCGTGTGCGCGTGTACAATACTAATATTATCACGATTAGTGGCCCCATTTCTTTCGAAATCGGAGGATGGTTATTTATACAAGCACATGTTTCAATAAGTGAGGAAGCTGTACAGCCTACCCAAACTAGCAGATGTTTTGACATGAATATGTCTACTGGCTGGCCTACGAGCGTGCAAAATTTGTACTTACAGTAAAATGCAATGGTTTTTGACATGGATATGTCTTTTGGCTGGGGGTCAAGGAGTTTTTCGCAACACTTTTTTTTTCCCGACATTTTCCATTGATTTTTATGTACAACCAAGGCGTTACTAGGGAAGAGTAACTCCCACAGTTTTCATAGTAGGAAAATCGTTCGCCACTTTTTGGAATGCTCTCATTTTACCACGACATTTCATGACCTCTAAGCCATTGTAGTGTCAAGGAATGCTGATTTATTGCTCTAAGTTAAAAACTAATATTGTTTTGTAACCATAATGGAATAATCTTGTGATATGAAGGCACTACATGGTTGGTATACAATTGAGTAGTAGGTACCTACTGGTAAGCAGTAAGTACTAGACATATCCATGATATTTGTTTTTCCCATCAAGGGAGAAATTAAAATGCTTGATTTATAAGTAAAATTCCATTAAAAACCTGATAAATTTGATTCTCCACACAAAATGCAATGCTCCTTTCATTGTCACTTTCTTGCCCGAGGGATGGATACCTTTGATCCTAGTTTGACATTTTAACATGGATTTTTTTTAGATTTTGTATGATTAATTTGTATGTTTCTAGTTTTAAAACGTGGGATATATGGTATTTTCCGGAAATTTTTTCTAAGTTGCGGTGGTAAATTTTGACATAGATATGTCTTTTGGCTGGGGGTTAAGGAATTTTTCGCAACACTTTTTTTCCCAATCTATTGTAGTGTCAAGGATAGCTCTTCTGAGCTTTCTTACCTGTATCCACTTCTTATTTCTGCTCTTTGTAACTGATTGGCGATTTCTTTTGCAGCCCATATTTTCAAAATAATTCAAAAATAATAGATAATAATATTTCTACACCACGCGCTGTTTTGATTGCGAGTATGAAGTTTGAACTGAAATCCAAAGGGTTGATAGGGGAGGGCGTGGAGGGTTCGGCATGAGCCTGCGTGGGGGGGAGGGGAATGACCTCGAAGGCCCCCTGGGGTCTGCCGTTTTGGCGGAAATATAGCGCTGGTAATTTTGGAGACAAAATAATTTTTGTGGGACTTCTGTAGTGAGGTAGCAAAATGGTAGGTAGGTACCGATATTATGTACATATATATATTCCGAAAAAAGTGGAGTGAACCGAGCTCGTCATAAAATCCCGGCGCCTAGGATGAGTAGTAAGGGAGTTATCGAGGGGATGGATTAGGCAGCAGTCTTGTGTGGGAGGGGAGAAGGTAGTGCACAGCGGTGGCGGGTGAATGGTGAGCGCAATCCTGGCATCTACCAGCAGCCCGCTGAACTTGCGTGACTTCGAGGATCCTCTTCCACCCCCCCGCGCGGCCTATGCATATCTCAGAATTCCCCGTTACCTGATAACAAATTTTTCTCAGCTAATTTATTCCCTATTTTGATGCGATAGGTGGCATTCGTTTCTTTATAATATTACCTACTGAAAACCTCAACGTTTTTACCCATAGGAATTTTTTAAATTAGTTCAAATTCATGCAAAAAAAAGATTTTTTACCAAAATTTTCGAAAATTTGATTTTAAATTGTGAGTTGCATTATGGTACTCTTTCCTTGGTAAAATGTCGCAAACACCATCAAAATTGTTCAAAAAATGGCTGAGAAAAATACTTTCAACTTTTTTACATCCTATCCGGTCCCCCCTTAACATCACTACGTAGAGCCATCACAACTAGGATAGTATGTCGTTTCCAAAACCACCCTAAACACGGAAAAATTATTTCTGTTCTAGAACCAAAAATTTCAACCATGTATCATGTTTTCTCCTCGATATTGATTCGAAATTCTATGAACTTGTTTTTTTTTCCTGTTTTTTTCGTCAAAAACACGACACATGGTTGAAATTTTTGGTTCTAGAACAGAAATAAGCATCGTTATGTTAAATTGCAATATTAAAATAAATATCGTTGTGTTAAATTAGATTTTAATATTCAGTGTGAATTCAATAAATGAAAAAAATGATTATCAAGTTAAATGATTTTTTTAAAATATTTATTTATTTTATATGGACAATGTTAATTTGTTTCTCTACCGTCGTTGTCGTCGTGAGGCGTCGTTGTCGTCGAAATCAACGGCCGATGAGTTGAGAAGTACGAAACAAACCAGTGGCGTAGCAAAGCAATTTATCACGGAGGGGCAACAACAACAGCCAAAGATTATAGGTATATGTAACTATAGTATAAATATGTATGGTGGGTACTACTAGTCACAAAGAGGGCATTGTAGCATGTATACAGGGTGTCCCACAGAAAGGTTACTCCCCCCCCCCCCCCCCCTTCATTTCCCCTGAATTCAGCGTAAAAAATTATGAAGAATGATGTTCTTCATAATTTTTTAAGTAGATCTCAGGAAAAATACTTTCGCGTGCGCCACTTGCACCAGAAGTTTAGCAATTAGCAAAGTAAATGTAAAATCACCGAAATTATACCTTATACCTATCTGCACAAAACCGAAAATCCAAATTTAAAATCCTTGTCAAAAAGTCCGGGTCATATAAAATCAATGGAAATCTGATATATAATAAATTATAATGAAGAGGAGAATGTAAGAAGTAGATGGGGAAAAGCGTTATGCTTAGTACGACGCACAATAGGTATTCATTTTGTACTTTGTCCCGAACGAACCTTGAAGTGACAATCGGTATTTTTACCCATCTGATTTCGCAGAGGAGAAATGCCTCCCTCGATGCCGATGCCAGAAATAGTTTACTGCAAAGGTTCATTGTTGAAAAAAATTAAGCGAAAACAATCACTTTAGAATTAATTTGAATTTGAGTCTTAGGTACCTACCTACCTACCGAGAGAAAATGAACATAAAAGTAATCATTATGTAGGGAGACGAATAGGGAAGAGCAGACACATTGTATTATATTTACAGCATAACCTTACGTACCTTAAATTAAGGTAATTAACCCTTCTTTTGATGGACACAAAAAGAACATTCTTACCAAACTAAATCTGTCTTTATTATGAGAAAATGCTCATGGGGAGCACTAGGCTTATCATTGACTTACCATTTCCAATCCAATCGTCTTTGTAGATCTTGATGTATCCCTCCAAGGGGTTCATAACTCGTAACTTTAGCACTCACTTTTACACTAATTACGGTTCCTTTCATGTTAAACATTACCACGGAATAAGATACAGGATATAGGGCATTAAACGTAGATGAGAGACATCACAAACGTAAACAAACTGAAGTAAAATGATTTATCGGTTGGTTCACATATCGATTCTTTCAATCGTTTACATTCGACTATGGATATTTCAATCACCACAGCACAGACATTTTTTAGTCCGTGTAAGATTCTATTAATTTTATTTCACCGTTATTCCTACTGGGACTCATACCAAAAATCAGGGACAATTGAAGACTTTTATGAGTTAGAAAACTTATTGATGGTAAGAAGGACGCAATCAATGCTACTGCATTGAATCGATCAATCGAACGTGAATCGGAGGGCTGTGAAGGTGGAGAAAGGTAGGGGCAGTGAGAGTGGGGCAAAAATGACTTGGCTTCCAGGAGGGAAATGAGGAAGGGCCAGCCCCCCCTCAGAAGAGGAGGTGATTTCACCATTGTTTCACTTTATAGTATCCAGCATACCATTATTTTTACTGTAGTTATTTCGCTTCTGTTGGATGGGCATTATGGGCAATTATATTATCCACGGCGTTTGGCCCTCCCTGGAACCAGCCTTGGAGGAGCGTTCTTAAGTTGCTAGGTAACTGGACCCACATAACAGGCGTGCTTTGCGGGTTGCGTTCTCGAACTTACTTATTGGTACTGACGTTAGTAACGTGAAATTATTAATTATTGTTCACGCAGCATCCGTTTCAAGAAGAACTTCTACATCCTCTGTGATCGTGGGGGGGCTTTGCCCACCCTGCCCCTCCTCAAATTACGCCACTGAAACAAACTCCCGTGTCTCCAAATCTTCGATATTGCGTGTGAACACGGCGTCTATGCACGAACCGCTCCTCGTTGTCGCTGCTATCGAGTCGTTCGACAACTTTAAATTCCAAGTTTGTCGCAGGAATTTGAGAAATTCCTTACCGCGATCTGAACGAAAATCGATGTTGAAGTCGCCACCGAGAATTATTGGCACGTCGTATAAGTTCAAACGCCTCACGACGTTGAAACCCATCGCTTTTGGACTGTACGCGAAAAAGTTCAACTCAAAGAAATCTTCGACAGCTTGAACGTCCGTGCCTGGAGACAAATACACACAAACGAGCAGCGCTTGTTGTCCATTGATGCTGACGTCGGCCGCGCAAATGTCGCCAATGCCATCTTGCGAAGTCGCGATGCGCCGAATGGCCCCACCGTCCTTTTCGAACTTCCACAGCTCATGCCTTCGTGTTTGCAAAACACTCGAGTATTCGTCGTTCTCCAAAATCATTACGCCTCCAGCACGTTGCTTCTTTCGCTTGAATTGCCCGACGACTTGAAAACCTTGCATGTCAACGTCCTCATCGTCGTCTATCCACGTCTCGGAAAGCGACATGATTTTGCAATGAGGGACGACGAAATCCGAAATCAAGTCAGCAGCGTGAGCGTTGAGCGACTGCACGTTAAATGTGCATAAAGATAATGCAAGGGGATCCAACTTTGCCTTCAACACTAATTCCTTGATTTTGTCACCGATGGTGATGAATCTGTGATTTTGAAGTCTTGCAAATTCTTTACGCAGCTCTTGGCGTGGGAATGAGAGATGCAAGTAGAGTTACACTCTTCTCAACTCTTCTACACTCTTTTCAACTCTTTTGAAACGACGCCAGTTCGCCCTAGCGGTGGTTCGGAGAAGGTGGTATCACTTGTTTTGTGTGTCATCAGTTGTTTTGTGTGTGATTGTGATCAGTTGACCAAAGAGTGACACTCTTCTTTGGTCAGAGGAGAAATATCTCCCCACTATATGTTTCGTGTGTGGATGAATCGACGCTCGGAATCGACGCTCGAAATTTCGTACGTTGACCAAAGAGTGACACTCTTCTTTGGTCAGAGGAGAAATATCTCCCCACTATATGTTTCGTGCGCGGATGAATCGACGCTCGGAATCGACGCTCGAAATTTCGTACGTCTCTCCACTATGTATTGCGCGGAAAAAAATTGACGCGCGAAAATTGCTAGGACCCCAGGGAGAAATATCTCCCCACTATATGTTTCGTGCGCGGATGAATCGACGCTCGGAATCGACGCTCGAAATTCCGTACGTCTCTCCACTATGTATTGCGCGGAAAAAAATTGATGCGCAAAATTGACGCGCAAAAATTGCTAGGACCCCAGGGCTAAAACATGATACATGTTAAAAAAAAACCCTTTCCTCTTTCCTCAATGGTGTCTTTGTGACGCTAGGGGATTTCCTTTCTTCAATACTACCCCAATAGTGTCTCAGGGTGGACCGTTCTGGCAGTAACAATACAAGGATCGGATCCACAGTGGGATCGGAACGTATTGGTACCCGCTCCCATTTTTACCGATCCAAACAGACTGGAACGTATTGGTACCTGTTCCAATTTCAGAAGGAAATTGCCGTGAACGCGCACCAATGATTTTTTTTAATCGGATCAGCCTGTTTAGTTGAGGTAATCACTGAAAAAAAGTGATGAAGTAATGGATCAAAGTGACATCGGAACCCCGTAGTAGGGATGTTCGATTGTCGGTTGTGACCAACAATTGATTGTTTCGACTCTATTGACTAACGTCAATCGTTTAACAATCGAACTTTCAAAATACTTCATTTTTCACAGTACATAATGTTATAATTATTGAGATTGGGATGGTAGCGAAATTAAGTAGGTACCTACTAATTTAGTTAGCAATTTAGTGAATTTAGAATTCTGTATCAAATAAAAAATCTTATTTAAGTTGAAATCAAAACTGAAGGAAAAAAAGCACTTTTAATGCCTGATTTAAAATCAATCAGGCTTGCTGCAGTCTGTGTTACTGCTACCCCATTTCAGGCGTTATTTGACATATATATCTTAATTTTTAGTTAACTAAACCTTATTCTTAGACGTTTGTGTTATTTCAGTAATTACATTATTGGCCCTGTAACTCACAAGACGTTCACGAACAATCAATTTGACACTCTAGACCCTGACAAACTAATCTAAATTCTTACTAAGTAATTGACTAATTGATGTTATGTATTTTTGAGATGCGAGAGTAGCGAGCATCCAGACCATTAATCTAAGCAGAAAACTGATCTGTTTAAAATCTCATGGCGACTGGAGTTCAACCGCAAACAATTGAACGAATCCAAAGCCCTGGGGGATTCATTCCTATATTAACACAATAGAAGCGGTGACTTTTGGTGGTGTATTCGTAGAATCATTATTATACCGATCTCTGCGTTCCTCTATGAATTTCATTGAAACTCGTCTATCTGTTGATTGCAGAAACTAATATTATGAATGACGATGTTGTGCCTGTAGAAAAATAGTTTAACGGAAAAAATAAACAAAACTACCCTCAACATAATTTTTTTGGGATTTAATTAAATATTTTATTGAGGTTTTTGAGAGGCTTAATTTTCTTTTTGTTTGGCCCTGTGGTTTCCAACCAGCGTTTTATAATTATTGTAAGAAAATTGGAAACTTCATTATAACCTGATGAAGATGAGAAGTTGGGGGAAAGGGCTGGGTGTAAGTGAGGAGAAATACATAGGAACGATTCAAGTACGGAAGTAAGATTTTTTTCTTCTTCCATGGAACGGATCAAAGTGTCCCACTGCACGATACCTTTGGGGGAGAAACCTGACTCGGGATGTCGGGGTCATAATAGAAAAATTACTCGATCCCACCCTAGACCGTAACGGCTGGTTCCGATCCATGGAACCGGTGGAACAGCCCATCCATACTCGTTAGTACAGGAGGTAGCACTATCCAATATATCTATACTGCCACAATGGTCTCTCGCTAACGCTTGAAGTAGCATTGCCTTTGCTCAACAGTTTCTGCAGCTGCCACATCCCTCTTCCATCCAACAGACCCTGTACTCCGGGTCATTTCTCCCCTCCCTTTCAACCCCCCCCCCCCCCCCCCCGTGTTAGCGAGACACAGTTTAAGGTACAGGAGAGGTTAGGTTTGGGATTGTAGGTGTTCAATGATGAAGGTGTGAGTTTGGAATAAGATAAATGCTAGGCCAGGCTCGAGAGTTACTTATATAGTTTGTCTATGGCCCATGGAGGGAGAAATGACGGTTGCAAGAGGAAGGGGTCAGACTGTGGTGTGACTTGATCCCCCTTGAGTAATCCTCATCCCGAAATCACGTGTTTCCTAGCTGAACCAACTTATGAAAATATTTGTCAAAGCTATACATGAATATTTACAATTAGATGGTGCTCAACATTTATGTATGAACTACTACAGCTCCTCTCGTGACACTCTGTTCCACAGTATATAGATGAGTTTTCTCCCCACTCAGTGCGGGTGTGGTAATATTACCACAGCTGGGGTTTCACGCCATGCGGGTGTGGTAATATTACCACAGCTGGGGTTTCACGCCATGCGGGTGTGGTAATATTACCACACCACTCCCTCCAGGACCCAAGCCCTATTCATGGGTCCGTTGAAGGGGCTGCCGCATTCTTCTGTCCGGTACGGTGGTTTTACCTTCAGTATGAATCAGATAGCAGTTCTGAGCACTCCCGTGGCGGATTGCATGTTTTTGAGCCAGGAAAATGGAGTCCAATTTAAGCCCGTTTTCCTCATTTTTGGCACGTTTTTCTTGATTTTTATTGATCTTATTCTTCTTCTAACCTTGGTACTGCATGAATATCATACTAATGTTTAACTTCAATTCAAGGCAAATGAAAAGTACAGGTTGTGTAGTGCTGTGATTTTTTTTCTAACAATTTTTAAAAAGTAACAATGTGACAAGTGATAAAAACTCAACCTCAGCACGGGGGGGGGGGGGGGGGGGTTGTTGTTCCGACTTTTGAGACCCGCGCTGAATGGGTTAAAATTAAAAAAAAAAAAAAAAAAAATAGAAATGGGGTTTTGGCGCCAAGTTTGGTCAGTTTCACCCCACAGCGCGTCAGTTGGTCCCTCGACAACCAGAGTCTGCACGTAAGTTATAGCTCGAAGTGTTGCTAGTATCAGAATCTACTACCAGGAGTCCACAACCTCCTAGGAACACTTGGCAGTACATTACCAACATGAAACATTCCACTACCCTACTATATTGGGGAACTGAATCTGTTGGAATTTCACACTTTTGATAGATTCAGATTCAGCACTCTTGAAAACCCCCTTGTAGCAGTTCAGCTCAAATGACCGATTAGTTTGACCAATAAACAGGTAGGAAGACCACCTGTGACATTGTAGAGAAGGAAGCTGAGGGTTCCCCCAAGGCGGGTGGGGGACTGTAACGTCATCGTGCAAATGCATTTCTAGTGCCATTTTACAGGTCAGATAACCATCATGTAGCACTTTTTTGGAAAGATCTCGCTCAGACATTTCTATTGGACAAATAAAAAATAACCAAGAAAATTCCCCATTGGGCAAATGTCAAAGTGTTTGCATCCATGGAAGCCACTTAGCCAGGTTCGAGATTTAACAGGTCCAGACCGGGACCTCATAATCCTTTTCAAGTAGCAACCTATCGCCCTCAAGATCTACAGTAAGATTCGCATGATTTGCAACGAGGTATTAAGTGTCTAGTACGATTTGTATGCAAGTACATGTTTCCTGAAAACGAAGTGGGAAAGCATTGTTATACAGGGTGTCCCCAAAAACTCCCCCTCTCATCTACTAAAATCGTTATTTATGGGTTAAAATAATTTTTCCTTTTCATGCTTTTTGTAAGGATCTCAAGAATGACAAAATATTGCATTGCGCAAACTTGCGCATTGACATCAACTTCATTTTTTTAAAAATGGGAACGCCCATTTATTATTGCATTTGGATTCTTTGCAAAATTTCGTGAAGAAATTACTCGATTGTTTTTAGTGTGCACAAATAGGCGCAACCGCTGTAAAAATTCTCAATTCCGCTCTAAAAGTGCAAAAAATTGTGTAATAATGAGTTTTTAATGAGGGGATTAATTGAAGATTAATTGTCTCGTACAAGGGAATAATTAAAAATGGGCAACACGTATTGATTATAACCTTTTATTGATTACTACTATGGTTGTTGGTACCTATATCTCGTCTTTGGGATATTTACAAGTTTGTATAATTTTAAATTGTTAAACATAATTCGGGATATTCGAGTAAGTATATTCGAATATGATTCATAGAAAACTATAACAGGTAACCCCAGAATGTAATAGTAACCATTAAAATCTCATGACATCAGCTGATCTGTGTACAGCCATCCTGAAAATCGCGTATTTTACCTGGTCCATCGTGACAGAACCTATGGTTTGACGTCTCAATTACTACTATTAGCTCTCCATATTATTTATACTCAAAGGTCTAGTTGGTATCCCTTCTCTTGACCCCTTGTAGTAATTGTCGTCTGCTGATGTTAGTGACCAACGGTCACGAGTTTTTGAAGATGTTCAACTGCCTCATGTAATACCAACATGATTTTGGGGTATTATTTCGTGCTGAACCTCGTAATGATGTTCATTTATTGATATTTGCAACACCAACTTGGTAAACACCAAATAATCTACTGGAATTGCACTTTTTTCACTCATTTCCAAACTGCACAAAGTGTAGGTAGGTACCACTAAAAATGAAGTTTTTTTCGGTGTTTCCCAAGTTGGTGTTGCAAATATCAATAAATGGACGACATTACGAGATTCAGCACGAAAAAAACCCCAAAACCATGCATTACCTAAATGTGGCAATTAAATATCTTCAATAACTCAGTAGGTATTTCAAAAATTTTGCAATTTTAGAGCGGAATTGCACATTTTTTAAGTCGAATTGTACCCGTTTGTGCACACTAAACAAATCGAATAATGGGTCATTTCTTCATGAAATTTTACGTAGAATTCAAATCTGCAATAAAAATGGGGGTTTCAATTTAAAAAACGAAGTTGATGTCGATTGCGCATGTTTCCCCAAGTGCGCAATGAACAACTTTGTCATTTTTGAGATCCTTACAAAAAACATTAAGCTTGGCCTATAAATAAAGACTTTTGCGGGGGGGGGGGGGGGGTTGTAGATACCCTGTATAAATAAATCTCTGTTTTGAAATATGTGGGAGGTGCCTCCAGAGTAACAGATTCTGCCCGTATAAATTACTCATTTCATATCAGCCATTACTTGATTCAGGCGCTGTTACACAATAGCTTAGTTACTAATATTATTTGTTACAAGTACCAAAAACTTGTTATTTGTGTTGCACTATCGGCTTTTACAAGTAGTAATAATATTACTGCAAGTCGCTAATATTAGTAGTAATTTTTGCTATTATTATTTGTAACTATTGAACAATGACTTACAAATTATTAGCGTTGATTGAAATATTAGTGAATGGTAATAATATTTCTTCAAGCAAAAGTTCCCCAGTAAAATGTTATATTGGTGTAAGATTTCTTCGTTCAAAATTTATTTATTTCGAGACTTGCAAGTTGTTGAGGTCATGGTGTTTGATTTGATGGCCTATGAAGAGGATACTTTTCACAGAAACCATGGCCGTAGCCAAAAGTCTTAAAACAGGATACACTTCAAATTTTCAAGGGGTTTTGAGGTTTAGAATGTCTCCAGTCAAAGTGGAGTGGATTGTGGAAGAATTGGCTCCCTCCTCGCTCATCAAACTAGAAATAATGATGTGCCACTCGTATGAATAACAAGTGCATATGGGTGTTTCTCAGAAAAAGTGCAAAAACAGATCTTCAGAAAATTGGTCCTGTGAACCATTTCCAAAAAATCCATAAAAATTCATACGTGATCTAGAGGAATTAAATAATAATTTGAAACCCAGTTTTGAGGTCAAGAACAAATTTTGAGCAGAAAACTCCAAATTTTGAAATTTTGGATGAGGCGGTAATGATAATACACGTTTTAACTGCGGGGCGGTAATGAGATATAGAAGCGGTAATGAGAAATTGCTAACTTACAAGTGAATTGAGAGCTGCTTCTGGATTCTGTATATTATTCAATATGCTCTTCCAGCATAGACTCTACATGTCAAGTTGAAGACATGAAGGAGAAACCTAATTTGAACATTGAAATCGTTGTTCTGATGTATCTATCGCAGAATAATCGTAAAACTTGAGGGGAAGGGAAGAAAAGATTGAAACAGCTGAAATTTTAAAAACTTTAATAAAAACTTAAAAAAACGCGCACAAAAATAGTAAAGATGTACTAAGTAGCAAATAATTAGGTACTTATATCAAGGCACGGATTTTTCTCACAAAATAAACTCAAGGAGAGGTAGGTACTGACTGGAAGACATTGTACTTGGCAGGACTTGAAAAATCAGTCTTTAAAAATTTGACGCACAGTACATATACGAATAATAGCAATACGCGTCATGAGTCATATCACAATGAAACTAAAATACATCATACTACTTATTTGGTAAACTTACTACTATTTGGACTCATTGCTAGAAGATAAAGACTAGAAACGTCTTGTAAGACTTGAACACAAACATTTTAAAATGCAAACTTGCCATTTTCCGACTGATAACTATGTAGGTACCTAGTTAAAAAAAATCAGTCTACCAACAACTTCAATAAATCATCAATTTTTTAACAAACTCATCCATATACCAAACAAGGAACTCAACGAGGAAATTAACTAGGGTTGATTACAAATTGCTCAAAAGGTTAATGAAAAACTGGTGTAAATTGAACAGGAATGTAAAAAAGAATTGAAAAAAAAAAAAAAAAAAAAATTAATTAATTAAAAAAAAAAAAAATGGAGCGCACAAGTTCAGACATGGGTCTTTAACATCTCAATATAATCGTATTCCTCTAACTTGGAGAGCCGTGATGTGACGGGTGTTGGAGGTTTCGTGATTTTGTAGAGAAGTTCGTCCACTTTCAGCTTCTGTCTCTGGGGTGGATGTGGCCATTTGAACAGTTTATTTGACCCAGATCTGACCATGAAGTTGACGAGTGCCTCTCCATCTTCTAAATGTTCAAAGATTCCCGGGTACCAGTTTTAGTCTTCATAGAGCGCGACGACCCAGTCTGCTTCTTTTACATTGTTTATGGTAAAAAGGGGGGTTATTTTATGTGGGGTGCGAGACAAGGAAATATTATCATCAGCAGTGGTGCTAGTTGATGGAATGGCTCCTTCCTTCCAGTATCCATGCTGCTGATGTTGCTAGTTGATGTACCTCCAAGATCTGACTGGCGACTGAGGCAAAATGGGGGAGAAATTGAAAAATGTGAGCACATTTCTCCAGGTTTGCAACGTACGCAGGATAAGGCGTTGCTTTGAATCTGCTGGAAGGACGAATTCCAGGATGCCTGATGCATCTTCATAGTATTTTTCAGTGTTGGTATCAACAAAGACTTTTTTCTGGGGCTTAGAGGGACACTCGCCTTTTGGATGGCTAGAAGTTTCTTCTTCAGACGATAAAACGTCTGCTCCCAGCGGCGCGCTATTGTTTCTGAAGCAGCTCTATTTTTTTTCTCAAACTCCAATTTCCTCACAGTTTTTGACCTGTTCCGCAAAATAATTTTATGTCCCGCATCTCTTCTACTGCTTCCAGCACGACCTACAATAACGGGAACAACCTCTTGCTGTGGCGGAGGAAGCAGGAGCTGAGGACTATGTTCAGGAGTTGATGAAGGAGTCAGGCTGAGAAGATTTCTTACTTTCGTATTCAACGCTCTTTTCTTTGAATAATAATTGCTGGAGTTGGCTCTCCAGCGTTTTCGCTCAGCTCTTTGACGCCTGGCAGATAAATCAGAAATAAGTTTTATCTTACCTTCAGCTTTTCTTCTCAGATATCTCTGTTTCTCTTGCTCGAGATAGGCTCTTCTGATATCGGGGTTGTTCTTCCGCTCTTCCTTCTTCTTCCTGTCTCTCTCCTTCCTTCTTTCTTTTGCTTCTTCAGCAGTGTATTTTCTCCTTGGGACCATTATAGTGAAGATCTGAAAAGGGAATATCCAATGTCAAATCAGTACCCTTGGGGATGGGAGAAAGAAGTTCAGAAAGTTATTACTGAAGTATTATATCCCATAACCAGCTGCCATTCTGTGTGAGCCAGAATCACAACTGCAGCTTGGCTTATGCAAAAGGACTCACTGATGTGTGTCAAGAAACAATTTCAACAAGCAAACTTGATATTTTAAACGGAAACCACCTAATATTCTTACTACCACACCTTTATCTCATCTCCGCCACAAAACGAAAATGTGGTGGTAATGAGACGATTTCAGGAGTGGTAGTGAGGATTCAGACTTTGAAAGCATGCCATTCGAAAAGTTATAATGCTATTTTGAAAAACGAAACGGCGTTTCATTGTGGTTTTTATGTAGAATCTTTATACGTGTTTAAAAGAAACAGCATAGGCAGGTATACATGAGAATCATTGAGGGGCGGTAATGAGAAGAAAAAAAATACTCACCAAGCTGACATCCTTCCTGCGAGGCTCGTGAAGCTGGACTGGGGGGTGGACTGCCGATTGAGGGTTCAACGATCTCTGCAGGGCTGCCACTTGGTACAAGGGGCTGTTTTTTCTTCAAATTTCCCTTCCAATATCGTAGGTGGTGAAAACCGGATAGTGTGGCGGTAATGATAAAAAAATTGGAGACAAAGTTCTGAGTAATGTAAAATCATTTAAATGTGGGTGAATGCTTGAAAAATAAAAATTCTGAACATTTTCAACTATCTGCTTTTAATTATGGAAAGCCATTTTTTGAAAAACTTCGAATAACGTGGTTCAATTGGCTGCTGAAATTCAAAAACGTGTCGGGAGACATGTGGTGGTAGTGAGAATTTAGGGTTTTAAGCTAATAAAAAAGTACATTTTTTCGCGAAAAGTCGCTGTTTTTGTGTTCAACGTGTTAGAGGGTAACGAAATGAATGTAATGGATGAAAAACAAAGTGACCACTACTCGTCCATTGGAAGCAATGCAGCGGAGACACGGTTTTTGCATTGCATATATTGCATTGCAGAGATTGTGGGGTGCAGGACAGTACCATACTATTGGTTATATGCACAGTATTATTAGTGCTTATTCCTTTGCTCGGTGATGCTGTGTGACTAAAAGATTTGTGATAGCAGTCTGTATCAAAATGTTTCCCCTTGTGGTAACTTGTCCACAAAATATTGAAGAACAGGTTGCAAATGTCTATCGTATTGCTGGATTTCCTAGGGTAATAGCAACTCTTCGCAGTTCAGTGATCTGACACTCCACACGCTATGAAGATGCTTTCGTCACCCATCAGTGAAATCGTTATTTTACTGCATGTTTGTTAGTGGCTCCTACTGCCAGTTTTTGTATGTTAATACGAAATGGCCTGGCAGTGTAGGTAGGTAGGTACATGACATGCGTGTGCTTCGTTACAGCAACCTTTATGGGCTAATGGAGTGTCGAGTGTTTCCAAATTAGGTAATACTTCAGGATTCAGACTACAGAATAAGAATGTGCCTAATGATCCCCTAGATGAAGCTGAGAATAATTACAACATCGCACAAAAAAGTGCGTGGCGTAAAGACGAATGCACACTTGGCATTTTAAAAGTTAAGTTCCCAAGTCTGAACAAACCAAGGGTAACCCAAACATAGCTAACGTAGTTAACATTAACAATAAGCATAACGTAGGTAACAACAACTTTACCCTTTATAAACACCGTGACGAACAGCTGGCTAATATTTTCGACACCAAGACTTGTAAAAATCCTCTAATAATATTAGTGACTTGTGAACCGTTGTGCCACAGAAAATATTAGTACCTACCTGTAATATTATAACTTGTAGACCTGTAAAATTTACTTATATTACTAAGCTATTGTGCAGCAGAGCCCAGAACCTCACAGAGTTAAATGACAGGGGTGGGTTGTACTGAATATAATTTGTACTTACTCGTCAAAAAAGTACAGGAGGTACTCAGTTAAGTGAGTGTCCTGACTAATTAAGTTGCTAGTTTGGGAAAGAACGGTCGTTTTGCCATAGATTAAGGGTGGGTACCTACCTGGTGCTGGGCTTCTAGGGCCGAAATCCGAAGAATAAATAAACAGAGGAGATGTGTGACAGCCCCTCCTCCTACTAACGCATAATGTGCTCTGTACAGGGAATATCCTACCCGATCGAACGGGTGAGGCTACATCCCCAATTTCGGCAGCTCGAGGACACTAGAAGAAGCAGAGTTCAACTCAAAGCTGAGCAAAAGGTAGACGCGCTCAATCGGAAATTACGGGTACTTCCCCCCTTAAAAACATACTTGTTTGAAGAACACGAATGTTAAATGTGTATGGACAGTATTATGGGTTCCCATCCAGGAAAGGTCATCGGGAAAATCACAACGCTAATTAGCTTTTTTCGTGAAGTATAAGTTTTACTGGCGGAGAACTTATGCTTCTTGATAAATAGCAGTTTTGGCGATTGGGAATAAAATGTGAAATTAAAACTAGATGGACTGGTATTGAATCATGTTCAGGAATTGTCATCTGAAACATTCATTGGGCTACTAACCCCCAATCAAATATTGGAATAATCGGGAGGGATAACTTGCTCAGCTTTGTAGACTTACAAGACACTTGATAGAAATACAAGAATATAAGAAATACAATACACGAAATATAATATAAGAAATATGACCTCTTTGGGGACTTTTAAGCGTGGGAACTTATGCCCTAGAATTTAGAAATGAGAACTTTGCCCATGGAAATTGGGAATTTCACCCATAGAAATGTATTATTATAATGCTAATACTAAAAGTAAAGTAAAGACAGAGAAGTCTGGAATCATAATCAATTAGGTGAATAATTTAAGAGTTGGAAAAGGGAAAAAATTGAAAATTAAAAAGCCCTAATTGACCAATGAAATTATTTACATAAAGATGCATAATTAGGTTTATTCTGAAATAATTGGGCACTACGTTTTTACTGAAACATTTAGCCCACAAAAATAGTTGATCAGATTACTAGGTAATGACCGTTTCACAATCCTAACCAAGCTCTGCTACCATTAAGCCACGTATTAAGGGTACCTATTGCTGGGCATCCATTCGAGGAATAAATAGAGGAGAGGTGTGTCAGCCTCTTCCCATATTAGTGCTTAAGTGTGCTGTTTTCAGGGAGTATCCTTCCCGGTCAAAAGGGGCGAGGCTACATCCCAAATCGCTGCAGCTCGAGAATGCGAGAAGAAGCGACATTCAACTCAACGCTCTCTCTCGGAAATGACGGATACTGCTTATAGACCAAGAAAGACTATTGCACAAGGGTGCCAGATACAAAAGGGCCCTATTGCAATTTTTTCTGTCATGCTTTCCCCAAGTTTTCTGGTCCTAGGTGACAAGATTCACTTGAAAAAGCAAGAGATTCTCTCATATTTTTGCTCTAGACTTTTGTAAACTGAATTTCTGAGCTCCAAATCAATGGAAAAACGTTGCCCCTTGATGTAACCCCTAAGTAATTTTCTTTCTTCGATGCGAGTGGTAGGTAATTGTTAGGTTTGTTCCAGCGTGGTCAAGAGAACATGAATAGAACTCAACTAATTCAGAACGAAAACAGAGGTGGTGGGTATGAGTTCCACAAAAATTTTAAGTTTATTTTCCATGAACTGAATCGCTGTCAAAAAACCTGTTCCAACCTGCCTTCCTCAAGACCCTAACTCCTTTGCCAAGAAAACTAATTTTTCCTGCAAGTCAAATTGCAATTTCTGTTTTAAATGCAAGTCACAGAATAATTTATTGTGAAACTGTTGAATACATAAAGTGATAAACATGAGGCAGAATATCATCTTGGTAACACGGGAGGAGACCAAAAATAAATTATAGCAGGGAAGCTTATACTGAAATTCCTGCCGAGGTTATATATTTTTCCGGCTCAGTTCACAACCCTGTCTTTGCCTTGGAGCAAGAAGTTCATGTTCCAGCTCAAGAACTTGGGAAAGTGGAACACCGCAGGGTCAACACATTTGCGTCTGTGAACTCATCTCGCTTGAGGGATTTCAGAGCGTCTCTCTCAAGAACATTCCCTACTGAATAGTTGTGACGACGCGATTTCGAACTCCTGTCGAGGTATCAAATATTTTTGGGCCGTTACACAAAGTATTGTGACTGTTCATACGCTGATAAGGTCCAGTATGGTTGAGTGGTTGGCATTCTTGGCTGTTGAGTAGAAGATTTGGGGTTCGATTCCAACATGGCTCATAATTTTTTGCTTTGTATTTCAACATCTGAAACATACTTTTAACACGATTTTGATCTATTTGTCCAACTAAATTAGTATTTCACTAAAAGAACTGATTTAGGGGTTTTTAAATTAATTGTTGAGATGCTAGCTTGCAAGCATCCAGACCAGAAAACTATACGCATCATTTTGATCTATTTGTCCAACTGATCTATATTTGACTTCAAGAATTTTTGGTGATGGGAGATGCTCTTGAACATCTAGTTTCTGGGAGGGCGCTAGAACACTTTGAAAACCCTCTCCCCAGATGTGTCCATAGACGCAAATGGGTCAACATAGTACATTAACTCAACCATGCATGTTGAGCTGCTCAGAGTGACTGCCTCGTACTTGTGCGTAAACTGAAGCATGCTGGAACAAACCTGTTATTTTTCATAGAAGGAAACATCACACAAACATGGTTGTCACAATCCAGGGTCTAGGCTGAGCAGAAGAAAACAACAACAAAAAACACTTTTTCACTTTGAGGATCAAGTTTTCAAGCATTCGAAGTTTTATTTTTTGCATTAACATTTTTTAGGAGTTGTCATGAGTAATAGCTGAGGAAATTGACAGCTCAAGAAATTCGGAGAAGTGAAAAACAGATGAAAGGCAAGCAGAACAGCAGAAGGGACAGTGGCAATCCTTAATATAATTTTAGTTATTTGAATTGTGATCTTCACTTGAAGCCTTTCTTGGTATAAGAAGGAAGTCGGGAAACAACTTGGGCCTCAAAGGTTGAACAAACCAATTTGTTACCTAAAATTTAACTGCGAGGACTGTGACACCTGCTTACTTGGAGTAGCTTAAAATATCCTGTGTTGCAAAACATAGTGAACCGCCAATGGCGTATACAATGTACAAATAACATATACTAATTTATTATTCTTCACTGATATGGTTTGAAGAATTTCTATTAACTACCGTTATACTGCTTTTATTCCAACATCAAGAAATAGCATGTTCAAGACAATGGAATTATTTTTAGAATCCTGTAGGTATTTGTTTGAAGTGCACTGAAAACTGTAGTTTTTAGTATCCTCCAATGTGAAGAGTAGCAAGGTAGGCAGACATAGGATGCCATCTGTGTAAAAACTGTTTATGAAAGTTTGGGGGTGGTGGCGAATTTTGACTTTGGTGAAATCAAATAGACCAAGCATCGTCGACTGGAATGGAACCTGCTGCTGAAACTCAGAAGAGAGTGAATCATCTCTGGTAATTTAAGGGCACCATGAGCTTTCAGCAAGGTCAGTCATGAGATAGGGCTGGCACCCGTTTGTGAGCTGAGTGCTTTGCAACACTCTTGAGCAGAATATTTCCTGTGTAGGTACTTTTTTGATCTTCCTGAGGATAGCAACTGCGTGTTCACTCACTTGCATCAGAACTACATATTCACCTTTCTGAAGGACCCTGCTGATCAAGTATCAATCAGGTGCTCACACCATCTACATAAACGCTGCAAATGATTATACATAGGTTTATTATAAACACCAACAATAAGGAACCAAATGACATTTTTTTCAACCCCCCCCTAAAGACACCTTCCAAGGATACCTACGTAAATTAAATTAAATACCTTCACTTAACTAGTCCTTCTGTATTCAACAACAGCTGACCTGCAGACTGAAAATTAATGGGGAAAACAAATCAACTAAGTACCTACGCTTCTCAAGTATATCTATAGGTGACAGAAGTTATAATGAACTCAATTTTGTGAAGCGAGAATTTCATTCGAATTATATCAGCTGATACGATCGTCAGGTAGTTTCATTCGATTCTTTGTGATATCTATAAATTAAACTCCACAAACATTACTGCTACCTTGAAAGTTTTCAAGATCTCGGTTTTCAAGCGTTTCGGCTCTTAATTTCTACCCTTTAGGGTTAATCGAATGTGATGCCGATGTTTCTGGCGTATGATTTTTGAGCCAAGTTTCATAAATTTTGGTCCGGCAGATTCGGATGGCACTGGTATACCACGGTGGATGGACGGATTTTTTTTTTTTTTAATTCAGTTTTTGGATTTTACGCATCTTGGAATGGAAACCAACCGATTCTGAGGGGGATTAAAACAAATTTTCTTGGTTGATCACAAAGGTTTTTTTAAATCTGAAAATAATAAAACTAAAGCAATATTGGAGACGACAGAAGGCCGATTCATGACACCGAATGGGAAGTTCCATTTGATTCAGTTTCACCTTTTCATTCAAGAAACCCTCAAAACTCTGATTGATTCATACCTACTAAAAAGTCAAGTCCATAGAGGCAAACTATCGGAGAAATGGTGAGTGAAACTAACTTCAAACTATTGAACATTACCTGTAAAACCGGATCTATTTATTTATTTATTATTATTAGAACGGCCAATGTCCAGTTACATAGAATTAGCCATTAACGTACGTAATACAATGGTTAATAAACAATATTTAAAGAATGGAGTATAACAAAAAAAAAAAAAAAAAAAAAAAAGAAAAGATCATGTAAATATAAAGAATGAGAAAAAATGGGATCGTGGAAATATAAAGAATGAGAAAAAATGGGATCATGGAAATATAAAGAATGAGCAAACAGAACAGAAACGAAAAAAAAAAAAAAAAAGATTTGAAGGAAACAAAAACATCATCAGATAGTAACTCCCGTGGTTCAAAAAAGGGTAGCACGAATAGCACTTATAAGGAACACGTCGAAGAGGTGAACAGGTCCTGTTGTTCCTTTGCTGACACATGATTGTATTCCAGCTGCACACGGGTCATGGGACTTTTAAGAAGGTAATTTGTTGAAAAAGTCTTGACGAAAAAAGGATGATTGAGTCTGGTAGAGTTAGGGAGGGGGGGTGTAGAAATTGAGCGTTTGTAACAGGAAGGAGCCATATATTTGGCCAGTTACCAAACCATGAAGAAACTGAAGAATGTTTCTTTTTGATGGTATTCGAGGGTCATCAGTCGGTTTTTAACAAGCCCACCACTATAATTGTAATCCTCCCATTTATACCCTCTCTTAAAAAACAATGATGGGGCGGGTTTACAATTATTGAAAAATATTTCACTAGCGGTGTAACGAAACAAGGAATTTGGCTCAAACATAAATGGGCCAACACAAGGTCAACACAGGGATGGACCAGCGTGATGAACAGGTACTTCAACGCCTCAGGGCTCGTAAATTCTCGGGTTTCTCTCGATATGATCGGTGTGTTGCTTTTCATCATCAATGGTGGGGGGGGGGGGGGGGGGGGTTGAGGAAATGAGCTATTCTATAGGCAATAACTCATTGTGTTGTATATTCCCTCAAAACCCCCCTACCATTGTTTCTTTTCAAAAACCCTAAAACCTTCATGCCCTTGAGCGCATCCCTTAGATATGAGAAGAAAAAGTCAGCACTTCATCGAGCTCAATTCCTATGACCCTGACAGTAGAATTCCGCTGCAACAAGCTTCCCCCAATCAAATACCAGTTGTGTACATGACAAGTGGATCTTGTACACTGAACACTTGCTTGCATTAAGACAGAGTTCATTCACTCTGCACCACTCGTATAAGGTTATGAGAGAACCCTGCAATGCCACACAATCCATTTCACACCTCACCTCACTGTAAACATTTAGGTTGTCAGGAAACAGCTGGAGCATTATATTAACGTCGAATAATCCATGACTCGTCGTCATCAATGAAAACTAGAAATAGCAGGGGACTCAATGAGATCCCTATGGAACCCCAGAGGTGGGCATAGAAAGGATCCGAGAGCCTATTGCCCAACCTAACTCTCATTAGATGTTCCTTCAAGTAGCTAGTCATTCATTCCAGAATGTTTCCAAAAACCCCAAAGACCTTCCGTTTCTCGAGGAGAGTTCCACGTGGCATCTTGTCAAATTCCTTTGAAAAATCTGTCTAAACACAGTCTACATATACTCCCCCGGCAAAGGCACCAATGACAAAGTCACGATGACGAAAGTCACCAAGTTTGTTGAGCAAGATGTACCAGATACAAATCCGTGTTATCGGGGGATAAGTAAGGAAGGTCGCATTTGAGGCGCTACCTGCTTTACCATAATCTTTTCCAGCAACTTAGGAACTTAGATCAAATCGAACGGTACTGGTCTATACTTGTTTTATCGCAATTTTTAGGAACTGGTGTCACATGAGAAGACTTCCATCAGTAAGGGACGCCCAATCGCAATGATCTAGTGAACAGCGCGCTGATAGGGCTGGCTAATACACCAGCAAGCTTTTAAGCATTACAGGATGCACCCCGTCAGCCCCATCCCCTTTGATGTATCCAAAGATCGAATTTCAACTTCCACAATCGTTTCAGTAATGACCACAGATCCCATGAGAGAAGGAACTTATGGAAAGGATGTCAGCCGGGATCAGCTTAGCAGAGGCGAGAGCAAAAATGACTCCTAAATAGGCTGGCGATACCCTGCGGTGTTTCAGTAGAAGCTGGACCCAAATGAAGGACAGTCATTGAAGAGGATCCGCTTGTATCATGGTTCCAAAACCTCTTGATATTATCAACAAGAGACTACGACGTCCTCAATATACTTCGCATGTGCCAACACTGAAAGGGACTTACATTGCCTCGGAAGTCCCGAGAAGATCTCATAATCCTAATCAAGATGGTGCATAATGCTACACTTATGGTGGGCATACGCGGCGTTCTTCTGTTTAACCGGTGCCCTCAACTCGGAGTTAAACCATTTAAGGAATGTGAATTCAATGACCTTGATTTGAGGAACAAACTTCTTGATAGCGGCACCCAGTATTTTATACAACTCCCGCAGTGCTTCCTCAAAAGGCAACTCATTACAAAATCCCAATTCTGCAAGTGAAATGACTCATCATCCGTTCATAATCAGCTTTCACGAAGTTGAATTTGAATTTACTAGGGGTGAAAGTTCCAGTCATGCAGCATGATCGTATGAGCGAATTTTCATAAATGGTCGTATTACATTTATATTAAATTCTGTTGAAATTTGAGCACTTTGTGGACAAATAAAAATTTCATTATACATTTTATAGCAAACTAACTTTTTGTCAGTAATATTCCAATGAACAAACGATTTTGTGGATTTTTACAATTTTTTCAAGTGTTCCTATAGATTTTTAGCTTATTTTAATGAAATTTAAGTACCTATATAATAATAATACATTATTATGTTATATATAACATAACGTAAAGCAGGTGCCTACCCTATTTACGTTTCAGAATAAACTTTTTACCCTCAATATTACCTAGGTAGCATAAGCTCTCTTTTCTGAAGTAATATCCTTTCCTCCAAAATCGAAATTTCTACTCACATTTCACGTTTTAAATTTCCCTGACCGATAAGTGTGTAAGCACATTTTTAAAAACACATAGCTTTAGATTTTCAGAGGCTACACGTGTTAGGCTTTAGATGGTCCCTTTCAAAACTCAATGCTCACACATGAACAGGAGCATTTGTTCAAGTCAATTTCTTGATAACTAAGGTCCAATTTCTAATTCAAAAGAAAGATTATCATTGGACGTCAGATGATTCTCAATGAATTGTACCATTGTCAGATAACCATCCTTTACGCATGCGCAAACGTAAGATCCTTGTGTTATGTTCAAGGAAAACTCTCACAGTCAAAGTGGTTTAATTAAATCGGCCTCAAAGCTCAGCCATTGGAATGTTGCAACTAAAGAGACATTTCTCCTTCATAAGAAGGGGTACGAGTTCAAACTCGATCCGAGGTATCAAATATTTTTGGGGCATTTACTTCGAGAACTACAGAGCAGAGATAGAAAGAATTACCCACGAATATCCTGATCATTCATTATTTCTCACGGGTGGCTTCAATTTGCCAGGCGTTCAAGATAAGTCCTGGTTACTTCACTGACTCTCGCGTCTACCTATAAAATGAGATCTTGTAAGGGAGATAATTGATATGTATAATTTGAAACAGCACAACTTTATGCAAAATTCTTCAGTTAATATATTGGATCTCTGCTTATCAAATCTATCAGAGGTCTCGCTCTATCAGGTTAATTCTTATTTGCCGCTGGATATCCATCACCCTTCATTTGAGTGCTCGTTCTTGATTTCAACTGATACATTGTTTTAGCTAATTTTCTTAGAAAATAAAGCTATTGCAATGGCTCCAAAATTTTTAAAATAAAAATTTTCAAAACTTTTCTTCATCGAAATCTGTTTTGATGCATTCTGCAATGATTCCTGGATTAACGCTCTTTTTTTATGTATATATATATATATATATATATATATATATATATATATATATATATATATATATATATATATATATATATATATGTCATTCCAGACGATAACTCTCGATAGAATTGAGATAAAAACTTCGTTCTTTCGCCAAAAAATCAAGCATTTCAAAAGAAAGGATGAGTTCGTTGGACAACACTTTTTGAGCACATTAAATTGGTCAAATTTCAAAAAATTTACTTAAAAAATCACTAAAAAAGGCAAAAAACCGCTAAAAATTAACAAATTTCTTTTTTTTAGCAGAATGCTACTCGAAAAAAATTAATCGAACATGAACTAGGACATTTAAAAATTTAGGCACAACATTGTACTGAAAAATGTAGGTACCTATTATAATTATTATTTTAAGAAGAGAGTAGAGTAGAGATAGAGAGGAGTTGCATTCAACTAAACATCTGGAGAAATTGTCCGCTAGGCAAAACCCGCACGACTTCTCGGTCTTGAAGGCGGGGTATAACCTGAACGCCGTCTTCTCTACTCATTGACCTAATGTTTGAGATGCTGTTTTAATGGATAGTTGTACTTAATGTAGCAATGCACTTACATAATCTTCACTAAGCCCGAGGTTGAATACAATTCGTTTATAATACGTTCTAATAAACAAGTAGTAATTTTACAATCAGGAATTCAACTTCACTATGAACGACTCCCATTCCAGCGGAAAATCGTTCTAGAATCATGACGGAGTTTTCTATTCAATTTTTAAATATTCACATATGTTGAAACATAAACCAACTAATTTTTCGATAACAAAGGTTCATTTTTTAAATAGTTAACCAAGTCTACTATTTCCATTCAGCTCCTCTCAGATTTCGAAAAGAACAGGTCGAAGTTTTGTTTTATGAATTTCTGCTGATGAGTAATGCTTCTCCTGAGGGTATGTTTGATCCTAAGAACTACATTAAGGTGCAATCATAATCCTGCTGAATATTATATTTAGTACCTACGTAACTGATCGTCAACAACACACTTTTAGAACGAGGAAGCTCATCTGTCAGATTCCCATTTATAGTGCAATATTTGTTGCTAGAACTTACGAGGGATTTGAACGAAGAGCCTTGGCTCGCATCACCAAACACACATACCACACGACATCTATAAGATAGATACTGGAGTGTGAAAGCTCCATTAAAACCTTAGTATTGCATAATGTACAATTATCAGGAGTTTCCAACTACTGCATCTAGAAGGCTCGAGAAGGAACGTTCAACTTTTCGATAGGTCACGAGGAGACGGACTCTCGGGTTTGAGACGGGAAACGTCTCAAATTCTAGTTTTCATAGATGAGCCACGCAATTACTCATCAGAACGTACAATCTAGCCAAATGGCTCATCATTGGGAAACGACATTCAGTAGAGAACCGGGATTACTTACTTGAACTGATTGTTGGCACCGCTGGGGAAGGTTTGATGTCGAACAAGGAGACAAATTCTTTTTCTTTCTTCTTTCTTTTGGTTCTTTTGAAGTAGAATTCAGGGTCCAGTCCCAGAGCAATACATTCTTCCTTTATTATCTGTTGACGGGGTAAACAAGTTATAGCAAAGTTCCGTAGAAAATGAGTGAAAATGAAATAAAAATTTTCGAAAATTTTCTTCCTTGAAATTTGTTTTGAGGCATCTAAAACGAATCCTAAACGTTTGAAACTGTAAACAAATTAACATGTGAAACTAATTAAATTAGAAAGTGAAGAAACATAAATATGAATAAGAATAAGTCATTCGAAAATCACAACGAACATATAAAGAAAATCATAGGTTAACGACAAACATGAATGAAAATAATTCTAGTCATGCAGCATGATCGTATGAGCGAATTTTCATAAATCAGCGTATTACATCTATTATGTTAATTTATTTAAAAATTTGAGAACTTTTAGTAAAAAGAAATTTAATCACCAATTTTATGGGGAAAACTCGTTCTAAATGATAATCTGCGATTCAAATGGATTTTTAGCTTTTTTTGTTGCAGTTATGTCTATTTTTTGGAACTATTAATTAATATGCCCGATTAATATTTTACACGTTTTATTATGTTCATGTTAGAGGACTAAATGTTGAAACTAATTTCAAGGAGTGCAGGAGACATCTAAAAATTTCCCACACAAATGTAGAGTCCCTCGTAGTCCACAAACACGATTTTTTATTCTGCTACGATAATGAAATCTTTTATGTTATAACGGTCAGTGAGACCTTTTTGAAGCCAGAGTTGCCTTCCTCTGTTTTTCGGTTAGACAACTTTAAAACAATTCGTAATGATCGGATCGGGAAGGAAGGAGGAGGGGTGGCTCTTTTTGTTCGTGAAAATCTTCGGTGTAAAATACTTAAACAATCGGATGGAAAATGTGCGAAAAAAATCGAATACATCATAGCAGAAATCAGTAATAATTTCAACAAAATGCTAGTTTCAGTTGTCTATTGTCCCCCAAAAGCCTCAGGTCTGAATGATTTCTTCGCAGAAATCGAAAGTTTTGTCACCTCATATGAAAATATCTGTATCACTGGGGATTTCAATATTAATGTTAACCCATCAGCAGAGTCTTCATACAAGACGCAACTACTCAACCTGGTAAAAAATTTGAACTTCGAAATGTTACCTCTAGGTCCCACTTTTCACCGAGACAATGTACACTCAAGCCTCGATCTCATCATCACCAAACATGCCGATAACGTTCACAAATTTGGTCAGTTTCCATCAACTGGTATGTCAGGTCATGATACTGTTTACGCGTGTCTTCCCTTTTGCCATCGCCCTAAAATTCATAAAATAATAAAAGTCCGAAATTTTATGAAGTACGATATCAAAGCGCTTGAAAGCGACGTCGGTGGTCTTGACTTTTCTGCCATATATCAATCAGCTGATCTGAATGAAAAAGTTTCCTTGTTCACTGAATCTTTGCGGCGGCTCATGGACAGGCACTTTCCTCTTGTGGAAGTCCGGGTAACGAAGAAACCTGCGCCTTGGCTGACGCCAGAAATTCGAAATCTAAAAAAAGACCGTAATAAAGCGTCCCGTAAGTCTCGGCGCTGTCCGCAGGATGAGGGTGCTGGTTTGTTGTATAAAAAATTGAGAAACAGGGCAAAAAACTTAGTTAGAAATGCTAGTTTAAAAGCAGCTAAAAATAAAATAAAAGATGCTAAGAATCATAAAGAGCTTTTTAAAAATTTCAAAGACCAAGGAATAGGTAAGTCAACGGACACTAATAATGATGATCCCACCGTCGATTTAGACGGCCTTAACGACTATTTCTGTAAATTAGGTAGCGATAATGATGTCGATCCCGAACTTTTGAATTATTATATGCAGGTAGCCACAAAGGATGAAGCTAAGTTTGATTTTACAACGGTTACCTCAGACGAAATCAGATTAGCCATAAAAAGTATTTCGTCCCAGGCCATGGGCCCTGACAACATATCGTGTATTTTAATTAAATTAATAGCGGATAAAATTATAAATGTCCTCGTTCATATCTTTAATTTCTCGCTGACTAATGGAATATATCCACATGTATGGAAAAGTGCATTCGTACTCCCGTTAATGAAGAAAAATCCTGCTGTGAATTTCGGTGATTTTCGTCCAATCACTCTGATAAGTGTCTTGCCTAAAATCTTGGATAAAGTGGTATATTTCAAATTTTCTGCATTTGTCGAACAAAACTCAATTCTTGACGAATATCAGTCTGGTTACAGAAAACATTTCAGTACTCAAACTGCTCTTATAAAAGTAACCGACGATATTAGAGAAAATATGGATAAAGGTGAATTAACGCTATTTGTAAGCCTTGATCTTAGCCATGCATTTAATAGCGTTGAACATCAATTGTTTTTGTCCATCCTTAAGTCAATAGGTTGTACCGACCTGGTGGTGTCATGGTTTAGGTCATACTTAACCGACAGAAAGCAATGTATTAGGACGACCAAAGGTACTACCTCAGCTTGGTCTACGCTTATAAGAGGGACACCGCAAGGCACCACGCTATCGAGCCTAATTTTTGCGCTGTACTTGAATCATATCTCTAATGCAATCTTAACATGCAAACGAATTTTGTACGCAGATGATTTAAACTTAAATCTGTCAACTAAAATCGACTATTTGAACACAAATGTAGGTCTCGTTAATGTAGATCTTAAGAATCTATCGTGCTGGTTCAGGAGACATGGGTTGGTGGTTAATCCACGAAAGAGCACCAGTATCATTTTCGGCCACTCTCGGTTGCTGGCAAATTTGTCGCAATCTAAAGTGCCAGGACTTGAAATAAACAACGAGCCGCTTGTGTATTATAGTGAGGTTAAATGTATCGGCATCATCTTACAACAGAATCTTTCGTGGAGTAGCCAAACAAATAGAATATGCAGTAAGGCACGATCCCAACTGTATGCAATGAACAAACTACTAATTTAAAGATCACTAATCATTAAAAAAAGACTGTTTCAAGCAATGATAATGCCGCATTTATCTAACTGTCTTGCAGCTATGTGTGACATGAATTTTGAATGCAGACAGAAGCTGCAAAAACTGTACTCAGCCGTGAGGTTTATCTTAAATTTGAGGTTTGATGATCGGGTATATGACAAATTTAAGAAATTGAGAATTCTGAAAATTGATGATCTGATCCAATTTAGCGTTTTGACAACGATGTACCGCATAGTTTCTAATAAAAAGCCACCGTATTTAAATGATAAATTTCAAACTTTCTCTAATATCCATAGTTTAAACAATAGAAATAAAGATACAAATTTCCGTTTGCCATCATGTAGAACCTCTGCTTATCACGAATCTTTTCTCTGCAAAAATATCTTGTACTTTAATGGGATGTCCCAAGGTCTGAAGGAGACCAAGACCTACGACACTTTTAAGATTAATCTGAAGATTGATTTATTTTCACGTTATTAGCACTACCATTACTTATACTTTTCTTATACTTTTGTACAGACTTTTGTTTATCGCCTATACGTGGTTCTAATCATACCTCCTCTATTGGCCTTTCAAACACTTGTTCAATTTTGTACTGCTATTTTTGTTATTATCTAATTAGCCGTAGTACGTAGACGTAATTCCAGTTTTGTACCTATTTTTTCTGGTTAGGTGTACGAGTGGTCGCTCAGTGACCAAATCTCACCAGATTGTATAATAAAGACGTTATTCAATTCTCTCTCTCTCTCTCTCAATCTCTCTCTCACTCTCTCTCTCTCCCAGTCTCTCTCTTTGTAATTATTTTTAATTTATTTTATTTTTAGTAATTTTTGTATAGTAAATTAATAGTTACACCAATTTCATAAAAAATGTATTTCCTAAGATACCTAGGTATTGATTTTTAATTTAAATTCTTTTTTGTTTTAATTTTTTTCTTTTCCATTTGTAGCACGCGAGGTGTGACAAAATGTCCTATGTGCGCAAATAAATTTGAATAAAAAAAAAAAAAAAAAGAATAGATCTATTCCAAAAAAAAAAAAAAAAATACAAATCTCTCTGAAAGAAAATGTCTCCAAGAGGCTGTCTTCCGAATTTCAGGGCTCTGGTAGTCAAGTCGAACTTTGGTCTGATGAGAAATAATAATTTGAGACGGATTTTCGTAACGCTCAATTAGCGACAAACTTGCGTTACGCGTAATTCGTGACGAATTTCGTAACGGATTTTTTTGCGTCACTTTTCTTACTTTACGCCTCGATTTCCTTAGTTGACTACAAAAATTACAATTTTCGGAAAATCGAATTTCCCCCTCGTTTTCCCCACTATGCGCCGGTTCCAACGCTCAGAAAGCCCCACTTCTCTCCTCCTCATGTACTTTTGGGTTTTCATATTTCTCTAATATCTACAGATTGATTCCACCAGCCCGTCATCACTTCTCCTATTTTGTCCTTTTCCCCGGCGAAAACTCAGCCAGCGCCAAATTTATTAATTTCTCCCACGAAAATCCCGTCATATTACGTAAATTCCCGGAAACTCCCATTAATCCTTGTTCTAAGGTTCACAAAGGTTATTACCCGGGTTAATTTCATATTAGCGTCCTCGCCTCCCATGCAAACATTCATCATCCTGTAATCGCTTACGGCTGCAGATAAACCTCAACCTAACTGAACCACACATTTATGGATCGTAGTTACCTACCTGCTATCTTTCTATAATTTATTATTTCAATGAAACCACAGCTAATGGCTTCCTATCGGTTCATCATAGCGAAAAATATGTGTGGCTTCTACAGAATTTTTCATAGAAAAGTTCCAGTCATGCAGCATGATTCTATGAGCGAATTTTCGTAAATTACCATGTCATATTCATAATAAATTGTTTTGAAATTTCAGTATTTTGAGCGCAACGAATGGTCACTATAAATTTTACTGCAAAAAAATAGTTCTAAATAAAAAATTGCTATTAAAACCAAAATTTTGAATTTGATCATTTTTTGCAGGTTTTGTAGATTTTCTTTTGTATATATTAATGCATTTTAAGAACAGTGCGTACGAATTTCAATTTGTTTTGCGTTATACGAGTATAATGCTGAAACCGCTGTTTTATTATTTCTGTATTTGATAGGTCTTTACCCCGGAAACCTACCTGGTCTATAAAATCATTAAACGATATGTATTATACATGAAGCGTTCAGAAACAAGACCGGCAACCTGAATTTGAAAGAAATTTAATTTTCAAAAATGAGTTTTTGGTATCTTTTTTTGGTAACAAGAACATCTTCAAAAAAGGCTTCAAATTTGCCTTAAACAACAAGTGAGAAGCAATCTCTAGTGCGATAGTGCATTTTCAAAAACATAGTAATTGGCCTTTAACGACCAATCATTATTGCGTATCCAGTCGCGGGTACCATTTCGCGAACTTTCCATATATTAGGCTGTCCCTCTTACTTCTTACCATTTCGGTTGATTATTTTCTATAGTGAACCTTTGTAACCGCACAAGAAGAAAAATTTTAACCCCCGCCCCTCAAAATTTATTGGTTTACGTTTCAAGATGCGTAGAATCCGAAAATCGAATAAAACTCGGCGCCTCGGAGCAAGTCCCCTGGAACCCCGTTCACCTATTTACATACTTCGAATGAAATTATTAAAACTCAGAATGTCCCGCATATAAGGATGACTCAGATTTTGCGGTGAATCTTATCACTACTATGTCATGTTGTTTTATTTATTTATCACCAGCGCAACGGCTCACCACCAGCTCAATGAAATCAGCAAAAATTAACATGCGGTTGCAATCATGTTCACAATATCAATTGTTGAGAATGATCGCCTGTGTGTAAATAATTATTCAAATAACCATATTCATAACTCAGCTGGTTGGCCACGCACTTCGCAGTAGTTAACATAATATGGTTGGATAAATCGAGAGCTTTCGAATGAATGGTCAACGAATTTTGTGGGATGAAAAATGACGAAGTACCATTTCCCTAGCAACGACTCGGTTGTAAGCAGAAATCACCAGAAATTGTAGCAATACATTTTCGTTACACATAAACGTTTCGTTTTCGGTCGGAGATGCCAAGGCTAAAACACATTCTGTATTAAAACAAAACTGCCCATCCGCCGGCGCCATACGCCGTCCAGAGCTTTTCTCCACAACTTGACCATAGTTTATGAAATTTGGCTCAGAAATCATTCATCGGCCGAGGATGTGCCAGTAACATCGGTATCAATTTAGATCAACCCTTAAGCCTGAAATATTGTAAAATCGAGATCTCTAAAAATTTAAAGGTAACTGTAAATGTAGGTGTAGATTTATAGGAAAATTCTCAGGGTGGGGTTATTTTGGCCCCAAGCACGGAAGCCTGGTGGCTTATTGTACTTTTCTAAGAGTTTTGCGTTTAATCAAAGAGATTCTGTCCTCTGGTAAGGGATGTGAGCCCCTTGACTAACTGTTAGCTTCGAATAGACATCATTGGGGTTCGTGCCCCAAAGAGTTCAAATCTGCGATAGGTGAGTGCAGGGCACTCGAAGATTATGTGGGATGCTGTTTCGTCTGCCTCCTCGCATCGTCTGCACAGGGTTGAGTCTTGTGTGACCCCTATGGGGTGTAGGTGGAAAAGTAAGGGGCGCAAAGCTGGTTATAAGGCCGACTATTGTTCTAAGTTCCCCACGGTTTTTCTGAGTAGTCCATCAGTAAGTTTGGTGTTAGGTTTGGCCACCATGAGCTTGCTGTGGACATGTCCCTCAATATTGGACCATCTTCGTGTGGTTTGTTGGTCAGCCCACTCGTTGATGATCCTTCTGATGGTAGTTTTTGGTAAACCAACTGCTGGCTCAGGTCCAACAAAAGGGGTTTGGGAGCCCCTTCTTGCGAGCTCGTCTGCCTTTTCGAACCAGTAATACCACTATGCCCTGGCACCCAATCCAGGCAAACCCGGTTGTGTTTTGCCAGTGTGTTGAGGGTTTGCATACAACACCATACCACTCGCGAGGAGTTGTTTGGAGCCATAGATATCCAAGATATCCACTGGAGGTAAGCCCAGTAGAACTTCCATAGCTGCAGAGGGGGTACCATGCATTGCCCCAGTGATGAAGCAGCCCAGTCGTTGGATGCTAGTGAGGGTTTTGTAGGCCCCACCTGACTAGCCTTATGCCACCACAGTACGTTAGTATGGGTCTATCGACCGTGGTGTGTAGCCACAGGACCATCCGTGGCTGTAGGCCCCATAGTTTCCCGCATGTGTGCTTAGCCCACATAATGGCTCCTTTGCATCTATTTGCAATATATGTTTGGTGTCTGTTCCAGGTGAGTGATGCATCCAGCTATACACCTAGATATTTGATCTCATGCTAGGAGGGCACCCTGGAATTAAAGAGAAGAGGCTCGGAAAGACTCCTCAAATCTCTTTTTTTTGGTGAAGGTTTCAAGCGTGTTTTATTTGGGTTTACTCTTACTCTGCCACACTAGTCCTCCACCTCTTTTAGAGCCGACTGAGGCAGTTCTGAGACCACACCTACAAATGGCCTCTTAACCAGGATGACGATATCATCAGCATAGCCTTGGGTGTAGAGGCCAAGATCATTGAGGCGCTTGAGTAGAGAATCCATAACGAGGTTCCACAACAGGGGGGAGAGACCCCCCCCCCACCCTGTGGGCAGCCTTCGCCCCAGACACCTCCACTGACTCCGCAGAGAGCTCTGCTCTGTCTGTTCTACTCGCAAGCATTGTTTCTACCTATCTACATTTGGTGTTGTTTACATTGTGCCCTTGAGTAGCCCATATGGTTGAGGTTACTGAGGTGGTGTCAAAAGCTCCCTCAATGATCAAAAACATACCAGTTGCAAATTCTTTGTTATCTAGCACTGTTTCCTCCCTGGTAACTAGATTGGTAGTGCCGCCTCACAGGATTTGCCTTGCTGGTAGGCCAACTGATTGGGATGTATAGGTCTCACTATCAAGGAGGTTGCCTTCAGATATCTATCAACAAGTTTTCCCATCGCCTTCAAATTGAGGGACGTTAGACAAATGGGTCTAAATGCCTTTGCCTGGTTGTACCAGTGTTTCCCTGGCTTTGGCAGAAAAATGACCCGTGCTTGACTCCATCTCCTAGGGATGGTGCCCCCAGGGTCCTGATGAAATCACACTCTCCTTCTTGCAGGAGTTTTGGGATAATGCCGTCTGGGCCAGGTGACTTTTAGGAGTCAAATGAGTTGATAGCCTACACCACGCGCCCCTTGGTGACTGTACTCTTTGCCACTTCCGAGTCAGAGTGGGTAGCTTTCCCACTGCTAGACCAGGTTGGTGGATCAGAGTCACCATCTAGAGCATTGGTTACCACAGAGCCAGGGAAGTAGGTCTCCAGCATAAATGCCAGAGTGCCCCAGCCGTTGTGGTTTATTCTCTATTCGGTTTCACAAGTGAGCTGATTGGATTAACAGAATCCTTAGCAAGGATTCGCTGGAGTCTGGCACTGGCACATTCAAAGACTGTTGCTTTTGTACACCAACTTACCCCCAACATTGTTGAGGCCCGCAACCTTGTCCAGGGTTCTTGGATGAGGGCAATGTCATATTTGCCAGATGCAAGCATCTGGCATAAGTTTGCTGCTTCCACCTTTTTATGCTGCAGATTAATTTGTTGAAACTGCAGAATTGTTTTTAGGTGGTGTAAGAGGCCTGATGGTGACTCCACGGAACTGGAAGAAGAGTTGGAGGTTGGAGATGGAGCCCCATAAATGCTGAGGACTAGATCGAGTCCATCTCTCTCCACTTGACTGGTCAAAAGGTGCTACTCCTTTGTTGAGAGACCAGGTTTCTGGATCTCAAACAAAGGAATGAGTTTCTGGCATCGGATGCATCAAGAAGTGCTGTGGAGATCCAGACCCCAACGTTTTCTCGACCCTCCACCAGATCTTTTGAGTGACTAACCCAAAGAGGAGCTCCATCCCAGGGAAGCAGACCCCCAACCAGCCCCAACAGCCAGTCTTTCGACCGATCGTTGGCACTAGTCAGGTGGACCACGCCATAGCTGGCATAGCCCTTTATAAACTGCGGCCCCAAGCTCAGAGGCTCCCTGAGTGTGGCCTGTGCAATCGCCGCAAGCACCAAATTTGCCTCCATGTCAGATAGCCTTTTCACAGAGTAGTTACCATGTACAATGACCATTTTGGTGGCGGAGAGCACACCACTATACACACCGAGCCTCCTGCCAGAGCTGAGAGCACCGGGCTGAGCAAGGGCAGCCCCCCAGGCTTCTTTGGTTCCTGCTTCGTAGCCTAGGGCGGGGTTGTGTGAGGGGTACGGAGCCGCTTGCGCGACGTTTCCTCCCAGCCCCATCCTGTCCTGTGCCCAGGGGGTTGCTAAGCCCAGGGTTATTGGGGCCACCATGTCCAAGGGTTTTTTCAACACAGGCATGTGTATCTGCCCCTCGAGAACTGGTGAATCCACCCCGAGTCTCAGCTACCCCAGCCACAGGTGCAGGGTTTACATCCTTCGGCATACAACGCCTCTTGCGGGATTTAATGTGCTCCCCCGTTCGATGGCCCTCAGCCTAGCCGCCTTTATCCTCTGGCTACCACTGAGTTTGCAGTCAGGTTGCCCGATAAAAGTGGTTTGCCTTTCCAGGCTGCCACCAGCACCGCTGTGACAATCCATTGATGTCCGGGTTCAGGATGCCCCAGCATCATCGATTGTCATTTCTGGCAATGATGAGGCCAGGGTGTCTCCACTCACCTCATCATTGTCAGAAGAGTTTTTATTTTTTATAGTGTTTTCTGTGCGGTTCATTTTGATTCCACGAGAAGCAGAGCCTCACTTGCGCGTGTAAGCCGTTTGAGGTGCACATTACCCTCTGCACCGTGCAGACCATAGAAACGGCGTACACACCTTGTCATGAGTGGGAAGGTAACAGTAATGTTTATGGGGTGTAATTTATGGATATCATCCAAAAGAGTCGAATAAAACCACCCGGGTCGTTGTGCGTTCATCCATTTGCTCTCCCTATGGACTAGAACTTTGGCAGGAAAAAAAATCAACAACATGAGAGCAAATCATAACTGGCGGAATATAGGAAAAATTGCCCTGTAATTACGACGCTCGTATCAGCTGATATAATTCAGATGGAATTTTCACTTCACGCACCCGGGTTTATTCTAGGTAGCGGAAGCGTTGCTTTCTCTTTTGGAAGATAATATATTTTATGTCTCCGAAATCAAACTTTCAACGCACATTCTACATTTTTGAACAGTCTGAACAACTTTCACGATTTGTCTGTCTGTTTTTTTTTATCGTGTGTGTCGGTCGTGTGTCTGCAAAATCTTGTTACAAGGGCACGTAAGTGATCACCAAAAACTCCCTATTGTGTCAACAAGAGGGAGATCAAGATCGCCGTGCACCGTGCAGGCAGTCATTGTGTACAAAGAACGGGAAATCTATGTCAGTAACTCGATTTTTATGTTCTTAGTATGCACCGAATCTGGGTAGCAGATGTTGAACTCCAAATGGCGCAGCCAAACTGCCTTAGTGGTCTGGCATCAAAAGTGATGCCAATATGTTACTGTTACATTTCTGATGGCCGATGTATGATTTTTGAGCCGAATTTCATGATTTTTGGTCCAGTAGTTTTGGAGAAAAAATTTGGATGGCTTGACGTACGGCAGACGGACTTTTTATTTATTATTATTATTATTATTTTTTTTTTATTTTACACATCATGAAATGTAAACCAACAAATTTTGAGTAGGGGTAAAAAATTTTTTTTCTTCGTCAATTACAAAGGGCCATTATTGAAAATAGTCCCTAAATCAAAATACTCGTAATTGAAGATTTTTGGCTGTTTTTTGCCATTTTTAGTGATTAAACAGAACATTTTTTAAAAATTTGATCATTTCAATTTTCTGAACTCATCCTTTGTTTTGGAATGTCGAATCGCCTGTAATGACACACACACACACATACACACACACACACACACACACACACACACAAGTTTTTATTTTTTTTTTATTAAGAAACCTCCCCTCAAAGACGGAGGGGGCACGCCATTAAATTGAAAAATAAACAAATAAAATAAAAAAAGTGGGGAGGACGCCCAGGTTTACCCGACGCCGGCTCTAGGGATAAGGGAAGTTGTAGGACGAGGAGGAAGAATGGGATGAAAGGATGTGCCCCTATAAAATGACCACCAGTTCAAGTAAGAACCCCTCAGGACGCGGGTGGTGATACCACGGAGTACTCCTGCCGAGATGCCCAACTCGAGTAACTCCGTGGCGCTTTTCCCGCACCACACCCCGCGCCATGACACGGTCGCGGCAATGACCTTGATGTTATTAGGTGCCACTCCTTTAAGCTCAGATATCGCATGGCGCAGATCACTTCTATCATATTTACTCACACACACACAAACACACACACACACACACACACACACACACACACACACACACACGCACGCACGCACGCTCGCACGCACGCACGCACGCACGCACGCACGCACGCACGCACGCACGCGCACACGCACACGCACACGCACACGCACACACACGCACGCACACACAAACACACGCGCGCACACACAAACACACACACACACACACACACACACACACACACACACACACACACACACACACACACACACACACACACACACACACACACACACACACACACACACACACACACAACACACACACACACAAACACACACACACACACACACACACACACACACACACACACACACAGACGTGCACGCGTGCACGCGCGCGCCTGTGTTTGTGCGCGTAAACATGTATGACTTAACATATGAAAAAGTGATGAAATCTAAGAATAATCTCAGAATGCCTCTAAACGGATTTATGTGAAGAAAATTTCAGAATGTTTTTATATTAACAATTTTGGAGCCATTGTAATAGCTTTATTTCTACGAAAATTCCTTAATATGTATGAATTCCAGGAGCTCGGAAAGTTATTTTTTGGGATAATGAGAGCGAAAACATGATATAAAGAGAGGAAGTGAGTGATGAAGGGACAAGGGGGGGGGGGGGGGTGTGAATGTATCATGTTGACAAGTTGATGGAAATCCGTGAATCGGGAAGCGGGTCAATGGATAGGGAGGAGGGGGCTGAGCGCTCCAATAACTGCGCAAAACACCCCCTCCCGCCCCATCACCTACTTACTCTGTGCTCCCTTCCACTACTTACCCTGTACTCCTCCCATCACGTACCCTATACTCCCCCTTCACCTACCCTGTACTCTCCATACTGATCGAATTCAGGGTTAATTAGAGGAGCCTCAGCACTATAAACGGAGCCCATGTGCCCATCAGTGTCCGGGGGATTTCAGAAAGGGGCGATGGCAGAAGCTCGTAATTATTCTCGGGGGTGCAGCAGCCCCCCCCCCCCCCCCCCCCTCCGTCACAGAATTAGATCGGCTCGCAGATTTTGTGGGGATGGAAAGTTTGCATCGCCGCATCAGGAGAAAACGAGGAAAAAATCAATCAATTTTCCAAAAGTGGAATTTTTTTTTAAATTTCCTATTTATTTCTCTTAGTCACTTAGTTGTTCAATCCAAGAATGATAGCCGAGAAGCAGATAAAACTAGGATAACAGGGAGGTCTGCGACCAAAGTTGAAATTTAGTTGAAATAAGTAAAACTAAGGATCAATTTCAAATCATACGTGACAGTTAGGTACATTTTTTTTCTCGCTTTTTTCCATTTTTGAGCGATTGAATTACACCCAAAAGGAATGTAAATATATCGATCGGGCGGGAGAAGAGGATTCGAAAGTATTTTGAAAAAAAAAAAAAAAAAAAAAAAAAAAAACGCTCAGTAAAAGGATTTCGATAAAAGCATCTACATGGAAATACCTGAGAAGCTTAAAGAGTCACTATAACAGATGGTAAAATAGGGTGATCGAAATTTGAAGAAAGAAGCATCAAAAATTCTCAACCAACTCAAGCGAAATAGAGTTTGACACGTGCAAAATGAAGCAATCGATGGCAGTGGTATCTGAAATTGCACCAATCTCTTGTAGAGATGGGACTGCAGCCAACCGATTCGGATCCGTGTCTATATCAAAAGAGAGGGGGAATACATGCTTTTGATAGAAGTCTATGATGATTATCTCCTGGTTGCTTCAAATAGAGGTGATTGGATCTGTGATATGAAAAAAAAAAAACATCTCAATAATAAATTCCAAAAATGGAACACCTAGGAGTGTTGAATGACTGCCTGGGAATTGGATTTAATTGCAAGGATAAAGGCATCTCATTATCTCAAAAGAAGCAAATCACCGATATTCTAGAAAAATATAAGTTCCAATCGAAGTTGGAAAGAAGTTCGCAAGACCTGAGATTGAAGACGAAAAAAATAATGAAAAAGTTCCCATATTGATCTGTGATTGGCTCCCTCATGTATTTAGCGGCTGCATCACGACCCGACATGCTTATGCCGTTAGTCTGCTCAGCCAATTCAACAGCTCATACAATGAAGAGCATTGGAAGGTAGCCAAGCGGGTTCTTAGATATGTGAGTGGGACCAAGAATGAAGAATCGTTTTCAGAAAACCTGCGAAACTGTGGAATAGACAGGAGGTCATATTCTGGCTTCGTGATAAATAAGCAGGCGTTGCAATCTTTCGGGAAGCCAGGAAACATCGAACGGTCGCTCTGAGCAGCGTTGAAGCGGAATACATGGCTCTAACAGATGCTGCAAAAGGGGCGACATACCTGAGGAACCTATTTGAAAATATAGGGGTACTTCAAGACATGATCAGGGTGAAGTCGGACTGTCAGGGAGCTCAGCGGGTTGCGGAAAACCCTGTACATCATACCAGGACGAATCTCATAGATATCCGGCATCATTTCGTACGTCAAGCATTAGAAGAAGGAAGACTGAAGATATCGTATCTGCCTACTGCCAACATGACTGTAGATGTACTGACAAAAAGCATTACCAAGAGACAAGCACAAGCTCTGCAAGTCGTGCATGGGGCTCGGGAAGTCGTCGATTGAGAGGGGGTGTTGAATGGAAGCGTCATCGATAAATCTACCTGTATATGCAATCACGACTTCAATTACAGAGTTATTTATTATTATCCTTGTTGTCAAGCTTAAGCCCAACATGCTTGACAAATATGAAATATGATTTCATTATCTCTTGATATGAGGCAGTTCTAAATAAAATATTTCCACCCGTTCATAAAGTTTACGAGTGCTTCCTGAAGTTAAATCTGCGTTTACTCTAAGAAAAACCTCATCGGTCCTCCACACGTACAACAACAACATCAGGGGATCCTTCGCACATCGATTCTGGTAAAGTTTTCACTATGATCTACGTTTGACGAAGATGAGTCGCTATTTTTGGTCGTTTCTTGGATTTGAAGAAAGCGTTCGACTCGATTGACTAGATCTTGCTCCTGGACCGCATGGAGGATGTAGAGACAGTGGGTCAGAGCCTGAGCGTTTCGGTAGTTATTTATCTGACCGGACGCAAATTGTAGCCATTTGGGGAAACAGCCAGCAAAGTGGGACTAATTTAGCTTAGGGGGTAATTCAGGAAAGCTATTAGAGTTGCAATTCCTCTTCTATAGTTTTAAATATATGTCCTCCAACATGGTTGAAATTTATGGATTTGGCTGAAAAAGTATGAAATAGCCATTTCGTCAGAACAAATAAAGCACTTCATAAAGTGTAGAACCTCCACAGAAGCATGAAGAAAATTACATGAAATGCATGGATTCGATTCCATAGAAGAGAAAGATGTACCGAAATTCCCCGGAAAAAGTTGGTCAAAAATAATTTCAGATATCACCCATCTGACTAAACCAATTCAAAATACCTAATTGCCTGGATTTGGGGAAACCTAGGAATGAATTTACCGGATACGGATTGGTTAACATGATTTATGATGATGAAACTTCATCGGTATATTTTGAATCCTGTACCAAAGAAGATAACTGCTCGAAAGATCAATATCTTCCAACTGGGCAAACCAAAGTCTTGCTCATCTTGACTTGCGCACACAGCTCTCGAGAATCTCGAGAGAATATTAGTAAAATTAAAATCATAACAATAGAAGTTGATGAAGCTGATGACAGTACAGTGGTCGATTTTAAAAGTTCTCGTGTTGTTAAAGATCTATGAATGGAAAGTTATGTCACTGGTGGAGCCATGGGACCCTGGAGGATCAATAACAAAGTCCATCTTCCTCAGAATTTGGTGGGACATCAGAAGATTCTAATAGTTGTGAATTCAGGGAGCGTATCAGAGTTGCAAGTCCACTACTATAGTTTTAAATATATGTCCTCCAACATGATTATTAATATTACACAAAATACATTTCATTCAAAGTTTTACCTTCAACCTGTTTTGAACACATGATTGCTGAATGAAGCACCTTAGAGCCTGTGATTTTTCTAATCTACAGGGTGATTCCCTCGTTCTGAAAATAATAAATGGCGTGAAGTTAGTGCAAAAATGGAGTAGAATGCTACCAACCACTCCTTTCTCTCTCAATCCGTTGCCGAGATATCCCCCCAAAAAGACGCTGCGCCTACAAAAGATGCCAAGACGAAAAATGCATATAATCCATTTCGGGCCAAGCCAATAGTCGGATCGCCATCTCCTAGTACAAAGCATTCATTCTCTCGCTCTGTTTGAGTACCTTTGGGAGCTTCTTCAACGGCTTGCCCGATTTTCAACTATCTCACAACTGGTATAAGTGTGGTGGTGGATTCACACATCTAGGCGAGACTGAAAGTATCTTATTAATGTTGAATAATAATATAATTCATTCATATATTAAATGGGAATGTGAACCCTTTAATATTAATCTGGAATAGTTGCTCTTACACTCAGCTCTGCATTAGTAGGAAGTGATTGAAGCTCGAATGATAGAGATTTATTGCACATTTGGATTTTACAGAAACTTTCATGAAAGAATTTTTGAAAGGAGTGGAATTTTTGAGTGCGCAAAAACCATCACAATCTGTGTAATATCTGTTGTTGAAGACATGTAATTGCCACATGTGATACATGTTTTAGGGGTATTTTTTCACCTTGCGTCTCACGGTTATGCTCATTTATTGACATTCGAAACTCCGATTAGGAACTCTACTTTGTTTCCGAAAAATTCTTGTAGGATCATCAACAGGATAGTTCTTTCCGCAGTAACATTACACCCAATCTAACCGTTGAAACGTCCGTCCCGCTCCAATATCTTTCAATTTACTTAAACACAATCACAGCTGTAAGCCCGTTAATGTAACGCTGAATTGAACACAACCGAAGGCAGCGGCAGGTCGTAAACTCCACTTTAGAGCGGAAAGTCTTCCTGAGGTCCCTCGCCTGTCGAAGCCCCCAGCAACCCCAACGTCTTGGAACCTATTGAAAACCATCGCTTTTAGAAACTCGGGCGGGAGGTTTGTAGTCTCATTTCCCCCAACTATTGCTCTATAAATAGTTTGGGAGAGGAAATGGAAAACGCTCTGTTTCGCCATAAGGCCCCCCTCCCCCTTCCCCACCGACCGCTTTTCCGCGATTTTCACGGTAAAATCCGGCCCCCAGTGCCAACTCTTGTAATTTCCTCCGGTTATTGTCTAAAACGCGAAGTTTCTCTCGGGTTTACGCGGCCTTCTCTCGCGTCTCCCCTCGATTCCAGTTGAATTAGTTTGAGAACACTTATTTGATTAACCCCCGAATACAACACTCATACGAGCAAAACTGGAGATGAATAATCTCTCCTGTCGTGCAAATTGATGAATTCGCGCTAGTGAATATATAGTCATACATTTTTATTGACTTATTCGTCCTTTGACCTTTCATTATGTTGGAATTTCACACTTTTCCCCTGAGATCCGGATTCAGCGCACTTGAAAACCCCCAAGTAGTGATTTTTAGTTCAAACGACTGTTTCGTTTGGCCAATAGGCAGAAAGATCAAGCGTGACGTAGTAGGGCAAAGGAGCTGAAGTTTCCTAATTGTTTTCTAATCGACTTGCTTAAATACATTAATAATTATAATGTAGGCTTTATGTGTCATAAAACAAATTAATGTAGTTTCCAATCAATACACTGTTCATGCAACCCTTCTACATTGTGGCCAGTTACTTTGTCCTTAAGCGTTTTGTCAACATTTACAAAAAAACGTAAAATGGGGGGTCTTGGTGGGGCCAAGGGGCAAATCTTTGCGAGGCGTGATGCTCCGAGTTTAGATAAATAATTTACTATAGACTGCGTTTATTACCAATAAAATGATTTGTCGATAATTAGTAAACTAAATTATTTTTTCAGTAGGTATATACCGATTTACGTTTAAATGTATACACCCCCGGTTACCGTCTTGTTAAAATAAAAAATTTGGTTTATCATCTTCAAAAAAAAAAAAAAAAAAAAACTCAGTTATGTTGTAAATTTGGTCCATTATTTTCAATAATAAACCTTTGTAATCGACTAAGAAAATTTTTTAAACCCCCCCCCCCTTCCCACCTCAAAATTTGTTGGTTTACGTTTCGAGATTGTATTAATAATTAAATTGCTGTGATTTTTCCTCTGTAGGTGCCTATACCAACGTAGCATATTTAGTTAGCTTTTCGGCCGACCTCCACGAAAATCGTATATTTTCGTATATCGTATATAATAGCGCGTTACGCTAAAGAGCCAGTGAAGGTAATTTTCTTCGTAATTTTTCTACGGCGGTGAAAACTGAAATGGAGCTCCATTGGGATATTGTAGAATACAAAACAGAACACGGAGGCGTACCGATCAGCTGAGAGGTCTCTGAGCCTAATTTGTTTCCTAATTGACCTGTGGTGCTGAAACCTGAAATGAAGCTCCTTTGGGACATCTAAAATACAATTAAAAAGCAGGGAAGGTTTCTGATCAGATGGGGCTCCTTTGTGACACCGAGAAAACAATCACGATGCGCTGAGACGCACTGATCAGCTGAGGGCCTCTGCAGATAATTTCTTTCCTAATCGACGTACGGCGATGAAATTTGAAATGGAGAGGTTTTAGAACACTTAGGATATAATTACAATATGTGGAGTTGAACGATCAGCTGTGAGACCTCTCAGGCTACTTCCTCTCCTTTTTGACCTAATGTTTAAAAAAATAAATTTTTCGACATTTACTATGAAACATAAAATTGTTGGGTCCCGGAGCTATGAAGGTTTGAACTCTTTTGGGAGGCGAGAAGCTCTAAGTTTTGATGATATACTATTCACGGTGTTTAATCATTATAGACCAATAGTGCGTAGAAAAGCTATATAATACATAAATAATAAACCTTTGTGTAATAATTTGCTCCATTATTCTATTCTGGGAGGAGTTCTCTTTCTTTGTAGGTACTACGAAGAGTTTGTAGAACCCTCGCCATGGATGGCATCGTCCTTTTACCGAATGCATTTGTTACTTGAATCCCAACCATCCCATTGGTTGAAAGTTGCAAGCCGCGAGAAGATAGAAATTGCCTGGGCTAGCCTCGTTGGCTATGTGGGTTTATTCCCCATTCTCCACACCCCGTGGCCACTACGTCTCAACGGGCTATGCAAATCGTCCGGAGGAATATAATTGGAAAGGTCCGAAATCGCTACGATCTCATCTGCTATGCGGGTTTAATCTATTCTGTCCCCTTCCCCCTCCTCTCGCCGGCCTTTGGTTCCATACAAACGGGGAAATTCGAATTCTCACGGGAGCCTTCCCTCGCCCCTTCCGAACTTGGGTGATTCGGCGAACTAGGAATGAAACTAGTATTACCATGATTGGTCCGGAAACGTTGGATCGGGAGATAGGGACCCGCCTTTGCAAGGCTCTAAATAACTCCTAACGAGATTTCCCAGTGTTTACGGCAAAGGGTATTACCCAGAGTACGTTACATCGGCCATTTGGTGTCCCTTGGTTAGTTCATTAATAATAAGCGGTTTAATTCTCCTTCAGCTTTATCCGAAACTTACTTTTAGCGAATTATCGTTAAAAATGAAGCTATTGTACCGGCTCCAAAAATTGTAAATAAAATATTTTCGAGAAAAAAGTTGGAATGCTTTTTGAAGCTGAAATGAATCCTAGAGTTCTAAGCTTTTTCTTATATTAATTGCTATGTAATTCTTAGGCCGACCCCCAATAATTTTTTTTGTAATGTCCGTAACGAAATTAACGATGATTTTCACGTACAACCGAGTAGTTGAGTAGTTGCTATAGATTGTGTCACAATTTCAGTGTTTTTCACGTACAATCCAGCCGTTGTTCGGGGAATGAAACTTCCGCAGTTTTCATCGCACAAAAATCGTTCGCCACTCGTTGGAAAGCGCTTGATTTATGTGATAAATGTTCACATTTCAAGCTACCAATTTCCCTCTCCTTACGTACCTGGCCAAAAAGTCAAGGTTTCCATTTGAAATAATGAGTTCGTTAGCTGTCACTTTTTGAACACATTAAATTAGTCAAATGGCAAAAAATGTGCTAATAAAATCACTAAAAATGGCTAAAACGGCTGAAAAGTTTAGTCAAAAGAAGTTTATCAACGATGAATATTAACCATAGAATCGGTAGGTAGTCAACAATTATTTTGCACTCAAAGAACTCAAATTTTAAAAACATTGGAACATAACATAATATGATAATTCACAAAAATTCGCTCATACGATCGTGCTGCATGACTGGAACTTTTACGATATTGGACAAAGTATGTACTATATATTATCTTCATCAAATTTTCTGCGCACTTAATTACAATTAATTAAGTTAGAAAACTGAATAAAAGAAAAATAAACGGGTTGCAGGTAAGAATAACTACAACTCTGTAACTCCATAAAATACTATCGGGAAACTTCCAACCTCGACTAAATCTCCCGAAAGATGTACTAGATAATGTTATCAGATGTAGAAAAGAAAATGAAACGATGGGCTGACCATTTCCAGCAAATTTACCTGAATTTAGTACCCACGAGGACGTGGAGCCTCCCATCACAGCTGAGCAGCTAATGGAAAAACCGGCACTAACTGAAGTTAGAGAGCCAGTTAACGATCTGGGGAATAAAAGAGACCATAGAAATGATGAAATTATGGGCGAATTCTTGAAGTATTGTGGAGAGAAACATCTTGAGTCCTTCGTGCCTTAATATGCAAAATATGGGAGCTGGAAGCCATGTCAAATGACAGGAGATAGCTCCGCTGCAGAGATTATCATGGAGCTACATGGTTGAGGGTCCCCTACAAGGTGCTCTCGAATATACTCTTAAACTCAGTGGATATCAGTGAAGCTTTAGACCCGGAATAGAAACTATCAACTAGATATTTGTAGTGAGCCAATCAATTACTGTCCAACCTTTAATTGCCTGAGTCGATCATCTGTCGGGACCACACTGGCAGAGACGGGATCCTTAGAAACTCAAGAGTTTGGTATTTAATGACTCTTGAGAACATGAGAGCTGGTGTGGTAGCTGGTAACCAATTAACCGTAGAAATAAAAGTGTGGACTGATGATAAGGTGGTAGATTAACTACCCACCTATTTGGAATCCCTAGTTAGCAATAACAATGATATGAGCAAACATATTTACGAAAGAATAATGGCTGGTAATAGGGCCTACTATGCAAATGTAAAGCTACACAATCTCAAATTATTAACGAGGACGACTAAGACGAAACTATATAAGACGCTCATGTGCCGTTTAGCAGTATATGGAGGTGATAGCTGGACAATTAGAAAAAGGATCAAGAAAAACTAAGGGTGTTTGAATGAAAGATAGCCGGCTGCAGCGATGTCGAGGGATAGCTGGTGCTGTTTTATGAATCATGGAGAATAAGGATAAACAAGGAAACTGACAACTGACTAAATTCGGTTGGAACAGTTGGAAATGATGGAAGAGAAATGAATACTCAGGAATATAATGCTGTAAAGGATGAATGTACGGAGGAGAAAGGGATGAACTAGGAAACGACAGACGGATGACGTGGAGGAGGACCTTCAACTGATTGGAGTCAGAAGATGGAAAGAGAAATCGAGATATTGAAAGAAATGGATATCTATTGTATAGGTGGTGTTGGGTAAAATCCACCCAAAACCGCTATCCTCTTTCTAGCATCGTGTTGACATGACAGAACTACTGAATTTCGAAACACCTTTTAAAGCGGTCATTAATGATAGATACTGCTCGGTAAAAGGGGTGCCTAGGTTTCCTCCGGGATCCATGGTGAGGAAAACAGATGAATCAGAGATGGATGGAGGGTCGGGTGTTGGATTGTGAGCCACACATTCTCCCTGATAAAGTCCCTTCAGACATATACCACACTCATCCAGGAAGAGGCATATGCACTTAGTCTTCATTCGGACGCACCCCCGGGAGATATGCGGAAATATTTTCAAAACGTGCAAACATCATCTTAAGTGATCGTGAAGAGCGCGGGAGGTGGATGAATTCTCTAATAAGGCAATGTCTTGGTTGTCGAAGCACTAAGTTAATTTTTTTCCGAGTTGCAAAAGCTCAGTACCATTGCGAAATTTGAAGGTATCGGATTAACGGCAGATAGCCGGGTTTGCCATCAAGAGAAACATATAGGTAAGTATATGATTTCAATTTTTTACTCATACATCCTTGTCGTTGACCAAATCAGTGTAAGTTTATTGAAGCATGCTACTTTTCCAACTTAACTCAATATTTTTGTGTTTAATTTTGTGAGGTGAACTATTTTTCCTCTTGAAATCAAAATTCGTACCAACAATCCACGTCCAAGCGATTTCACAATCACCACAGAATTTCTGTCTTTTTGTGTGTGATCGATATTATTCTCCAGTTGAAGTTAATTTTTTTGTACATCCTCTAATATTGAAAAGTTTAATTTACTTGATTAGCATCCTTTCATGTTTCACGCCAATTCCATTTTGGCTTCATTATTTTTATGACACTTGGGACATAATCTATCTATATGATACTCCCAAAAATCCAATTTTCATACATTGAGAACCTATTATTTAGAACTAATGTAATGCAAACATCTCCTCTAGATAGTCATTTTAGTCATGACAATACTAAGGCCTATTCGATTAATTGTCGTTCGAGTTTTGTGTCAAAGTTTTAAAACAATATTTTGAGAGAGTTTATAAATGTTTACAGTGAAAATTGTATTGAAAAATCTCTTTGAAGAATCTTTCTTGAAATCAGAAAACTGAAACCAAGGATTAAAAAATACCGATCCTGAAATAACCCATAAAATTGAACTGGTGACCGGTGGACTGCCAGGGTGCGAGTGGGACAACAAAAGGCGCGCCCGGATGAAGTATATAAATTTAATCTGACAGTCACGTTGCCCCAGAGGCCGTTGCCTCCTTTACTATAAGTTCGAAGCTGGTCAGGTGCGGTCTGATTATTCTCACGATATTGACAATTAGGTCACCATTCTCTGGATTTCTGTCCATGAGAGTAATGAAGCTGCTGATCATTTTGCAAAAGAGGAACAAAGACCCTGCTTACGCAGGACCAGAACTGGATCTGGGAGCTACCAAAAGCTGTTTACAGAAGGTGCTTAACAATTGTCAGAGAAAAACCGATTACAATATTGACAAAAGATTCCACGCTTAAGACAACCAAAACTATTTGAGTTGTTCTCAACAAAGAAGGCGACTGAACTAGTTGCCATTCCCAAGAAAGACGTCAGGATACTCGTAGGCTTACTATCAAGCCACAGCTCACTTCGATATAACTTGAAGAAAATTGGGAAACTATCTACGAATATCTACCGCTTCTATGAAACAGAAACAGAAGATGGTAAACGTCTCATGTGAAAGCGTGATACAATTGGTCGAATCTGATATAATTTCCTTGGAAATATTCACATGATATCAAAATATTTCAAGATGGGATCTTTCGCAATCTACTGAATCATGGGAGGAGTTGGAAAACCTTAAAGAGGAAAGAAAACGTTGAAGTTTTGCACTTTATTGTGGTTTCTGTATGTGTGACACAGATCTAACCATCATAATCAATTTCTCATTTATAACTTCCTCTTCCTCATTGCTCTAAAGGCAGAGGGGTAAACTTTATCCGGAGCTTCTAGCGTGAGACACTGAGGGGAAACAGCGACGTGCTGATTCAATTTCCTCAACTCCAACCTTCAGGCGGCCTCCCGGGGGTGCCGTTAAAATGCAAATCTCTCCGAAAATCCTGGAGCAATGGAAATAAGGGGTTAAACCGCCTCGACCTAATAGTAATAGAAAAGACAATCTGCAGGGGGATCTGTTATAATCAGGCGGAGGCGAGTCTTATTGCCGGCCTCGGAGCCGAGCAGGTGCATCTCGACTAGCTTCGTTGAGGGGAATTCGCGGCGGCGGGACTCCCAGCAGGCTCTGCGCCCTCATTTGAATAAACAGGCGGGTGGAAGTTGGAAGGCCACATGTACACCTCGACTTGGTTGATGGAAAAAAAAGGGGAGAAATAATATGCATAAACCACCAAATGCGATAAAATCTAGAATCCGTTTTAAAATGGCATAAAACAATTTTCTATGTAAAAATTTGTTGAAAACTTTAATTTTACACCATTGCTCTAGCTCAACTTTCCATAAAAATTTGCTAAAAAAGAATTATCAAAAAGTTCCGGTGATGCAGCATGATCTATGATCGAATTTCCGTAATCTATCTGTATGCAACATGTAATCTATCTGTAACTACACATTTTAACAGTTTTGACATTTGAGCACTTTAAATGCAAATCAATTGTTAACCACCAATTTCAAAATAATAATCTTCTAAATAATATTCTGCGGTTCAAAAAAAATTTTCGGATTTTTAGCTATTTTGCCGTTAATATAGATTTTTCAGCAAAAATTAATGAAATTCAAGTACCTACATTTTACAGCATAATTTTGTGCATAAATGTTGTAGTAATTTGTTACTAGTTTTGTTTTGACCAAAGGTCTGCTAAAAATCATTAATTTAACGATTTTTGCCCGTTTTTAGCAATTTTTAATCATTCTTTGATTACATTTTTAGAAATTCAACCAATTTAATGTACTCAAAAAGTGCTGGTCAACGAACTTTTCCTTTCGTTTGAAAGCTTGATTTTTGGCGCCAGAACGGATTATTTTATCTCAATCCTGAGGAGAGTTCATCCCTAACCATCTCCAGACGTCCCTAATAATCTTTTCCCAATGGCTGAAAAAATTCGTAAAGACTGGCCTCCACTACTCATGACAAAGAAGCTACAATCGTTCAATCTTGGTAAACAACGTCGAGACTTCAGATTTGTTCAGACTTACTGTTTTTCCTATCAACAGAAACAGCCCAATTCTGTCAATCCGTTGCAACTGACGCAACGACCATATGCCATTTTTCTGGTTACTTGATGAAATGTTCCTGTTTATTAGTTACAAACTAGGTAACAATCGATTTGCTAACTAAAACAAGTAACAATTAATTTGTTTATTATATAAAAAAACAAATTTTTATAAGAGCTGAAGAGTCTAAATGAAATGAAGCAAAACAAAAGTGAGCTTGTTTACATCTTAGGTAGGTACATAACATTTATTTGTTTCATTGGTGCTAAACTTTCTCGATGGATGATTGGTATTTCGGAAGACGTGTGACGAATCAGGGACTTCGACACAACCTAAACTCATCACATTCATCATACACCCCTATGTTTCGCCGAGCTGCCGCTTGTGAGCGTAGCGATCAAAGTGCAACAGGTTCGACTCCCGTAATTTTTTCCGAAACACATTTTCAGAAATCAGTACAACAAATGATGCTGTTCTCTGAGCATGCAAAGAAGACTGTGTCATCAGCATAGTCTAAATTTGAAATTAGTGTATAACCCACCAACACAATTTAAATTCACAGAGTGGTCCAGGTGGGAAGATAATAATAATTTCTCCGCTAGCACTGAAAAAAATTGAAGCATGCATTGGTTTTTTCCGGGCTATGAATAAACCGGTCATTTCCCTTTTAACAAAACATGTCTGTACTGTGTGACCCGAAAGAGCCAGTTGTTGTAACTGTGATAATACAAAACCCCAATAGGTACCTTTTACAAAGTTCAATACTACTAAACCATTATTTGGAACGGTTGTTATTGGAAAATCATTATAAATTCAACGTAAATTGGAGCAGCAGTTAATTGGTTGTCCTGTTGCGAAAATTTGACGGCAATTTTCACAAGACCCCAACCCAAAAGCGTATATTATTAAAAGGACAGGAAGTTTTAAAACCTATGGTTTTCAACTATAAGAGACACAGATAACAGCGCAAATTTATTCAATTTTAGTCTGATTATATAGGAAACCGTTATACTCTTTGTATTGATTGATAAATCTTGAAAATAATACTTACATCGTTAATTAGTTTCCGATCGGCATACCAACCCCATCTGTCTTCCCATAGCTTTATGGATATCTTTTCTTGCGCTATCAGCTCCTTGCTGTGGAACAATAAAAATTGGTAGTTATATCAAGACGAATATTGGAAATGGCACATTGTATTTTAAATAATATTTTGTTGATAATTTCACTCATATGGATGGCTACGATAAAAAAAAAAAAAAAAAAAAAAAAAAAAAAAAAAAAAAAAAAAGGAAATGAAGATATGTATTGACCTCAAATTGTAAGTACGATGTAGAAATAAAAAAATGTTCGCTTAATAATAAAATAGGTCAGGCAGTGTAGGTTTAAGAAAAGGCAGTGAATCAAGGTGTAAGAAAATTTTTCTCGTTTAAAATAGTGATGTAGCCTTCTGGCGAATACAATTTTGATCATGGGCAGTGTATAGGTACCTGGGTGGGACTTCAGAAGATCCCCAGAAGAATATTTGTGTCTTAGGGTTATATATTGGTTGTATATATTATATAAGGTTATTATAAACATTAAAGGTTATATTATAATATTAAAGGTTATATATACATTATATAATGGTATATATTGGAGTTGCAAGTCCACCACTATAGTTTTAAATAGAAGTTTCCAAATGATACGCGAAAATATGTAATATTAATATTACACAAAATATATTAATATTACATAAAATATATTTTATCCAATATTATACCTTCAACCTGTTCAGAACTCATTGTTTCCGAAATTGTTAGAGACTATAGTTCAGGAAGTGACGTCTGAAAAAAATCATTTGGCAAAATGATCCAAAATTTAGAAAACAAACCTTCCAATCAAAGATACCTTCCAAATAACCGGAAGGATAAGTTGCTCAATATGGGAGCAGAAAGGGTTTTGCCTCATTCTGGACTTTGTGTAATAGTTTTCTTCCATTAAGAACTTTTAAATAATGGCAACATTGCTCTGAAAATATAAATTTGCAAATAAAACCCTTAAAAATGAAATGGAAAGGCTGAGGTACCTCATAAATCAATTGAGAATACAATGGGAAACAAAAGAAGAAAAAAATCATTTGTTTAGAATGGTATTAAACAAAACTTTGCACACTTTTAAATAAAACGAAAACTATTTCCCATGCAGAAAGTAGCGGAGATCATGGATATGTCTTAGAAGGACGTTAGTTCTTCTCCTCTTGTCTCAGAGAGTTTACTCACTTACTTTGTCGTTCCTCTTCTTCCTTGCGGTGTAGAGGTTTTGCACAAAAGGGGACCATGTCTTTCTCCCTACTGCCAAAGCTCTGGCTTGGCTCCATTAGACACCTCTGGATTGTAGGATCTCCAGTACGTTCTCATTCCACCTGCGTCGTGGCCTACCTCTGGATCTTCTACCCGTGTAATGGGCTTCCCAAGCCATCCGGGGGTACCTGGTGCCTGGCATTCTCACCACATGGCCGAACCAGCGCAGCCCCCACCTTTTGATACAAGGGATCCACTCTTAGGCTCTTCTGGATTGTTTGGTTGCGAACCCTGTCTCTTTTATTTCCCTTCTACACGCCGCAAGTACCTCTTTCTGCAGCTTGGGTCCTTCTGACTTGTGTTGTGGTGATATTGGTCCACGATTCAGCGCTGTGTGAGGGTAGGAACGTAGTTGGATTTAAAAACAGCCACTTTTGTCTTCTTTTACACTTATCGCCTACTGGTAAATCCTCTGCTCATGGCATGGTAAATAGGCGTGATGTGGCTGCAATGTTGCTGCAAATCTCTTGGTTGTAGTCACATCCTGGCTTATCGAGGCTCCCAGATACCTAAAACCATCTACCTGCTTCATAGGATGCCCCGTGAGAGTGATAGAATGCCCTACTGTTTTCCGGGATACTTCCATACTTTTTGATTTGGCACACTGATCATCATGTCCCTTGCTTTCATTTCATGGTTTCATACATCCAGATTCCACAGCAGATTAGCATGTTTTTTTGGCTATCAATGCAACATCATTAGCGAAAGCCATTTCAGAGATGTTTACTTGCCTCATTCGTCAGTTACCCACAATGAACTTTCTGGGGTAGCCCTTGCACTTTTTGGTCACATTAAACATGAGAATTATGAATAGATAAGGGGAGACGATATCGCCTTGTCTAACTCCTGCCGTTGTGATAAACTATTCTGAAGTGGCTCCCCCAGTGCGGAACTTGTTTCGGCAACACTTGTGAAAGCTCTGGTTAGCTTGGACAAGGCTAAGGTCGACAATCCTTTTCTCCAGCACAGCCCAAAGTTCTTTCCATGGAACTCTTTCGAAAGCGTTTTCCAAATCTAGGTAGCAGATGTGGACTTGACTGTCATACTCAATTAACTTTTCGGATATATGCCTCAAAGTGAAGATAAGTCCTCCGTGCCACGCCCCTTCCTGAAACCATACTGGCTATACTCCAGCTGATGTTTCACTGTTCTCATCAGTAGGGGTTGCAGGATTCTAGAATAAACCTCACCATGCTGGCTGATTAGGGCAATCCCATGATGATTCGATGATGATTGTATTGATCCTGTTGTCTCCATTCTTGAAAATTGGTTCAATAATAGACAGTTCCCAATCTTCTGGGATTTTCTTTTGCTGCCAAGCAAATTTAAAAATGTTCAGAAAAAACATTTTCTCCTCTTTCCCCATAAACCTCAATATCTCAGGAGAGATACGTCTCAGGAGTGTCTCAGGAATCTTCTTATCAAATTTCAATTTGATAGGGTCCACAGAATAGAGTTCAGCTCGCTCAACTGTTCAGGAAAGAGTCCGTCATTTTACTCGTCTCTTGTTGTCTCAGAGAGGCTTCCTCTTAAATGTTATCTTCCTAAGGTGAACAAGAGAGAATTTAGCTCACTCAGCTGATCAGATAGGAGCCTGTCTCTTAATGTCCCAGAGAGGTCTCCTACCGAACAGAACCAATTAATCTACCTTCCCGCGGAACTATTCAGTTCCTCAAATTGAGGCCTTCAATAATCATTCCCGTGCCAGAAACTGACCTGTAATTGGTACGGCCGGGTGTCACACATAAGGGTTGAGAGGGTTCGACACACAGAACTAACTACCTTCCCACTGAAATGATGTAGTTGAAATGATGTCTATAAATAACAGGGCGATAATCAACCGCTCCCCAATCGAGTAAAAGGACGCTGATGGTCAGAGCATTAACCGGTCCCGGAACTGAGGCAACGATCGCTCCCCAGGGATGGCAACTGCTCCCCACCCAATTTTACGATGGACTGAGGATTGAAGCTCGGTTACAACGGCTCCTTGTTTCCGAATCCGTCATACTTATTGCCTACCGCGGCCATTTTGTCTAAAAGCCAAGTACGGTATCCTATTCTAGGCTACTCTTGTTAATCAACAAACTATTTTCAGAGTCCGAAAACGCCCTGTTCCTATCATTATCGACCGGCAGCCGAATTCATCTTGCAGAGACTTTTCAATGAATAAGGATTGCTTACCATCCCATCAATGCCAGATACCTTGAAGTTCCATGAAAAGCACAATGAGAACTTTGAATATGATACATTTGCCAAAAAATATTTAACCGGAAATCAGGCTATGCTTCGTGCACCCTATTCCCTAGAATTCTACAAAAACAGTTACCACGAACCACCATCGCCATCGACGCCTCTCTCCAGTTGTCCGCAGTAAAAAAAAAAAAGCCTAACAATACATGAACCCATTTCGTAAAGGATTATTTTGATATGAAGTTCCACTAGCGTATGATGACCACTGACGATAATGCTGACCATTGGTCTATCATTTTCTATATATATTTGATGATAATGGCAATAAAAATATTTATTCAGTTTATGACGGGACCCGTCTCATCAATTTAATATATGAACTGTTAACGTTGTGGGGCACTACACATTATTGTAAGAAAGCTTGGTTTCGGATAATCATTCATTCCGTGTTTCATTTGAACGCGATGCGATATGAAAACAACGTCAGGTGAAAAATTAAATCTGCGAAACTGAGGTAAACCAGGTTTCTAGGTACCTCAAAAATGAGCTACGTAATTTTAATGAGGATTGCAACTGGCTCGATCTGGGAAAGGGAATCAGTGTTATTTCGAGAATCGTTAGCTAATACAGCTCGACCAAGAACCAACTGTATCGAGTTTCCTATAGGAATATCACCGGTTCCAATTACTCATCGATAAATTCGTTACCTTCCTAATTGGCACGGCTGGGTCATCAGAATCTCTTCATTAAATCGCGATGGACGTGCACGAGTAATTTCAGTAGGTACCAACTACATCAATTGATATCATTTCATTGTGAAATTCTTAGAATGAAATATGAAATGGATCAGGCGGTTTAGATGTTTCAAATGTTTGAAATGTTACCTATCGTTTAAAGGGAACGATATCTACGTTTTATTAGTTCATTTAGAGTGAAACCGTTAGCAATTCCAAGAAACATTTATTTGGAATATACTTTCATGATGTTTTGCCAAACCCTTCTCTCAGGTTTACATGGATTCATATTGCTCAAAGTATTTTCAATCGGAAACTGCATGGTGACCTTTCCTTCCTACCTGTTATTTTTAGTATTGATAATAATATTGTAAGACCCTATTACATTACTAGCTGGTTCAACCATGCGTTGCACAGGTTGACTTGAGTATACGCAAGCCCCCCTCCCCCTCACCCATCACATTTTGGGACACCCTTATGGTTCCCAGTTGGTTCAGTGACGTTTGAAATGCTGTAACTCACTAACCTCCTCCCCCACAATTGTGGGTCAGATTTAAAAAATTTGAAAGAAGTACTCTTTGACTTGAATTTGCGTAATCCAAACATATTCGACTATCAAATCCCCAGTTTTTTCAGTGATGAAAAAGATACTATGGGGCAGACTTGAAAATTTTCAAGTAGCCTGTGGTTTTAGTTAGAATAATCCAAAAATATTCGCCCAATCAGATCCCCAGTTCGTTCAATGGTGTTCATGATATCCCATATCACCCCATTCCCCTCCCCTAAAATACCCCCTATGGCTCAAATTTTAAAAACTTCAAATATAATAGAGTTAGAATTAGAGTAATCCAAACATCTTCGGCAATCAAATCCCCAGTTTGTTCAGTGATGAAAAAGATTCCCCATCCCCATCCCCCTTCCCCTAAAACACCCCCTGTAGGGCAGATTTGAAAAATTTCAAGTAGCCTGTAATTTAAGTTAGAATAATCCAAACATATTCGGCTAATCGGATCCGCCTCCGCCTCCCATAAACCCCCCCCCCCCCTCTGGCTCAAATTTAAAAAACTTCAAATAGCCTATAATTTAAGTTGGACTGATACAGACATTTCCAACCACTCATATCAGTTGTCAAAAGCGGACAAACATACAGACAGACAGACAGAGAAAAATTGAGAAAATGGTACCAATCGTCTACAAATAGCATGAAACGCAAAATTTCATTATTCTAATCAATTTACTGACAGACATGCTTACGATTTCATTAATATAAATAAAAGTTGTTAGGCATTTCGAAACTCTTATTATATTCCGTAGAAAACTATCAAACTTCCTATCCTCCTCCCTTCAATCTTTCATATTTGTCAGCGAATTGTGGCTAATCGTCAGTATGTTAGAATATATCCAGAATGGTTTATAAAATCTCAAATGTTCAGTTCACTGATGTAATGTATTATGTAGTTGTGAACCATAATTCAAACATTACTACGTCATTCCTGTTGATTTTTCACCACCCAAGGCAAGGGCGCCTTATTTTCGTGCAAGAATGTCTTTGAAACTAAAGGGGAAATCATTGTGTCCATTGAAAGTCCATTCTGGGTCCCTGCCCACAGGGAAACGTTCAACTTGGGGATAGCGCACTGGAACTAATAAACGTTGTCGAATGCGATGCTCTACACCAGAGGCTCCTGCACATGTACTTCAGATCCTCCCTTCAATGGTCCGACCCAGATGCCTACATCATAATGCTGCGCTTAATCTACTAAATTATTACGCTAGAAGGAATGGATGGCCGACTAGGCTGGAACCCCCACTTCAGCCTGGAAAATCGAGGGGCTTACATAATTGTAGTAGTCTCGGGTTCAGAAAGAAGAATACTTGCGGATATCAATGCTGCCAAAATTAGGGAATATCTAGTTGACGCTCTTCTCCATGCAGCTGCACAGCTAGCAGATACACTACCTCACCAGATAAAGGAAATTGGTGTATCTACTACCTGGAGTGGTGTATGGCACAAGAGGTCAGTAACAGAACTGACAAAGGCAGGCTTCCCTTACATGATGCTGGAATGGATGAACCCCTGAGTCCTAACCAGAGGAGCATTCATATGATCAGCATCCAGAGCGATTGTGCCTCGGCATGTAGTGACGGCTGGATGAATTCGGCTTCGTGGGATCTGGAGCTGAACTCACAACAATACAATGGGGAGGAGAAGCGCCTATTGCCACATCCAGAAGACTAAATTTCCTCCCTCCATCTACTCGGGAGCAGGACGATTTAGCCCTGTCCCTCCCCCCTCTCCTGTCGGATCTCGGACCTACATTTTAAGTACATTTTTCTTCCGGATGGACTCAGCACACAGTTCTTAAAGTGACTGGACAATTATTGTTATGGTGTTATTTGACATAGTGCTAAACCATCTTTGTGATAAATGTCCTCACTATCCAAATAAACATGTCAATGTGAAAATTCGAAAAATTTGTTGTGCTCCAAAATAAAATTTCAAAATGCTTTTAGGGTTTCAAAGCTTGATGGTGAATTTTGGTTTCGTTTTGCCTGTATGGTGTGGCAATTCCTTGTCGCGCACAAAAATATACTTTTTCAGTCCGATTTCGATGAAAATGTCAGAGATTGTGAGGGTTTTGGCTCCTAGATTGTCTTCAATAAATGTCATGTCGTGTCGAATCAATTGAAGCGCACGCAATGCGCGAAGATGAATATCCTATGACGTCAATTTCTTATGATCCAGCGGTCCGATTTTGTTGGAACTCGGCGGGAAGTTGGGTGTAGATTTCAGGCTGATATCCTAATTTCATCTTCATCTTAATTGGTGAAGTAAACACTATTGCGCATGCGCAAAATTAAAATTGGTTGGCACAGACGAAACTCTCAGACTAGTAGGCCGATTTTGGTAGAAATTTCAGAGGTAGTGCGGATTAGCTCTTGGATGGTTCACTATACATTTCATTACCGTCAGATCAATAGTAATGTGTACGGATTCGCAAACGTGAATTTATTACAACCTCGATTTCTAATATCTCGATAGAGACAGGTATTATGGCATACTATTACTTTATAAATTACGATTGTGAACTGAACTTTTGAGACTTCTATAAATCATTTTTGGCATATTCTAACATGTTGAGAAACACGATATGCTTAGTAATATTGTGCCATAATATTCTGCAGGAATGTCTATTATCGTGGTTTCAAGTTGGCAGGAAGCAAGTCAACCATCGAATGCGTATTCAACAGGATCGAACTCTCGTCTCCGCACATGTTCAAAAATGCGAAATGCTTCGCAATTCGCAATGCTTCTTCTCGGAAAATCTCGTATTCAACGTAATTTTGCGAAGATGTGAACCTAGGACTTATTGATTGATATTGTCGCCGTATGTAGTATTGTCATATTCTATCATCATACTGCTTTGCTTCCGCGAATATATCATTTAAATTTAGCATACCGCTGTCCATAATATCTGGAAGGATTGTCTACCGCATCGTAAATCTATAATTCTCTGATATGACTTTGGAGATCAGTGTAGGGCACAGTTTCTATTATTATTCCCTCAGACAAAGACAAAGAACCATTTTTCGCTAATATGTCCGCAGTTTCATTGCCCTTGAGTTCAATGTGGTAAATGGGGTTAAACAGGGGTCATATCTATACTCCCTTCGCTAGAGTGCGGCAATACATTTCTCTGCGGAATGTTGTTATTGTTTTCCCGCTCTCCGATCCACCAGTGGACCATGGTACAATAATAGGTTTAGTGACGGTGTGTCAGCATAGCTTCTCTTAAAATCGTGCCTCTAGCAGTGTCCCCTTTGACACAATGTTAATGCTGCTAATGGCCCTTCTAGTTGCGGTGCGGCATAAATCATTAAAAAACAGAAATAATAAACCTTTTTGAAATAATTTGCAGCATTTTTTGTCTTTTTAGGTTGGGAGCTTGTTTTTGGGCTTGAGCATAGTCCATGCTAAAAATTGTAAAGCATTCTCCACAGGAACAAATGCTCCCCTATCTTCGGTAGTGAGGAAGGAATAAATAAGTACTAAAAACTTCAATGCAACCATCATGCTTATCAAATAGAAGCAAGACTACCAGTACAGTAGTACTGAAAACCAATGAAATAGTGGGATAATTGCGAACTGATTCCATTTTCTTATTATCTGTCTAAGTTTTTCATATCAAAAACCTCCCTGCGTTTCCAGTACCATTGAACGAGTGGCTTTGTGGTGAAGATTTTAGCGAGACGCTTAGACTGTTTTTACTTGAATTAAAGAACTGGAGTCATCATGTACGGATTCGTTCAGCTTTGCTATCCCCGCTCGCCAACAGAAGCGATAGAATACTCCGTTCGTGGTAATAGCAGTCATATATCATCGGCTCTCATGATTCTGATTCGCATTTGAACGGTTTAGTAGTTGGGACGACGTAAAAAGTCCTTAAATCATTTCGCGCTCGGCAGAGCTCTACCGGTGCCCCCGTTCCGTTTGCCCGAACTAATCGTAATTCAGTTGGACTCTCATATATTTCGATTTGCAACTATCGACTCGCAACGTCAAGGTTCAGCATGCTAACGTGCGCCCATAATTCTCGACCAACGAGGCGATCGGCGTTATTCAATAAGCCAGCGATGAGTGAGCTGTCAACAGCAGCGTAGCGATAATTGCCATTAGTGTTCAGCAGAGTTGAACAATTGATTTAGTCTCTCTTGACGCCAATGCTATTGTTATTATGGTAAATTGTAACTGCATAACATACTCACTGTTTGCCGTCTAGATGGATTTGCGTTGGGGCCATTGAGGTTGGGGGCACAATGGGAAGCGTTGCGGATCGGAGGCGGCTTCCGCCCCTTGAGTGATTGCCATATCAACGGTTAAACAATATTGGATTTCAGCCTTGATTCCCACCAAGCGCATCACTACTAAATAGAGCTCACAGGGTCGATAAATGATTAAGTTCAGTCAAGTTAGAAATACTTAAGATTGATAAGACGTCTAGAAAATATGTTCCTACCATCTAATGAAAATTTCCAACATTTTCTTCATGGAAATCCGTTTAGAGACATTCTGAAACAATTTCTAGCACTTTTTCACACACACACACACACACACACACACACACACACACACACACACACACACACACACACACACACACACACACACACACACACACACACACACACACACACACACACACACACACACACACACACACACACACACACACACACACACACACACACACACGCACGTACGCACGCACGCACGCACACACACACACACACACACACACAAACATACAGACACATACGAGGAAAATAAGTATATATATATATACTTTTTCACGTTATGTAGGCCGGTTTTCGTTATTATTCAAATCACAACTCCCGATTCGCACCATATTGTTGAAATGTCATCCTATTATGGAACTACATATAGTGCACAAATCCCTCAGCCCTCATGTTCGTCTGATCCCCCTATTCCGTTGAAGGAATTTTACCAGTACGAACTCGTCCAACGACACGATTTTCATCTTCCCAAATTTGACTCTTTTTCTATCCACCACCTACACGCAAAGTTCACACAGCAGTCTACGCTTATTCTAATGCATACTGAGGCTCTCTACCAGCACATAAAGGAAAACAGGGGAGGGGTAATCATCAGCCACTATAATAACAGAATATGAACGAAGAACCCCACATTACTGCAATTCATCGATTAGCAGATGACTACTGAGGCCCTCCAGGGTTATGGAATAAATCTGCCAAATGAATTGAGATACGTAGTAAAGAACGACTAACGAAAATCGGCCAAGTAGTTCGGGATGTCCTGTTAGGTGAATGTTGTAAATAGGTGGACGGCAAGTGGTATGATGTTATCCCTAGGCGTGTGCTTGGCACGAATTGGATTATGTCATGGACAACAGGACAACAAACTTCTACTTATTAACTTGTTAAATTAATTATAGTTTCTTAAATTTGATCATATGGAAGGCCGGAGATCTCTCGTCTGTTCAAGGTAGATGCGATGATAATCTTCTTAGTGTATACTTCAAGCACTGCTGTACGAAATGGTGAGTTCGGTGGAAGGTGTATAATTTTCTACAAACAATAAGGCAACATTGTAAAATGTTAGGCTGGTAAATACAGTTAGGTACAAACAGTAGCCAGTAGAGTGAAAGGGGTTCGTGTAGTTTAACTGCCGCTCTGGGATAAAGAGTTTTGTAATCGAATTTCTGATTATACTGAACAACAACGGTGATCATAACATGAGCATGAACCATTCGATTTCTGTCACACAATCAAGCCCATGCAGCTTGATTTGATAACAAGCTGAAATAAATATCCGTTTTTTTCTCATTTGCGTCTTAGAAGTCAATTCTTTAGTAGTTGACTCTGGAGAATGAAAACCCAACCCCATGATTACAATGTTTCTATGCTCTATGCGCATTAGCAGGCCGAAAACCTCCTCGATATCAACTCAACTTACCCATCCACACGTATTAACACAGAATGTGTTTTAGCCATGGACTAACTAGCCGAAAATGGAACGCGGGATGGTAACGAAATGTGTGACGGATGATTTTCACGTACAACCGAGTCGTTGCTAGGGAAATGGTACTTCGTCGTTTTTCATCCCACAAAATTCGTTGACCATTCGTTCGAAAGCTCTCGATTTATCCAACAATATTATGTTAACTACTGCGAAGTGCGTGTCCAACAAACTGAGTTATGAGCATGGTTATATAAATAATTGTTTACACACAGGTGATCATTCTTAATAATTGATATTGTGAACATGATTGCAACCGCTTGTTAATTTCTGATGATTTCATTGAGCTTGTGTTTCGATGATTTGATTCATAGTAGGTGATCTGAGTATTACGAAAACGGTTTGATTTGTGAAGCGGAGGTTAAATAATTTGAATAGGTAATTTCTATACTTTACACTCTAGGAAGCTGGAATTTCGTTTGTAGCCTCTTTAGGACATTTACTTGACGATGCTCAGGGTCCGGATCAGATGTGTGGCTCTTAAAGCTAATTTCTATGCTTTACACTCTAGGAAACTGTAATTTCGTATGTAGCCTCTTTAGGACATTTACTTGACGATGTCCAGGGTCCGGATCAGATGAGTGGCTTTTAAAGCTAATTTCTATACTTTACACTCTAGGAAGCTGTAATTTCGTATGTAGCCTCTTTAGGACATTTACTTGATAAATCGCTCTTGATTTATCACGAATTTATTTCGTTTTTTTTTTTCGTAGTTTCATACTATAACTATATAAATTGATGTTATAAATGAATAGTAAACAATGACGCTTGTTTGGTTGTCACTTGGTTGCGCGACAACGCAAACACATTCTGTGTTTCAATAATTTCGTCCGAAGTATGTAAATAGAGGTAACCGGGGGTCCAGGGGGCTTGCCCCCTGGCGAGGCGCGGAGCGCCGAGTTTTACTGAGTCGTACAGATGCATTTGTAGTTTGCGTCCAGACCCATGTATTGGGATAGAAATAAGAAATGACATTACATTACATTATTACTTCACAACACAATTACCCAACGTCTTCGTTCCGAATGTTGTTTCCTGGGAACAATGGTTTATTTCATTATGGAAGTACTCTCAGCCAACAATCTTATGGGAAACTGAGAACAAGAATATTTCGAAAAAAATGAAGAACTTATATTCAGTGTAACACTGGTTTAGGCTCTCAGGCCAAAATTAGTGCCAAAAATTCGCTGTAGAACCAAACTTTAGGCAAGATGAGAGAATTTAGCTTGTATATCAAGAGATGAGTAAGTAGGGTACTCCTATTAGATTGACTTTAATATTTTTGAACAATTCATTGACTGTTGTGTGTCAACTGGCTTCACCAACAACTTCTGGTTTTTCTTCCTTAGGCTTCTCATCTGACTGAAGATCCAGGTCTTCAATAACCCACAAAAATAAGACCTAGATTCAGGGTTGAAACGTCGTGAATAATGAATACTCCATTCAAGACTTGTCTGGTTATTAACAAACCTGAATTTGAATCTCACTGTCACATGAATATACCAAAATACGTGTATGTATATTTATACATGCATCTCAATAAGTAAGGATGAATGAAGAATAATTCTTCATTTTATAACGTTAAATTCATATTTTATAGCAGGCTATCACTTAGAATAATTGTATATACGTCATAGAATGAAACTGAAAGGTTTGAGAATGAAACTGTGCAGAAAATGACAATGTTTTTAGACAGAGTATTATTTAGGAAAGGTTTATCTTAGATTTGAACGTGAAAATAGAGGTGGATAAAAAGGGCAAATGAATTTCTTAAATAATTGCAATATACAAAAGTATGCCTTTATCGCCATGCCTCACGACTCAGGTTTTTCAAGTTGAGATGCAATTAAGAGATGACAGTTAACTTTGCCTTAAATTTTAAATGAGGCATGCTTTAAACGGGATCACGGTTGGTTAAGAGAAGGGGTGGACGCATTAGGTATCTAAGCAAGCGTTGAGAGAGAGCAGCTGTTTTGACAGGGTGTTTTGACTCAGTGAGAGAGGAAGTGAAGATGCTACGGAAGTGATGCTTACGGTCTGGCTATAAGTTTGGGTCCTACTGATACCAATTTATCACAACTAATCGTCTGCCAGAGTTTTCTTGCACACAACCTTTCCCGGAGTCAAACAGCCGTCCTTAGAGATGGATATCTTTAAAAAAAAAAAAAAAAAAAAAAAAAAAAAAAAAAAAAAAAAAAAAAAAATCGATTCGAAATCGGATTTAATAAATCGAAACTTTTTAATTCGAAAATATCGATTTATTGAAATAATTTAGTATTGATACCAATCTCTGGCTGAATCGGGGGCCAGGCGAATGATGGGGTGAAACTGTGGGCTCAGCTGTTACTTACTGGAAGAAGTTCCAGTCCAGGGAGGTCATCACAGTCTGTTTTGACTCATGAGCGAGCCATATGCCACGTCAGGGAATGTAATGCTTACAGAATGGCTCAAGAGGGATTATGAATTAAAACTTAGGTCCTACAGACTGCGTCAATTGTTACGGTCCAAAAATTATCAATAACCCGACGGAATGCGAACTCGGACCTTCTCCTGAGAAGCTTAGAGGTTTCAGAGAAGCCTGCTAAGCCAATCCGCTACCAAAGACGATTTATCAAACCTCATCAAGTGTGGGAGATTCCTTGCACGTAAGAGTTCTGTTTGAAAATAAAAATAGATTATTTCGTACCTTTACCTACTGCCCTGAATGCTGAAAAATGTTGTTCTTGAAACTTTCATTTTTACTTTATTTTTTTCAACTAACGCATTAGTAAAACTCAGTGCGGTACTCCTCTTCCTCTACTGAGAGAAAAATGATAATTCTCCTATCTAAAAAAAACTTATTTCTGGTATAATTGTGATTGCGAAAATAAGTTTAAAGTTGTAAAAAAATCTTTCTCCTCTTTTTCTGAAAACTGGATATTTAAATCGTTTTATCAATCGGTGACATTCGTTCAAGAAACGTTTGCATAACACACTGTACAAACGCTGATTCCTCTTCTCGCCTGGTTAGCTAATTCCTTTTATTTCATTTAGCGCCCCTCCGTTCCTTGCGATTGATTTCCAAGTGTTCCAAAGGGGCCCTATTTTAAATGTCTGCCCTCTAGGTAGATCGGGAGCGAACGTAGCTTAGTGGGTCACTTTGCTGATCAAAAGAGCTTCCATTCCTTGTAACTATTTTCTAGGTGTCCCGAAGGGGAAAGATTTTTGAATGGTTGAAAATGATAAAGTTATATTTCATTAACAACACGTTAAACGGTTCCTTAACTGTCGCACGTGGAAAGCATCGGACGATTTCACGACACAATTTTATTACATTTCGATAGTTTGGTCGAGGCTGATAAGATTGAATGTTCAAGTAATTGCATGCCGATTCAAATACAAATTGTTCGTTTGCTTGTGGGTAGTAATAATCAGCTCTTATGCCCAATTGTGAACAATTTATCTCATGTAAATTATTTGAAACGTCTGGAACTTTAAGGGTATCTCGACTTTCAGCTACGAATTTTAGGTAATAATTAGGAAAGCAGTTTTATTCACTGAGCTGTGCACTGCTTATTGCGAGTTCGGCTCAAAGAGCAACCCAGCACCGGTCTTTTTCCTCGCAAGTAATACACCTTTTTCTTACGCTGGATGATGGTAATGGTGAATTAAAATACTGAATTGTGAACAATTATAGTGAATTTGAAACGTCTAGTTTTCTATCAGGGCTTTGAGCTATGAATTTTAGTTAGTTATAACGAAAGTAGTTTAATTTGCTGAACTCATCAGCTAAACCGTACTTAGTACATAAACGGCTTCTTCAGCAATATCGCATCGGCCATATTCATCGAAAATGACACGAAATTTCCGTTTGCTGGTTGATGATAATATTCAGTTCTATTTCTCAATTTATCGTCAACCATTTACCATTCTTCTGTGTCTAGAGCATCGTGACTAACGTGTCTTCATGCTATGGATTTTAGTAAGTTATAACGTAAGTGGTATAATTTACTGAGCTCAACAGCAACACACCGCTTACTGGGAGAACGGCTCCATCAGCAACCCCGCACAGGGCGTGTTCCTCGAAAATAATAGACATTTTTCATTTGTTCCTTGTTGATAATATTCAGTTCTAATTCTCATTTGTGAACCATTTACCTATCTTCTGTAATTTGAAACGTCTAGAGATACTATCTGAACTTCATACTATGAATTTTAGTTATAATGAAAGTGGTTTAATTTACTGAACTCAGCAGTCACACACTGCTTACTGCGGATACTGCTTCATCAGCAACCCCGGACCTGGGGCGATCCTCGGAGGTTTGTTTGTGATCCTATCTCCTTTAATTTGAAACGTCTAGTGGTACTTGACTAACTGAACTTCATGCTATGAATTTTAGTTAGTTGTAATGAAAGTGGTTTAATTTACTGAACTCAGCAGTTACACACTGTTTGCTGCGGATACGGCTTCATCAGCAACTCCGCACCTGAGGCGATCCTCGGAGGTTTGTCATCCGCGAGAGAAGCAATCTCCCAGAGTTCCTCTCGGGAGAGCGGGCAACTTTTTCTAATCAGCCGTCTCCACGACTTTCCTTCGTTTGGTGAGGGATGTGGGTATGAGGTGGAGGGGAGGAGGTGGTAGGAAAACTCGGTAAACTCAAGTACCAGCGGTAATAAAAGGGCTCCTTCGAGATGTCACGGGAGATAAAGCATCCACTGGCGATCCCTCCCTTAACCCGCTCGACCAAGATAACGGGGAGATGAGTTAAAACCTTAGTGCAACCTTCGCTCTCTATTTTCAACCCCCAAACCACCTCTGTCCTGCCACCAGACTTAGTGCTCCCTAAGGCCCCACAAATCCTGCTCCCTCTCGTTCAAATCTACTGTACCGCGACTATTTTTTCTTTTTTTCCCACACGCCAAAACTCTGGACCATCTCGACCAACTAGCCGCTTATATTTCCTCCTGTTTTGTCTCTCTCTTTTTATAAAAAGTTATATAAATAAAAAAATCCATGTTTTTTCAACCTCTTTTCCGCGTTTGTTTAGTGCCCCGACGTGAAGAGCATTGTCTGAATTACTGACCGGTGCCGGGTAATGTGGACGGGAAAAAAGCGATGGCTGTCGTTAGATTCACGAAAGTACTTTCATCTGAGCTGTTCCAATTATTGTTCGGACGGGTCAACTGGGGTAATTAAACCTTTAGCGACTCCCTTTCTCGGAAAAAATATATAAATTTCAGGAATGAAATAAGAGCTTTCATTGGGCGGTTCTTTATATGGTCAGTATTTCAAATTGGTCGAGACTGTACGATTCACGATACGGACTGTCACGATAGTGCATTAATATTCTTCACATTCTCCTCTCTTATGATAGATATCGCTAGTAACGCTCTATGCTAATTTACTGTCTTCCCAAACTATAAGAACCCGCTATGGAATCTTTGTAGATTATAATAACTATTTAAAACTTTTCAATGAGCTATATGATTCGAAGACGTTATGTGCCACCACACCCACCTTGTTTTTGTTTGATTCGAATAAAATCCAATCGCTTCGAATGAGACCACTAGCTTTGTACGACTAACCTTGAAAACTGAAGCATTGAAACAATTGAAAAAAAAAAAAATAATTAATTAAAAAAAAAAGGGTTGGGAAGATGTTCACTTCACGAATTTACAAGTATCTCGTTCGTAATATTTTGTAGACCATTAATTTTCAACACACGTTATTTAATAACAGCGGATGGTAGTGTTTTGCTCCAAAATACATTTGTTTTCTGATTCTCGCACTGAAAACATTATTTTTTTGCGTACCTAGTAATTTGTTACTAAATTTAAACAGTTAGAATTATTGCTACTAGTTCGTTTAAAGTAAGTAGCCGTCGTCCAAACACCACTTATTTAATTTCATTTATAAAAATAATTTACATTAATATGTATATGTATATATATATATATATATATATATATATACATATATATATATATATATATATACATATATATATATATATATATATATATATATATATATATATATATATATATATATATATATATATATATATATATATATGTCGCAGCCTTTTCGTGAAATCAGCCTTTTTGTAAAAAGCCTAGCCTTTTAGCGAATTTTTGTAGCTATTGAATGGCTCCAAATTTAAAATTCAGATTTTCGATTAATTTCACTATCGAAATCTATTATGAGGCATTCTGAAACGAATCCTAGGGTTTAACGCTTTCATATATATATATATATATATATATATATATATATATATATATACATGTATGTGTCATTCCAGACGATAACTCACGTTAGGATTGAGATAAAAATTCCGTTCTTGCGCCAAAAAAATCAAACTTTTCAAACAAAAGAATGAGTTTGTTTACCAACACGTTTTGAGCACATTAAATTGGCCAAATTTCAAAAAATGTACTCGAAAAATCACTAAAAATGGCCTAAAACGGCTAAACATTGTTAAAGTCATATTTTGTTTTTGCAAAATTCGGGTCACTAAGAGTTAATCAACAACGAACTAGAACACTACCTATAAAATTTATGCAGAAAAATATACTTAAATTTCATTAATATTTGCTGAAAAATATTTTCTAAAAACTGAAAAATTGTTGAGAATCTAATGTTTGTTTTAAATTGCAGAATATTATTTCTAAAGAATTTATTTGCCATAGAGTTGGTGGTTAACAATTATTTGGCCTCAAAGTGCTCGCATTTCCAAACAATGCCACATAATATAATACTATAATCTACAAAAATTCGCAAATACGATCATGCTGCTAGACTGGAAAATTTACAATACGCCGCTTTGTCGTAATAAAAAAGTTGGAATGACAAACTATACACATCATTCTGACCTATATGTCCAACTAATCTGAATTTTTACTAAGGGATTGACTACTTGATGTTATGTATTCTTGAGATGCGAGCTTGCGAGCATCCAGACCACCAAACTAAGGTGGTTCACGCTCAGCCTTTTTGTCAAATAGAATAGGTTGGTTTTGCAAAAAGGCTGAGCTCTTCCAGCTTCTTTACAAAAAGGCTAAAAAATACCAGGCAGATTGTCATATCAACGTTTTTATTACGAAAAGGCGGCGTATTGTAAAAAGGCTAGGCTTTTTACAAAAAAGCTGATTTCACACTAGGGCTGCCACATATACATGTTATTTAAGCTATGCAATTGGATACGGAAATATAAGTTCCAGGGGTGTCCTTTTGCGTCCAGCTCGTAGAACTCCGCAATTATTTTGGTTTTCTGTTGGAGTTCTTCTATTGTAAAATTTAGCGTATGAACGGGACGAAAAGAAAGTAAAGTGAAAGCTGGGTAGTGTCCTCGGAAAATCTATGTTCCAAAGCTGAAAGGAAAGAATCAAGATAAGGTATTAGAATGGACCGCTTCCAATATTGTTCTTGAGTGCTTGATGATGGATTTGAACGGTGCACCTGACTCCCTGTTACTCTTGGTAATCGAAGCTGTACTGATAGTTGTTCAGCAATGATTTCAGCAAAAATGCAAACAGCTTTCATTTCAGAATCGGAAGACATCCGGTGAATTTTGCCGACAAATGTATTTTTTCGTTAAAGGACCTGAGCATTGGAAAACACTAAGCTTTTGCCTTGTAAGACATTCGAATGCAGCAATTCTTGTCAATATTTAAGCTTCTGCATCCGGCTTATCATGGGGCTGAACCTCTGAACGATTTTCACAACATTTTTGATTAAAATGGAAACGCAACGATATATTTCGAACCACCTTGTTTCGCAAAACCTTGGAACCTTATTCCTTCTTAGAGGAGGTTCGCGGAAAAATCTGATGATGAGAGTTGATAACGTATTACGATCTCTACGACTGAATTTAAATCATTCACCACAAGGTTCAAACGATGATTCGCATAATGAAAGTACAATAGGTACCTTTTTTATACGTCTCTCTGGAGTTTTTGCACTCCGCCATCGTTTTCCGCCATAGCGGAGCAGCCGGCGTATCCTTGGCCTACACATTTATGTGGATCGTTCCTTTTTTTTATTTTTCAAGAAACTGTCAATCGCTTTCGCAATTGTTTTAGGATCCATAGCTTCCGATTCAGTGAATCCAAGAAATTCTTCACAAACAACCATACTCTCTTTATGAAACATATCTTACTCCAGTTGACAACTGTTCCCTCCCCGAGATATCTGCAGTGTCATCGGCAATCACAGAGTAAGCAAAGGCTTTTTTGAACTCTTCTAGAATCAGGTTGCACACAGTGTCTCCACACATTTCAATAAGTTCTTTTTACTCTACCGACACCTGGGAACATTTTGCCACCCATCTACCATTGTCGTTTGCATGGTCTACTTCTTTCAGTGCTGAAATGAAAGGTTGAACTGCTTGTGCGGGAGTCGAAGGGCCTTGTTCTGCTGAAGAAGCCGACGTATTTTCTTGTGCCTTTTCCACCTTGCTGGTTCCTACAATCGAGACAACGGCTCTTTCGGGAATCTAGAAAAGTTGTAATAAATGTTTAATGCTGTGAGCTTAAATTGTTGAAACAGAGTGAATGCACTAAACACAGAAATGTGATTACGCATAGATAGGTAGGTACTGAGGTAGGTTATTTTGTTCACCTACATTAGATATTACCAGCCAAGTATTACGCTAGTACAGCCGAGCATTCAAAAACTATATTTTTTTGCTCGAGAAGCTATGAGAAGCGCAGGCAGCTTTTTGAGCCCTGATGAAGGAAACATAATTTTCGAAAGCTCGGCAGAACAGTTGTTTCTGTTCTGACCTTTTTTCCCGACTGCGCAAGGCTTTTTTTCAAGACGTCAACGTATAAATAAATGAACTGACGATTACCAAAAAACTATATAAATTATAGCTTGTGGTGAGGTAGGTAACAGTTCTTATTTACCTTTTAAGAGGGGAAAAAACTGAGATATGATCAATTAAATATATTTATTCCTTCCCCTAAATCTCACCCCTTAGAGTTGATTGATAATAATGCCGAGATTAATGGTTCAACCCTGTCCGATATTTGAACCAAATGTTGTAAATTCTGGTCAAGAATTTCGGTGAAAACCTTCAGTCGGTGGACGGTGGTTGGCAGACGAACGGATTTATTTTTATTCGATGTGTGTTTTATTATAACTAAGTCTCTTGAAACGTAAACTATGTAACGAGAATGGGGTAAAATATTTTCCATGGATAATTAAGCTACATTACTTGTTCAAATCTGCGAAATCGAGATCTCACAATCGTCAGCAATATTTGTCAACTCTTCACTGCTTTATAAATGCGTTAACTCCGTTAGAGCTATAATAAAGGCAACAAATATTGAAAATGCTTTGTTCCTGTAGATTATTGTGTTTCCACTTATGTAATTTTTGTTCACGCTTCCGAACTTGTTGCGTTCACCTAAGCCATATTACGTGATTAATTATTGAACGCGACGAGAAATTACTGATCCGAGAAAAATTATCTTGGTCCCGGTTTTTTAAATTTACTCGAGAAAGGAAAAGAAAACTCGGTGAAATTACAAACCTCTCGTCTACCGGAACGGCTTCTTTGCTCACTCCTCTATTCTTCTGCTCGTTAAAAGGAAAAAAGGAACGAAACTTTATCTCTATACTTACCTATTATGTCTCGGGAGAGTTCGTATGAGACCAGATTCCGAAGGTAATAACATTTTCACGAAGCCATCGCAAAAGGAAATACCCCCGAAGAAAACGGCGAAGGAATAACCCCGACGCTAGGGCGGAAAGCGCCCCGGAGAAGATGAACATCGAATGAATATAATAAGGGCTAGACTACACCCTTTAACCAACTCTGGCGCTGTAAGTACATTGCAAAAGCTACAGTTTCACCTGTCTGCCCGCCCTTCGTGTTCTTATCCCTCGGAGTTGCACGTCTATTCAACCAACTTAATTCACTCTCCTCAGTCCTTTCCTTCTCTCGTAAAACCTACAGTAACCTCCCCTCCACTTCTACTCTATCCCCTCCCCCACTCCCACAACCTTCTCCACCCACCTACCGTCGCAAAGTTAACGTAAACGATAAATTAACTCGGGACGGCTTCCTTTGGTGTAAGTCGCGCAAACCGCTCTGAATAATAGCCTCATCTGTGAATACACACGACTATATATTTCCACCTTCCTTCACCCGATTCACTTTCTCCGTCTAGAACAATATCTTTGCCTTCCCCCCTTTTCTGTCCCGTGTATTTCCCTTCTCGCAGAAGGAATTTATCTTGCAATAAAATGTATCTTGTTTCTAAACGGCTTTCATGTTTCAAAGAAAACGGCAAACTACCAGTACGTTTTGAGCTTCGCCGCGGTATTTCCTATTTTGCTTGAATCAGTTGAAATACAACTCCAAGACACAGTTCACTTCTCACAATCCCATAATAATTTGTGATACTTGCTGGTTGTGTTATATACCATATATTCAGCAGTGGAAAATGTCTTATAGAATTGAGAAATGACCTTATTAGAGTCTTATTTTGATGGATGGGTTTCTTATGTAGCAGTATTTTCAGTGTAAATAATTTTAACATGGATATGATTTTGGGCCCTATGGGTTTGGTGTCGTAGTGAAATTTGCTTTATGAAACAAAAAGTGTAACTCGACACGGATAATTAAAAGGTATCGATTAGTAGCTATTTATATTTCGTGTAAATAAGTGGTTTTCAATGGGAGCGATACCGCCTCCTGGGATGCGGTGAAGAGATACCGATTGGCGACAGGCTGGTTTCGAGTGGTATGTGGGCAAAGTTATGTTTCAGGGGGGCTATGAGTAAATTTTCATAAAACAAACAAACACAGCAGCTTGGAACAAATCAAGCAGCTCGCTGGAAAGATGTCTCTTCCCTTCAACGAGTTCAGCCAGTTTACAATCTTGTAGAGGTTTCTTATACCTAAGGTCAGAATATCCTTTGGTGGTGCTCAAGTTTAGTGTGAACATTTGCCCAAGGACTTGGCAAGGATTGTTCACGTTTTGAGGATATTTTATTAATGGAAATTCCTCAAAGTGCAACGAATTCTTTTGCTCAAATTAATACAGCAGCGCTTGGGACATTGGCAGCATCTCTAGTGGACGTATGGAAGCCTTGGAGTTTCTGAATAGACATACCATGCACTTTGACGATATCCGTGCCATCGCCTTGCTCTATAAAGCGCTGGTCTTTCCCGAGTTGGACCATGCTTCTCCGATCTGGGCGCCATTCTACGCCACCCATAAGTACAGCCTTGAGAGAGGCAAAACAAGTTCTTGAGGTATATATTCTTGAAGCAGTCCATTCGCCAAGAGGAGGTGAATTATCCTTCATTGCTCTCCTCTTGAAATTTGCTGTCACTTTCTGGAAGACGGAGCTTGGACAATCTTTGACTTTTCCACAAGCTGATCATAGGAAGTTTACTTTTTGGTGCCTCCTACCCTTCTATTTTGAGTTTTTTGTGTGCAACAAATCCACTGATGAACCGTCTTCTATTTAGGCTGCCCCGATCCCCGAATCTTTTTGTTCGTTCCCTCCCTGATTTTGACTTCTTCACGCAATCGTTAACTACTTTGAAATCCTTATTTTTCGCTTCCCCTATTTCATTCATCAAATGTATATCTTTTTTCCCTTAACTTTATTTCCTTGTTATAAATTTCATTTTTGGATAACCCTGTCTCATTTCGTCATGGTTTGTTAGTTTCCTGTCTATTTTATCTTTAGTGCTGAATTATCCTTCTGGTATTGTTTGCGTTATTGTCTATTATGTCTGTAATTGGGCTCGCCAAAACCTTTGACGTAAATAAAAGATGAATACAATTTTTAGAGTATCATGGAAATATCGTACCTAGAGATTTCGTACACAATAAAGGCTTCAACAATCTTCAACAATTTTATATATGAAACCGCTGGTGATAAGACCCAACAGGCCCCAACTTTGCGGAAGGTTGTAGTTTGAAATATATCATCATTTTAGAACCATAACTGTTCCACGTAATGTAGTTTTCGGTAGTATATATATAATTATACAAAACAATTAGTTTTTTATATTTTCTTATTTTTATATTTTCTATTATATAAAGATTAAATGGAGAAGATTCCTCCATACTAAGTCTCAAATATAATATTTAGCTACAGTTTGTCATTTAAAAGGAAGGCATTATTGAATATTTTCATTTCCAAGATCGAGAAAAGTTTGAGAGTTACAAAAGTCATCTGACTACATAAATAATTGTATAAAGGGGGGTTCTGCAATATTTCGTAGAATTTCTTTTAGTTTGACGTTGGAGATGAGAGTTGAGCTTCGGCAAAATAACGCTTTTCCACCAAGTTCACTTCCAAGCGAGCAAAGCGGATCTAAACACAAAACCTTCCCGACCCAGACGCATATGATTAGAGGAGAATGGAGTGTTTGAAAAACTCTCCGCCCTAAATATTAAAAAAAGGAAAAAAAAACCCTCGAAAGAAGCGTTTTCCAGAAAAAAGTAAAACAATATGCAAACTAGAAGAAAACTGATTTGCATAGCAGACCCGCCCTGCCCGTTTCTGTGATGTTCTTTTTGCGGTTGTGGTTAAGGTTTTCGAGAAGAGTCTCTAAGGGAATAATCCTAGTCGAACGGAGCAACTCCTAAAAGCAAAACCTCAGAAAATATATCACGGGGGTCGAATGATTAATTACAGGGTCGGGAAAGAGGAGGGGGTGCAGGGTTAAGAAAAACGGGGACTGGGGTGGTTGGGGGAGCGTTCTGAACACAAATCAAAATAAACTGTCGCAGAGATTCCCAAGGAGAGTTGCTTCTCTTGGGAGATTTATGCTCTTCCCGCGGCGTCATTAACTGGTGATAGATCTTAACTGGGAAGTCAACACGGGCTGCCCAAAGAAACGGTTTCTATTGAAACCATAATAATTCAGTTCTTCGAGGGTTTTTGTGGGTCCGTTTTCATGGCGGTGTTTTGTTTTGAGTGCTACTATTTAGTGAGAGAGTCAATGATAAAGCTGTAAGATGACAACCGGAGGGGAACGTCTGGAAATAAACGTTGGGATGCATTGTTTTTTTTTTGTCAAAGATTGTTCAAGGTTCCCTCTAATAACTTTTAGATTTCTGAAGTTGGTGTGTTTGGACATATTGTCTACCCTATCTGTACAATAAAACATAATATATTTTCAAGCTTTTAAGCTTATTCAAGTCTTTTTCTTGTTTAAAGGAGTGTACTTGACAAAGTTTATCAACAACATCGGAATTCAACAAACATAATTTTATGATGTTCTGTTACACTCGTCTCTAAGCGTTAAAATGGTTTAATAATTCACATAGTGTGAACTATGTTTGTTGAATTCCGATGTTGTTGATACAATTTGTCAAGCACACTGCTTTAAACAAGACTGAAGACTTAAATAAGCTTCTCACTCCCAACGCAACCCACATTTAAAATTTTTATCAAACTTGGCCTAGGAGAACAGGACGAAGTGAATGGGAAGGAATAAGGGAATAAGGTGAGACGAGGGTCGAAAAAAGGAAAAATGAAGAATATCTGAACACATGCATTTTGACGTTTCATTTTAGCTGATGTAGAATTGATCTACCATTATTTATTTGGCAACTAAAATGAAGACTAAGACGGCAGGGTAAGGTCCGGCGGGGGCCAATGCTGGGACGAAGTTCTACTTTGTTATTTGTATCGGCAGGTCTCCTCATTGGCGGTTAGTCGGTTTTGTGAAGCCTTGACAATGCGATAGATAGTCTCGGTAGATAGATTTGCATCCATAGTGATTTATTTTGCTCTATATTCCTAAAACACAAAACATACATGGAGGCCTTAATGTAGAGATCATAACTGTTTTATTTTGATGACATTTGACGTCAAGCCCCTCTTCCCTCTCTTTAGCGGGTGACATCCGTTGAAAACACAATGAAAGGGACAAGATAGCCAATCAACCAGAGACAACTTAACCACCGCTAACGTCAAGTTCCTCTCCACCCTGACACTGTCGTTTCCTCCCACAAGTCAAACGAAGGGGGAAAAAAATACCTTCCTCGGATGTTGTACTCGTAGTCAACGTAAGTAGGGGATGAAAAAAAAAAAAAAAAAAAAAAAAAAAAAAAAAAAAAAAAAAAAAAAAAAAAAAAAACGAAATAACCGGAAGAAAAACTTATGAAAGATGAGCGAACATTTCGAGGTTTTATGGGTGGGCGGGAGGTTTTACGGCCCACTCCGTTTTTACCACTGTTTCATCAGCAGCCCAACCCATAACGCTCTCGAACGCGCCAAATGTCCCCAACCCACCACTCTCTATGTCAGTAATCAGATTTTTTCCCCTTTTTTTTATCCTTTTATTTCTTCTTTTGTACGTACACAGAAGAGAAGATGGAAAGCCCCATCCTCTAAGGTCTTTCCTTTTATTGGATAATTTTCCTTTGCGGCGGAAGCTTCAAAACCACCCCATAACGCACGTTTCTCAACGTCTCCTCTTGTTTCGTTGGTATTTTTGTGTAGAGGCAAATCCAGGATAACGTGCGTAATTTACGACGTAGGTATACAAATAAGCGGAGAGAACGCTGCTCGAGGCATTACATATAAACCCTTTCCCGAAGTTATCAGCGCTGTTATTTTCTTTGTCCTTCGCCAAGATGAAGCCTTTCTACTGATACTTTTACCTCACAGACACTCATGGATTCAGACGCGGCCCATAGAGTAAAGGGTAATGTTTTTTCAACACTAGACAACAAAAAGACAACAGTTTATTAATCAATTTTGATTATACCTTTGTGCAGGTTACTGAAGAACACTGAATAATTTGATAACAGTAACATCGTTCCCTCAATCCCTGAAAATGTTATGAAAGTCTAGTAAAAATTGGGAGAGTAATCGCCCAATCTATCACGTGTGCGCTGCTGTCAACATTTACTCCAATTTGAAGCAATTTTATTGGATAATGGAAGTGAAGGAATGGGGAAGAGTGATATGAATCACACCTGGAGGTTCCAAAGAGGCAGGTTACCGCTCATAACCGTGTTAGCCCTGTTATCGTTCGCACCTGACCCATTCGAAAAGTGGAACTCACGGGCATAAAACCCGTGTACCGGTTACGTTATCAAGTTTTGTGGTATTTTGATATTACCTTACACAGATTTTGGAGTTTTTTCTTCGTAGGTATATGCTGGAAAAGCCTGGAAGAGGCTTCATTGTGCAATTGGTATCCCTTGCAGTGATCCAAGTTAGAAAGAAGAAGTATCCTGTGATTAGATTACTGTCAATCCATCAACCCAACTTTATGCTTTAAATTTCTCAGAATACCTATATGTATATTTGATGATGATTCACCATTTACACAGCTTTTGTGGTAATGCTGCCGTTACAACGTAGATGACTCCATGTGTGCAATTATACGAAATTATACGTATAATATAATACACGAGAGGTGATTAAATCGTCTTTTTCCAACTATCCTCCATATTTGAACGAGATCGGACGACTATAACGTGAGAAAAGGATGCTTGGTGGAATTTACGTTTGCGCATTGCAGTATTGATGAATGCAATGAATACAATTGATGCAATGCAATGAATGCATGTATGCAATGAAATTGAAAGGGGGCCGTCTACAGCCTAACCCGCACATTCCCTGAAGTGCTCATCAAAATAGGATGAAAACTTTAGACATTATGCATAATGCAAGGATTTGCAGACACACACGCACACAAACAAACAAACACACAGTAACAAACAAACACACACACACACCTAAAAGGTACTTTGGCTGTTCAAATGTAACCTGCATTTAAATTCAAAATTGGCTGAGGAGACTTGGTAGAAGTGGTTGGCCGAAAATCAGGTGAGGCTCAGGTTGCCAGATACGTTCCCGGATGATCGCTTGGATTTTAAAAGAAGTGAAAGCAGGTTACTATGAAACCCTCTTGTTATTCCAAAGTTTTACAATATTCTCTTTCTTAATAACAAAGTTTTGTTCTCTTCTCTCCGAAAACATAATGATCTAAAGTTTCTACACCAGTACTGCTTATCGCTTATACCTCACTCCTGGAACCTTCACCTGAAGGCTTTACAAGGGTCATATTGTGATGGATTAACATTATGTGGGAAAGAAAGTGAGAAGAAAGTAGTAGGGTAGATCCGAGCGCGATGTGCAGTATATATACACATTCTAGACGGGCGGGCGATGTGTGGGGGATGATTTGATTTATTGCTTGGTGGAGGAAAGTGGGTCGAAGATAAAGTTCCACCTCTGTGGCCTTCGTCTGAGTTTTAGTTGTTTTTCCTACTCATTTTTTATCTCCAACCTCTCGACAGTAACGTGACGTCGTTCCTACAAAAAATACTTCCAGCACTTCCATTTCGATAAGTGAACAGTCATAGCTTAATTTTATCAGTGCGTTTCTTGGGATAATAAACATTAATCTACTCTCAAATAATAGCTTAAACCTCCATAACAGTCTAGAATCTGAATAGGTATTTGTTAACGCATATGACATAAATAAATTAAATTTTTTATTTAATGATTCAAGCCGCACCTCGACCAGAAAGGTCATTAACAGCAATGAAGAAGGTGTCTAAAGGGATACTGCACTTGTCACGATTCTAAGGGGAGCCATGTTGCCTTCCGTCACTAAACGAATGTCTTTATGGACTAGCAGATCGAAGGGGGAAAACAACATTACGCAGAGAAAGGCATAATACGCATTCAGCCACACATTTTTTGTTTATGATTTTACTCCAATAATTGTTAGTTAAATCAATGCTTCCTGTGAACCAAAGATAAGGAAAACCTTTCTAAAACACTGTGATAAACTGCAGTTAGACTGAGGAAAGAAACAACCAGTGCGGTTTTTTCCCCCGGCGAATCCTTCCATCTACAAACGCTTAAAATATTAGCACTTTTGGAAGCCCCATTCACATATCTTTACCCTTATTTTCTAAAAGGCACGAACAAGGTGTTCTATCTATTCTGAATAATATAACGGTTACATCATTCCTTGGATGATTTAACGGTTAAAGAACCATCCGCTTTGTGCGTGCTGTTCTCAATACCCTTTGGCATTTTTAGTGTTACTGTTATCTCTTGTAGTTAATTGTACGTCCATCATTTATATGAATTGAATGAGACCACCCAGGTTGCGGTACGACCATGCATTCATTTTCTAAGGTCTTTAGTGGACCTATAAGGTACTTATCGGTTAACGGGAGACCACTTATTTATATTGATCTATTTATCCAACTAATCTTTATTTTACCAAAAGGATTGATTGCGTTGAGATGCTAGCTTGCGAGCATGCAGACCACCAAACTATGGATATCATTCTGTCTATTTATCCAACAAATCTATATTTCACATATTGAACATTGAACACATTCCATTTGAACACATATAAGCGGGTTTAACCTGCACTTCGACATTTACACCCCATTTTGAGTAGAATCAAAATGTATGTAATCACAAATATATGAAGAGGAAAGGTTTCCATTTCCAAATGGATGGAATGATTTGGAATACGTTCCAGATTTTTGATAGGTCAAGTAATCAGTGTTGCATTTTTTCGAACCAAATAGCTGTCAAACGACGTGGCGCCACATTTTTGAATCTCCAGCAAATTCGTCAAAATTTGTTTGAAATTCACCTTTTAAAAATCAATAGGATTGTAATATAAATACGAGATTTGAGAGGGGCAGGTATTTTGGTTATCTACACTGGTTTATCTATGCGCAGAATAGAGTATTGATTTGACAACAATGAAACTGATTGGGGACCATCTACAACCTAACCCGCGCATTCTCTGACAATTTCATCAAAATCGGATAAAAACAGTGGAAATTAAGGTCGTTAAAAGAATTTCACATTGGCGCATGCGCGTACGATACAATCGTTTTAAAATTGATATGAGGTAATTAAGTCATCTTCTTCCAACAATCATCAAAATTTAAGCGAAATCGAACGACTAGGGTGTTAAAAAATAGAAATAGACGTTGAGAAAGAGCTAATAGAGATTTACGTTTCCGCGTGCGTAGAATGAAGTATTTCTTTGGCAACAATGAAACTGATAGGGGACCATCTACAACCTAACCGGCTCATTCTCTGACAATTTCATCGAAATCGGATGAAAACAGTGGAAATTAAGGTCGTTAAAAGGCGTACTTCGTCATGCAGCAGTTGTTGTGGTGCAACCGAGCAACAGCAACTGCTCCCAAATCCAGCTCATCTGTTCAGTTCGCTACTGCTCTGCATGAGACAGTAGATGGTGAGGAACTCCGACAGTGCTCTGAATCTCCCATTTATTCCCAGTGGGTGGAATGGGCTTCAGAAGGCATTGGGACCTGCAACTACTGCCATTTTCATAGCACTTCGGTGAGGTGTTTGAGGAGTAGTCGCGGGACAGTAGACACCCTTTGCTGTGCCTTGCGGGGTAAAAATGAGAATCTCTATCATGTGGTGCAGCAGTGTACTCGTACTCACAGTGGCTGCATTCTACGCCACGATGCGGTTGCCAAGCAGATAGCAGGCGCTTTGTCATCCAGCAGTTGGGATGTTGAAAGGGAGAGACGATATCACATTCCGAGTGACCGGGGCAAGAAGCTAGAAATTGTTGCCATCACGCCCGGTGGGTCTGCCATAATCCAGGATGTCCAGGTGGTCGGCGGCAGCGTGTACATGGAGCAAACCTGCGGGCTAAGATAAGGCGCTTGCGGCGTAGAGATGGGATGCTGGCAGCGTAGAGATGGGATGCTGGCAAAAGAGTGACGAAACCGAGCCCACCGGCCTTGAAAGGTGGTTGGATGAAAGCACTTCGGACACCAGGTGGGAAGCCTAGCCAAGAGCGCACAGCGGAGCGAACTTCACAATCTAACTCACGCAGACTCCCCACAGTAAGCCTGCCAAAGACTAACCTATAGGTTAGCTTCGGCAGTATGTACGTGCGAAGGAGGCGCAGCTTCTGCTGTGGCTTCAATGGAGCCTTGGTGACACGAGCCAATGCTCCACCATGGTCCACATTGCTTGTGGCTATAGTGGCCACACCCATGAAGTCAACCCCAAAGTATCGCCGGACCTCTAACACGGATCGGGCGGGGATGGGTGTCTGTCCTGAGACAAAGCAGTCCTCATCAACCAATTTCACCTTCTGGTTGCGGCTCGACGGGACCAAGGAGACCAACCCACACTTAGAAGGGTTGACCACTAAACCACACCTAGCTAGCTGCTCAGTAAAGAATAGAATAGAATAGAATTTTGTTTATTGACAGAAGAAAAAATTACATTAGAAGTTCATAAATTATTATGTACAATATAATATATACAATAAAAATAATTATAACTGTCATATACAATATACAAAATAAATTTCCTTCTGTCCACCAACCAAATAAGTTCATAAGAACTTGGGGGGCTGGTGGAGCTGGTCTCAACCGAAAATATTCAAAAACAAATAAGTAAAAATCTAATCAAAACATATCAAAAACTAAGACAAAAAAAAAAAAAAAAAAAAAAAAAAAAAAAAAAAAACTCTCTACTGATCAAATAACATTATCAATCTAAGAATTGTCCTCTTAAAATGCTTAAAACTAGTAAATATATCTGGGTTTAATTTACATGTATAAAGGAAACGTAAAACTTTATAATATGCATTATTTTTTGCACGTTCCGTCTTTAATTTGGGAAGTTGAATGTTGGATGAGGCTCGTGTACGTGTATGCATGGCGCTGCTTCTATGCTCAGGCTGAATACCAGTTTTGAAAACTAGTAAGCATGACTGCAATAGAAACAGTTGCCTTACACATTTAATTCACGATAAAGATGATTGGTGGGGTAACGAAAATTCTTACGAAAGGCTATTTTAAGAATAATATTCTGAGCAACCTGCAAGGGTTGTAGAATAGACTTCCCAGCAGTACCCCAAACAAAAATACCATACTTCAACAAAGAAAAAGCTAAGCCAAAATAAATGGTTCTTAACTGAGCAACAGACAAAAAATTACGAGCTTCTCTAAAAACATAAAATAATTTTCTGAGTTTAGAAACCAACGCCTCAATGTGGAAATTAAATTTCAATTTATGATCAAATATAATGCCTAAATATTTACATCTATCTGTCAAAGGTAAGGAATCACAATTACATAATTCCCTACTATCAAAACATGAAAATTGATGGAAAGACACCCCAGAGGGGCCAGAGCGAAGGGCGTGGTTAGAAAAAGAAAATTTAATTATTGAGGTCTTATCTACATTTAGACTTAAAAAATTATTGTCCATCCAGGTCTTGACGAGAAACAAATTAAAATTAATCGTATCTATTAACTTAGGGAGCTCTTTTCCATAAAACAAAAGTACTGTATCATCAGAAAAACCCAACATAGAACCATCTATATCCAAATCCAACAATTCATTAATATATAATAAAAACAACACAGGGCCTAAAACAGTGCCTTGAGGCACTCCACAGGACAATACCACTTCATCACTAAGTACATTATTAATTCTAGTTGTCTGCGGGCGGTTCGACAGATAGGAACCAATCAACTGCAAGGGTAACCCTCTTATTCCATATTTATACAATTTTTTAAGTAGGATTTCATGATTAACTGAATCGAATGCTTTCCTTATGTCCAAAAAAACTCCATATACACAGAATCCATCGTCCAATTTATGCGAAATAATATTATTTACCCTATACAATGCACGGTCAGTTCCCAAGCCCTTGCGAAACCCGAACTGATTATCGGAAATAATGTTAAACTTATCTAAAAAAGAAACAATCCTCTTCTTCATACATTTCTCCAGAATTTTAGAAAGTGATAACGTCAGAGCTATGGGCCTATAATTAGATCTCTCCATACGATCACCAGCCTTATACAAAGGGACAACAATAGTTTTCTTGAACAGAGAAGGATATATACCAGAGGAAAAAACCAAATTAAAAATAAAAGCCAAAGGACTGCTTATGTAGGGTGCCATTCTCTTCAATATAATATTACTAATTCCGGAGTGCGTGAAAGAGCAACTGTTTTTCAGAATTTTAATATTAGCGACCACTTCAGAAGGGACAACGGGCGTCAAATACAAAGAATGGTCCGGGAGAACTTCCTTCGTAAATCAGTTTACAAACAGATCATCCGGAAGACTAATAGGAACCTGAATACCGCTTGCGATATCAGAGCCTACATTAGAAAAGAAGTTATTCAAGCAATTTGCAATTTGTTTATCTTCTACTATAATTGAATTACAATGATCCCTAATTTTAAATAATTTATCATATTCTTTAGTGGTAGGCCTGTTTGAAGCTTTATTCACAGTCTCCCAAAGCACCCTTGGATTTCCCAGAGCCTCCGAAACCAAATCAGAAAATTACATACGCTTAGCTTTCTTGATCAACTTATTCAAGAGATTTCGGTATCTAGTAAAGTAGGAATGAGGAGCAAGATTATCTGGGTGTTTTTTAGCCCTCATCTTAATTTTATCTCTATGTCTAATAGACACAACAATACCACAAGTTATCCATGGTTTCAAAACTTTCCCTTTACAACCCACATATTTTGTAAAACTAGAATCAGAAATATGCTGTTCCATCACTTTACTAAAAAGTTCAACAGCCGAATCAACCTCAGTCTGAGAATACAGACTATCCCATTGCTCATTCTTTAGCAAAATCTCTAGCAATTCATAATTAATGACACTCACAACTTTCCGATCAGCACTTACACCACTACGACTTGGTAGACTGTCAATTTGCAGGTTAGCAATAACCATATAGTGATCAGTAAGATCTCCGCTATAAACTACACCAAACCCATTCCCAACTTCACGGCATTTAACAAAAACATGATCTAAACAAGATTTAGCACGACCTACACACCTAGTATAGTCATTTATAAAAGAAACAAAACCAAACTCGGACATAATATTAAGATAAATAGAAGAGATCTTAGATTCAATCAAAGTATTTATATTCAAATCACCTCCCAGAAAATGAAAACGATAATCAGACCTGTCAGAGAAGTGTTGACGCAAGTGATCTAAAAAGATAAGGGAGTCCCTATCATGAGATTTATAAATAGCAGTAACTGCATATCTAAAATTATTGTAGTAAAATTCAACAAAAATCGAATTACATTCATCTATTACATCAATCTCAAGTAAATTAACTTTCAAATCATCCCTGATGAAAACTGACACCCCCTCAGCTTTGTTAACGTGTTTTGAACTAATAAATACTTTATATCCTGGCAAGGGAAAGTGTAGATGCTCATTGTTCCACGTTTCTGTCAATATTATAACATGAACAGACAGCTTTATTGATTCTAAAAAGGCTTCAAAAGAGTCAAAATTCTTTTTTAAACTTCTAATATTTTGACTCAAAACAATTAAACTAGACTGAGAATCAACATTGGAAAATTTACGCTCTATTTCATCGATAGTATTACAGTTATAGGTGCATATTTTATTATGTGCAACAATTAGATCATCAAAAACCCCAATCAAATTTTTATCCATACCTTATTATCTATAGATTAAGCTAAAACACGTAATTATTATCTAATTAAAGTACTTAGCGAATTTCTTGTCGGTGTCAATCTCAGCCAACGTCTCATAACCGATGACTCGCTGCGCTTTTGCATCATCGTCCTTCTTCAAGTAGATTCTCCTTCCATCCTTAATCCAAGCGTACTTATAGTTGTATGCAGTAGAAATTTGCTTCGAGAGCCATAGTAAATGCCAGTTCCGCGCAGTCAAACGCTCATTGAGAAAAACAATTGAATCTGACTGAAACGTAGGCGATAACTCCTTGGCCCGAACGCCCCTTTTGACTTTAAACTTAGCAATTAGGGCACGTCTTTCTTCTTCCGATCCAAGTCTAGCAATGATTTTAGGGCAAGTACCAGGTGGTCCTGCACGAATCCTGAAAGCACCAATGATCTGCATGTCAGGACATCCCATACGGTTGCAAATTTCCTTAACGACCTCTGGAACTTTTTCATTGACAACTTCAGGTATAATTACTAGTTCAATTTCGTCCCGTAACGAATCTTGCTCAAGATCATTTATTCTGTTATTCATATCATCAATTCTTCTATGTAGACGAATATTTTCCTGTTTAAGTTTGGATTCATTTTCCGAAAGTAATTGTATTTTCCCTTCCATTTCCCCACACTTTTGCAGGACCTCATCGAGCTTATCAGAATTAAAATCAGCAGCTTTTTCCAATTCATTCACCTTCTTTATCAAAGTATCCATTTTTTGTAAAATCTTGGCAACATCATTGGTAAGTCAGGACGCCACCCGGTACATCTATCGATATTCTCTTTAGATCGTACGCCCGCTGGGACGTTCCTAGTCGTGTCGCCCGGGTTTCGTAGCACTAGGCTCGTCACCGACCGCTGTGGGCACGCCGGTAAATTACTCAGCTCATACGCTCTAATTTACCGTCCAAGGAAGTCTTTTTCAAGACTACAAGGTAGGACCCTGACATACGAGCAAAGGAAAGAAGCTCTGTCAAGCGAGTCCACCTTCTAAACCCTCTATTTCTATACATAGAGGCATCGGAAACGAGCTAATAACTCGGATATTTCGATGGAACGTCGGCCGTCCTATTTCCTCAACTTTTTCATTGACAACTTCAGGTATACCTACTAGTTCAATTTCGTTCCGTAACGAATCTTGCTCAAGATCATTTATTCTGTTATTCATATCATCAATTCTTCTATGTAGACGAATATTTTCCTGTTTAAGTTTGGATTCATTTTCCGAAAGTAATTGTATTTTCCCTTCCATTTCCCCACACTTTTGCAGGACCTCATCGAGCTTATCAGAATTAAAATCAGCAGCTTTTTCCAATTCATTCACCTTCTTTATCAAAGTATCCATTTTTTGTAAAATCTTGGCAACATCATTGGTAAGTTTAGGCAGCACATCGTCTCCACCATGACTTGACCGGGGAAGATGTTCAGATTCCGAATCATCCTCCGAATCAGTTCTCCCACCCAATTTACATTTATCACAAACCCACTTCATCCTCGCCTCCTTTCGCATCTTCTTGAAGTTTTCGATAGACTTCAGGCGCGTACATGCAGGATGATAAGAAGCATTGCAGTTACAACAGGTTGCAGTTTTTTTAGGCGTATGGAGATCCCGCGAGCAGACAGCACAATCCATAGTTGAAAACGAGTAAGATAACGCGTTTTGCACTCAAAGTCCAACGTCCCACCCGTAACTGACTGAACCGAACAACAAGACAGAAACCCCTGACTGCGAGAGAAAATAACTAAAAAGAGACAGAGAACCAGATAAGAGAGCGACCGAAACACTGAGATGTGAACTCAACCAGGTCAGAGACAAGGCGTTGAGGGCGATCTGCAAGCCACTACTCACTTGATGTGGATTTTCATGGAGGTAGGTTGTAAGTGTGAGGTCACGAGAACTTAGAAAAATCGCCATAAATCGAGGAAAAGAATTAGAGAGATGGCGATGGTCTCGTTCGATGTAGAATGGGGAACCTTCATGTTGGAATTTCACACTTTTTCCCCTAGATTCGGATTTAGTGCACTTGAAAACCCCCCATTTCTCATTTTTAGCTTATAAGACCGTTTAGTTTAGCTAATAAACGGGTAGGAAGACCAAGCGTGACGTAATAGTTCAAAGGAGCTGAGGGCTCCCCCCAGGCGGGCGGGGGCAGTGACGTCTTCTTGCAAATGAATTTCAAGAGCCGTATTAGTGGTCGGATACCCATCATATAGCACCTTTTTCGAAAGCTCTCTTCAAGATTTTCTATTGAGCAGATAAAAAAAATAACCATTCGAATTTCCCATTCCTTTATCTACAACTTTTCTTTCGTACGAAAAACATTTTGGTCAGTTCTAAAGGTCAAAAGTGAGAAATATTGTCAAAAATCGAGTTATTGGGTTGCAAAAGCTATTTTAGTTATAGGGGCATGAGATTTATTCGAAATCACAGCAAAATTTCCTATTGAATAGCTCATAAAGTAATTTTGTCCACCTAGAATCGGTTTCTTGCCCACTTTGCGCCGGCCCTAGGGATGGGAGAAGTTGCAGAAGGAAGTGGAGGAAGAGTATAATGAAAGGAAGTGCCCCTGTAAAATGACCACAAGAACCCCTTAGGCTGTCCGTCCAGTGGACGCGATTTCGCGCGAAGAGGCGAACAGGCGAAAAGGGGCGAACAGGCGAAAAGAGGCGAAATCGCGCGAACGGTTCGCCTCCTTTCAAACACACTATTTTAAGTGAGCCCGTCCACTGGAAGCGCTGCGGTTGAGCGAAAAGGGGCGAACGCGAAGAGAATCAAACCAGTTTATTTTTCAAAGCGCGAACAAGCGAAATGGATGCCAACGACCAACATTAAAACGACCATAACTTCCTCAATTTACGTTGAAATTCAAATCTGATTACACCATTGGAAAGAGTGTGAAATTTTCTACCTCCCTGATGGGAGAAAATGGGCATCGTCTAATGGGCGAAATGAGTGAGAAAGGAACTTGAAAAGGAAAATTTGTCGAATCTTGGAGATCAAGCGCTCAAAGCTTAAAATTCGACAAGTGAAATTTTACCAATATTTTGCTAATCAGGGAAAACCCTTACTTTTTATGTCGAAAAAAATTGTTTTCTCAATGGATCCAAAAAAATTTAATTCTCTGGAAAATTTACCTTCTACGGAAATACAAGTTTAGGGCGGATTTCTACGTATTTTTTAACTCTGAATCGAATGGTAAAACTCGCAGATCTCCCGAACCCCTCATAACCAAGTTTGAAATTTTAACACACAAATTTGAGTTCATTTGATACGATAAAATTTATGTGTTTTTAGTTAGGGGTGAAACTGTTTAGCTAAAGTATAAAACTCGATTAGAATGGGGCTGGAGAGATCTTCAAGTGTTATTAATCGATTCAGCCTAAGAGAAATACGTAGAAACCGACCCCAAACTCGTATTTTCGTAAAAGATCATGGGGTGGGGGGGGGGGGGATTTATTGGAAAAAACGTTTGTCAACATTAAAACATAGTTGCCTTCCTTAAATCAAAGTAAAAGTAAAATTAACAATATCGTTGAAAAGCTGAGGTTTTGGCGCACACGGGCAAAAATTCACAGAACATATTATAGGAACATATGAATGAGCGTTGAAAAGTGGAGATAAGATTTGACCGATTTTCCTTTTCAAGTTCATTTTTTACCCGTTTTGCGGATTTAAAAAAAATGTGGTTTCCTTCAGAGGGGTGGGAAATTTTACGCTCTTTCTACCGGTGTAATCAGATTTGAATTTGCATATAAATTGAGGGAGTTATGACCGTTTTAATGTCACGACGACGAATTGATTGTTTTAGCGCAGGAGCGACCACCCCTGTGGAATCAAAAGTAACCGCAGTACTACTTGAGAAACGTTCAAGTTAAATTGTTGGATGATATTGGAGCGGAAATGAAGACGCCAGGTAAATGGTTTCCCTGCAATTGGAGGTCCAAGCCCTCTACCTCTGAATGAATATATTCAATGGTGCTATTTTTCATCCAGAAATAGTTAAAAAATGACTCTGAAGATAAGTCCTCCATCAGGTGACGCCACTCTCCAAGCTGTGGCAAATGTAGGAAAACATTGCTCACCCACTCTTCCCTGATAATATCCCGTCGAGCCGCACGTCTTCTGCTTAGAACTGGGGAGTCCAATAATAATAATGATAATAATAATAATAAAACATTTATTGGCCCAAAGACATAAATTTTGTCCATAGTGGATCACATGAGCCACGTATGGTAAAATTACGATAAACTGTATATGACGGCCACATTCTTGATAAAATTTCGAACTACTAATTACCTACGGTAGAAAGAAAATTAGTGGAAAACGGTCGAAGTGGATTGGATTCGCGCTGTTGATTCGCCTCCAATGGACGGGGTCAGTTCGCGCGAAGAGGCGAAGGGAGCGAACTAGGCGATTTCGCCTCTTCGCCTCTTCGCGCGAAATCGCGTCCACTGGACGGACAGCCGTGGTGATACCACGGAGAACTTCCACCGAGATGCCCAACTCGAGTGACTCCGTGGCACTTTTTCCGCACAATACACCACGCCATGACACGGTTGCGGCCATGGCACACTCACACACACACCATATTCACATATATACACATGAAAAAGGGTTTATCTCCAAGAGCCGTTTTAGAATGCGTCAAAACTGACTTTCAAAAAAAAAAAAAATAATAATAATAATAATAATAAAATGAATAAATAAAATAAAATAAATAAATCAAAAAATTAATAAAATAAATAAATAAAATAAAATAAATTTATTTAAAAAATTGTGCAGCCATTGCAATAGCTTCATTTTTTATTAAAACAAAGGGAGTGATTTCCAATATGAGAGACAACGCGGATTCCTCGCAAGGGAAAAGACCATCAGAAACTACTTGAACTCTTTTGATAGCACAAGGCGGAAAATTTACGGGTCAAGCGAGTGGAAAGCTTGTGGAAGGAAGGGCGGGGACAAATGTCTGGCCACACCTGGCGAAGTGAGCTACTCCCTTGTCAGCCTGCGAAAAACACGGGCTCGGCACCTGTTCCATTCCACACCCCCTCCCCCTCCTATCATCTCCTAACTCTTCCCATCCTGGCACCAGACTTCACTTAAGGTCTCCACTTCACTCCCGACACCTACTTGAGTGGGACGTCCCTTTTTCCTGATGGTGTTGACTTAACCCAGCTCTAAAATTCAGTCTTCCGTTAGAGTTGCTTCGCCAGCTGCTGCGGCCCGGTCCTTAGAGGCAATGGCTTTCGGATTCAATCGATTCCGAGTTTAGCGGAATCCAGGGAAAGTGAACTAGAAATCACTTTTCAAGAGTCGACTTCTTTTCTGTATACAAATTATTACACCGACTATGGGGATTTATCTGTCTCATGCAGGGCTGCCTGGTATCCGATTTTTACAGGAAGGCCGACAAATGTCCGGTTTTTGGTTTATTATTTTCAATAATGAACCTTTGTGATTATTTAAAAAAAAGATAATAATGAACAAATAAAAAAAGTAATAAATAAAAAATAAAAATAACCCTCCTAAAAGAATTTCTGGTTTATGTTTATCCAAAAATCGAAAAAAAAAAAAAAAAAATCCGTCCTCTGTAGTTTTGTTTTTGTTCTTATAGGAAATTTCGCGCTGATTCTAAATATAACCCATGTATCTCACCTAAAATAGCTTCTTCGACCCAAAAAATCAAGATTTGACATTTTCCCTCACTTTGTGACCTTTGGAACTGACCTAAATTTTTTAGTACGAAACAAAAGTTCTGCATCGAGTGAGACCACCGCCAGCTCTCTTACTATTTTCTTCTATTTTTGGAGATTAATATCTTTTGTGACCTACCCGTTTTCCTGGAAATCCTCGACAAGTCAAAGAAGGTCACACAAACTTTGAAAAATCTCCGAAAGCCGAGAATAAGAATGAGAGAGCAACCAGTGGTCTCGTTCGATGCATAATTCTATCTTCTACAGCTTTTTTTCTGTTCAAAATATTTGTTCAATCTAAACCACTCGTTGAGGAACAGGAAGTTCGGGCCTTCTGAATGTTTGAACGGCACTGGCACCACAGTAGATGCAGGCTGGTAATGAAATTTACTGGACAATTAGATTAATATGTTAACTTTTGAGGAACAAGTTCATGGTCGGCGGAAGGCCTTTTTTGTACAAAACTATGAATATGTGAAAATCTCGTATACGTCTGTCGTCTTTATTAATTATCCCTACGAAGTTGTGGATGTGGGAACCGGTTAACAACGGAACGAATGTATTTTGTAGTGATAAATGTCGTTTTTGAGCTATATTGAGAAACTGTACTTTCAGGAGCACTCCAATACAAATATGTATATATATATTCGGTCCATCCGTTCAGCCGTCTTTTGGGAACATAGACAAAAACTTTGAGTTTTATATATAAGGATAATTGTTGTCACTTACGGATGGACTAGTGAAGCCTAGGGAGGTGTTATATTTTATCTCAGTTGGTTGGTACGTACGTCAATGTTGATGTACCTACTTTGATTCTGAAGTACTACAACTAACTAAGTAGTTATATTTCTGGTTTCATAAGCTCTCTTTGTAGAAACCTAAATCGTAATAAATGTGTTAGAACTTGAGTCTAAAGTAAATCTAGTCAATGGTTATCCAAACTGTTTCTATATATGCACATTGCCTACCTAAGGGTATAGGTGTAACATATTCAAGAGGCAAGTTCATACTAACCTTCCTGCAAATCAAAACATTACTCTGCAGACGTGCCCATATCCACGCAGGCATATTGATGTCAACCTACGGATCTGCAATTTGAAATGGACCTCCTTTGTACTATCAAGAATTGGGCGCATACGCGAAGCTCCCCATCGACGAGTTTTTATACGTGAAGCTCCCCGCTTACTTTCTCTTCGTGTATGCGAAGCTCCCCTCCTCCGTTCTCCTCATGTACGTGAAGCTCCCCGCCTCCTTTCTCTTCATGTACGCGAAGATCCCCGTCACCTATATACGAAAGTCTCCTAATGCAGTGACCTAGATTTTAGTCTACTGAACTATAAAGTTCAGTAATCAATACAATTCTTTTCAATTTCATCATGAATAAAGTGCCTGGTAGATCAGGGTAGATCATAAAGGAGCTTGGTGAACAAAACAGCATGCATGAATAATTATTGTGTAATAAAACAAAGTTACTTTAATTATGTCATAGAATAATATCCTGAGCGTCGTCAATAAGGGAAATTACGTAAAAATAAACATCGAAATGGTCAGTCTCATACATCAAATCTTGGCTGGTATTTACATGAAAGAATTTATACAAATTTGCATGAATAATTATAATAGGTATATTAAAACAAAGTTAATTTCATTAACGAAGTTAACTTATCACAGAATAATATCGTGAGTGTCGTCTCTAAGTGAAATTAAGTAATAATAAACATCGAAATGGTCAGTCGTCAAACATCAAATTTTGGCTGGCACTGAGAGCCAGTTCAAATCTCTGATAAGGCTTGAAACGCCTCGAAAGGGGAAGAGTACGACGGGGAGCATCACGTACATCCATTCTCTCGGCACGGGACGCTTCGCGTATGCCTGCTAGAACTTGCCGGGGAGCACCGAGTACAGCGCAAATTACTTTCACTTCGGACGGGGAGCTTCGCGTAGTCACCCCAAGAATTCAATATCCGTGCACACTGATCAGCTGTGAGACCTCTGAGCCTAATTTGTTTTTTAATCGACTTACGAGTATGATTCTAAAACCTGAAATTGTAGCTCCTTTTTGGAGATCTGGAATACAATTACTAAGTATGGAGGGACTCAGATCAGCTTCGTAACATCCGAGGCTAATTTCTTTCCTGTTTGACTCACGATGTTATTTAGATGGAGCTCCTTTGGGACTCCTCGGAAACAATTAAGAGGTCGGTGGCGCGATCAACCTTTTTTTAAACATTTATACTGTAAAGCGCGATTTGACACCCATATTGATTCATTAGTTAAGAAGTTACGAAAGTTTTTCTTTGTTTTTAAGATTTAGCGCGGTTTCTTGAGTACGAACTAAAACTAAATCACTCGCGACGAAGTTGTGGAAACCCATTTCAAAACGGAAGTTAGTGAAAAAAGTTGTCTATTTCCTCGAAAAAGTTACACTGTTAAATCGATTTCGACGGTTAGGCCATCATCAGTAACAAACAATAACTGAAGACACATTAGAAAGGACACAGCTTTTATGGTAACAGGTGAAGGGAGATTGAATCCCATTGGTCAAGAGAAAGGAAAGGGGCAGGAGGTACAACCAATTAAGTGCAAACAAGGTGACGGGGGATTATAGCTAATTAAATGAAGTGAAAGGGGGAAAAATAACTAAATATGGTTTCAACATTGTGAAGGGATAATTCCAAGCTTTATAAAAACGGACCTATCAAAGGTGAAATATATTGAGGTATATCCTCATTTAAACATTTACCAGATCTGTCACTTTTGATAATTTCGAATTTTTCAAGTACATTCAACATACCTCCCTTCGGACAAAAATGAAGAAATTTTACAAACCGTCTATCTGTCAAATTGTAACTATGATTGGATTCCTTAAGATGTTTCGCAAATGTAGACTTACCCTTATTTTCCTTGAAATCCTCTTGATGCTTGTCTATTCTTTCCCTGAATTTCCTACCAGTTTGACCGCAATATTCGTAGCCACAAGAACATTTTAGTTTATAAACCCCACTTTTATCCTGAACATTGATTTTGTCCTTAACGGATCCTAGTAATGCTTTAAGACTATTTTTAGTTCTAAACCCTACTTTGTAACCTCTCGATAATAGAATTTTGCCGATTTTATCCGAAATTTTCCCATAATAAGGTATACTTATCCATTGCTTTTCTTCTAAATTTACATCTTCCCTGGCCAGATTGGAAACTTTTTCCCTACTCTTTTTCCTAAGAACATTATCCCATATGGTATCAACGAGATCTCCTCCATATCCGTTACTAGCTGCTATGCTTTTGATAATGGATTTTTCTTTTGATAAATTTTGTTCACTCATTGGAATAGACAGTGCTCGGTTAATCATACTATGGAAGGCTGCATGCTTATGGACTAAAGGGTGATTTGAAGTACTATGGGTAGTTATATCGCTATATGTATCTTTTCTATAAATTGAAAACCCATGCTTTTCGTTTACCAAAGAGATGGATAGATCGAAAAAATTGAGTTTATTTCCGCCGGAAAATTAGGGTAAGTCTACATTTGCGAAACATCTTAAGGAATCCAATCATAGTTACAATTTTGATTTGACAGATAGACGGTTTGTAAAATTTCTTCATTTTTGTCCGAAGGGAGGTATGTTGAATGTACTTGAAAAATTCGAAATTATCAAAAGTGACAGATCTGGTAAATTGTTAAATGAGGATATTCCTCAATATATTTCACCTTTGATCGGTCCGTTTTTATAAAGCTTGGAATTATCCCTTCACAATGTTGAAACGATATTTAGTTATTTTTCCCCTTTTCACTTCATATAATTAGCTATAATCCCCCGTCACCTTGTTTGCACTTAATTGGTTGTACCTCCTGCCCCTTTCCTTTCTCTTGACCAATGGGATTCAATCTCCCTTCACCTGTTACTGTAAAAGCTGCGTCCTTTCTAATGTGTCTTCAGTTATTGTTTGTTACTGATGATGGCCTAACCGTCGAAATCGATTTAACAGTGTAACTTTTTCGAGGAAATAGACAACTTTTTTCACTAACTTCCGTTTCATGAATGCTAAATTATCAAGGGTGATCTATTGTGGCCTGGTCCATTCACAGCTCAAGAATGGCATTGTTGTAAGTGGTGGTGCAAATAAAATAATATTAAACAATTCCGAACCACACAAAACGCTGGCTGTTGTGTAAGATTTTACTTAATTAGTCACTCAGGTTCTATACTATAGCCTTGTATAAGCAATTCAAAGTGCGGGGAAAAAAAAAAAATTTAAGGAAGAATGCCTGACCACATTTAAGAGTGGAATGCAATGTTGTTGCGCGGGTTCTTATCACACCGGAACGGCCGTTAGATCCATGATAAGACAACTCAAAATTAGTATTAAACTTGAAAAAGTGCCTTCGTTTCTGCAGTGAATTTTTTTACAAATGTGAAATCAATGTATAGCAGTATAGTAGTTTTTTACATCTAGAAAAGAAATAAAAAGTATTATCGACGAGTTAAATGTTGCTGTAGATGAATGAAGAACACATTAATTTTGCTTAACTGTTGCATAGTTTGTTGAATATGTTGGTTTATTTTTCAGATTGACTGGATAGTTAGGTAGTTGATAACTATGAACTCCGCGGTATATAAAGAGTTCATTATAAGAACTTTGCACACCGCGCGGACACTGGTATATAATTATAAATTATTAAAATAAATAAAATATATTATGTTTAAATGGCATTGAATATTGAGTGTTTTGTGTTGAATATTGGGGCTGATCTGTCATTTAAGGTAATTTTGACTCTCTGCTTTATTGATATATTGATGTTGCAATAAATGAATAATTTGGTTTTGAGATATAGATTTGATAATTTCTATTATACTTGCATGTATTTTTGTGCCAATTAATTGTCATTCATTTCCCTGAAACGCCACCAGCAAAATTCAAATAAGGGAAAAAGGTAAAATTTTCAATAGGACAAATCAAAATTTTTGGTGTTTTAAGGGAAACGCCTCGTATCATTCAATAATATTTAACATTATGAGGATAAACACCTTAACTCGGCTGAAATCGATGTTAGCCATTTTTCCTGAGGAGAATATAATTCCATTTTTTAGGGATTTGTGGCATTAGACTCAATTATTCTATTGATAATATGGTACGGATGTAATTGCTAAATTTCAATCAGTAATGGTCTGAAGAAATTTTGAACTTACCATATAGTGGGAGGAAGTTAGAGAGACGTAACTTTTCAAAATCCATCGAAATTCTTCGGAAATCTTACGTTTGTGCTTGGGTACTCACAACGAAGGAAGTCCGCATATATAACATTTACAGGCGGGTCTGAAATATTCCTGTAAATGTAATCGAATTTGGCCGAATAGTTTCGACGTTTCATCTTTGACAACAAATATTATTATTAAGCATGCAAAGTAGCTATAGCTGATCCAATCTTCATAAAAGTTGTCTGCTATTATCTTGATTCCATTCTCCAACTACCAGGAAACTGTTGAGCAGTTTTTCATTTTCAACATTTCAGGGCAGTGAGAACGATTTCGGTTCCGTGTCTGTCGGTCTGTTTGGGATAAATTCCTCGTCCAGGGAAAACATGTACGATTTTGACATTTCATGTCTTTGCTATGGCACACAACCAAATTTTCGTTATGTCACGTTACGTTACGTAACGAAATATGCTCAATGAATTTCTGATGATTTCCGCTTACAACCGAGTCGTTGCTAGGGAAATGGTACTTTGTCGTTTTTCATCCCACAAAATTCGTTGACCATTCATTCGAAAGCTCTCGATTTATCCAACCATATTATGTTAACTACTGCGAAGTGCGTGGCCAACAAGCTGAGTTATGAGCATGGTTATATATGAATAATTGTTTACACACAGGTGATCATTCTCAATTATTGATATTGTGAACATGATTGCAACCGCTTGTTAATTTCTGATGATTTCATTGAGCTGGTGTTTCGATGATTTGATTCATAGCAGGTGATCCGAATATTGCGAGAACGGTTTGACTTGTGAAGAGGTGGTTAAATCATTTAATAGGTAATCATTTTAATAGACGAGTCTGCAACTAAAGACATGAAATGTCCCAATGTGTTGCAGACTAGTATGCAAGCGTTACTGATGATTATCGTTTGCTTGCTCACTACGGAAGGTAGGGAAGCTTTGTGTTCGTGACTGATTTCACAAACGTTTTGAGCCTCACCTTAGCCCATCTTCTGGAATACCTTGAAGAAGAAACAACTGATCATAAAATCTATCTGATTGATTAGAACCTTATCGTACCCATTTTCTTCCATTTTTTCAACAGTTTTTTGAATTGACGTCATGGACAATATCGAATTGTTTAATTGGCCGTTTCAGACGTCGGATCTTTATGTAATGACGAGTAATGAATTGAGGTAATTTTCTTTTATTGCTTAGAAAGAAAGGATTTCAATAGGTTCAAAGAAGTAGAAATTTATGAAGTTTAATGAGGCGTTTTATACGTGAAATCCATCTCCATGTTTGAAGGTTCATTTCATTTCATTTCCACCATAACTTGCGAGTGCTTCCTAAGCGTCTCATGAATTTCAATAGTGCTTTTAAAACTAACTCTATGAATAAATCTGTGCTTGTATAATCTTGTCCGACGAGAAAATTCTCCCCTTGAAGGGAAGCTCGGAGGAAATAGGAAACGAACCATTCAACGTATTTCCAAGTAGCTTCTCTAATCCCTATAAATTTAATAGTCGAACTGAGTAGCTAAATTAAAGATCTTAAGATCTAAATTCCCTTTTATAATCTCTTCCACTTTTCGAGCCAAAAGCAGTAATGGGAATTCGAAAGCTTAAAACTTGAAGTGGTTCCAAGAGGGGTGAAGGCGCTGTCAGTAAACTCGTTATGAAGATAATTTTCGAACTGCTCGATACTCGCCTGCATTAGAGCCTCGAGTTTTGGGAAACCGACACCGATTTAAGTTGATTCCATTTTAAAAACTAATTACATAGTTGCTGAGAGTCATAACCGACTTTTAAAAGAGGGAAAGAAGTAAAGAATGATTTTAGGAGAGATTGGAGGCTGTAGGTAGCTATCTCTTTCTAACAAATTAGAAGTTTCGTTTTAATTTTTTATTGATCTTCCGCTCCACTGCTGCACATGAGCTGTTCAGATTTACCCCAAGGTAAAGGATAATAGAGAGTTCCTAGTAGATCCGTAAAACACAATACGTCGAGCGGTATCGATAATCCGGCGACGTAACTCTGACGCAATGACTAACGGTGACGCATCCGTTAACGTACAGATACGGATCACAATCCGGAAAAAACGTAATCGCCTAAATTAGCCTCCTTCCATGGACTCAAATAACCTCCTAGGGATAATTTCCTCCTTCCATGGGTTTAGCGTTACAACTAGATCCGTTAAGGACTTGACGTGACTTTATGGTGCGGTAATGTTTCTCGTTACCGCACGCCGTATTGAGATCGACAGATCTACTAAGAACTCTCTAAAATTCGCTAATTACGAGTATTGCTCGAATGTTTTTTTATTTTTGTAGTAGATGACTCTTTTTCGCAGATCATCGGTCTATACAGGGTGTTCACACTTTTGGTTGAGAAACTTCAACAATTAGTCTACAACTAATTTCAATCAAAATATATCTCCTAGAAATTTTTTTAAACGCTTTGTTTTTAAGTAATTTTACTTTCAAGATTTTAGCGAATTTTTGTAAAAAGTGAAGCTAGTGCAATGGCTCGGAAAATTTTAAAATCAAATTTTTTGGATATTTCTTCATTGAAATCCGTTTCGATACATTCTGAAACGATTCCTCAAGTATGCGCTTTTTCATATATACTACATGTATATATATATATATATATGTATATATATATATATATATATATATATATATATATCATTCCAGACTCTCCTTAGGATTGGGATGAAAATTTCGTTCTTGCGCCAAAAAATCAAGCTTTCCTAATGAAAGGTTGAGTTCGCTGGGCAGCATTGTTTGAGCACATCATATCTGGAATAAAGTTGCGCTAGATTAGGTAAAATCATACTTGACGGGTTTTTACTCCATTTTTTAGTTTCACTAAAAAAATGTCAAGACTTTAAATTCCACTGTCTATTATACGTGAAATGGAGAACATTTGCCCATATGGTCGTGCTGCACGACTGCACTTTTTATAAGTGTTACGGGTGATAGCAATGTGAGACATCCTGAATTAACTAGGTTCCTACTCGACTTCCGTGAATTCGATCATGGTTTGAGAAATCGAAAAACTTCATTACCTGGGAGTAACTGCAATGTTACTGTTGCAAGGGCCAAATCACATTGTTCGTTTTATTTTGGACTAATTATAAGAGTGGGGAATAAAATGGTTCAGGAGAATGAAAGATAAATTCGGTGAGAATTCAGATTAGGAGGATGCCGAGATTATGGTCCCCGACAGTAGTTAACTGTCTCTAAATTACAGTTTTCAAAATATCAATATCTGTTGATCCCGATAATACTTAGGGCCACTTTCACCAACAACTTATGTAGCGGAGTTTGGCCAAACTCGATTAAATATAATCTCGAGGATCAAAGCTTGGCGTCTTTCACCAACCCAAAACTCGTTTAAACCCAGATTGGAATAATCGAGTTTCCTTAACGGAGATTCCGCAAACTGTCCAATGAAAAATTGGACTATTTGAAACGACAGTTTGAAAACCCGCCCTGTGTCCGACATATCAAGACAATAAAGCAGTGAATCACTACCATGACCAATATTATTACCCGCGCCGTTTTTATCTAGTTGACCTAGTTACTAGGTATCTAGTTTCCTTCTAGTGTTCTAGAACTTGTTTGGAGCTTCAAACGTGAAACCTATTATTTCTTTAATATAATTAATATTTTGTTCAATATAATTTATAATAGTCGTTGATTTTTTGTTGTTATTTTACATACTTTATAATATTTGTTGATTTCGATCGAGTTTACCTACCTATCAGGTTCTTCTTGGCTGGCGCTCAGTTTCAGGGTAAGTTGAGGAATACCATATTATACCTAGTAGAATATCTTTCTAGTAGGTAGAAAGTAGAGACACGTTTTTACACTGTTGTGGGAAGTTATATAAATATAGTAATCTAGTATATTTGCATCTTCTATGTAAAACTTTACCCACTCATTAGTTCATTACAAGATACTTTTATTTTTTTCCTATTTTAGATGGAAGACAAAAAAAAGAGGTGAAGAAAATGTGGAATTCGCCGTCGGGTCGTCCTTGGGCGTCTCTGCGGGACATCGTCCTCATCCGAGTTATCGAAAATTAATCCGAGCGATAAATCGCGTGAATTCATCATCAAAAACTTGAATAACAATAAACTTCAACTGTGAATCAAACTGTAGGTATCAGCTGTTGGTGCGCGGCCATATTGGTCGATATCATTATTATCACGGCTAAACGGAGATTGGCAAGTGTAACTGGCCGGGGCTTGGGAGATTAACCTCAAGCCACCCCGTTAGGAGTTTAAACTCGTAAAGTGGTCTGGTGAAAGACGATGAGCTGGAATCTCCATTATTTTTTAATATTTTCTAACTTAAACTCGTTTCAGTTGTTGGTGAAAGTGGGCCTTAGTTAATTTACTGATCCCAATTAGAAATAAATAAAAATGAAGCAGTTGGAAGTCGAAAATCCAAAGAAATAATGCACATAGTATGCAGGAATGCAAGTAAACAACGTTGAGATGTCTACCCTTGGTCTGCCACTGACCGCCATTACTGAATACGTCGCCATGCGCACATCTTCTTTTCCTTGATGAAATCGTCTATTATATTCTTATAATAATAAGTATGTAGTACCTACTTATAATTAGTACACCTATAATTAGTAATAGATTCCTTTAAAAATCAATCAATGTTGACGACTGGAATGGGTCAATGTAAGCTTCAACAATTCTAAAAGTCAGCATAGGGCACCGAGCAGAGGAATAAGAGAAATAATAATGGCCTAGGGTATGAAAATACACCTACGCTGCCGTTCTAAGAATAGATCCCGTAACTGCATTTTCGGCCATATTCAGTTAATGGTACTCCCCGTTGGGGGGGGGGGGGGGGGGTTCTTTCGATTTTGCTAGTCTTGAAGTCGGATCTCAACGGGAAATGCCTCAAAAACGGCTTACAATTATCGCATTAACTACGTTTTGGTTCGATTTACTTATGAAAATCCCGCAACGGGCCTTTTCTAGAGCGAAAACCCGCATCTGGGCGTCAGATATGATTATTTTATTAGTATTTAGGTACATACGAATTGCGACACTCCAGATAAGAATTTGTGTCTAAGTATTTTAGGACTCGTGGCGTCTGATACGATTTTGGAACCAGTGGCAGATAGATACGATTTTTCATTCCAGTATTTCGATCATCCAATGTATTTCCTCTTGTCAGATCAAATACGGTTTTCGGAGGTTGGCAACCACGATTTTAACATGGAATCATGTTTTAGCGATGGATCCCCCGCCGAAAAGTGAGATGAAAGTAGCGCCAATAATTGTGATGATTTCCGCTTACAACCGAGTCGTTGTTAGGGATATGATACTTCGTCGTTTTTCATCCCACAAAATTCGTTGACCATTCGTTCGAAAGCTCTCGATTTATCCAACCATACTATATTAACTACTGCGAAGTGTGTGGCCAACAAGCTGAGTTATGAGCATGGTTATATGAATAATTGTTTACACACAGGTGATCATTCTCAATTATTGATATTGTGAACATGATTGCAACCGCTTGTTAATTTCTGATGATTTCATTGAGCTGGTGTTTCGATTATGTGATTCATAGCAGGTGATCCGAATATTGCGAGAACGGGTTGATTTGTGAAGTGGTGGTTAAATCATTTTAATAGGTAATTTCTATACTTTACACTATAGGAAGCAAGAGCTCAATCGTCGTGATCATTTCTATAATAAAGTGAGAGCGAGGAGCTAAAACATGATTCCATGTTTTTTACATTTTAGCAGTCAGGCTCAAAGTAATAACATCCGGGGGGGGGGGGGGGTCCAGGGGGGCGAAGCCCCCCTGGCGGGGTCAAGGGGCGGAGCCCCTTGCGAGGCCCGAAGGGCCGAGTTATTTTCTCATAGTATTCTGCATATACGAGAGAATAATTTTTCTGGCCATGATGAGCGGTACTAATTCTCTATTAGAAATAACGTATCAATCTTATTGCTAAACAAAAACTCGTATGTGTACCAGATACGAGGAAGTCGTCTAGTGCTTAAGTTCTACACCTTTTTTTTGCAATTTCCTGGCCAAAATAATATTTTTCCAACCACATCACGCGATTCAGCAAGAAATTTCCTTTGGAATGAGTGCTTTTGGAGATCGAGACGATGTAAAAAAAAAGCGAATATCAGGAAATTTCGACTCAAAACCAAGAGACGCATTTTTCCAAAAGTAGGGCTGGTTCAGATACGGGATCTATTCTTAGTACGGCAGTACAAAGCAATTGAAACTACACCTGATTGAACCAAATTACTAATTATTATAGTAACTGGAATTGGCTAAGGTAGAACATTGTAACTGCAAGTTACGAAGCAAAATTACGGTAACCAGTCGGATACAATAAAGTAGCTTAGTTATTTTTCAAGCTTAACGGGTAGATAAGGTCAGAGCGTCAATTAAAACATCGATATTTTGATGAAAGGACCATATTTACAGATTTTCAACATAATAAACACTGAGGATGACCCAATGATGAATGGAAAGTCAAAAAGTGAATTTAAAAAAAAAAAAAAAAAAAAAAAAAAAGTCGATTGCGGTATTTGTGTCAAGTACGTAGGTAAGTATACTCGTTCATATTTATATTTTTAAAAAAAACTTTTAGGTTCCCCTAATAATCCCCAATTCAAAAAGACGACTCGACTCACTAAGAAAAAGTTCCTAATGAGAAAATGTGACTCAAGAAGAAAATCGTATCTGAAAACATCGTTAGAGCATGGTAAAGTCGAGGCGTTGATCTGTTGTACCGATCGCCTTGTCTATCACAAGCTACCCGTACATCCTCTTCAATATCCATAGAGCACTAGGAAGTAAATGAAAAAAAAAAAAAAAAAAAAAAAAGAACGCTCAAATGTATTTGGGAAATGAAAAAACGAGTCCTTGAGACTCAAAGAAAATTGTTTTTATGTTAAGAGGGTGAGCATTTATATACAGAGGGGGCCCCCCTAACTTTTTCCACAATTTTTGACAAATCGAAGTGAAACATGGAGAGCGTTTTTGTGGTGCCTGATACTAAGCTTTAAGCGAGTAAAAATCAGGGAAAAAATATAAAAGTTTTTGGACAACCCAAAGGGGTTATTGGGTACTTGGAAACAAATGTTTTAATTTTTTTGCCGAGTGAGATCTAATTTTAAAGATCTTTTAGTGCTGAACACGATGGTGAAACTAGAATTGCTATATCTTATTCCGTTCTTGGATTGGAGCTGATAAACCATGAAGAAGTGAAATTTTTTCTAAAGATAGGTGATTGCGCTTGCATTATACTGGTGGAATTTCCGCCACAGTTTCTCCCGACAATTATTCCAACCACCAGCTCATTTCACTCACTATTTTTCACTTTGCCATCCTCATTCCGTCCACAATTAATATTACTGAAGAATTTCTTTCCTTCTGTTTACACTATAACTGTTATTGTTTCCACTCGCCCGCTGAACTGGGGCGACCTAGGTCAGGATCAGCTGATGATGCGAAATGAACATATCATTGTTGTTATGTCATCAGCTTGAAAAGCAAAGCCCTTTTTCCCCTGTTAAATGTTGGTCCTCTGAATTCTAATGGAATTTATTGTTAATTTCGTTTGTAAAATTATTTATTATCGAGCCTCTACGATTTTCAATGGACTCTTATTCGACTTCGATTGTGGATGTAAAGTGGTGTTTCCGCCGGATTGGGAAAACAACTGTTGAGCCGGCCGTCGCCCTGCATCCATTCTAATAATTTAAACTCTCCGACGTCGTTGTGGAACAATAGTGGGACATTTGGTGGAGTTCCATACATATGTGTTTCGCATTAAATGTACTTAGGTACCTACCTTATTTTGCATCATTAACCGTGGCTACTGATATATAGGTAGGCTCTTTAATGCTACTTAAATGCTACAATCTGCTATCGAAAAATTAAAATTCTTTATAATTAAATTATTCCTATTGTTCTTCCATCAAATCAGTGTTTTAATTTTGGAACACTCTATATGTATAGATTCTCACGAACAGAACATGTAGTAATAAATTAATGAATGGAATATTTTGTATTTAAAAATATTCTGGAAAAATTTCTTTTTTGGAAGCCGGCAAGCAAGCAACACAATCTTGGCACATCGTTCGGAATATCGAATACTTGAAATAAGCCTTACATCTCAACTTCTTGATGCTTACCATGAATTAGTGCAGGTATGTATCTGATATCTATTCTAAGAAAAACCTTCTCTATTATGTTCTAAGAATATGCTAACTCCGATGTCACAATTACGCTCCGCGGTTCAAACACAAGGGGGAAGGAAGCCGACGTGTGTGGTTTAATAGAACTTCTCATGAAACGTAATATATTCGGAGTTCTACTGTGAATACACAACCACTCAATATGTTTTTCACAATAAAGAGGAACGAGCGAAATTATAAAACCACTCAAGAGGAGACGTGATGTTGTCAAAGACAAAACAAGTAAGCTGAACCCTGTTCAAATATTAGTTGTTAACCTGAGAGGAAGTCCCTATCGCCATGTTCCATGTCACTTCTAGTGACTTATACTAATTTAAACCGTGTAATCCCCCCGAGTGAACAAAGGGATTGTAGAGCTGGTCTATTTAACTTACTATCTGATATAACAGTGAGCTTTCGCATTTTCCGAGTTACCTTCCGACCCGTTTACTATTCAGCGTATTGGAGGGATCTCGTTTCAGAGGGATAAAAGCCGCGGTTTCTCGTTGGTACAAGTGAGCGGGTATGTTCCTGCCTTTTGAGTAATTTAATTAAAAACAAAGGGTGTATAAAGGTTTAACGTTGCTAAAATCCATAGAATACTGAATCCTACTTAATGTGGGATGAGGATTACAGCTTATAGAGTGAGGCGTCCAACTTTTCCGCCGCTTGGGTTGTACTCTGTTCGTGTTCCAGCACACGTTTGGGTTTCTGTAAAACCTGATGTAATGTGGAACCTAGCTCCACTGATCTGTTACTGATTGGAACTTGAAAAATGAGGTTGTGGTAGAATATTGTGATGCGATCTGTCCGGCGATAGAGACTCTCCGAGACAGGATGAGTACTCAGGTTCAGCGATTCTAACAACCAGCCCCTCAAAGTACTAAATTTAGGTATGCCCAGTTCATTGACTGTATAATAGCGCACCTTTAAGAGAAGGGATGTGCGAACTTCGGTGGCTATACTTTCCGAAACTATATCTAATTCATAATTGAAGAAAAAGACGAAAATCGGACGAAATAGTTATAACATCATGATTTATCAGTATTACCCCTCCATTCACCCCCTCCCATGATGAAATTTGAAACTCCTGACATATGCTCCTGTTTTATGCTGAGTTAAAACAAATCAAAAAAGAATCAGAGTGCGTGTATTCTCGAGCTATCCGAAATCCAAAATTACAACAATAATAATAATAAATTAGGAAGTGTGATCTCCAAGGTATCACAAGGCTAAATTCATGGGAAATTAATAACTATTGTCTATTACAACATTCTCTCTTCTTCAAAGACGAGCTGGCATTCTTCTGTTTCTTTGAGGTCTTCCCAGATTTCCTTAAGATGCTTCAGGAGATACACTAGGACCGGGATGTTGTTTATCTGCTTCTGACATAGGTTTTTCATCGGCTCTTGGGATACCATGTCTGCTTGCGCTGTGGTGGTCTCTTGTGATCCACCATGTTTCACGGAATCGTATCTCTCTTTAATTTGTTGGCGATCACGTCTATATTTGTTTCCTTGTATTGAAACTTCATACGATCTGGCTTTAACTTGATTTTTGACAACGCTTTCAGTCCACTTATCTGTTCCCTTCAACTTCACAAAAACTGGTTGACCAACTCTCAACGGTTGCAGAACTCTGGTTTTCTTGTTTGCCGATAGCTGTGTCCTCAACTTATGGTCTTCAATGGATTCTTTCACGTTGTCGATTACTTTTGGTTTTAGGGCAGATATGGTGAAAGGTACCTATCCCAAATCTTGTTCTTCTGTACATTAGTCTTTGAACTGGACTGCTTCCAAGTTTGTTATTCGTATTTCGAAGTAATAACAATGCTCTACACACATCAGTGTTCTCTTCAGCAGCTTTGGCTATCAGTCTTTTTGCCGTTTTTACTGCCGCCTCAGCCTTTCCATTACCTTGTGAATGATATGGCGAAGATATAGACAATCGGAACTCCCACTCTGAAGCAAACTTTAGAAACATAGAATTTTTGAACGAGGGGTAATTATCAGCAATCTCCATGTACGGTACTCCATATCGAGCAAAATTTCTCTTGCAGAAAGTGACGATCGTTTCTGCTCTTGTATGAGTCAGTTCTTCAATTTCAAAGAAGTCTGAGTAGTGAACAACCATAATTATGAACCTTCTTTTCCTATAATTAACATCAATTTCAAATAAGTCCATACTTACAATCTGAAAAGGAAATTCTGGTGACTCTACTGACTGTATTGGCAACTTCCACTTATTCCCCGAGTGCTTCATACAGACGTTGCATCTTTTAATTGCAATCTCAATATCTGCATTGATGCCTGGCCAACAAACGCTATCTCGTGCTAATTTTATCGTCATTTCTATACCCTGATGAGCTTGGTGAATTCTCTGTAGAATTTCTTGATGAAGTTTTTTAGGAATCAGTACTCTATGTGACTTGAATATCAGGCCTTCACTGTAGACTAATTCCTCTTTAAACTTGAAATAATATCGAGTTTCCTCTCCAACTTCTCTCGCATTGTCAGGCCATCCATCTTGTATTAGCTGGATGAGAGCTTGTGAAACCAAATCATGTTTAGTTGCGTTTAAAATATCAATCAGACGTTTATCTGTTATGGGTACGTCTCCAGCTTGCTTGATTTCTTCTAATTGTTTGACGAATTTGAATGCATGAACTTCTTCTAACTCGGTTTCTTCACTATTTTCAAGATGCAATCTTGACAACATGTCGGCAATATTTTGCTGACTACCAGGTAAAAATCTGAAGTCAATGTTGAACTTCTGGAGAGCAAGAAGCATTCGTAGTAGTATCTTGGGAGCACTTATTAACGGTTTTTTGTAAATCGTTGGGAGTGGCTTATGGTCGCTTTCCACTACGACCTCTTGACCAACCAGGTATTGTTCAAACCGCAGACATCCAAACAATATGGCTAGGGCTTCCTTTTCTATTTGGGCATATTTCTTCTCAGCTGTTGAAAGTGTTCTTGAAGCAAGAGCTACAGGCTGGCCATCCTGGTAGGACTGCACCTAAACCAGAATTCGAACTATCACATTGCAACACAACTGGCTTAGTATTATCGTAGTATCGTAGCACTGGATTAGTTGAGACTAAGGTTTTTATTCGCTCATATACTTGCTGATGTTTACTTTTCCAAATTAACTACGAGTATTTTTGTTTTTTAATCAAATTCCAAAGTGGTTCTGCTACAGTGGACAAGCATGGTAGGAATTTAGACAAATAATTGGTCATTCCGAGGAACGTGTGGACTTGTTTGGAGTTTGTAGTTTTGTACTTTTGAGTTTGTAGTTTTGTAGTTATGCCAAATTCGACACTTTTTTTTGCCATAACGTAGTTTTGCAGCTATTCCACTTCATATTATTTTCTCTCATCCTTTGTAGTAGCTTTTCAAGCTTTTCGTTATGGTCTCGGATTGCTTCTGTATCCGTTACTCCACAACCATAGATAAGTATATCATCGCAGACACTTTCAACTCCGCACAAACCTTCAACTACCTCGTGCTGTAGCCTCCTGATGCTAGATGAAGAACCTGTCCTAATGCTTCAGTGATTCCATTTCCAAAACCTCTGATCTTTGTGTCACTTGGTTCTATCCTAGGAGAATCAGTTGACAATAATTTCCTCAACTCTCCAATACCAACAACTGAGCATGTGGCTGCAGTGTCTAGAACACAATCTTTCAGGACAGTCTTGCCGAGTACAACAAATTCTAACTTGGCTTTGGCTATAGATTCGTTACTCCCTTGGCCAACTGCATTTACGTTTTCTATTGAGTAAATCACATCTTCTATTTCTGAATCCTCCTCTTCTTCTACTCGAGACATTTCCTTCACAGATCGCGTTTTCCGTAAACACAATTTTGAAAAGTGGTTATATTTCTGGTATTATATGTGGATTATATATTTATTTCTGGCAGAAATCACATTTCTGTCCGTAAGCAGGGCACGACCTTGGAGGATGTGTTCCTCCACAAAACTTGCACGAATTTGCTCGAGGTTAAGAGAAACTTGCCCTGGAGTTTTTTCTGTTGTTGACGTCTTCTTGATGCTACTGTATTTATTTCTTCAGATGTATGAATAAGTTGCTCTAGCTGAGATTCATTCATTTCGGATACTTTGGTTTTATTCACAGCTTGTTGCAATGTTAAATCCTTGGCATCATAGAGCTTTTCCCTAAGTTTAACATTTCTAGTAGATATACACATTCGTCAGATAGGTCTTTTTCACAGGCATTTTGACCATGGTCTTTAACCTGTTGACATATTCATCAATATTTTCTGACTGCGTCTGCATGGTCATACTGAACATAGCTCGTTCATAACGTGTATTGAAATCTGGTACTAAATACTTTTCTATTGCTGTCAAAACTGAGTCGACTGTCCTTTTTTCCGGCTCAGACAAAGGAAAATTTTCGTAAAGACGAAAGCATTTTTCTCCTATTGCTGACAAACTGTACTGCTATTACATCTTTCTCGGGACGAGCGCTAACACCTGAGTACATATATACCTGTATATTTACTTGGGAATTATTAGAGCTGTCCGCCGCGTAACTGGTCCCAGCATTCGACCTTTCCAGTACCTGGATCTGTTTCTTTAGATCAGCTAAACTCTGAGATAGTATCGCGATCATTTCTGCGTCCGTCATTGTACCACACCTGACACCATGTTTTCTGCTGAGTTAAAAAAAAAAAAAAAAAAATCAGAGTGCGTGTATTCCCGAACTATCCGAAATCCAAAATTACAACAATAATAATGATAAATTAGGAAGTGTGATCACCAAGGCATCACATGGCTAAATTCATGGGAAATTAATAACTATTGACTATTACAACAGCTCCAATAATGCATCAAATTCTTGATGGAAGTAAATAAGAACCACGAAAATCGGTCAAGATATGTAGCATTGGCAGCGCTTGAAAGAATCGGGAATTACATCCTCCATCACCCACCGCGACAGAAAATCCGAAAGTTCCAAGGCTTGTTGCACAACTAGACTAAAGTTGGAATCGAACAAAGTAAGAATCACGAAAATCGGTTGAGAATTGTAGCCTGGGTGGCGTCGACAAAATTTGTTGAAAAAAAAAAAAAGTTTTTTGGCATTATCCCCTCCATTCACCCTCTTTCATAATGAAATCCGAAATTCCCAAGGTTTATTGCACAACTAGACTTAAATTGGGATCGAACAAAGAAAGAGTCCCGAAAATCGGTTGAGAATTGTGGCCTGGGCAGCGTCGACAAAATTTGTCACACACACACACACACACACACACACACACACACACACACACACACACACACACACACACACACACACCCACAGTTTTTTCACGGATTCGGTCTTAAATGGTCTGAAACGGATTTGTATGTGGTTATTTTATTTTCTCATGCTTGGGTTGTCTCCCACCCCCCTGGACCTAGATTTTGAGGCACGACCTAAAAAGGCAGGAAGGTTAGAGGAGCTAGGTTGATGACGGGCAAGAGTTTGAGTATGGATCCAATAATCGAAGATGAAATTGAAGGCAGTCTGGTCTCTTATTTATACCTGATCCTCCCTTCCAGTGTGTCTCCCTGACCGGCAACAGCTGAGGGAGGCATTTAGGTCACAGACTGGTGTCGCCTTTTAGGTTTATTGAGTAAACCACAAAAGTACGCAACATGACTTGAAAAGACACCGTCGATGGATGTATTTCCTCGTGTAGTTGAAGAGCATGGGTCCCCGAGACGATGTCTTCACTTTTAGGCGTCTTCAAAACCACGTTGAAGTCTCCAGTTAGTCTATCAAATTTCTACATCCGCGGTTGAACAGGAGAGAAGTTTGCTCAGTCGGCTAACCAAGAACGAGCCAATTATTTCAGCCGTCTCTTAATGACTCAGAGAGTCTCCCTTTCATATTTCTACTTCTTAGGGAGAAAAAGGAGAGAATACAGCTAACTCAGCTCGCTGTTCGCGGTACACAAAAAAGTGCTGTGTCGAAATAATGTGAAGCAAAAAAAGTGTGACAACCTTGAAAACATAAAACATATTCATGAAAAAAAAAGTTCATCTCCAGATACTAATTGGGATTGTGTAGATATTCTGAATATGAGGGGCCAACCCGCAGTCATACTTCGTATAGTTACATTGACGTGTAGTGATTTTCTTACTCAATAACTCCTTAGTTTATGTAAGTAGACTGTGTTTTGTTGAAGGAAAATGTTTCTTTTCTCTTTCTCCAACACCAATTTTGAAAGAACTGGAGTGAGAATTACATCCGAGTTCACGGTATGGACCAAGTATTCAGTGACGATTGACTAACACTTCTTTTTTGAAAGGGAGGGTACCAACACCGTCGTTCCTTACGAGGAAATGTATAGAAAAGGGAGATGTACAAAGTGGATCTCCATCCATGGAAAAAAACCCTACGATATCTTTGCGCCCCACATCCGTCGGGCAGTGAGGTGGTTTGAAAGGTTTGGAGTGAGAGTGGTAGTTTCCAAAGGGAGGGTGAGAGAGAGATAAAGAGAGAGAGTGAGAGAGAGAGAGAGAGAGAGAGAGAGAGAGAAAAGAGGTATAAGGAGAGTGAAAGAGTGCGAGATATAGAAGAGGGGGGGGGGGGATTCTTATTGGTTTCCACTCATTGATTTCCTCGCGGTAGATTGAACAGGTTGAAAAGGCGAAATCGTTGAATAAGGGCTCCTAACCCCTCCTTCTCGTCCCTTACGCTCTATGCCTCCTTTCTGAGCGGGCCTTTCCTTTCCTTCTTCCCTCGTGTTCCTTACGCGTTCATCCTCCTTTTTCTTGTATCTTATTCCGCTAACCTCCCTCCGTCTTTTCGTCTGTTTCTCTTTATTTCATTTTTTCGACCAATAAACTTCAAGTTGGAGGAGAATTGTTGCATCAAACTATGAATTTTTCGTTGGTTGTTTGTTTCAGATTTAAGCACTTCTAAGATAGAAAATTGAATCCCTTTTGCGATCGGTGTTCATTGTTCCATTGATATCAAATCTGAATATGTTCGGACATGAAATTAGCAGGGTCAACTTTAACGCGGGGCGTTTCTTTAATACTTGAAAAAACTCCGTGATCCAGACAAGTTTAAATATACAAATATTCAAATAAACAAATAAGAATTTTGTATATATCTAATAAGTACTTTTACAAAGTAGGTACTCTTTAAATAGATACTTTTATATCGATAGTTACAACATTATACCATAAATAACCGAAATTCGTCAAAACTAATTTCAACTAGGTAGTCAAAACTAGTTATAACCACGCTTGGAGAGATTTTACACAGATCAGTCGTTTGCTTACATCTGTGGTCTGGAAGGCCGCTTCGCTTGCATCTCAATAAGACATAATATCAAGTAGTCAATTCCATTGTAAAAATTGGGATTTATTGGACATTTAGGTTAGTATCCTATTGTGACTAGTTAAAACTAGTTTAACTCAGGTTTTCACGGTTTATATGAAAGAAACTCCTTGAAAATAAATTCAATATAAAAACTCTCGACAGAGAAGCATAAATTGCACGATCCTTCGGTAGTATAGGTTTCGGTAGTCATTCATACCTACGAGACGTTCGGGAACAATCAAGTTGAGACACGAGACTCTAAACCCTAACTTGCTTCGACTACCCACTGCGTGGCATTCCCAGCGCTCCAGTCGCTATGAGATTTTACACAGATCAGTTTTCTGCTTAGATTAGTGGTCTGGATGCTCGCTACGCTCGCATCTCAAAAATACATAACATCAAGTAGTCAATCCCTTAGTAAAAATTTAGATTATTTGGTCAGGGTCTAGAGTCTCCTGACTCAACTTGATTGTTCTCGAACGTCTAGTAAAAAAATATAGTTCATCAATTGAAAGCGAGCAATAAAGTAGACCGTATGATTGTGACCGCGATGCAATGAAGTACCGATGCGCAGACATACTCGTGAATCCCTTTATCCATAATCCAAATTCTCCAAACAGATGCCCAGTTTGTAGCAAAAGTACAAGACCGGAGAAGCAGGGCAAGATTGCCACAAAGGAGTGAGGTGAAGGTGCTGATGGACTGGTCTGCAAGAAAGATGGGGTCTTCATTAAAAGGACGCCCTACGCGCGATTGGTTTCTCAGCCTAAAAACAGCACCGAAGAAACAAAACCAACTCACCTAATTTGCTTTAGAAGAAATCCGAAATCGATTGAGAATATTGAGAAACAACTTTCCACAAATGCTGAGAAAGACAAAATAGAAAGGAGCAGAAGATCGCTTCCAACCAATGGCTAACATGACACTCGGAGCCCGGCTGGGGTTGTGAAATTCTTCCTTGGAATTGACTTCTATTGTTCCATTTAAAAAACGCTGGAGTCACGTCTAGATGGCTCAGTTCAAAGTTTTCTTCAGCTGCGGGACTCAAAAGCATTCTGATAGATATAATTTTTATAACTGGGAAATAAGTTTCCGAAAAATCAACTCCTGGGCGCTGGGAAAACCCTTGAGCAACAAGACAAACTTCCCGGCTTTCCAGACTTCCATCAGCATTGAGTTTTTCTTTCATTATTATTTTGTTGCCTATTAAATTTAGTTTGGTGGTTTTTTTTGGTCATATTCCATGTTTCATTCTTGATGTGGCTCTCATCTCATCTTTCATGGCATACTCCCATAAGTCTTGGTTTTCTTCTGTTTCCATACATATTTCATGACAAGTTAAATTCATTTAGTAATCGTCCTTCCAAGCTGGTAAACAACGTTCTTCTGCTGTTGTTAGCTGCATTCGTTGTTCTTCATGCAATGGTTCAGTTATGATTTCGTCCGTATTTTCTGGGGTAGGAGGATTTTGATTTATGTCCCGATCTTCCGAAATTCATGAATGTTATCATTTGTTGGTTCTTCATCTTGTTCTTGCAGTGTATTGTTGATTGGATTTTCATTTTCTGACATTTGACACGTTGGAGTTTGCGACGGTGAAATGGTTATTGCATCTTCGTTTTCGCAGTCTCCTTATAGAATTCTAGTTTAACTTTTTTCAAATAGTATTGTCAGCAGAAAAGAGATTTCATTTTTACTAGAACAAAGAACTTCATCGAATTGAAGTCATTACAACTGGCATGGTAATAGTGAACATATTTTTAAGAATTAATTATAATGTCTAGGTGAGATCTATTTTGATACCACCTCGGGCACTCTCCGCCAAGTATGAGGCTTGGCACTCTCCTGAAGCTCATCTAATGAATTAATTTCGAGTTAAAGACAAATACTATTGTGTTCTAAGAATGTGTCTATTCATTATTTGGAATAGGTGTACAAGAATGAATCATGGTTAGTTACAAATTTTCCAAACGACAACAATGAATACACATCCTAAAATTTGATGGCGATGTAAATATTAAATGTGCCGTTCAAACCATTCAAAGTGATTAAAATAACATATATAAATTATTTAAAGTAAATATTCGCACACATCAAATGATCGATATGTATGTCTGCTGAAGTTTATTTGTTTTCTGAACTTTTTGTGGCTCGTTACACTTTATCGGAGCAGGTTAGCGGAATGTTATACGGATGAAGCGTTTAGCGAGAAACATAATGTCTGCTAATATCTTCCTTGATGGAATTTAGTAAGATATACGATCGGCTTAAAACATTACGGCGTAAAGTTGAGCTTTTGTTGGTATAGCCACTTAGGCAACCTTGGGACTCACGAGCCACGTTCACATAATTTTCCCCTGGAATCACATTTTCTCCTGACTCCCCAAATAATCTCAGTTGGAACGTTAGGCAGGTTATAGCATCTCATTTTCATAATCCTATTATCCACTATATTTCGCAGTTTACTCCAGCGCTTGAGTTTAATTTGATGTCTGGAGGACGAAGTTGGAGGGATATTTCCACCGCTAGCTATTCTCAAGGTGGTTGATAAGGACCATGAATATTTTCGTGAGACGTGGAAAAATGACGGAGAAATATTGTAAAAGCACCCCTAAATCAACTAGGTTAACTAAATTTTGTCCTTATAGATGAGCAGCTTTGAGACTACTCTTCAGATGCGAAAGAACGTTGTGGCCGAAATGTTATAGTATTTTATCGTGTCACACTTTAATGACGAAATAATTTGGTTGTCTTAGCAATAATAGTCTGCAGTTCGTATGCAAACCCACTTTACTCTCGCGTGGACAGAAAAAGTCAGATATTTAGATTGGTTTCCCTGCATGAGGTCTGTCCGAAGGTTACTAAAGACCTTCTTCATGAACTTTGTGCGTGGACTAAAAAAAAAAAAAAAAAAAAAAAAAAAAAAAAACCTTTTAAATGTGTCTCTTTATAACCTAAGTATAACAAGTTAATGCAAGTAAGACAAAGTTTTCGATTATGATGAAGTTGTCAGGAATTGTCCTCGTTACGAAAACTTCGGGAATCGTTTCATAATGCCTCAAAACGGTTTTCAATGGAGAAATTTTGGGTCTTTTCTGGAGATTGATTGGATTGATGATCTCCAATCATTTTTACGTCTACTGTGGTAGATCTTTGGTAGATTGGATGCTCTCAAGCTCGCATCTAAAAAATATATTACATCAAGTAATTAATCCCTTAGCAAAAATTCAGATTAGTTGGACATGTAGATCAGAATGATTTGTATAGTTTGGTGGTCTGAATGCTCGCAAGCTCGCATCTCAAAAATACATAACATCAAGTGGTTAATCCCTTAGTAAAAATAAAGATTAGTTGGACATACAGGTTAGAATGAATGAATAGTAGAGAATTAACAGAAATATGCGGGGATAAGTATAACAGAAAAGGCCCGACATTTTTCAAAAATCTTGATTTAAAATTTTTCCGAGCTAAGGTGATATTAAATAGATATATACCTACCTACTATGGTATAAATGTTAAGGTTTGTGCGTGTTGGGCCCACCATTGTTGTGGTTTGAGTTAAGTGAATCTAGCTTGGATGTGAAATTGAATGATTAAATCTAACTGTAACTCCTGGACTAATATAAAAAAGGTGATAATAAAATAAAACAGTCAACTTTGGATACTTGTGGAAGTACTTGGTTAAATTCAGTGAGCCGGCTCGGTACTATCGTCCCATCAGAATGAGAATGGAAAATACCCTGGTACGTGTAGACCCGTTGGGTACTTGCTGGATGTTTCTGCCCGGTAGATTTCGTCCCACTTGCTGTAGGATAGGATGAAGTGCCCCGGTCCACTTAGTCCCGTTGGACAGAGGAACCTTGGTAGGCTTGGACACAGTGGTGCTTTAGAGCCTAGATGAATTGAAATCATTACAAGAGCATTCTAAAATTTTCATTAAATTTGGATGAAACTTTCAGGTTTTGTTGGGTTTGGTCACAAATTTTTCGTTTTATAGCGAATTATCGTAGAAAATTATATTTACATACCTGTACTCATTAAAAACCTTGGCTTATTATTCTTTTTCTTCTAGTACAAAATAAAATAATGATAAGAGTTGATTAATTAAAGTGCAATAGGAGAACTGCCAACGGTACAAGGAAAAAGCAAGGCTGGGGAGAAAAAAACGGGAAACAAGCGAGAGGAAGGCAAGTGAAACACGGCAAGGAAGAAGCCACCTCTATTAATGTAATGGCACCTTTTGTGACATTCCCGCCTTTGTGCTGGAGGTACCTTGAGGGAAGGTTGATCCAGGACGCCAGCCAGACAGCCGTACTTGCCTAGCTTGGCCCCTTCATCCTTTTCAACTTCAACGTTGAGAAGGTTTCATATTCAAATACCAAGGGATCACAAGCAGCGCCGTCATCCCCCCCCACTCCACTACCACCCCACCATCTTGTCATGAGCTTTCTTCGCAGCCCTTGAAAAAACCCCTTCAGCTTCGAGCTCCCTCAGGATGGCTTTCAGAAAGATTTCTAAAAGGATAACCGTCGCTAGAGCTTTGAGACGAATCTCTATACCAATGGGTTTTCTAGAAAGGTGTGACAGGCTGAAAAAAAGTAAGTTTTCGCTCAACAATTTTACAAATCATTATATTATTACCAACTAATTGCAAAGACAGACCGCCGCACAATGTTGCGAAACGGTTGATCTTTTATTTTTAAAACCCAGGAGTGTGTTCTTTAATATTTTTTTCGCACTGGGTCGCATGTTGACTTTTGTTTTGAAGATATAAAATTAATTAGAGGATTTCTAACTAAAGACAAAGCAAAAAATATATGAAAAAAAAAAAAAAAAAGAAATAAAATAACTAAATAAATAAAATAGATACATAAAAATAGATAAAATTATGATGATAATAATAATAATAATGATAATAATAATAATAATAATAATAATAATAATAATAATAATAATAATAATAATAATAATAATAATAATAATAATAATAATAATAATAATAATAATAATAATAATAATAATAATAATAATAATAATAATAATAATAATAAAACAAATACAGGAGAGGAAAATCATAGTGTTTACAATATTTAGTAGATATAGATATTGCGGCGTAGGGTTGTACAAGGTCTATTCACGCATCGCCTCTACATATATAGGTACGTACCGAATCTCTTGTTACATACAGAATCAGGATGTTTCCCTCAGACATAGTCTCTATGATAGCTATTACACTTATAATGAGCTCCTTCTCTGACGAGAAACATCATGTTTTCACAAACTCTATTCTCTCATATCAATAATTAATTAATCCGGGTTGTTCATTAACCTTGCGGAACATAGTTCAGCACTCATCGACCGCGCCTCACCGCACGAAGACATGTCGCTGCACCGAGGTTGATAACAGCCCCAATACTGATTGGGTATGCTATACATTTTCAATCATATAACTCCTCGGGAGGGGGGAGTGACCAAATGCTTCCAGTGGGCTGTTCAAAGGGTTACAAAGGGAACTTGGTCCCAGCCCGGAGGGGGCTGGAGCTTTCGATTGCCGCTCAACGTAATATAAAAAACATGCGAATTTCACGCTAATAGCTCCATGAATTAGGTACTGTTCGCATCCAAAGCAACATTGTTTTTATGAAGAAATCCCAGAAATTATTATGTTTGCACAGATATTCCTACTGAAAACATTAGGCTGTCCATATATATCCATATAGGTTACTACTTGAAAAGTGGCGAGAAGAAAATCCAAAATCCTAATTAGCACGTTAAGAAAACATAATGGTAAGTAATGCATGCATTACAAGGACGTCACTATGAATGGATTTTATATAATTTTGGTGAGAGTTAAGATAAGAGAAAAAACAAAAATATCATGACTTCTCGGAATTACTCTTCCCCCATCAGCCCTTTAAACCGACTGTAAATTCCCATCATAAAACCTCCAGTATGAAATTATAAACTTCAGACATATTTTCCAAAACTACACCAACTTCATAATTGAACAAAACAATGATCACCAAAATCTGAAGAGAATAGTTCAAACACCATGATTTAATACTATTACCCTCTCCATTCACCCCCTTCCTTAATGAAATTGGAAACTCGTGATATGCCTTCCAAAACTAGACCGAATTTATAGTGAATAAAAAAGAATAATGAAAATCTGACAAGATTAGTTAAAACATGATTTGTCAGTACTACCCCCTCCACTCACCCCCTTTCTTAATGAAATTGGAACCTGATGTTATTGGTCGCCACTCCTTTTAGCTCGGAAATCGCTTGCCGCAGGTCAATTCTGTGATACTTATTTATTTTAGCCCGCCAGGTCTGCTCCATGTCCATGCTGCCACTGACAACCTGAACATCTAGAATTATGGCAGACCAATCAGGCCACCAGGACAGCATGAAAATGGCAGTAGTCGCGTGCCCGAATGCCCTCTGAAGCCTATTCCACCCACTGGGAAGAAATGGGGGATTCAGAGCATTTTCAGAGTTCCTTAGCATCTACTGACTCATGCAGCACAGCCGCAAACTCAGCAGATGAGCTGGGTTTCGGAGCTATTGGTGTTGCTTGGTCACACTACAACAACTGCTGCCTGACAAAGTCCAGGTCAGCAGCAGTGCGGGTGACCTCCAAGCTCAGTCCGAAAGGTGAGCAGGCGCTGGCGGTGTAAAGATGGGATGCTTGCTGAGAGAGAGACAATGCCGAGCCGGTGGGAAGCCTAGCCAAGAGCTCACATCAGAGCAAACTTCAAGATCTCACTGTACCAGCCTTCCCGCAGTAAGCCTGCCAATAGGTTAGCTTTGACAGTAAGTGCAAAGGAGGCGCAACATCTGCTGCTGGGTCTTCAATGGAGCCTTGGTGATACGAGCCAGGGCTCCCAAGGTCCATACGGCTTGCAGCAATGGTGGCCACACCCATGAAGTCAACTCCAAGGTACTGCTAAACCTCCAGCACGGAACGGGTGGGGATGGGTGACTGTCCTATGACAAAACACTCCTCATCCACCATCTTTGGTGCTGGCGACCCGATGGGACCAAGGAGACTGACTCAAACATATCTGGGTTAAACACCAGCCCACATCTGGCTGGCTGCTCAGCAAAGGCATTGAGAGCGATCTGCAAGCCCTCTGGGTTTCCGCTACGAAAAAAAGAATCATCACCCAACACGACCCCACTCGCAACTTTTTAGTTCATTGACGTTAACAGAAACCCAAAGAAAAAGCATCTAGAAAGCAGTTCGAGCTATTTTTTTAATACTTTATAATGGTGGGAAATTTTCATCCACATAGTATATTCAAATAATCACTTCTAGTGAGTGTATCCATCCATAAAACTTGACATAGACTTATTCACAAGAGCGTTAGACTCTAACTGACAAAACGCTCTCTTGCGATTGTTAAACTATGAAATAAATGCAAGGTGATGTTTGAACAGTCGCTGTACACGCAAAAAACTCGGGCGGCTAATTTGACCTTTGCCTTTGGTTTCCCCACATAGTGGAGATCTCATTCAAATGGCTTATATTTTTTTCCTTGCAGTTTCGTTTTTGGAGTTTTGGTCAGGTTTTTCTCGATTTCGACTACTGTGGGACGTCCTAAAAAGGCATATTTTCAGATGGAGAGCCCAGGTCTCTGAGGCATTTACGTTATACTGAGAGCTGGATCAGTGTGTCATGCCAGTCTCAGGGGTGTTTCTACGGCAACGTCTCTGCATGCCTTATTGAAGTGGATATTCAAAATGCGAACCGAGCTCCTGCTCCTAAATACCAAGCCATTTACCATTGGTGTCCAAAAAGAGTGTTACATGTAAAATCTCCGTGAGAAGGAGGACACTTACCATTTTCTGTGAAAATGCCCTGTACCGTCAGAGTTCCGAATCATTGCAAAAAACGGAAGTTAGTGAAAAACGTTGTCTATTTCCACGAAAAATAAAGAGTTACACTGTTAAATCGATTTCGACGGTTAGGCCATCATCAGTAACAAACAAGTTATTGTTTGTTACTGATGATGGCCTAACCGTCGAAATCGATTTAACAGTGTAACTCTTTATTTTTCGTGGAAATAGACAACGTTTTTTACTAACTTCCGTTTTTAAATGGGTTTCCACAACTTCGTCGCGAGTGATTTAGTTCGTACCGCATCGTTGCGTTCGCGACCACGAATATAGCAGTTCTAATACTGAATAGGCCGGATTGGACTGCCCTAGTTGAGTTTGGTAGGTTGGCGTGGTACTACAGAAAATTTTGGTTAGTCATTTTAATTTTTGAGGTGCTCAGTGTGTTTATAAATGAAGACCCATTGTAGATTTGTCTCGTTAGAATGATTCTTTCGTTAGAACAATTCTTGGTAACATTCGTTAGAATAGTTCTTGTAAAAATGTTTATTATTAATTATTTTAATAATTAAAAAATAAAATAAAATAAAATAAAATAAAAAAATTATTTTAATCCAGGGAAGGTACGCCATGTTTTTTTTTTTTTTCAATTACGAAAGGGATAGTTTTTCAAGTTCAAAACTCCAGCAGACGGTTAATATACCCATGTCCTTTGTTGATTGTATTCGAACAACTGTTACGTTTGCATGTGATATAAAAATAAACTATTTGCCTATCTATTTAGTCTTCTCAGTACTACGAGTACTTCAGTATGTGTAACTCAGTACCTAGAAGAAGTACTACTGGTCATGTTGCTATGAGTACCAATCAGTGCTGCAGAGGAAAGAAAAGGAACGTTCCTACTTGAGGTCCGCTGACGAAACCCAAGAAAGTTGATAAATGTAAATCCGGAAATAATGTTGAGCTACAGGGAATGATCCTTGCCATCAAACTATGGAAGTTCATTCTATAAGTTTGCACCAAAGACAATTTTTCTGGCAAAAATTATTCCTTCAAGTGAAATTCTGTCCTCTCTTTAGCACCGTCAAAAACTAAAAACACAGTCTAATATAAAGGCAAGGTTCCAAAGGGGTTGGAGCACAATCAGAATTTTCGCCAAAGGATTGTTTCCGTCTTTTTATTTAAGAAGGGATGACCCTAAAAACTTTTGGATTCTACGAATGAGGAAACAGAAAAAAACGTGATTATTACAGGATGTAGGATAATCCAACGCTAAAAAATGAGGCAATGGAGGAACTGCAAAATCTTTCTGGCTTAGTGCTTTTGAGAAATAGTCACCTTTTGACTGATTTGCTGTACAAACACGACTAATATAGTTATCATATTTAGCATGTTTTTCCAAGGAACAGTTGAAGTTTTGCTCGTTCTTTCAGACTCGAAGTCTAAAATTTCACGTTTGGCACCATGTGCTGAAATTCGGGAAAACCTTCTTAGCAACTGTACGACTCACTACGAACCAGGACTGTATCTGAGTGTAATGACGAGCAACATTGATATGAGCTATGCGACTGACAGGTGCCATGTATGACTATCCCACTGAGATTGCTAATTTATGTTTATAATCAAGCAGAAAAGTAAAAAGTGAATTAAGGAACAGCCAACGAAAGCGCACCACTGCATTTGATTAGCTTTATCCATTCCACGGTTTTTACTTTTTTTCTTTTCAAGAGCGACCTAATTTAACACTATAGCAGTTTTAATTAACTACGAGAAGGATTTTTTTAATGCTCTGCCTCTGGTTTTTGATGAATATTATTTTTACTTTTCTTTTTTTTTATCAGGACCTATTGAATGTCGAGCGACAGTGCTCGACAAGCCACCTGCCACCCCCACCGCCGACGTTTCACGAGGAAGGTATTCAGCGATCCGTCTGCCCTCTCCGCATACAGTCTGGAAGTCTCCCCCTTTTATTTGCCAACCTAATTAAAGTCAACGTACTTCATCTCTTCTGTATGGGGAAGCCCCTCTTTTGTTTGTCGTGCGCTCGTTACAAAGAAGAAAAAGACGGATGAGGGTGTGAAGAGGAAGCGGAGGAGGGGGAAGAGGAAGAAGAGGAGGAGGATGAGTATGAATCTACCAGGCTGGCTTCGAGTCATCAACCTTCCTCCATGATGAGGGGTATTCTTGTGTAGAGCTTTCACCAAGGAACAATTTCCGCGTGAATAATCAAAAGGGCGGTTGGTTGCGGCGAAGAGATTCAGAAAATGATGGTTGAAACTGAGCGCTTGGCCTTATTCTGATTTAGGCGGGTCAAGCGCCAAATTTGGTAGAACTGTTTTGTTAGATCATAATTTTCCGGGGTAACACCGGGGGTTAGGGGGCGTGGATCATCCCCAACCAAACTCTTATAGATGCAGCTTTTATCAATGTTCTGATCATATTTTAATGATGTTATTCAGCATAAGTTTTTACAACATTTCGGAGTGTTCTGGTTCTTAGTTGAAGAATTTCTTGTACGTAATATTCTGTTAAAAAATAAGAATTTATATTATTATCCAACAGAAATGTTGGGAAATTTTTATAGCCAAGTTCTTTTCTTAATATTCTTTGAAAATTTGCTAAGAGCGTAAAACTCAGGGATTGTTTCCGAATACCTCAAAACGGATTTCAACTGTAAACATTTTGGAAAACTTTAATTTTCAAGTTTTTTGGAGCTACTGAAATAGTTTTTTTTTTTGACATTGAAAATGCTCTAGTCGACGGGTCAACCGGAAATTTTGTTATGCAAAGGAAAAAAAGGTCATGCAGCCTATAAACAAGTTAGGGGTTGTTATGATTGAGTACACTAGCAATGAAATCAGTCTTTTAATTAACGTAATGTAAGTTTATTTAGAACGTTAAATACAGGTATTATTATTGAAGAGCCCGTTTCAATTCGGCCAGCAGGTTTTCAGCAGACCTATTATTGGAGGAATATTATCCAAATCAGATGATGATAATGAAAAATGGATAAACATTCTAACTCTACATGGTTGCAAGTATTTTTTCAATATGATGTCAATGGATTCAACTTCACAACACTAGTTATTAGAAAAAGGACTGTGAATTCATATTTGTGGAATAATTGGGCATCGTCGAGACTGGCTTACAGCAAATTCAGTAATTGTGTGTCAATAATTATTTCATGTTTTCTAATTGTTATTTTATTTAAAACAATAAATATCATTGAAATTACTGAGACATTTTCAATGCTCATAGCTCTTCTCTCATAAGAGAGAAAGTACAACGTTTTTTTAAAACTTTATTACTGTTTGTTCGAAAGATCGCTGAATCACAGGTATGCCTAAAGTAATCATTTAATACAAAGTGAAATGTGTTTTATATTATGAAATACGAACCGAAACCCATCAATTGAATATATCTTACCATTATTTCGGGGGAGAACATTATACTGTACAACCAAGGGAGCGGAAAGGAATTCACACAGATGCGAACTTAATTTCTCTAAGTAAATTTTACCGTGACCCAGACAGGGTGGGACGGATAACAGTTGCGGCAAAACAATGGAAAACTCCCGTTTGAGACTCAGCCATCGGGCACCACCCGAAGTTGGGAGGCAAAAGTGGGTTGGAAAAGCAGAGAGGGGTCACGGAGCTTAATCGCGGCTTATTTCTAGCTGAAGAGCTTCTTAGCGATGTAACAGGACTTTAACAACTTTTCACGGGTAGGAAGCACTTCTGCTCTCGTTAGCCTTGGGTGGGTCAGGGAGACCCCAAAGTTTCCCCCTCTGGATGAACTTCTCAACAGATTAAAGTGAGTCATTCAAAACTCCCCGCTTGAACCAGCAGTGGCTGCAGACTCTGAAACTCCGTTAACTGTAACTTTCATATCTGCCAAGACGTTGAGGTGCTTTTCCCCGGGACCCCGTCTCGTTCCACACAACTACCTTCTCTTTCCCCCCCCCCCCCCCGTCCTCTCACCTTCCTCCCATCCCACGAAACTTTCGTCATTTTATATACATAAAGAGTCAGCACGAAGTTATCCCGAATCCGCGGAATAATGCAACGAAAGATGCGGGTAGAAACTGAATATAACATAATGGTGAAGCTAGCAGTTGTGAAGGGATATTCACTAGACTAAACCGTCGAACTTCATTAGAAAATATATATTTATATACCCCATTCAGAAAAGTCTATAACAAAGTAAGATCATTAGGGTTTTTAAAGTTAGGTATTTAACTAAAGTAGCGGTGCTCACTCGCTTTTCTCGCTCGTCCAAGACCTAAATGAAGATCACTATCATATAATATTTATAATCAATTGAGTCAATACGTGCAAGAAAATATAAAGAGCAATAAGGCATGAGTACTCCACCAAACCCAGAGAGGCTCCGTTCCAAATTTCATTGTCTTAAGTTGAATTGTAACTAATACCTACAGCGCTTATTTAGTATTAGAATGGTTCCCCGTGTTGTCATATTATCTCTAACACTCCTAGAGACGTCGTTCAAAAGGTGAACATTTTATGTTGAATAGTAACAAAATAAGCTGCAGCGCTCACTCAGCATTAGACTGGTTCCTATCAGATCTAGTGTGTCCGTTAAAAAGTTCAACATCTTGATTGAATTGGAAGAAAAGTTCACTTCTACAGAGCTCACTCTATTGATTATTGTAGTTCACTGTGTTGTGATTATACAATACAACTCCCAGAGAGGACCAGTTCAAAATATCATCGTCTCAAGTTGAAAAGGAACAAAGTAAGGTACCTTGAGAGGCCCCATTCTAAAATTCAGCATCTTCAGTTGAATGACAACAAAATTAGCTAATCCACAAAGAGCTCAATACCCCGTTAATAAGCTCAACAACTTAAATTGAATAAACTAAATTAGCTACAGAGCCCACTCAGTTGATTACAGTCATCCCCAAAGTTGTAATTGTAGTCTACCATTTCCAAAGAAACTCCGATCCAAGGTTCAACGTCTTAAGTTGAATAGGAACAAAATTAGGTACAGGACTCACTCAGCTAGGAATGGGGTATCGGGGGAAAAAATCGATTTTTTGAATCGATTTAAAATCTGACGCTGAAGATTGATTTCCTTAAAAAATCGTGTCAAAAAAATCGATTTTTTCCAAAAATCGATTTTTTAATTTTAATTTTAAAAAGCAAGAACCGATCATAGTTTCAAAAAACTTTTAATAAAACGATTTTTTTAAGAGCCTGCAAAAAATATCAAACATCAAAATTACCTTAAAGCAAAAAAACCACAAAAAATTGCCACTCAAAAAAAAAAAAAAAAAAAAAAAAAAAAAAAAAAAAAAAAAAATCACCACATCTCATCATCTACACTTTGTAAAAACAGGAGTTTGGAGACCAGCCTCCCACTGAGACGGTTCCGTGAGGGAGAAACGAATTTCCCTGCCTTTGAAAAGAGCCTTTCCGAGGGAACGGATGTGGCCACAGTTGGCACGTACTGTGGAAACACTTTCATCCCCGACTTCCACTGATTGTTGAGGCCGCGATGAAGATGTGGATTGTTTTTGAAGCATAAGAGGATGTTTCCTATTAAGGTGGGCTTTTAAATTGCTGGTGTTACCACACGTTTTCACCAACTGCTGACAGTGCAGACACTCGGCAGTGTCCGATGTTTTTTTCTTGAAGTACGCCCACACTACACTACTAGAGGCAGGCTTCATTTTCTCTTCACTCACTACACTTTGGACTGTCACCAAAAAGTAAACTGTATAGTGAAACACACGATAGGATCAAACTATTATCAGACAACTTGATAATACTTATTTTTGATTCGAGAGACGAGCGACGAGACGACACAGCAACAGCAACAGACTCAAAACAAAACAAGACCTTGAGAACAGTCGACAGAAGTTGGTGTAGGTAGTCAGGACCAGAAAGCCGTGATAGACGTCAGTGGTAAATGAGAGGAGGCCGTAGGGTATGGCATGGCCCCAAGAAAATCATTTAAACGGTATTCACTTCTCCAATTGTTTAAAAACGATTCATCTATTCAAATATCAAAAGTTAAAAAATAATAGGATTGATTATCAAACTTAGTAAAACAAAAAAATTAGTAAAACATTAAAAAATCGATTCACGATTTCTTGAAAAATTGGAAGGTGAAAATCGATTTCCCGATAAAATCGGAACTTGAAATTCGATGTTAAAAATCGATTTTTCGTGGCAAAAAATCGATTTTTTGAAAAAATCTGAAATTAATTCCCATCTCTACATTCAGCTAATAACTGTGGTTCCTGAAGTTGTAATTACAGTCTATCACAAAAAGAGAGGCCCCGTTAAGAAGTTCAGTATCTTAAGATGAATAAACTACATAGATTAGCCACGAAGCTCACTTAGTGGGTCAGGGTCGTTCCCAGAGTTGTAATTATAGTCTACCATTCCAAGAGAGTTCACATTCAAAAGTTTTACATCTTGAGTTGAATGTGAAGAAAAGTAGGTGCAGAGCTAACTTCGTTGATTATTTTAGTTCACTGTATTGTAATTATTCTATAAAATTCCCAAAGAAGCCCAGTTCAAAATGCCATCTTCTCAAGTTGAATAGGAACAAAATAAGATACCTTGAGGGGTCCCATTTTAAAATTCAGCATCTTGTGTTTGAGAGAACAAAATGAGCTACTCCTACAAACAGGTAAGCCCCGTTAATAAGGGTTACACTTTCGCGCATGCGCAGAATTGAGCTAGGATTAGAAGACAACGAAATTGGTAATAGACAATCTAAGTCCTATCCTCCACATTCCCAAAAAATTTCGTCAAATTCAGATGAAAACTAAAAATTGCGCTTGTTTATGGGAAAACTTTTTAAATTAGGCTGTTTAAGAGGAATACAAATTTGCACATGCGCAGCAGCTATAAATGATAAAATCATGTTAAAGTTTATAAGGCTTTATCAAATCGTCTTCTCCCTACCATCCTTCGAATTTAAGCGATATCGGACGACTGGGGCGTAAGAAAATGATGCTTACGTTTGTGAATGCGACAAAGACTATGTTGACATTGACAGGGAATGCTAAAATTACTCGTCTATCCTTCAAAGTTGAGCGGGATCACACACCCAGACTACCCTTGTTCTAAATGGACTAAAACGTAAGTCAAAAATCCAGATTTATTTATGAATAGCACATTATTATTTGGATCGAGTTTTTTGCCATAAAATTGGTAGTTAACAATTCCTTTTCACTCAAAGTCTTCAATTTTCAAAACAATATAATATAATATAGTAGGATAATTAACGAAACTTCGCTCATACGATCATGCTGCACGACTGACACTTTTTTATATATTCCACGATTTACTCCCATGTTGTTGATTTTTTTTCTGCCAAAGCTCTAGCCCATGGGAGGAGCAAATTTGGTTTCATCCGACTCTTCGAGATGATATCCGTAAATGACACAAAAAAAAAGAGTTATCGTCTGGAATGACACATACACACACACACACACACACACACACACACACACACACACACACACACACACACACACACACACACACACACACACACACATACACACACACACACACACACACACACACACACACACACACACACACACACACACACACACACACACACACACACACACACACACACACACACACACACACACACACACACACACACACACACACACACACACACACACACACACACACACACACACACACACACATATATATATATATATATATATATATATGGGTCATTTCACGCGAACGGCCAAACTTTTTTTTTCGATATTTTTTAAAAGTCCTGATTTTCTAGTATGCTGTACCCATTGGTAATACAAGCTAGGAGCCAAATTTTCAGACCCCTTCTTCGCCCAGCCTTTTCTCTACAACTGTCCGAAGTTTAGGGGTGTGCGCCAAACACTAACTTTTGTTTTAATTGCTCAACCGTTATTGTGCCCAAAAAAATAAGTAAGGTGGCCAATTCTTATTGTAATTCGTCTGCTCTTTCTGGTAGTCATGTCTAAATTTACAAAAACTTAAGCTTCCTCATGAAAACTCAAAATAAAAACTTCTTTTTCACATTTCATCAATTTCGCATTTATTGAAAAAAAAACTTTTTGATCTTAAATCATACCTACCAGTATGCAGAATACGAGGTTAAGATGACGTAATGGGCCGACAAACAGTTTGTCGCCAGTGGTACTTAATGTACGGCCTGAACTCCCAAAAAACGTAAGCTTCCCCATAACAACTCCACATTTCATCAATTTCGCATTTTTTGAAGAAAAAAAAAATTTTTTTTATCTTAAATCATACCTACTAGTATGTAGAATACGAGGTTATGAGGACGTAATGGGCTGACAAACGGTTTGTCGCCATTGGTACTTAATGTACGGCCTGTACTCCCAAAAAACGTAAGCTTCCCCATGAAAACTGAAAATAAAACTTCTTTTGCACATTTCATCAGTTTCGCATTTTTTGGATAAAATTTTTTTGATCTTAAATCATACCTATCAGTATGTTGAATACGAGGTTAAGAGGACGTAATGAACCGACAAATGGTTTTACGCCTGCGGTACTTAATGTACGGCCTGTACTACCAAAATAATAGAAAAATTGAATTTTCATGATAAAATTTGCACCTATCTGATGTGCCGTCAAATGTGAAGTTAGTTCTAAGCAAATTTAATAAACTGGGGACTTTATAATGAAAACTAAATTTTTATTTTATTTAGGCAGTACAAGCCGTACATTAAGTACCGCTGGCGTCAAACGGTTCGTCGGCCCATAACGTCCTCTTAACCTCGTATTCTACATACTGATTGGTATCATTTAAGATCAAAACATTTTTTTTTCTTCAAAAAATGCGAAATTGATGAATGTGAAAAAGAAGTTTTTATTTTGAGTTTTCGTGAGGAAGCTTACGTTTTTTGGCAGTACAGGCCGTACATTGAGTACCGCTGGCGTCAAACGTTAGCCGGCCCATTAAGTCCTCCTAACCTCGTATTCTTCATACTGATAGGTATGATTTAGGATAAACAAATTTTTTTTCAAAAAATGCGAAATTGATGAAATGTGAAAAATAAATTTTTATTTTGAGTTTTCATGGGGAAGCTTACGTTTTTTGGGAGTACAGGCCGTACATTAAGTACTTCTGGCGACAAACCGTTTGTCGGCCCATTACGTCCTCTTAACCTCGTATTCTACATACTGGTAGGCATGATTTAAGATCAAAAAATTGTTTTTCAATAAATGCGAAATTGATGAAATGTGAAAAAGAAGTTTTTATTTTGAGTTTTCATGAGGAAGCTTAAGTTTTTTGTAAATTTAGACATGACTACCAGAAAGAGCAAACGAATTACCATAAGAATTTGCCACCTTACTTATTTTTTTGGGCACAATAACGGTTGAGCAATTAAAACAATAGTTAGTGTTTGGCGCACACCCCTAAACTTCGGACATTTGTAGAGAAAAGGCTGGGCGAAGAAGGGGTCTGAAAATTTGGCTCCTAGCTTGTATTACCAATGGGTACAGTATACTAGAAAATCAGGACTTTTAAAAAATATCGAAAAAAAAGTTTGGCCGTTCGCGTGAAATGACCCACATATATACCTATAGATATGAAAAAGCGTTAAAATCTAGGATTCGTTTCAGAATGTCACAAAACCGATTTCAACGAAGAGATTTTTCGAAAATTTTCATTTTAAACCTTTTGGAGCCATTGCAATAGCTTCACTTTCTTCAAAATTAGCTTAAAAAAAAAAAAAAAACCGTTATCTCAAGTTTTTGAGACCTCGATTTTACAATATTTCGACCCTTACTTACTACCCTTTAGGGTTGATTCACATCCTCGGCCATTGTTTGATTTGTGAGCTGAATTTCATAAAATTTGGTCCAGTAGTTTTGGAGAAAAGATCTAGACGGCAAACGGACGGATTTTATTTTATTTTATTTTTGGATTCTACGCATCTTGAAACTTAAACCAACAAATTTTGAGGGGGAGGTTGAAAATCTGTTTTTATTGGTCGATTACAAAGGTTCATTATTGAAAATAATAAACCTAAATCTATGTTAAATAGTAGAATGTTCTTAAGAACTATTTCCCCCCCTCCCTTCCCCATCTCCCAGTAGTGACCAATAGTAGTGGTAGTGAACAATTTCTTTGCACTCAAAGTGGTAAAATTACAACATAATATTAATACATGATACATTGTTTTGAACACGATATTTAACGATAATTCGCTCATAAGACCATGCCGCATGACTGAACCTTTTTCTTAGCGATAACAAAAGTTCATTATAGAAAATAATAAGCATAACTCGGTCACATTTTAGGCTCATGTTTATCAAAGCATTTATATTATTTTGGAAACTCTCACCCATGAACAGTATCTTGTTAACTAGCCAATTGGCAAAACCTGTCTAATGAATAATGCAATATGTCAACACAGACTAAACAGTCTAACAGACACATGCACCGGATTATTTTCAAATCGAATAATTTAATTAAAAAATTTCCTACTCGTAGTAATTAAGATATAGTATTTAGTTAAACTACTGCTGGAAAATTTATATTTTATGACTGAAACAAACTTTGTACCATCCACTTACTTAATCTCATTAGGTAGGTTCCTATCTTGTTTGAAGTACCTATCTCAATAATGGGTTTATGTCTTATTGTGGGGAATGTAGGAAAAGTGGCATTTCCTTTTACGGGGGGCATGTTCATATCAAGAGATGTTGGCTGCAGAAGGTTGTTTTCCCGGAAAAGGGCACATTAATGTTAATAAGTACGTTTCATTAAAAGCGCTTCAACGGCTCCCCGTATAATAACACCCAGTAATTGGCATTTAATAACTCTGAAAATGAGAAAACCACTTAATTAGATCATTATTTCTATCATGAAGATGTTGTTAGTGTCCCGCACTTTATTAAGCAAAAGGGGATTTCACTCGGGTAGTTCCCGAAAAGGGTAAACGAGGTCAGGAGAGGGGAGAATATCCTTTTTTATGAGGGTATATTTTAACAAGGTATCACATAGTTAGTGAAGGAAGGTTTGTGGAAGCAATTACTTGAAGTGTAATATGAGCTTGGATCGTCTCACGGGTCGAGCGGCGGAGGGGATATTGAGCTTTGGGGGTCCTGAACATCCTCACGGCTTGGGCCGTTAAGGGTTAAAGTTTATTCGCTCTCTAGGCTAAGTAGCAACAGTAGGTTACGATCGCCGCTCAGGAAATGAAGAGGTTATTGCAGCGAGGGACGACGAGCTCCTCCTAACGGAATTACCGGACTTTTATGATGGAAAATGTCGGTTGGGGAACGCTCCTATTCGGAAGGAAATATAGAGTTTAATTTTCGTTGGGTGGTACGGTGGGGGTGAGTGGGGAGGGAAATCTTCTGACGTTTATCTAGTGGATGTGTGTGCTTCCCGCGATAGGGTCGCGTGGCACCAGTTCTATTAGCGAATTTTCGAAGAAAATGGAGCTAATGCAATGGCTCTAAAATTTTTAAAATGAAAATTTTTCTTCGTTAAATCCATTTTGGGACATTAGGTATGATACGATTCTTGAATTTATGATCATCATAATTCTGTACAATGCCGTGGTTTTGCTCGTCCTTGAATGCGCCTAAAATTTTCTGGGAATGTGTGGGTTAGGTTACGCATTTATACCTACCAATTCAATATTTTTCAAATCAATACTCCATTCTCCGCATGCGCTAACGTATATTACTTCTCGCATAAATTTCTCGATACCTAAATGACCGATTTCGACATTTTACGTTACCTACATCTTGAATGACTATATTCCGCTATGGAGTTTTCAATGATGATTATTAAAACCATTTCTATGATCTATACTTTTATGTTATTGTCAGTTGGTAGTTACCTAGTAACATATACTAGGTGCATTAATCAATTGCATTAATTTCCCCTCTGCAGGTGTCTATATCTACGCAGGCATATTGATGACAACCTTCGGATCTGCAATTTGAAATGGACCTAGTTTGTAATATCAAGAATTTAATGTCAGTGACCACTGATCAGCTGTGGAACCCATGAGCCTAATTTGTTTCTTAAGCGACTTATGATGCTGAAGCCTAAAATCTAGCTCTTTTTCAAAGATCTGGAATACAATTACTAAGTATGGAGGGAGGCAGGTCAGCTTCAGAACCTCTGAGGCTCCTTCCACTACTAATCGACTCACGGTGCTGTTATTTAGATGGAGCTTCTTTGAGATACCTCGGAAACAGTTACGAGGTACGGAGGCGCACTGATCAGCTGAGTGGCCTCTGAACTCAGCTGAGTGGCCTCTGAACTCATATTCATTCCTTTCCTATAGACTTTTTTTAAATAAAGCGTAAAATTGCGGAGTCCTGAAACTGGAAGGTGTGCACTCTTTCGGGAGGCACGATGCTCCATGTTCTTATAATATATTGTATATATACGGTGTTTAATAATTACTGACCAATGATCTGTGTAGAAGGGCTATCTAACACAGAAATAGTAATAATTTTTAGCGTTTTATTCGATGTTTGTGAAGAGAGAGAGAGAGAGAACCATATTTTTAAGTTTCGCTGTTGTCCGTTCCCCACATATGATTGTTTTACAGATTTCATTAAATGTTCCAAATTCATCAAGTTATGTTTATAAGTACATATTTTAGCGTGGACGCTTTTACCAGGACCTAAAAGTGATTTTTAAAAATGAAATACAACTTTATTGTACGAAATACATTATAGTTTTGATGATTTTAGATATGTCACTATAAGTGATATGAAGGGGATGTGAATTCCAGTGACTTTCTCTGTTATGTAGCGTACTTCCTAATATAATAAACGTTGATTGAATGAAAGATGTAATGCTAAAAACTATAGAATTTGAATTCAACGTCAGAGATTGAATGTTGTGTGGTCACTAACTAAAGAGGGGCAACGTTTTGAGGATTGCTTCCATATGAAGCTTGCAGGACTTCTATTAGTGGACTAGTGGACTTCCCAGCCAGCTAGTGGACCACTGTCTTAAAAGTTCTAGCTCACACCGGAGGCTTTCGGCTGTACGACACTTGCAGGTACTGCTATTTTGGTCTTAACGGTAGGTAACAGAATGTGACTGAGCACACCGGAGACAACGCTCGGATCAGGACCAGAAGTAGCGCGTCGGTCTCAACTCCCAGCCAACTAGTGGCCCAGATGACTGTCTTAACGGGCATTGAACTCAATGATACTTTGCACTCCTGAGACACATTGTTAGAGATCCGTGAGCGAAAGAGAGTTTTTCAAGCTATATTTAAGAGGCACTCCGTGGGAAAACTACGATGTATTACATTTACTTTGCTAATTAAAGGAAAAAGAATTATGTTTTAATGTTATAAAACGTGATTTTCAATGAGCTCGAGGGTTTTCTATAGAAATGAAGTACTGCAAACCAATTTGTTTGGGGACGGTTTCTAGTTTATTACTCTGAATCGAATAGTAACACTTTTAGATCTCTCAAATTCCGTTATAATCCAGTTTTACACTTCAACTAACTAGTTTTACCCTTCAAAAACACATCTTATGATAGATTCGAAAAAAATAAATTAAAACCGGTGAGCCTACAGTGTAAATATGTTATGGCAGTTCTGAATGTCGTAAAGCAGAGAACACGAAAAATACCATAAATGTTAAATTATCGAAAATGAAGTGTTTAGAACAAAAAAATGTTATGTGATGATTTTTATTTTGCAAATTAATTATTGAATTGATTATTGAATCGATGTCTGAAGTTTGTATATCCTTAAGTGTTTACACCCCAAACATATATGAATAATTATATACATTATAGGGCTGTTATGCGTTTAAGGATTCGGATTTTTTATTTTCAATAATAAACTTTTGTGATAAAAAAATAAAAAAAAAAAAAAAAAAAAAAAAAATAAAATAAAAAAAAAATAAGCCGAGTCTAATTTCTCTATATAACTAATTATTATATAGTGGGTTTAGATTACACTAATGCAATATGTACATTGTTTTGAAATTTTAGCCCTTTGACGGCAAAAATTCGTTAAGCAAATTTTTTTAAATCTAGTAGTAGTATTGATGGCAAAAGCCGAGAAAACAGTGGACAATCTAACGACTCAGTTATATGCTCATGAGAGGGCGCTTGCTCGAAAGAATAAGGCTCAAGATAGCTCTGAAGTTCTTGCATAGGTTGAGCAGCATAGGGTAAGAGGAAGAAAGAGATTTATGTAAATATTGTGATAAAAAACTGTTTCCTATTGTTTACACATATTTATTGTTTCCCTATGGTTTATTCCTCACATATGATTGTTTTTCAGTTTTATTTTAATGTTCCCAGTTCCCATAGTTAAGTTCATGTGTATATTTTTGTCTTACTTTAACAGTCTATGCTTTGTGTTATAAAATATAGTTAATATTTAATTTGATTAACGATTTGTAAACCTTACCCACAAGAAAGTACACATACATACACACAGCCAACTAATTCTATCTATAACCAGCTGACTGGCTTCCCTGAATACACACCATAGAGTGGAGGCACTCTGAAACAGATGGACAAGGTTCCCCAATCTGCTACTAGGATGGGTGAGAGTGGCCTACTATCTTGATTCCATGCCAGGAAAATTACACTATTACTGGTTAGTCAGGTTTCATGCACTAGGGTGAGAGGGTACACACACTGCCAACTAATTCTACCTATAACCAGCTGACTGGCTTCCCCAATATACCCACTCTTCCGAGTGGAGGCACTCTGAAACAGATGCACAGTTTTATATTATATATATTTCTGAAACAGATGGACAGTTTTATATTATTATTATATATAGGCATTTCATATAATATATTTAATATTATAAATATTTCAAGTTTATTCATTTTGGTGTTACAATTATTATTGATATCCAAAAAAGTGAATGTTCAGAATCATTAGAGAAACTGCTGCATTCACCTCATAGCGGAATAATTTTCTCTTTGCTATTTGCGTCAATTTCATGTTTTCGTCAACTAGATGGCCATGACGAAACAAATTGTTTCAAATAATATCTATCTATCTACAGTTGCTTTACATACAATTGCTTGTATGTTGAATCTACATTATTATTAATTGAAAACGATATTAATTGATGATATTGATTGATTGAAAACGTAAAATGCGAGTGGAAATTTTGATTTTTGCGGATTGCTTTTTTAAAATCTTCTGAAGGTAAAAACAATGCTTGTGCTTAGTACATGAAGGATAGAATCAGAAGATAGTGTAATTTTCAAGATGCAACAGTAGTCATTCCTACCTTATTACGATTATATTATCCAAATATCTCATCTCATCGGCCATTTTGCATAGTTTTCAATATTTCAGCTCCATTTTCTGGAACTATACCTCTACCGTTCTGGGCGATGTTCAATCTAAGCTAATTCTTGAACTGTATCCCAGATTCATATAAAAATATCGTTTTAATAATTCTTTGGTATTAAATAGGAAATGTCGGTTATGACACTTTCTCATTCGGAAGGGGATATCGTGTTTAATTTTCGCGTGTAAGCCTCTCAGCGTTTGTCTTCTGGATGTGTGTACTCAGCTTGATAGGATGGCGTGACGACTTGATTCCTGTTGTACGTATTAATAGCAGTCTCTCTGTGGAGTTTGAATTCACTTAAGAGAAGTTGTTTTCGATTGAATCCACTCAGACAACGTCATTCGCATCGGTAGTCTCCAACTTGAAACGTTAAGTACCTAATCATACTAACAGCTGAATGAAGGTAGAATAGAATTCTACGTGAGGGATGGAGTTAGGAATTACTGGATCAATAGGTGAAATGCACCCGATTTTCCTTCAACTAACCTCAAGTCAAACAGGGAACGTCAATGCCCTGTTCTAACAAGATTTGAATTCATTAGCAAATTTAGACAATAACAATGTAGCTTACTAGTGTTACAAAGATACTGAGTAGAAATACCTATTGAATGAGTTTGTTTGTATGAATAAAGACGGACGGTAGACCTACGGTTCTACAGTTAGGTAGATAATATTAATAATATAATTTAATAATGATTAATTTTACATATTATTAGTTCATTGTGGTTACTTAGCAATATCAGTTTATAACTTAGCGTAATAAATCAGCTTTCCTTGTCACTACAGAGGCTTAGGGATCATGAGATGTTGTGATAAAATGAGAGCATTCCAAAAAGTGGCGAACGATTTTCCTGGTATGAGAACTAAGGGAGTTACATTTCCCTAGCAACGCATTGGTTGTACGTGAAAATCAATATAAAATTAATTTTACAAGCGGTTGCAATCATGTTAACAATATCAATTATTTAGAATGATCACCTGTGTGTAAACAATAATTCAGATAACCATGCTTGTTGGGCACGCCCTTCGCAAGAGTTAACATAACATGGTTGGATAAATTGAGTGCTTTCGAACGAATGGCCACCGAATTCCGTCGGATGAAAAATTACGAAGTACCATTTCCCTAGCAACGGCTCGGTTGTAAGCGGAAATCATCATAAATTGGTGACCATGACATTGGGGTCGAAAAATGGAAATGTCCTGTTGATCATTATTAACTGATAAAACTTTTCCAGCTCAAATATCATCATTCTTTCTCCAATTAAATTTTTCTTTTAATTTCCTTCAAATTTACTAGATATTTGTACAGCTACCTACGCAAATAATTATGTAGCAAACATTACAAAAAAAAAAAAAAAAAAAAAAAAAAAAAAAAAAAAAAAAAAAAAAAAAAAAAAAAAAAAAAAAAAACTGACAAGTTCTTGAATCGGCCTCTAAGGATGATCCGTCCAGGAGCTTGTTGTCACACGAATAATGAATTTGTTCTTAGTTACTGATATGACTTGTGTACTTACATTAGAAACATAAATAATATAAAATTCAATAATAAGAAACTTTTTGGAACTAAAAATTGATGAACTGACATCAAGTTGTAGAATAAGAAAACAACTAGAAATAATGATTGCGGAAGATTATCCTTTTCTGAAATAATCGCTAAGGCGGTATATTACTTATGAAGTGTGAATGCAATATTATAGGTTGATATTACAGGTTATGCGTTTTCAAGAAGTTGATGTGCCGACCAGATGAGTGCAACTGTAAGAGGATGTTCCTATTATCTTTTCAGGTAATTGTAGATATTTATTGACTGAATTGACTATAAAGTATTCGGAAGTAAGGCGTATCGTTTAAATAGGAGGTATGGAAATTTCCTTGTGATAAAACCAGTGGCATGTGACTATGGGGAAAAAGTGAAATAAACGTAAGTAAATGAATTAAAATTATCCGTTCGTCTGCCAGGCACCAAGCTTCTTTCTAAAACTACCAAATTTTCCGAAATTTAACTAAAATATCAAAGATTTTCCACAGATATGCCCGTAATATCGGCATCATTGTAAGACAATACCAAGGAGTGGAAAAAAAAAAAAAAAAAAAAAAAAAAAAAAAAAAAAAAAAAAAAAAAAAAATTAAACACTGATTGCAATAAAAGACTATTTTTTTTGGTTTTGGATTACTTCACATAATTTAAGCTATAATAATTTTATATAAGATCTATATTATAATAATACTAGGGGGCTCACCCCCTGCAGGCTTCGCCTGTCAACCCCCGCCATTGTGGCCTGACAGGCCGACCATTGCGCTCTGACAGAGTGCCCATTGCATCCTGACGGTCGGAGTTGGCGGCGGGAGCGCAGAAACAGACAGGAATCGCACCTTGGAAGTAGGAGGAGGTGCGCGGAGAAGGTCGCGAAAATCCCTCTCATAAAATGAAGGGGCCACCTTTTGTTTTTTTTTTTTTTAAATCTGACCACGTTTTTTGACACACATTCACAATTTAAACAAATATGGTTTGAAATTTTGGAAAACTAAGATTTTTCTGTAGGTCAGAAGATTTAGGGCTTGAATTTGAGTACCAATATTTTAGGGTTCTGTTGAGCCGAAACGGGCGATCTTTTTGATCATCATCATTTTCGCTGTGCAGTTTTATTATATAGAATTATTGGGCCGTAAAAGAATAGGTTTTCCGCGCATAAATCCTTTCAAACTCAATCAATCAAGTTGATACTCAACCAAATAAAAGGGCATGGATTCACTGAGTGTTCTTAGCCCAAAACGAACAATGTATCTCAATTAGAACTTGAGATATCAGAGGAGAAAGCTATACAAATTTGAGTTATCTGTTTTCAATGCTTGATGACAAATCTATAAATGAATACCTTTCATAAAAAAAAAAAAAAAAAAAAAAAAAAAAAAAAAAAAAAAAATAATAATAATAATAATAATAATAATAATAATAAAAGAAAAATAATAATGAAAAAATAAATAAATAATAATGATAAAAGAAAAATAATAATAAAAAAATAAATAAATAAAAAAATTGAAAAAAGAAGGATATTGGCCGGAAGGGACGGCCATTAGATTTCGTATAATTTTTTAATATATAAGATAAGCAGTGGTTCCCAACTGGTGGGTCGCATGTTAGTTCCGCCACATAAAAAATGAACATTTTGAGTTGTAATATGAATCATATTGGGTCAGTCGTTTTAAACAAGCTCGTAAATATTTTATCCACTCCTCCTTTGATGATCCGTGACGTATGATATCGTCACAATATGCCTCTGTTTTTTGTAAATATTTCAGGATTTGTGACAAGATTCTATTGAACTCCGAAGGAGCCGTTTTATGCACAAACTCAGGCTATCAACTGTGTATGTGCCTTTGCGGGTGGACATTGTCTGTATTTTGGCGCTCTCCTTGTCAACTTTCAAGTGTAAGTACGCGTTGTGTGGATCAGGTTTACAGAAGAATTTAGAATTTCGTAGGCTATTAAGGACGTAATCGATTCGAGAAATTCGATGGTTTGCAGAGACTAGTCTTTCGTTCACCCCGCACTTGTAGTCAACACATAACCTCACTCCCCCGTCCTTTTTCGGTATACCAACTAATGGTGAACCCTAGTCACTAACAGCAACGGGGGATATTACCTCTTGTGCTTCAAGAGAGTCAACTCTCTCCTCAAACACATTTTTAAATTCTCACCTCTTTCCTCAAGCACATTTTTAATTCTTGAAAAATGGACTTCAACGAGGCAACCAACTAAACTGAAGTTTGTGGTGGAGGAGTCTGAGTATCTAGCTCTTTCAGCTCGATACCCAACCGTCGAATTCAAACACAACCCATTAGTGCATCGTGGCCAGAAGGGACAATAAATACTTCGCCTGGGATCGATTGATTTTTGTATGATACCGAGATGATACTTTTTCCTTACGCTTGATAATGTGATCAGAGTAGGATCGAAATGAATATCAGTTGGCTTGACAGGCAGATTTAAATTTAGATAGTTGAAATCATCTTCAGTGAGAAGCGAATATCGTGCACCTGAACCTACTTCAAAACGTTTAAGGACGCCATTAAGTAAGACATCGGCGTAGTAATTGTCTGATCGCGCCTTGACATCATAAAGGTCAAAAATAGTTTCAAATTTCCCTATACCATAATCAGAATCCGAGCTAGCATAACCAACTTCACGATCTCGCACTTGTTTGGTAGCTTTCATCTTTTGCAGCGATTGAAGCAGCATAGTGATGCAGAATTTTCCCACATGGCCGTCTTACCACAAATGTTACAACACAAGGAGTCACGAGGAGTACGGCTGTCCCTAACGTGATGGTTTTTTTGCCACATCGCAAACATAGGTTATCCAGGCCAAGTGAATAAAAGTCGATGTGGTCGAGACGCCCTCTGCTGGACTTTTTCCTAACATAATGCTTAGGGCTAGGAGTGCGAGTGGTACTTTGATAGGAAGGAGAATGACCGCGAAAACAGAATGCGCTTTGTGAGCGATGGGTTGCTGTCTGTAGTTAATGTTGATGAGACTTGGACACTCTATGAGGGTCTATAAGATCTGGAGAAGCTGGAGTCATGAGAATTTTGCTATCGATTCGGTAGGCTTCGAGAGATGTGGCTAAAGTTACTAACTAGTCGAATTTGGTTTTACCTGATTGAAGGAGATACTCTCGTATCCAATTATCCTTAAGGCCTCTGATGAACTGAGCTCTTAGATCTGAGATGATATCAGCTACAGATATGATTGAATTGCAAGTGCATTTCACATGGAATTCACAGTCATCCAAATTCTTACATTGCTACTACAAATTCTGCTATAGTTTCGTGTTCCTTTTGCATTGTTCAAAAAATAATGTTGAGATACAACGGTGTTCCTATGTGGTAACAACATCTTTTTGAAATCATTGATTAGCTGAGTCTATGAACGGTTTTTGATTGGGTTTTCATGCCCTAAAAATGCTGACAAATTATTGTAATGAATGGCGCCAATGGATGCATTTAGAGTTGTGCTTGTTTGGTTGGTGATGGAATATTTTCAACAAAAAGGTGATTTGGAACCTTTCCAAATAAGAAGTGAATTTTTTCCGATGCGTCAAAATTTTCGAAGGGAGCCATACTTGACACTTCTTGCGATTGAGAACTCACTGGTTGAATCGTCTGGGCATACTTTTCTGAGATAAAATTGCTTGAAGTATAGTCTCTTGAGAACCCTGGAATGATCTCTATACCTGAAAAAATTGTTCTGCGTTCATGTTTCCTCAATGCGTACTGGTAGATAAATAGAAGAGACTCTGCAGTTCCTCTTGCTCGTGAAAAGTTGATAAACTTTTCTTCTTCGTCGCCAAACTATTTTGTATTTCTGTGGTAAAAGATTAACCATTTACATAGAATAGTTGGCATGTTTTACGTATATATCAGTAACTATGAAGTAACGCAACATGCATTTCTATGAGTACTAAATATACTAGTTCTAATGTTATATTATGTATTATATAAATAAAATAACAACCGTACGAAGCCTTGCGAAGGTCTGAAACATGTTTTCTCTCGTAGACGATACAGTTAACTACCACTGCTGAAAATTTCATCACCGTCTTTCACAGTCTGTGGTGTCAGTGCCTTTTCAAACATTACCAGAAGACACGAACTTCCTATCACTCAACGACTGCGTTTGTTCAAACAAATTGTTTTGCACAGATGAACACTTATAGGAGATGGAATCCTGCGTTGAACGAGACCACCGCCAGCTCTCTTACTTTTTTCTTCGATTTTTGGTGATTTTTCAAAATTTGTGTTGCCTACCCACCCTATCGTGGATTCCCATGGAAGTGGGTGTCACGAAAACTTTGAAAAATCGCCGAAAACCTAATAAAAGAGTTGGAAGATGGCAGTGGTATCATTCAAAGCAGAATGTCTTCCTCTACATCTTTTTTGCCGGACACAAAACATTTAGGTCAATTTCAAAGGTCAAAAAGGGGGGCAAGTTATCAAAAATCGATTTCTTGGATCAAAGAAGCTATTTTACGTACCTATAAAGACATGGGATATATTCAGAATCAGCGCAAAATTTCCTATAACAATGTAGCTGAACTGGGGTTTTTCCCGAAAACCCCTTTTGGCCCGACTGTGCGCTGCCGTACGCCGCGCCGTCCCAAACTTTTCTCCGAAACTACTGGACCAAATTTTATGAAATTTGACTCAAAAATCATACATTGGTCGGGTATGAGCCAGTAACATTGGCATACATTTCGAGCAACCCTAAAATTTAGTAATTACGGGCTTAAATACTGAAAAATCGGGACCTCGAAAACTTCCAATGAAACAATGATTTTTTTTGGGGTTTCATTTTATGGATATCTTTCCAAAGTATCAGATGAAACCACTTGGGTTGAACGTTCATTCTTTTGCTCTCCCTATAAGCTAGAACTTTGGCAGGAAAAAAAAAAAAAAAAAAAAAAAAAACATGGGAGCATATTATAACTGGTGGAATATGACAAAAATCGCCTTGTAAGTACGACGCTCGTACCAGCTAATTTAATTCCAATGAAATTTTCATTTCACGAAACCGGCTTTTTTATAACTTTTGTCACCTGTAGTTTGACTTGTGAAGCGTTGATATTTGTTCTCTGTTGGTGAGTCAGCACTGAGTTGGAAAGTGTAGGTGTGTCATTCAATTAATTTCTCTTCGGTAGGCGTCTTCGTCAATGTTCATAGTTAATAGGGTTAATGTTTAATAGTCTTCGTTTTATAATTATAGACTAGTGTCTTGGGTGAAAGGGCTACCCAATTCAGAAATAATAAACCTTTGTGTGACAATTTGCAGTATTTTTGAATTTGTTGAGCTATTGGGAAAAGATGATTAGGGACGTTTAGAGATTGTTAACGATGGTTGAAGGGAAAAAAACCGAAGTTAGTGAAGAACATTGTCAATTTCCATGAAAATTTAATAAAGAGTTACAATGTCAAATCGAATTTTATGGTTAGGACATCATCAGTAACAAACAATAACTTGCTGATAACCTACTGGTGATTGCCATTTTTTCGTGGAAAGAGACAACGTATTTCAATCACTTCGATTTTGAAATGGGTTTCCACGATTTCGTCGTGAGTTACTTAGTTCGTATGGTTGAGGGGATCTGACAGACCCCTCAGGTGTACGAGTACACCTGTTTATACAAGTCGTATAAATGTGGCCGGTACAAGCCTATAAATTTCTGAAGCGAAATATCTTCCAAATGTTTAATAATAAAAACATTAGCGATAATGGTATTATAAAGGAGGAAGGAACAAAGAAACACATAAATTTCTTGAGCATGAATTATTTTGGAACGAGAAACATAAGAGTAGGAGGTCATAATCTTTACGTGAATCTTCCTAAAAACGAAAACTTATTTGGGTAAATAAATTATTTTCGCTAGTTACTTACTCAATAACTTTTCTATCCTTCATCAAAACACTTGAAACCACATATCCTAATGAAAACGAAACAAAAACACTCTCAATAGTCTTATCAGTTTTCGCTTGTCTCACGAGAGGTCCAAGAAGCGAAGGTTATAGAACTGTTCCGACGGCTGCCAGAGCGTATCAGCTGAACGTATTGCAGTCCTGAGATACGGGACGCATCGAGATACGTCGCAGCGTTACCTTGGTGCGCTACGTTTCCGGCCAAGGAATACGAATGCGTTTGCGGATGCGTTGCCGGTTTTGTCCCACTAAAACTCTCTAATCTACCAGCTGCTCTATCACCAACGACAGCGAAAGGGAAGGAACTAAAACGGCTTCGATTTCTACACTGTCTTTATCGTACTATGCAATGAGAGATCACGTTCTCATGATGCTATTTATGAGCACCAGTCGGTTATTTACTTCGCACCCCGGTCTTGTGCCAAGCAAAAACTTTCTCCTGTCATGTTGGATTCATGATGCCGGGGAGAAGCCAGCTCAGACTCCGAATTAGTTTTTTTGCGGCAGCTGTAACCCCAAATATGATTACGTGTTGTGGAACGGGTACAATGGGTACAAATGTTACTCGCGAATCAGGAATGCGGCCCTAATCCAGTTCCCAGTCCCAGAGTTAATTTCAAGCAACAGTGGTTGTTGTTGAAAATGAATCGCTCCCGCCGATTTGCCAGTGTAGCTAATACGGTTGCCTCACGTTAATGAACTCGAGTAATACGGCCAAAGGGGTAGGAGGGGGAGGGAAGGGGGATACGGGCACAAATCCTCGCAATTTACTTCACATCAACCTCTCGGGCTCCCTTTAAAACCTGCTTCGAAGGTTGGGATTAATCTATGTATAGTTGATGAGGCGCTTTTCCTCCTGTTAGGGGAATGCAGTGAATAATTCACCGGTAACGGAGCTCGGAGGGAGTATTATTCCGTGCGCGAACCCGCAGGCGTAATCCTGCCTTAATTTGAGCGTTGTAAACATCCGCGATATTACTGAATAACTTGTTTTTTCTTGTTATTTTTGTGAAGAACGCCGTGGTTGAAACGAAACTATAAACAACAAGAATTCAAAATTTACATGAAATCACAACTTAATAACTTGGATGAATTGTTGAATTTATGAATTATGTATCACATAACATTTAATGATAACGATTTTTTGCAAATAAAATAGGTATTTCCGCCAATAAAATTGCTCTTTTTGAACATGACATTTTTTTTTGGACATCAGATTGGTCTTTTTGAAAATAAAAATGATTTTTTCAAATACAATGAGTCATTTTGCAAATAAAATTTTTGTCTTATGCAAGAAAAAAGTTTTCTTTTGTTTATTTCTTCTAACGAGCCTTATTTCAACAGTTTTCATCCGATTTTGATGAAATTTTCATGGAAAGTGCAGGTTAGGATGCATATTGTCCGTAAATTACTTCAAGCATAATTTTTTCCCACCCTAGTCGTCAAATCTTGCTCAAATTTGGTGCTTAGTTGGGGAAGATGGTTTAATTATTCCATATAAATTTCAACATGATTCCCGCGCATGCGCGAATGTGTAATCCCAGGAACAGTGTTAATTTTTAGTTTTTATCAGATTTTGATGACATTTTCTGGAAATGTGGGGCTTAGGCTGTGGATTGTTCCCTACCATTTTTCCCGTTCGCATTCACAAGTAATGACGTTTCTTCCAATAAAAATGTTCCATTGCCATTTCACTTTTTTCGTCCAACCTCGAATTCGAATATACTACATATGTTTTCCCTCTCATCATCCTAGTACTCAGGTGTTATGATAGATCCTTATGGGTTATAGTGTGATGTGATTCTCACGAACATGAAGAGGGAGGAAAAAAATAAGGCATCAAGTGCCAAAATGGACACAAAAAGGTCGGATTTCATGAACATTCTGTCACTTGCTTAGTATTTAAAATGAACTTTGGTTGGGGAAGTGCTGTAAGGATTTTTCTTCGATTTGAAAGGAGTGTTCAAGTAATAAAACAAGTTTTTCGATGTTCTTTGAATCATTTACATTTATTCTTATTGATTTAAAAAAATTAAATCTGTGAATTACATTGATATGTTAATTTTTTCCAACATGTTCTCTTGAAAATCCAGTTAGACAAAGATATTTTTGAAAGCACAAGAGAAAAAAAAAGTTTTGAAAATCTAATTAAAAAAGGGCTTTTCTTAAAATTAAAATTTGTTTTCTCGATCACTTGATTATACTGTCCTAATATTTCCCTGTGTTTCTTTTCCGAAAAAAAGGTAGTATAATTTCACCCCTTATTATTGGGTAAGATCATCCTACAGAAAAAAATTTCCATCTCCCACTCCTCTAAAAAAAAAAAAAAAAAAAAAAAAAAAAAAAAAAGTTTTGAACCATAATCTGAAAGAGGATGAGTAAGGCAAAGTAAAATTGAATTTTTTAGGAAATTGATCCGATAGTAGAAACAAAATTTTTATAATTTTGGAAAAAGTGGTGTAATCTGGAATTTACTAAATAAATTCATTCGTAATAATACTAATTTTATCTGCAAAAAGTCTAACCGCCTAAAAGATAATTTTATTTAAAAAAAATACCACTTTTATTTGCAAAAAGATCAACTTTTTTGCCAATGCTGTACAAAAGTTGAAATAAAACTTTCGATAATATACAAAGTACTCACAGAACCTGCAACTTGAAAATTCTAAATAGAACTCAGCAAATATATCCTGAACCTATCTCCTAACAATTTTTCATTAATTAAATGAATCTAATCTACAAATAACAGCAGTACTTGATTTGTAATAACTAACCAACCATTGCACTGTTCAAAATCTGTTCTCTCTCTTTCTAAAAAAAAAAAAAAAAAAAATGTATATATATATATATATATATATATATATATATATATATATATATATATATGTATATATATATATATATATATATATAATAACATAAATAGAGAAATAAAAAATAACCTAGCACTCATTACACATTTTGCTAGAAATAACGCACATTTTTGTGCTCTCGAAAATTCTGATGGAGGGAAATTTTTTCATTTATTTCTCGTAGATTTATTGGAGTTCCAATTTGAAATCACAAATTGGATTTAGAATAAGAAATGAAAAATTGGAGTTCCGATTTGAAATTACAACTATAATCCTATTTTGTGTATGCGGAAATGAGCAAAAATGTCACATTTGGATTATATTCAAAATTATGGGGAGTAAAAGTACGAATTGTTTTGAAAAACGCATTAACAGAGTTTGGTAATGGCAAAGTTGGTAGGATACCCTGTATATGTATTCGAGATTAGCGGAACATTTCGTATGAGAATTGTTCATCAAGTAGTTGTGGTCTTGTTGTTGGTCAGTCAGATCCGTTCTTGGGCCCTCTATGCACCTGTACCTTCATAGTTGCCTCCACCTCTACTCACTCCATACATTTGGATGTCCCTAAGAACGGATATGCAATAACCCGCAACACTTCCCGGTCTTGAAGGTGGGGAATACTCCTAGCGCCGTGTTGTAACCTTGGGCAAATCCTTCATTGGAGCGGAATTTTTCGGCTTGGACGGGTCTGGACTAGTCTGAACAAAACAATCACGTGAAGAGATGTGCACCCTCTGCACTGGGGCTAGACCAATAGCCAGGAAGGACCGTCGGTCTGGTTGGGTCTGGTATGGTCTGGAGAGAATCAAACGAATTTTTTAAAACACAGAATGTGTTTTTACCCAAGAATGATAAAGTTATAAAACATATAAATAATAATATAATATAATAAAATTTATATAATGTATAAAATATATAAAACTGATGATAAAGTGATGCAAACCAAAAACTGAAAGCCAGCCGGTGAATAAAGCATTTTCTATGTTATTGCATTTTAGCAGTCTGCCCAAAGCCTGAAGGGCCGAGGTTATTCATTAGATTTTTTCTTATACAAAGTACTGCCGCTACCGTCAGCTCTTGCGTGTAGGTATGATTCCAACCTCACTTTGTTAACTAGAATTCTTCTTGTTGTTCCAACAGTAGGTTGTCCTTTTCCAGTAACAAATGAATTAAGTAACACTTGAATTTAGCTGTTTCTCAAGGGAATCAAACAGTTCACAGAACAATGTATGTCTAGAGGAATTCCAGAAAGAATTGTGCAGCTTACTTACAAAATGTTAGTTGTTAGTGCTGATGTAATGCATGGGAGAACGTTCTGTTTAGCATCCAAAACTCTGATAGTGTGATTATATTGGAATAGAAATAGGATAAGTAGAGTACTTGGGGATGCTAGAACTGCCTGAAGTATCAGACTAAAGCTAATTAGCATCCAGCCATTATCCTCCTTTCAACGAATGCACTTTCCAGTTTTTTTTTCTGATTCAGATAACTGCAGACCTGTAAAGAAGTGAGGTCGTTAGTTGTTCGTTAGGATGAGATGGGGGTGCGGGGGGCACTTGAGAGGCGTCTCCGGCTCTGCTGGAACTCCTATTGTTTAAATGCACTTGAGGGAGCCGCCTTCCAAAGGCTGAAAATCCCCCAGACCAGCCGAGGGGGGCGGAGTTACAAGAAAGGCGCTGATGAACTGTATGGTGGCGCAATTTGCTGATGACACAGCTATTATGTTGACGGGAGGTCGCTACACCCTCCGCACGGCTCCCCAGCGTGCGCTGAATAAGGTTTCAGCTGAAGGGGGCCGGCGGCGCAGCTCGCTGAAAATTCCTCCCTTTATACGCGGAGATTTCCCCGTGAACGAGTCTAACCTCTCTTCGACCCACCACTATCTTTCTATAGAGGATTTACCGAGCATTCGCTATTTACTGAGCGTTGTAACGGAAAGACCCTCTAGAGGAGCGGCTCGAATTACCAGTATCTAACAAATGATGTAGATTCTTCAAAAAACAAGAACCAAATGTGTCTCCCACGCCTGAAGAGAAAGTCGAATAAAACCATAAATAAAAAGGTCATCAATACTGAACATTATTATCACACAACGGTTTAAAAACATATAAAATTGCTCGTTCTTTCTTTCGTGCCAAATCTTCAAAATGTATTTCTAATCCGATTTAATTGGTAAAATTTACTCCACATAGTCGACTTATGGGGACAAATCTTATGGGGCTGATGATAAACAGGGCCCTAATCCACTTGGGTTTTGGTAAACTATAACCGAGACTTCATGCTACCCCTTCCTTCTAACTAAAAAAACTGGGCCCAACCAGAGACTACCTGGACTAGAGGAATTTGAAAGAAGTAAACGGGGCCCAAGACTTCATCCTACCTCTTCCTTCTAACTAGAAAACTGGGCCAACCTGAGACTACCTGGACTAGAGGAATGAGAAAGAAGTAAACGGGGCCCAAGACTTCATCCTACCTCTTCCTTCAAACTAAAAAAACTGGGCCCAACCAGAGAGGACCTGGACTAGAGGAATAAGAAAGAAGTAAACGGGGCCCAAGATTTCTTCCTACCCCTTCCTTCTAAATAAAAAACTGGGCACAACCTGAGACGTACCTTTATTGGAGGAATGAGAAAGAAGTAAACGGGGCCCAAGACTTCATCCCACCTCTTCCTTCTAACTTGAAAACTGGGCCCAACCTGAGACTACCTGGACTAGAGAAATGAGAGAGAAGTAAACGGGGCCCAAGACTTCATCAAACCTCTTCCTTCTAACTAGAAAACTGGGCCCAACCAGAGACTACCTGGACTAGAGGAATGAGAAAGAAGTAAACGGGGCCCAAGATTTCATCCTACCCCTTTCTTCTAACTAAAAACTGGGCCCAACCTGGTACGTACCTGGACTAGAGGAATGAGAGAGAAGTAAACGGGGCCCAAGATTTCATCCTACCTCTTCCTTCTAACTTGAAAACTGGGCCCAAGCTGAGACTACCTGGACTAGAGAAATGAGAAAGAAGTAAACGGGGCCCAAGACTTCATCCAACCTCTTCCTTCTAACTAGAAAACTGGGCCCAACCTGAGACGTACCTGGACTAGAGGAATGAGAAAGAAGTAAACGAGGCCCAAGACTTTATCCTACCTCTTCCTTCTAACTAGAAAACTGGGCCCAACCTGAGACGTACCTGGACTAGAGGAATGAGAAAGAAGTAAACGGGGCCCGAGACTTCATCCTACCCTTTTCTTCTAACTAAAAACTGGGCCCAACCTGGTACGTACCTGGACTAGAGGAATGAGAAAGAAGTAAACGGGGCCCGAGACTTCATCCTACAGAAAGATCTGGTGGAGGAGTGCTCCAACCTGAAAGTAGAGTTGATGATGGTAGGACTGTAATTGATGTATTGAGAAGTAAGCATCCTGCCCAGTACAGTCGGGCACCAGACAACTTTATCACATGCGACTTCCTTCCAATGATGACTGACGTAGATGTAGCCTCTAACCATATGGAAGGTGTAGCTCGAAGATTGAGAGGAAGTGCAGGCCCTAGTGGTACAGACGCCGAGCAATGGAAAAATATGCTGTTGCGTTTTGGGGCTCACAGTCTTCAACTCAGGGAATCAGTGGCGTCCCTACTGAGGTGGATGGCAAATGGGATCGTGGACTGGAATCGGATCAGAGCCATATTGGCTAGGAGAGGCGTGGCACTTGACAAGTGCCCAGCGATTAGACCGATTGGAGTAGGCGAGCTGCTTCAGCGTATTTGTGCCAAGACCATGGCCCTAGTAACAGCAGAGGACCTGAAAGAAACATGTGGTTCAGAGCAACTCTCAGCAGGGATCAAATCAGGCATAGAAGGCGCAATACATTCAATGGTGGAACTATTCGCTGAGGAGGAACAGTAGTGCCTTTTGCTGATTGATGCAGCGAACGCGTTCAACACAATGAGTAGACCTCTTGCACTGTGGAACGCTCGAGTGTACTGGCCAAGATGTGCTCGGTTCTTGTTTAATACGTACTGAGGTTTTCCAATAATTTTGTTCCGGCGCTGCACTGCCACAGTTCTAAGTCAAGAAGGTACAACCCAAGGAGACCCCTTGGGTATGTTGATGTATGCAGTCGGAACCCTCCCATTGATCAAGAGCCTGAGGAATCATCAGTGGAAGCAGAATTGGTATGCCGATGACTCTGCATGCACCGGAAGGCTAAGAAATGTAAGGCAGTGGTTTGATCTCCTCCAACAGGAAGGGCCCAAATGGGGTTATCATCCTGAACTCGAAAAATGTTTCCTGGTGATAAAGGAAGGACTAGAGCAGGAAGCAGAGAGAATATTTGGCGATCTGGAAATGAAAGTCGTATATGGAAAAAGGTTCTTAGGAGGAGTTATTGGACCAAGTTCTTTCAAAAAGCTCTTCGTTCAAAACAAAGTTGAAAAATGGATGGAAATGATTAAAACTTTTTCTATTGCAGCAAAAAAAAAGTCCGCAGGCAGCGCATGCTGCTTTCACAAAATCATTCCAGTTTGAATGGGCCTTCTGTCAGTGCGTGATACCAGGATGCCATGAAGAGTACAAACCCATAAAGGTTGCAATTCGCCAACATTTTCTACCTTCACTTTTAGGGCAAGAAATCACGAACGATGAAGCAGAAATTATGGAACTTCCCGCCTAATTAGGGGGTTTAGAAGAGCAGTGGAAATGTTGACCTCTTCTATAAAAGCCGCCCATCCGTTAAATTATGGAGAACACTGTGACCATGTTGATAAAGTCTTGAAGGAGGAGAAGAAGCGTCGAACATCTCATGATGGTCTTCACAGTCTTGAGCTGATAGCCAGACTGCAACCACATCAACAGCGAGTGCTAAGACGCATAATTGATGAAAATGTATCACAATGGCTCACAGTGCTCCCAAGTTTTGCAGACGGTTATGACCTGTCAGCCAATCAGTTCAGGGATGCACTCACCATTAGATATGGTCGAACACCCCTTGGTCTACCAAGTAACTGTGACGGATGTGGTGCCATTTTTAATGTATCGCATGCCCTGAACAGCAAAAAGGGAGGATTGGTGAAGTGGGGTCATGATAGTGTGCGGGATGACACAGCAAGGCTTGCAGCGCTGGCTTGGGGAGGAGTTACCACTGAACCAGTGCTACGTGAGACCAGTGGTGAAAACTCGGCTCTGATTGCTGATATTAAGGTAGAAGGAGTCTGGGAGAGTGGGAGGCCGGCGTTCTTTGACAATCGCATTATTAATGCTGACGCCGCCTCTCACTATTCCCAAGACTGGTCGAGTGTGGCAAACGCAGCAGCCAGGGAGAAGCACCGGAAGTATGACCAGGCTGCTGAGGACTTAAGAGGGTCATTCTCGCCTCTCATGAACTCGTGTGATGGAGTCTTGCATAAAGAATACGGAGTATATGTGAAGAAAATTGCCCACACCCTGGCCGAAAAATGGAAAAAGGCATACTCCCAAGTTCTTGGCTGGGTGAGAGTTAAACTTCAATTCTCCATCATACGAGCAGTTTCACTCAGGCTACGTGGAGCACGTCGAAAAGTGAGGTCAATTGGCTTGGAAGATGGAGCTGCCCTCACACTACTGGAAGACTAACAAAGAAAGTGACACCTACCACAAGAAACAAACATTTTCGACCCCCCCCCCCCCCCCCTTCCTTCCAACATCTTTGAGAATCGCTGGAATGTAAAAGAAATAATAATAATAAATTTCTTTAAATAAAAAAAAAATAATAACATATGAGAAAGCGTTAAGCTCTTGGATTTGTTTCAGAATGTCTCAAAACGGATTTCAATGAAGAGCATTTTCGACAATTTTGATTTTAAAATGTTTGGAGCCATTGCAATGGCTTCATTTTCTACGAAAACTTGCTAAAATTACTAACATTCGCTCATATGGTCATGCCGGATTACACGAATTTTCACGCTGCGGTTGATGGTCAAATCTACTTTCATGCTATTTGGCGTTAGCTTTGAGCAGGCTGACAAGGCTCAACCACGTTCCATGTCTTAAACGTTGGCAGGCGTTGGATTTTTCCGCACATGATAGCATTTTTTTCCCGGAAGCGCATTGGGAAAATAGCGTAATACCACTCTAGGGAATTCCGTGCAGCGTGGAACACCATAGATTTTCCTCCCTGAGGGAAACATGGTGACCCTTAGTTGTCTCTTATACCGTCATAGACTCCTCTTCGCCTCTGAGAATCCTCTGATAAGGCCCTTCCTCCCTTTATTGTGTTTGAAATAAACTTGGGAATTTTATAGGTTTTTTACCCCTTCCTCTCATCCAGCGTTCCTCTCATGTCTGCCCTTCCTTCCTTAACTTTATCCCTGCCAGGGCTCCTTGCATTATCAGCGACGGTATTTTATGCCCTCGTTGTGTTCTTTCTCGTCATTAAACCGTGAAAAGTCCGGGTGCGCCATCTCGGAACGGGGTCAACCAACATGTGCTTTGAAATATATCGAACTCTAAGCCGTCTCATTGTTCACTCCCTCTAAATTAGTAGGTACTGATAAATAAAGCACTCTAACAAATTGACTATAACCTATATTGATAGTGAAACCCCTTATTGACTATACTCACTATAGGATTAAGAGCACATTTTCTATAAAGCACATTTTCTATAAAATTAGACATATAATCCCGAGAAATACGATAAAACTCATCTATTGCAGTTTACTACAATCTGACTTTCAATATATCTTTAATAGCTGGGGGATACATATACATACTCCTCTCACATAGATAAACTATTGGGTCCTCTGATCAAGTGGCTACGTGAAGTTTGAGATATTGTACGAATGTTCGCCAACAAACTCGATTTCTGATGATTTGACAGAGACTGTCGTCAGTGACGACGACGTCATATTGTCTTCAAGGGCAACTTCAACAGCTTATATAATGGTTTCAATCGATTTTCTGTGGCGAAAACTATTGAAAACGATACCAAACTTGATTTTTGGTTGATTTGACGGCGATCAACGTCACTGACGACAAGTTCCTGTCACCAAAAACTATCCAGCTGATTCCGGACATCTAAACAGCCTACCTACCAAATTTCAAGTTAATAGCTCTAAATTGCGGCCTGTAGCGCGGAACATTGAAGCTCGCACGCACCCAAGCACGCTGACAAATGCTAGTCGAGTCAAAGTAGAGACTCACTTCGTATAAGTAAAGTAATGTCCTTATTATCATTTAGGACGTCACGTCTAAATGTATTTGAAATCGCAAACCTATTTAACATGAGAGAACTACCTGTTAAAAATTAAGTTGTGAAATTCTACAAGGATTCACAAACCATGAATTCTAAACGTAATAAAATACCACGAGACATGCAGTTTCAAATATTAATGTCACCAAGACCGAGATTTATTTAACGCTGTCCACTCATAACCCAAAATTTATTATTGCCTTTTGTCTACCAATATAGAAACGCATTGGTTTTCACTTTCGAGAGATAAACAATTTTTCTTCTACAAAATCAAAATTTTCACTTGCATTTTACGTTTTAGACCATTTGAAACAACTTTCGTACCGTGTCAGACTGTCTGAGTCCGGGACGTCCCTGTAATACGTGCATTACATATCAATATGGGCCTATCCTCGTAGAATGTGCACAATTTGTTCACTGAAACCTGAACACAGAACGAAGATCTGTGACCTTTTCTTGTGTGAAGTATTGAGGTGGTGTGATTGGTTAGGTACTGGAGCGATATAGGCACATATCCCCTACTGATTAGTGAATATTGGCAGACTATTTTTATCAACTAGCATTAAAATGGGCAGCACTTCCCAAAATATCGATTGGAATACAATTTGTGCTCACATTGATTCAAAACGCAACAAAGGTACCAATTTATCCAACCCCCCCCCCCCCCCCCGAAGGATTTTTTCCCGCTAAAGGACCGGAAAAGACTTGAGACGCTCTTCCAAGCCGAACTTGCTGAAAAGGAGATTCCGCTAACAAACTCCCTCCAGCCACTGGATCTGCCTCTCTATCTTCCCAAGCGTTGAAAAGTCTCGAGGAAAACGCCGAGGCAAATTGGATTAAAAGCAAGCGCTCCCAAGACACTGAAGCGTGACGCCTGAATAAAAGCTCCGGCGAGTATTTGCATTTATATTGTGAATTAGTTACGTTGATAACTGAGAGTTGGGGAATCCAAAAAGAAGGAAGGACGTCTCCCCTTCCGTTCTTCGGTTTTTCCTGCATTCATTTTAGTTTTCGCGCAAAAATCACTGGGATTCAATCAAAATACAAATACGCCAGATTAGATCTTTTACACAGCTTATCCGCTGGGTTTTCATCTTTGGGTTCTATTGGCCATTGGAGTTGGACCGCTAAAACCCGATGTTACAATACCCTTTCTCCTCGTCCGTTGGTTTTATTCGTTATTTGCGTTCACAAACGGAATACGGGTTGAAGTTATGTTGACCAAAGACGATCACAGAACACAAAACATTTTCTCGGATGGAACCCATCTCACGAAATGAAACGCTCCTGAGCTTTACACAATCATAAACGAAAACGTTGAACCAAGATATATGGTATACATTTGAAAGGTAAATTTTAAAACGCTGGAACCTATTACAGATAGGTTTATTGTTTCTATACTAGCTAGATATTCTGTGCTGATCGCTGTACTATATCGTACGTATATAGATAGTTTATACTTGCTAGAAAACGGAATATGATCACTCCATATCAGCAAAAGTTCAGCCTTCTCCTCTTTCAACACTAAAACCTCTCTGGAGAGCGAATGGGTTACGAAAGAATTTCATAAATTTTTGTTCAGTAGTTAAAAAAAAAGCTAATAGAAAGATAAAAAAAAAAAAAAAAAAAAAAATTCGAATCTACATATTGCAAAACGTAAACCAGTAGAAGAAAAAAGGAGAGTGCGGCGAGACCCTTCCAGCCCTTCAAAAGGGCTGAAATTGGAAATTTGATTAGAGAACCCCCTTCTGAGTCTGTGAAATTTAAATTTGGAGGCGATTTGACAGTTAGGGTAGGCGTGAGAGGGATTTGATAAATGTAGTTATCACACAATGGCTAGTTGGGTTATGCACCTGTCCCCACTCCATTGATTCTAGCTGCCAGATATGCCATCTACCGAAACCACTAAATAGGTTGGTTCTCTAATTCATTCAAAGGGTAAAATAGGTAGCATTCTACAAAGTAGTAGAACCGAGTTCATATACTATCAAGTATGAGTGACATTATGCTAAAGAAACAAGGAATGAAAGTACCTAATATTTGATAAGAAGAAGTTATTAAAAATAATTTCAATTTATTGTGGGATGGATTTTTTGTTTTGGAATTTGTTCTCTGACTAAGAGGAAAAATTTGGACAGTACATTCAACTATTGAAGATTTCAATATGCTTTAGGAAAATAATGAAAAGTAAGGTTCACTTGCCTACCGGAGATCAGATGATGAGGGACAACTTTTTCCAACTATCCTTTGACTGACAATATAACGCCAATTTTACTTCCGAGTCTACCTATAGGAATAGCGGAAGTGTTGCTTTCACTTTCGGAAGAAAAACAATTTTCGGTCTCCAAAATCAAAATTTCTACTTTCATTTTACGTTTTAGACAATTCTGAAGAACTTTGGTTCCGTGCCTGTCTGTCTGTATGTGTATGTTTATTTGTTGTGTGCCCACAAATCCTTGTAACAAGCTTATTTTCCACAGTTTTCATTTGATTTAGATGAAATTTTCAGGGAATTTGCGGGCTAGGGAGTATACGGTCTTCTATTAGTTTCATTATTACATGCGCAAACGTAAATTCCACCAAGCGCCATTTTCTAACGCCCTAGTCGTCCGCTCTCGCTCAAATTTTTATTATAGTTGAGGGATAACGATTTGATCCACCCATATAAATTTCAACATAGTTGTTTCGTAAATAGTTACTGCGCATGCACCAATGTGAAATCTTTGTAACGACCTTAATTTTCACAGTTTCATCAGATTTTGATGAAATTGTCAGGCAATAATCGGGTTAGGTTGCAGATGGTCCCATATCAGTTTCATAGTTGCCAAATTAATACTTCACTCTGCGCATACGCAAAAGGATTTCCCATTATGCTCCATGTTTTGACACTCTAGTTGTTCGATATTGCTTAAATTTGGATGATAGTTGGGAGAAGACGAGTTTATTACCCCATATCAATTTCAACATAATTGTATGATTAATAGCTACTACGCATGCGCCAATGTGTAATCCTTGTAATGACCTTAATTTCCACTGTTTTCATCCAATTTTGATGAAATTGACAGTTAATGCGCTATTTAGGTTGTAGTTGTTCCCGTACTTATTTTATTGTTCTCATCAGTTCATTGTGCGCATGCTCAAACGTATATTACATTGAGTATAATTTTTTTCTTAATTGTTCAATTAAGGCGTCTCTCACTTCTTGATTTACTCTATTCCGCTAAATTATTTTTCAAGATCATTCACAACTTTTCAATGATCTATACATTCATGATATGTCAACGAGGAAGCTATGTGCCACACTCAACTTCGCAGACGTGTTTAGTATCCTCTTCCTCCTGCCTCTCGTAATTATCGGCCTTGGCGTTTCGGGGGCCCTTCGTGAGCGGTCATTTTGTTCGAATATCAGGGCTTTCGGGGGTTTTTGTTACTACACGTTTCGGATCTTCTTATACCTCCCCGTTGTGACGGTATATTCGCCTTAGGATTATAAGGCAAAATTTCCTAGTTTCTCGTGCCCTGTTCGTACTTACCTGTAGGTCCGTTCTGTTCCAAATTTTGAGGCGAGCTTTAATTTAATCCTTTCCTAACATTTTGTCACTCGCTCACCCTTAATTACCAATTTTTCCAAATTCGTTAATTTACCCCCCCCCCCTCCTCAACTGTGAAAACTTTACCTAATTGGTCTAGCGCCTCCAAATTTTCGGTCATCCCTTTTCTAGCTGCCCTCTATTCCACACCCCACTCACCCCGTCCGTATCTCTACCCCTTCCCGACCTCAAATTGCCGTTGGGTTTTAACTACACTTTCCAAAACCCTCTCACGCCTACCCTAGTTGTCGAGCCGCCTCCAAATTTATAAATTTGGCTTTAATAAAATCCCGAATTTAAGCCCTTTTGAAGGGCCGGAAGGGCCTCGAGTCACCGCACTCTCCTATTTCTACTACTTAAACCACCAACTTTTGAGAGAAGCTTAATCAATTTTTTCTTGGTCGTTTACATAGGTTCATTCAGGTTAAGTCTGATGTTTGGCAGTTCGATTTTTGACTTAAATGTAACCAGCTCGAGTTGACAAACACTACCCATAAAATCAGTGAAAGGAAGAAAGGTATACAGGCATGCACCAGGTTAGTCGCACAACAAAAGGGGATATAACATGCTCTTTTTGGTTAAACCTCTTTTTGGTTAAAGTATGCATCGTGGAAGCAGGTTGGCCTGCTGGCCTGTCTTTTGCAGGCCACCCTCGGCCTGTTTTCCCTCCTCCCTTTCGGTGAGAAAACCAACCCCTGGCGGTATTATCCTAGTTGCATCTTTTTCTCCCCCCTTACGCACACTCACATAGTCTACGGGTGTTAGCCAATTAATTATCTAAACCTATTTATCTGTAAGGCTAACTGACTGGTGCTTACTTGATTGTTTCTTTTTGTTTTTATTGAATCAGTCTTACTGTCTGCTGTATTTGAATGTACACTCTGCCCGTATCGTTCTAAAAGTGCATAAGATTGGAAAAATGCCTTTTTTTGGTTCATCAGCTCAAATTCGAGAACGGAAATAAGATCCCCCCCCCCCATACTCCCCCCTTTAGGTAGTCCAAAAATGTTTGGATTTTCCCCCTGATTTTTATTTGCTTGAAACTTAGTATCAGGCACCCTAAAAATGCTCTCCATGTTTTGCTTTGATGTCTCAAAAACCTCTGAAAAAAGTTAGCAGGGGTTAATTTTACCCTATTCTACAACGTTTTACACTTATGATCCACCCTGACTGGTATGAACTATTAAAACATTCAGAATGTTGAAAACTTTCGAAATAAAAGTGTAGTATTTAAATATAAATTTTTTAAATCAGGTCTATGAATCGAAGGAGGACCACTCGAAGAATTGAATGACTAATCATTCACGCTCCAAAAAGGTCTTAGAAGAAGGAGAACAATATATATATCCTTATGAAAGGTTTGTATATGATTTTGGTAAGAGTAGTGAATAGATCATGATTTTCCTGGACCCCCCCCCCCCCCCCCCCCACACACACACACACACACAACCATTAAGACCTAAGATGAATGCCCTCCGTCTACAAACACACACACGCACACTCAAAATCATAATAAAATATGAACTTTTTTTACAAATTGGTTGAAAATATTACGGTATATCAGATTACCTCTTCTCCCACCCTAATGAACTTTGATTTATTGAGAAGGGTCTAATCGAGAGACCAAACACTCAACGCAATAAAATACCCGAAAAAAATATACGAGTATATCAAAATCGGTTGAGAAAACATGAATTGTAAATTTCACTTCCCCCTCTATCACTCCTCTTCACAGAAATCCGTCATCAAAATAAAATCCTCGATTTTTAGTACATCTTAACCGAAAGATTACAAAAAGATTATGAGAAAAACGAAAATATCATGGTTTATCGGGATTATCCCCTTCATTTACCCCGCCGTCAGTAAATTTGAACTTTCCATGGGTTGCTAAATAATTGGACTAAAATCCGGATCGAACAGGAAACAGTGACGGAAATCAGATGAAAAATAGTGAGACTACCAACACGTTGAGATCCGGCCGTGGATAACATTTATCGAAATACCTAGTTATTGTTTGTTTTGTTTTTCCAGGATTATTTGAATAATTTGAACCCACCTTATTTATTTAATTTTAGTAATAAATACTCGAACATTTCTTATACATGCAATTTGAAAATACATTAAAATTTAGAATTACCTAATTGGTGGCAACATATGAGAACCAAATAGATCAGTGCTCACGAAGTGATTCACATGATAGCACGTTCAACGCCGTCGCGTCGCCGCGCGGGCAGGGTCACGTGACAACTTCCGCGGATTTCATTGGTTCGCCGTCTGAACGCGTAAACGCCCGAACGCGCAAATCCACGGAGGACACGGCGTAAGAAATTTGATACCATTCGCGCTCTCCGACGTTGAGTAATTATCTTCCTATTATTTTTCAAAGTTTGCACTCGTGACGTTACACTGGAAGGCAAGGGGTGTCAAGCCGAGGTGGGAGGGGTGCTTTGACGTCACCAGTGTGCAAAACTTCGAAAAAGCATTGAAAGAAAACTACTCACCGTAGATGAGTGCGGTTGATGCCAAACTTCTTAGGATGGAATCTTCTTCCATTTAAAAATAGCTAAAATACCTTTTTCAAACCTATGGGTTAGGCTCGTTGTTGTGTTCATGAGCGGAATATCGACCTAGTAAATTTTGTTCTCAAGATTTGGTTACTAAGAGCCTGACTCGTGTTTCACCTTCATCCTATCACAATAGAACGGCGCACGATATCTCTCTACTGATTGGCCGTGGTTATACTTTTCAAACGTGAAAAAAAGTGGAAATACGAAGGAAAAAGGTTCTATATCGGACCCCATACAATACCCCAACTCTGTGCCCCTCCCACTCTTTCGTTTTTCTCCAACTAAACCATCTACCTCAGCGCTTTTCACTCCAACGCTCGCTGGAAAAGGAAACTAGGTCGGGAGTTCAACTCCGTTAAAATAAAAAATAGAAAAAAAGAAGAAAAAAAAAAAAAAAAAAAAACCGTACCTAGTCTGGGGAAAATATAGGGTGGAAATTGGATGGGAAATCTTGGTCGGAGGGAATTTTCTCCCTGAATCAAAACGAAGTCGGTTTTAATTTCGTAGTAAAACGTATATCAGGGCTGACTTTGAATTATTTAGCGATCCAGCCGTTTTGAACCTGGTGGTGCGAGGTGAACTAAATAATTTAGAGGCGGAAGGAATAGAAATGATAGCAACCGTTATTTGAAGCGAGTCTCTTTTATTCCTGTTTCAGGTTGATGGATATTTTAGCCAAACTAGTTAAGTTATTAGGAAGTCCCTCTGAAGCTGTCTTATAGGCAAGGCTTCGTTAATAAGAGGGACGCCTATTGGAATTAATCTAGGGGGTAGGGGACAACCCAAGCTTGGGAAAAAAATAACCGCATACTAATCCATTTCAGACCATTTTAAGACCGAATCCGTGAAAAAAAACCATAGCTGTATGAGTGTGTGTGTGTATGTGTGTGACAAATTTTGCCCAGGTCACAATTCTCAAACGATTTTCGAGATTCATTCTTTATTCGATCCCAATTTCAGTCTAGCTGAGCAACAGATCCCGGAAAATGGACGGGGTAATAGTCATAAATCATGATTTTTTTTTCACTAAACTCGTCAGATTTTCCTGATTCTTTTTTGTTCAGCTATGAATTCGGTCAAGTTTCAGAAGGTATATGAGGAGTTTCAGATTTGATTTCATGCTGGATGTTTTATGATGGCAAATTAATAATGATGGCAGGGCTACTAGGGGAAGGTCAATTCCCAGAAATCATGATTTTTTTTTGTTATTTTAATTTTCACCAAAATTATATACAATCCTTTCATAGGGACTTGAGGGCCCTGTGATGCATGCATTTTTACCTCAATTCACACAAACGCACGCACGAATCAGTGAATGAAAAATAGATCTTAAATTATCAGTGGATTAATTGAATTTGTTTTACTTTGATGTACCTACCTTTATGTATTTATTATATTAGTGACATGGTTATGATTTAAATGCCTGTAATCTATCAGGGAGCAGGCAGAATAATAAAATCCCTTCTTGCAGGGTTACTGTTAGAAGGAAAAAGGGAGAACCCACACAAACACACACACACAGACACACACACATACACTTTTTTTTTTTTTTTGAAACCTCCCCTCAAGGACGGAGGGGGCACGCCATTAAATTGAAAAATAAACAAATAAAATAAAAAAAAAGTGGGGAGGACGCCCAGGTTTACCCGACGCCGGCTCTAGGGATAAGGGAAGTTGCAGGACGAAAACTACCGATGATATTGAAATCGGGCGGTAGTCTCCAGGCCTACTTCCCCCTTTCTTTGGGATGAAAATTGTCTGGGCACGGGTCAACGCTTTCGGGGGTCTTCCAGATAGTAGTAACAGGTTGAGGATGAGCAGCCTAACATTCTTTGGAGCTTTATTCCAGCGTCGGCGGGAACACCATCAGGTCCAGCAGAAGTGGAGTTTTTGACACGGCACTTATGTGCCTCGTCATAAAACACCGGTGTGCACATGATGCTGCGCAAGGAATCCCTGGTGGAAGCTGGGGGTACCACTGGCTCACCAGGGTTGTGGCTGGGAGCACTCATAAGTGGCTCCCAGTAATCCACAAACTCCTGGAGAGGGGGCATAACTTGTTCATCCCCAGCTCCCTCCACTACCTCCGCAGCTGCACGAGCCGGATGCTTCCTTCACAATCTCTGGACACACTGGTATTCCCGCCTTCTCGCTAGCCGCTCTGCGACCTCCACGAGGCACCACATTAGGAGGAACTCCTCCCTGGTGCCTCGCCACGGTCGCTTTCTCAACCTGCGGGAAGATCCTCTGCACATAGGCCGCGACCTCGTCCTCCAAGCCATCTGGCCCCTCAACAGCCCGCCTCGCCAGACCCTGCAGGTAGGCACTCTCATAACCAACAATGTTGCCTACCTGCTCCTCGAGCCTCAACGCTTCAGTCTTCAAGTCTTCAAGAAGACCGGAGGTCCCGGGGGAGGATTGCTGAATGGCGGGCTGCTGCCCCACGCCTGTCAGAGATGCAGGAGAGGCCCCACGGCTATTTGCCAGGATTGCATACTGGAAAAGCTGCTTATAGTGGGGCCTCAGGCGAAGAGATTGAATGGCAGAAAGCGTGCACATGGGAAAACGTGCTTCCAAGAAAACATTTATATTTCGTACCCCATTACGCACAGCCTCTGCCTCCTCTGCTGCCATTCGCCGCAAATCCTCAGAAGCATACCTGGGCCGCTCTCGCTCTATATCTATTGCAGCGTTGGCCTGTGCAGGATGCTTCTGCCAGACGTGGGCACTGAGGCCACCCTTGGAGCTGAAGGCTCTCTCACAGTGGGCACACTGGTGGGCATTTACAGGGGTCGTGGAAGAGGATGAGGGATAGGAAGACGAGGATGGAGAAGAGGGAGAGGATGGCCGACGCCCCTGCCTGGGGCGCCCCAGAGCGCCTCCCCATTGGCTCGCGGGGGTTATGAGGCACAGCTGTATTTTCTTGCATAACGGGGAGACGTAAAAAAAGGGTCGGGAGACCCGTTGTCACGAGCCTCCCCCCTAATCGCCATTGGGCCATTCTGCCACCCTCCAGTAACCTGGAGGGTGCCCGGGTTGCACGACGAGGACGTATGACCTTGACTCGAGTAGGGGTTTGAAGGAGCTCCGAAGAGATAAAAACACCAACAGTTACCCTACCCCAGAAACCCAAACACACCCTACACCCCCCCCCCCCCACACACATACACACACTTTTTACTTTTTTTTAAGAAACCTCCCCTCTTATGGAGGGGGCACGCCATTTACCCGACGCCGGCTCTAGGGATAAGGGAAGTTGCAGGACAAGGAGGAAGAATGGGATGAAAGGAAGTGCCCCTATAAAATGACCACCAGTTCAAGTAAGAACCCCTCAGGACGCGGGTGGTGATACCACGGAGTACTCCTGCCGAGATGCCCAACTCGAGTAACTCCGTGGCACTTTTCCCGCACCACACCCCGTGCCATGACACGGTCGCGGCAATGACCTTGATGTTATTAGGTGCCACTCCTTTTAGCTCAGATATGGCTTGGCGCAGATCATTTCTATCATGTTTACTTTTCTTAGCCCGCCAGGTCTGCTCCATGTCCATGCTGCCACTGACAACCTGGACATCCAGGATTATGGCAGACCCATCAGGCTTGATCGCAATGATATCTGGCTTCTTGCCCCGGTCACTCGGCATGTGGTATAGTCTCTCCCTTTCGACATCCCAACCGCTAGATGACAAAGCACCTGCTATCTGCTTGGCAACCGCATCGTGAGGGAGAATGCGGCCACCATGAGTACGAGGACACTGCTGCACCACATGATAAAGGTTCTCATTTTTACCCCGTCAGGCATGGCAAAGGGTGTCCACTGTCCCGTGACTACTCCTCGAACACCTCACCGAGGTGGCCAATGTGGCCACCCGGATGGCATGAAAGTGGCAGTAGTCGCGGGCCCCAATGCCTTCTGAAGCCCATTCCACCCACTGGGAAGAAATAGGGGATTAAGAGCAATGTCGGAGTTCTTTACCATCTACTGACTCTACTGAGCGCAGCAGCGGAATCAGCAGATGAGCTGGGTTTGGGAGCAGTTGGTGTTGCTCGGTCGCACCACAGCAACTGTTGCTTGACAAAGTCAAGGCCAGCAGCAGTGCGGGCGACCTCCCAGCTCGAGCCCCTAAGGGCGAGCAGGCTCTGGTGGCGTAAAGATGGGATGCTGGCAGAAAGAGAGACAATACCGAGCCCACTGGCCTTGACCCGTGCATGGATATAGGCACTTGGGACACCAGGTGGAAAGCCAATAACGAATAGCAGAGCGAACTTCACAATCTAACTCTAGCAGCCTCCCCACAGTGAACCTACCAAAGACTAGCCCATAGATCAGCTTTGGCAGTAAGTACGTGGGAAGGAGGCGCAGCTTCTGCTGTGGCTTCAAAGGAGCCTTGGTGATACGAGCTAGTGCACCACCAAGGTCCACACGACTTGCGGCAATGGTGGCCACACCCTTGAAGTCAACTCCAAGGTACCGCCAAACCTCCAGCACGGATCGGGTGGGGATGGGTGACTGTCCTAAGACAAAACACTCCTCATCCACCACCTTCACCTGATGCTGGCGACCCGACGGGACCAATGTGACTGACCCACACTTATGTGGGTTAATCTCCAAACTACACCTAGCTAGCTGCTCAGCAAAGGCATTGAGGGTGATCTGCAAGCCCTCACAGGTTTCGGCGAGTAGGATTACGTCATCGGGAAAAGCCAATGCACCTACTTGCACCCCAGGGGCGAGATCGA